>OX336372.1:4960005-6160005 GCA_946902895.1 Fragum fragum | reverse complement strand
GAATTGCACCCAATAATCATTGTCGTCTGCATCCTCTTTCAATTTGGACCAGTCTAAAATTTCAAAAACCAGGAAAGGGTTAACACAGGATAATTTGCTCCATTTAATAGAATTACATGTTATTTAAAGGAATTATTAATAACACAAGTAAGAGAAATTTAGTTTTCGGAAAGAAAGTATCATAACAAGAAACTCAGATTGTGGCAGCCCTTAAATTGTTTGCCATAATTTTCTCCACTTGTTACAATTAAAGCAGATAATTCAAATTGAAGGCTTCTAATGAAAAATGAATTTACTCTATGTAGATTTTCGGCAGAATTATTTTTCACCAAGATTTCAAATTTTTAACAAAATTTTTACTTCTGGTAAATGATACAGCGTCCGTAGCCTAAATGTCGGCCATTATTCTCATTATGTGAAAGTAAGCAACAAATTTCGTAGACTGATGATAACTTAAATAACAGGAATAATTAAAACTTAAGAAGGTAAAGGATTTTAAATAAAGATTTCTGGTGCTGATAGTATACAAAGCATTGCGTAAACCAATCAGTGTAGGTGTGAACGAAGCAAGCATGTTGACTATTAGCTGCCAGAACATGCCCCGCTTTCTGATAACCTGCTAGTCTAGCGACTATCACGTTTAAATTACGATCAAAGGGCTCCCGACTGGCAGTTGTATAATTGCACACTGTCCCAGGGATTTAGTTTCCTCTTAAATTATTGGGGTCCCTGAGACTCAACATGTTTGGTTTAGGGAGTCCCTGGTTAAATTTTGAGGGTCCCTCAATGGTTTGGAAAAATAGTTTAATAAGCATATCTAGAGTATCATCAATTAAACTACATGTACTGTTAGTGATATTGATGGGCTCTGTTCAGGGTCTACAGGTTTTTTAGAATGTTTATTGAAGAAGGACCAAAGGTCGCTTTGCTGCCACATTTCATTATTTCCTGCTGCAGAGGAAGAATTAAAATCACGTCATCACCGCAAATATGGACTAAACGAGATATTCTTTGCCGAGGGCAAAATAAACAAAAAAGCAAATCTCTGGAGCAGTTAAATGAATATTTACCCTATTACAGAAATATTTTTCTCAATCAACTTCAAAATTTAAGATAGAGATTGTGCATTATTTTGTAAATGAAAGGCAGGGATATTCAACAAGACATTTGTATCCACGGTAAACAGTTTCGCGCAATTTGATTGGCTGTCGGAGAATGTAAAAAGTTGTAACCCTCCTGTTACTTTTTACTTATCAAAATATAACTAAAAGATCGAATTGGCAGCGCAAAAGATCGTTTTTTGAAGTTGCATTTGGAAATCTGACTTGATAAATCATGAAAAAAATTATCGGTCTTGAATTTAATAAAATGAAATACAGTTAAGGGGTTCACTTTAATTAATTATCGCCGGTAAACGTCGCGGACTGGAGTTACTCCAACAGCTATTCGGCATACTTGGTGTTTTTCATTCTTCGCAGTGTCCATTTAGTTGTGAAGATCGGCACGTTACGCAAGCCTAAATACTGTAGCGTATTGGTATTTGACGTAGAGTTAAGACATTTATACCACCTGGTGTAAACATTGAAAATTTTCAGAATTCTGTTATCATTAATCCATATTTTGATTTTGAAACTGCGTCCCTTGGGACGCATGTCTACCAATTTTGTGAGTCCTGCTATCATGATTCTGCGTACGAGACGCAGGTTTTCTGCATCTGTTAAATCCCTGCTGTCCCCTATTTTTATAGCCACCGGGCAAGATTTGGTTATCACCTATCGTATCCAGGCGACTTCCCCATAATTCCAAGTGACTTCAACTTCTCTTTGATCAGCAAATCAGGCGAAGTTTTATGAAACCAGGCGACTTTCTCACCTGAGTCGCCCACTCTGCAGAACCCTGTGAAACATGCATTTGATAATGAATTTTTCTTTTAACCCATTCCCACACAACGACACATTGAACGCCCATGGAGAAAAACGATTACAAGCAATTACTTTATTTTCCACAATGTGTTCTAGCCAGAAATAAAAAAAAAAATTCACAACTTTGAATTGATGTCTGCAACTTCTTTCAATTTGGACCAGTCAAAAAGTTTGCTGTCTGTCAATTGGTTTACTAAATTCTGCTTAATATATCTTCAGAAGCTTCCCAATCTAAATGTTTCTAACACAATGTACATGTTGACAGACATTCATTTATGTATTGTACATACCCCGATTCTGGCTTTCCTCTAATCTGCTAGTTTCAACTTTCTTTCAATTATTAATAATTCATTCCTTGTTATAGCTCAAACGTTTACCAACCATCACTGTAATTTAATTGTACTGTCTTCAAAATTCGAACTTAATCAGGATCAATCTACTCTAATCTGTCTATATGACAATAATTGAATACGAAAAAACGGTCTCCCTAAAAAGCGTCGAGAAACGCCGGGAACTGCCGGGAAGCGCCGAGAGATCTAAATTGGCGTCGAGAGGCGTCGAGAGATCAAATTCAGCGTCGAGAGACCTGGAGAAGCGCCGAGAAACACAAACTAATGTCTAGAAACGATTAATTATGATAAGTTTGCCTTATTCAAGGACATATTATATTTCTATATCCGGGCCTTGGAGTAACATTGCAGCTTTAACCCGTTCGTATTCGACTTGAAAATGTTGTAGTTTTGACATGTTTTGATTTTAGTCTGCTTTTAAATATGACAAGTCGGGAAGAAAACATTGTAAAAAAGGGAGAAGTTGTCAATAATGATTTTGTTCTTTTTTTACAATCTACCATACATACTATTTTTTTGTATTAAGTTTAAGTCTATGTTTTGCAATTTTGACCTAAAGGGCAATTCATAATCCCATGTTGTATATTGTATACCTGAGTGAAATAAAATATTTGATTGATTGATATTAATTGAAAAAGAGTTAAGTTTGATGTCAATATCCAATTCACACCTTCTTTAATGAGATCGGTAAATGGAGTGTGCTACTACTAGGCGATTTTCACACTTATTTTGACAGTATGATCAGTAAATGAGAGATGAAAGATAATCTATAGATCTCTGTATTTATAGACAAAAAAGTAGTGGAGGAGAAGGGAAAATGTAAATGGGTAGCCAAGGCAAGAGTTCTGGTGGTTCATTCTGCACTATAATATATATATGAAAAAAATGTATAAAGTAAAAAAAAAAAATTAATAAAAAAAAAAAAAAAAAGATAGAAAAAAAAGAGAAAAAAATGTATGTGTTACGGTCTGACTGGACTTGCGTTGTGGGTAGCTACGACAACAGTACTGGTAGAACGGAGCGTAATATACACGTGCATGTAGGATGGCCGGGCTCAAGTCGTGGGTAGCCAAGGCAAGAGTTCTGGCGGCTCATCCTACAAAAAAATCCCCACAAGATCGTACTCCTACCTTGTCGTTGGTTTGTGGGCTTAATCTGAATCAGTACATGTATTGATTCAGATAACTAAGAGGAGTCGGACATAATCAATGTTAAGTAAAATCTCTCGCTGTGTGTACAGTCTCATGAAAAAATAATTCCACATACATATATTTCAGATTTAAAATCACCATGTCAATTCATTTAATTTAAATTTTTTTATTAAGTTATGGTCTCTAATATAGAATTCTATGTTTCTCGACGCCAAATTTGATCTCTTTTCGCCTCTCGGCTCTGAGTCAGATCTCTCGGCTCTGCCCTCTCGGCGCTTCTACACAGTCCCATAAAAAGAAACAAAAATTCTTAATTCTAAAAATCATACTTCTCTGAATTTTGTAATTCAAATGCAAATAACGGTCTCTGATACAGGTTTCTAGATGCTAAGGTAGGCCCTAGATCACTGGACGCCTCTCGGCTCCGAGTCAGATCTCTCGGCGCTTCTACACAGCCTCATAAAATAAACCAAATAGGATCAATTTTAAATCACATATGAAATTCCAATGTTAATTATGATCTCTAATACATAAATTTCTTCTCCAAGACGCTTCATTAGATCTCTCGACACCGATTTAGATCTCTCGGCGCTTCCCGGCAGTTCCCGGCGTTTCTCGACGCTTTTTAGGGAGACCCCGAAAAAAAACAGGGGACGGGCGCAACCGAAAGTAAAACATATAGCGTCCTGAATGTCAAACAAAGGTAAAATTCTAGTAAAATAATTACCTACAAACCAAATTTCGTGCTAAGTAGGGGTTGACTAAACTTCTGGAGGCGAAAATAAGTTCAATTAGGGAGGATATTTGTCATTTTACACGGCCGGGGATAACTTACCTGGGTCGTTATCCTGTCCATAAAGTGACGAAAATAACAGAAACGGAATTACGTATAATAATAGCTCCATCTTCCTACAAAACACAACTCCAGCGAATTTACACAAAATAATTCTCAGAAACACAGTTCATTCACAGTGAGTTGTTTGTATCCTCCTAATGACAATGTTCACTGCAGTCAATTCGCCGGGTTGGATTTTCATCCGCCGCAGTAAATAGTTCCTGTGTAAAGTACAATTCTTATTATTATTCGTTAAACACAAATATTACATTTCTATTGTTTACAAGAAAGCTCCGATTTTCACAGTACTTTTAAGACTTGGTAAATTAATCTTAATTATTTTTGTATCTACATAATACACACCAATTTTCGCGTTTAAATTGCGTACGAATATCCAATTACCATGATGTAAAGCACAAAATATGTGCCACCCGTCATCGATCGGTCCAATAGTTTTGTATTTGCAGGCGAAATTTTGAATTATCTGGAATCATATTAGAAATTGGAATTTTTGCTTTGCTTTTTTTTTTTGCCATGGATACATAGAAATAGTTACTTTGCGATAAGAATACCTTTTCATACATATACAGTTTTGTTTTGAGACTTATTTATCATTTTAACACTCATCACAAACCATTTCAACCATAACCAGGCGGCAAAATTTTAGACTTGTCCAAATTCAAAGTTGTTGCAGAATAGAAGGACGATATTTTAAGAAAGATAAAATTGAAAAATATGTTGAAACTAGACGTGTAGAACAACTTGTGACTAAAAGAATCATCTCTTGTAACACTATACAGGTAGTTTCTCTTTCTGCGACAATATTTTGGGGAATAGAATAACCCAGGGTCTTTAAAATGAATCTATATATTTTCTGTCGGGTGACCAAGTGAAGCACAGGAAACTACTATAGTCAGTTCCGATACAACGAAAGTCAAGATTGGTGCAAATTGGAATAAAAGGTTGTGTATGCCTTTTATAACCCTTAATCAGACGAAAAAAATGACAGGTCCAAATTTGATGAAGTTGCAGACAATAAATTCAACCTTATGAAATGTTTAAGACATATGACTTTGTGGAAAGAAAACATTGTTGAAATTGAAGGAATTGCTTAAAATAAACAATTTTTTCATGTTCATAATTTTTTTTCAATCTGTTTTCTTAAAGCGCGATAGTGTTGGAATGGGTTAACCCATTCCCATACAGTGACGCTTTGGACGTCCCTCAAGAAAAATAATTTGGAAAACATTGTGTAAAATGAAGAAATTGATTGTAACAAGCAATTTCTTCACTTTACACAATGTTTTCTACCCAGAAAGTTGAATAAATATAAAATTTCATAGACTTTAAATTGTCGTCTGCAACTCCCTTCATTTTGGACCAATCTAAAATTTTGTCGGTTAAGAAACTGCATATAAGATGTCTCCTAAAGAAAAGAGGGCAAGCAAAACGTGGTAGCTACAAGTGAAGTCATAATAGCTGAAATTACGAAATTTTGGTCGCCGAGCGATGATAGGGCCGATGTTGTACATATACGTATCTTACAGAGAATGAAGATATTGCTTATCAAAAGCAATTTGCTACCCTCTTCTCAATAGTCTGTAATTTTGTATAGCCCTTTCCTGTTTCTTGAAATTTTAGACTGGTTCGAACTGAAAGAGGTTGCAGACGACAATCAAAACTTGATGCAATTTGAAATGGAACCATCTTATGTGGTAGAAAATATTGTGGAAAATGGATAAATTGCTTGTTACAAGCAATTTATCCTTTTCCCACAATGTTTTCTCAAGTATGAGATCACAGCAACGTAAAAGACCGGGTTTAAACAGGAAAGGGATAGGAAGGGTTAAAGGTCATTGATCGTATCAAATGACCACTGTCCGAAATAACATTTAAACTACGTCACAGTTTTTCATTGAATGTCCAAATATGATAATGAGTAAAAATTGACCATCTGTCACCAAAATCTGTCATTTATGACAGAAATTAACTGAATCTTCTCCCAACTAAAGTAGTTACATTTCATACATAGCGACGACAGCTGGCAAGAGCGTCATTGATTTTTTTGTGGCTGCAAAGAAGTTTTTAAGATGTTCTTTATTGATATGAATTGATCAGTCCTCTTTCGCTATTATGTACAATTTCTACTTTTTACAAACTAAAGAGTAGTTTGACAATTTTGTAATATTAAAATTTCTCTTTTTCGGGCGTCTGAAATTAGAAGAATTACACGAGAATTACAATCAATTAGAATAGGAGATTCGCTTGAGAGTTGAAACAAGGAAGAAGACAGCCCCCCCCCCAAAAAAAACGGTTTAACCCATTCCCGAACGACACAATTTTAGAATGGTCCAAAGTGAAACTGGCTGAAGACAATAAAATAAGTTGGTATAAAAAGAAAAAAAGGACCGTATGGGGTCGAAGCAACAAGCAATTTCTTCTTTTCTCACTCTTTTATGTTACTATACTATATTCTGGATAATGAAGAAATTGATTGTTAAAAGCAATTGCTTCATTTCCCACTATGTTTTTCAAAGTTTTTTTCCTTAATGGTCGGAAGAAGGAGGGATTGTGTGGGAATAGGTTAAAAGAGTTCAGAGCTAGCGTATGGATACTGGTCGAACCATAATTGAATTAAATCAGCGTCACATGTAAAATTGGTGAAAAATGGCTCTTTCTTGCACAAAAAAGTAAAAAGTTATACTTAATTTCCTTTGCCTCGCAATCGTAAATCTGACATAAAATTCCTATTATCTATTTTCGTGGGCTTACAGTGAAGGCAAAAAGCGTGTTCTACATTAATCATGCAATCCGCTTAAGCTGTCATTTACAGCCCTTGATAAGAATGGGCTTCCTTGAACTCTAAAGGTCGTGACCCTAACTGTTTTCAAAGGGGATCGCTTGACCCGATAAAAGTTAAGATATATCTTTTGTAAGTCAGATTAAAGGAATGGTTTGACATTTGTAGGATACAGCCGGTAATATCTGTACCATTTGTTGTTCTGAAGCATCCGGTAGCATGGAAACGACAGACAGCCTATACAATACTATAATGGCCGATGCTTTAACGCACCCCCACTCACAATGCCTCCTTTCACGTCCTGAAGATTTTTAGCTGTGGAAATCACTCAGGGAACAAGCAATTTTCCTTTAATTACGATGTTTTCTATCCCAAATTGAAGTTTATTTCTAGTTTACTCAGTCTGTATGCAACAATTCTTTCAAATTGGTTCAGTCTAACATTTTATTGAGCAAGACACTCCTTTACATTGTCAACTTCATCTTCGCAAGCTCGACCTTGTTTTCCGAAACCAAATGTTATAACTCAACTTAAAAACATTTTTTCTTTTGGGGTGGGGGGGGATGGGGTGGGGTGTGGCGTTCAAAAGCGGGATTGTGTGGGAATCGTTTAATGAACACAATGTAATGAACTCATCGTTACATATAGGACAACGTGACTAAGCAAATAAAACTCGTGAATAAATCAATTAACTAATCTAATTAATCAAATTAGTGCAGCAATCTTAGTCCGTACAGAAGCTGTTTAACCATGACGATTCAGCCGCTGTCATAGCGCAGTTGGTAGCGTATCAGACCCCAATATTCAATCATGGGATGTCATGGTTTCGATACCCGGTGACGGCACACATCCTTTCCGACACTTGTCTCTCACCAGTGGGTAGATAATTGTAAACCTAAGTGAGATAGCAACTGGAGGCTATGAAAGGATGTAGGCCTATTGGTAGTACTAGTGAGAGAAATACCAGGAATTCATTCTAAGGTGCTCCAGCCGTCGCGATGTGACTGAAATACTGTTTAAAATGGCGTTAAACCCCATTCAAACAAACAAATTATTCAAGACGATTCAGTGTTATGATCATGTAAAATATTCGTTTTTTACATTGCCCCTACCAATGACGGATCGCCATCGTTGATAAAATCGATGAATCAATCGAGTCTATCATTTATACCGGATGTGATCGATGTTGAACTCCAACATTAATGTCAAGCAGTTCAGTTTGTTATTCAACTTAAACGCCGTAACTAAGGCTTAAATAATCTGTAGTTACGACTATTAGATCGCAAAAATAAAGATTTGCTCTTATGTTCCCAATTGTTTGTTTTACAAAATAAGGCCGATCAAAACCTCAGTCAAACTTCCCTGTCCGATGTCAGTGAGAGAGCCCAGCAATCTGTCTATGACGGACGCTACAGTTTTAACCCTTGTCATGCTGTACAAATTACCTTACTGAATTGCTGTAAAAACAAAGGGCTGAAAGCACTGATAGAACTTGTTGTTCAATAATCAATATTTAAAGAAATCGATTCCATAAACAACTCTGGCAGGAAGATTACAAACAGGAGGTGTATACCAAGATCAGACTGCACTTACGTGCAGCCTGATCTTGGTCTACACCCCGTGCCAAAACCGGAATATTCCGGATTCAGCATGACAAGGGTTAAATTACTATTCAGGTGAAAAATACAGAGACTTCTCTACCAGTTTTCGAATGTTCCCTTAGTCAGTCTGAAGAGGAATTGTAATCAGTCACGAGGGACCTTGTCGAAACTCTGGCCAAACTTGCCACCTGCAATGATCTCAGTGTAACTTCAGAAGATCCCAACGGTTTGATTGGTTGAAATTTTCTTTAGGTATTTCCATAAACAAAATTTTAAGCACACATCTATTTTGTATGCTTGCGCATCCCCCCGAAACAAACAAAGAAAAAAAGGATAATTTTTTACTATAATCTAATACATGTACATGTATTTGTTTTACTTGGTGGGAAAAGAACAACTAAACGAAAACAATTTAAAAAAAACAACAACACTATAACAAACAAATAAAAGCAAATAAACAGTTAAAATATAGAGCCCAGGTCCTCGTGGAAATGGTGTACCCTTCAGTAGAGCTAACAACCCATTAGCACACTAGCCCTCCTTTTTACGCCCCCCAAGAAGAAACTTTGTAAAACAATGTGGACATAGAAGAAATTGCTTGTTTCAAGCAATTTCTTCTATGTCCACAAGGTTTTTTTTTTACACAAAAGACAAAGAGTTTTGTAAGTTCATCAACCTAAAATTTACGTCTACACCTTCTTTCAATTTTGGACCAGTCTAAAACTTTCTCATGTGGGAATGGGTTAAAGAAACTTGAAAGCGGAGACTGACCAATGACCTAACTTTGACACTGAAATAACACCCGACGTAATTAACCAATTACGATTAATTAGATTCAGTTGATGTAAATTCGGACATAACCTATGACACGGATGGAAAGTTAGGACCATAAAGAGGTTTCTGCCCTTCGTACAATCTGTTGTCCTTGGTATCGGCTTTCTACCGTAAGTTCGTTAAGTCGGACATGAGTGTATGGAAAATAATTCTCGATTCAAATTAAGGCTTAAAGTTGAGAGAAAGCTGGCCACGCCCACTTACCTTCGACAGAAAGTCAAACATAGATTTTCATCGGCCTTATTTAATAAAATGCATGGTCAAAAACAAGCAATAAAAAATAAATGTTTGGTCGGCGTCCTAAATGTTATCACTACAGCTTGAATAATATTTAGGATCAATGGCGAGATAGGCCTACGTTTAACGTCTAACGCCATGCTGAACCCGGAATATTCCGGCTTTGCCAGGAGGTGTAGACAAAGATCAGCCTGCACATAAGTGCAGTCTGATCTTGGTCTACACTTCCCGTTTGTACCTTTCCTGCCAGAGTTGTGTAAGAAATAGGTTTTTAAAAGAAATGTTGATTTTTAATCGACAAGATCTATCAGTGCTTTCAGCCCTTTGATTTTACAGCGATTATCGTTTTCAAACAATGAATTTAGTTTTATAGTTAAAGAAAATCCCAAACCGTTTGACACTCTGTAAATGTAAGACATCCCCCCATTAGGCTGCCTGAGACATGCAATGTTTTCCCTTTTTTTAAACTCTTTTCTGTACATACATAGGATTTTACGTTGCTGCGATTTTATAATTGAGAAACATTGTGGAAAAAGAAGAAATTAGTTAAAACAAGCAATTTCCTTTTTTTTCTTCTTTTTTTTTTGAAAATATTTTCTATCACAAAAGATGTTGTATGTGTGTGTGTGTTTTTGTTGTTGTTGTTGTTTTCAAATTGCATCCAACTTTTATTGTTGTTCGAAACTTCTTTCAGTTCGACCAGTGCAGCTTGAACAAAGCTGATTTACGACATTTTGGTCCCCAACCGAATCTAATTCTTTTTTTAGACTTATCAAACATGATTAACCCATTCCAACACTCAAGAAAGGGGTTTTAGAAATCATTGTGGAACATGATGAAATTGCTTGATTTTTACCGCTAAAGACAAAGATTTGTAAAATTCAATGAAATTTAACTTTTCACCTACAACTTCCTTTAATTTTGACCAGTCTAAATTTTTTGCCGTCTAATAATGGGTTAGCCCATTCACACACAGCAAAAAATTTAGAATAGTCTTAATTCAAAGAAGTTGTAGACGACAATTTCAAGTTTTTAGAACTTGAAATTTCTCTGTCTCTTTGGCTAGGAAACAAGGTGGAAAAAGAAGAAGTTGCTTGAAACAAACAATATCTTTAATTTCCACCTTATTTTCTCGATTTTTTCCAGAGTCGTTATAAGGCACTGTGTGGGAACAGGCTAACCCTTTCCTGTTTTGCAAAATTCTAGACCAGTTCAAATTCAAAGGTTTTCCAGACGAAAATTGAAAGTTGATTTTATTTGAAAAATAACCATTTAGTGGGATAGAAAACATTGTGGAAAAAGATGAAATTGCTTGTCACAAGCAATTTCATCTTTTTCCACATTTTTTTCTCAAATATAAAATCACAGGGACGTAAAAACCAGGGATTAACCAGGAAAGGATGGTCGTTCAATCGCTTGGTATAAAGGGTAGAAGAGCAAGTGTAGTTTCAAGTAATTGGAAATAAAACAGTCGGAACCTGGTGTGAGTAGAAAATGACTACCTAATTACACCACTGGGAAAGGAAAAAGTAGTTCGGCGGGAACTGATTATCTCTGACATCCGTGTAAAGTGAAGTGACCTTTACGTCCGGAAATATGTAAAACATGGGGATATGTAGCATGGTGTACCAGTATAGGAGGAAAGGTTCATGTTTGAAACACAGGTTTTAGAATTTGACGAATCGCTGGCCACGCCCACTGACCTTCGACACTGCAGTCTAATTGATATCATCGGTAAATTTATGGTCATGAAATAAAAAACAAATCGTTTCTTGGTGACCTAAACGCCGTAACTATAGCTAAAATTACGTGAAGCTACGTCGTTTAAGCATCAAAAACAACAACAATGCTTGATGGAGAGTCGCGATTCATTTCTTCTTTTGAATTGATGACTTCATTGGTTAATTGATTTATTTCAACCCGTCAATTAGGACCAATCGATCGATAGGCACTTACAATTTCTTCATTTTACACAATATTTTCCGAGTTGTTTTTCTTGGTGGGCGTCCAAAAGCGTCACTGTGTGGGAATGGGTTGGATCTTGAGCAAGCATGAAGAGACACCTGATGTACCATATATTCAGTTGGTTAAATCTTGACAAACAGTTTTGGCACCTGTAACGTAGAAAGAGACTCAACCATGCGCCCTATTAACCAATTCCCACAAAGTGACGCCTTTGGACGCTTCCAAGAAAAACATTTTGGAAAACCTTGTGTGAAATGAAGAAATTGCTTGTAACAAGCAATTTCTTCATTTAACACAATGTCTTCTATTCAGAAAGTTAAGAAAAATCTGAAATTTCATAGCCTTTAATTTGTCGTCTGCAATCCATTTCAATTTTGACCGGTGTAAAATTCCGTCGTCTGGTAATGGGTTAAAATGCAATAGAAATAAACCAGGTTTGGCCAAGATCTTCCTCACAAGTGAAGGGATATCGAGATCATCTTTTTTCTCTATTATAATCAGAACGTTCGCCGCCCTTGGTACGACAAGAATGGGCCAAGATATGCAACCGCACATATCCAAACAGGCTGACGGATAAAAGAAAATGGTCTTTAAGCTCTATATGCAAGCATTAAAACAATGTGAAAACTTAGAACATTGTATTGGTTTGAAAATATTTTATTTGCAAATATTTCCATACAAAATGATAGGCCTGTATAATCTAATACATTTGTACTTGATAATGATATATTCCCGTATATTCCAATTTAGTATTACAATCTGATGAATAGCTACAACTACTGGTGATGATGAATAGACATTGTTTTTGTAGATGATTTGAATTCGAAAGATATAATGAGAATGACCACTTATGGTTCTCGTTCTTTATGTCTGTCGGCGATCAAAATCGTAAATACATCTTATTTAAGCTGTATTTACGATGTTTTGTTTGCCCACCAACGTTATGCCCTTTTAGACCCTTAAAACAGAATAATGATAAAATGAGTTTCATTTGCTTTCCCTTGTACATTTCTATCTCTTGTAATATATCACGTCTAATAACCCCCATGATATTTGATTTTTCGTTTACTCTGTTTCTAGCTCCTTAATGACCAATCGTGGCTGTCAATCAAATGACCAGTCGACCAATGAAATCACTTATTTAGACCAGAAATGAGTTTTGAACTCTGACAATGGCTGTCATTTTCATTAATATTTGTGTTGGTTTGGCGACTTAAATGTCGTAACTACAGCTGTAGTTACGACGCTTTGGTCGCCGACCAACTATCGATTGTTTTTGTTGAATGCTGCTTGCCATAAATCTGGCATGAAAACGCCTCTAAAAACGCCCGTAGGAGTCAGTGGGCGAGGCCGACTGGGTAAGAGGGGGGTATTGGTAACATTCAAGATTCGTAGAAAAGAACATTTCTGAAAAAAAAATATATCTTGAGAAGAAGAATGTGACGATAGCCATTTTTTCCACATAAACTTAAAAAAATCGAGATCACCAGATATTCACTAAAATGATTGAAAATACTCATTACTAATATATGAGGATAAACACCAATCACAGACGTGCAAATACGAATCAAATAATCAATCGTCCAATGAAATCCTTCATTCAGGGAAAAAATAAACTTTGAATTCAAACGTTGGCCGACACTTGTGTGAATTTCATTTGTTTGTTTGGCGACTAAAACGTCGGATTCAGTAGGCGTGGCTATCGATGTCAGTGTGTGTGGCAAACAATCCGTCAATTAACTGCCCTAGAACTTTGTGTTATGAGCCCGTGGCTTTTAGCTGTGTTTTACAAAATCATAGCAATTCACTGCCCTTAGAGCTTTGTGCTATGAGCCCGTGGCTTTTAGCTGTGTTTTACTAAATCATAGCAATTCACTGACCTAGAGTTTTGTGCTATGGGTTCGTGGCTTGAGTTGTGTTTTACTAAACCATAACAATTCACTCCTCTAGAGCTTGGTGCTATGAGACAATGGCTTTATCTGCTATAACATTCATTCCCCTAGAGCTTTGCGCTACGTGCCCGTGGTTTTAGCTGTGTTTTACTTAACCATAGCAGGGCTCGTGCTAATGTTTAAATTGTGGAATCACTGACTCCTAGACCATGAAATTCTAGGGGTGAAATTCGACTTTAAAGGGGTCCAGCAAAAGTAATGAGAAAGCGAGAATAAATTTGAAGCTTTAAGGGCCAACAAACACTTTTTTTGATAAATATATGAATTAAACAATTTATTCTATATTTTTCAATAGTATTATAGATACATCACGAAAAAATGAGTGGTCAAACCCATGTTTTGACCCTGACAAATTTCTCTCAAGGGTGTCAAAATGACCCCCTTGGGAGAAATCCCTAAGGGTCAAACTAGGATTTTTTTTCATTTTTTTAGGGAGAAAAATCCCGGTTTACGAGTCAAACACGAAGCCTGCATAGAATCTGATGAAATCTATAGAAATCAAAATAAACTACTAATGGTGTGGCTAAGAATATCAACATTGGCAAGAATATAGATTGAAACGTTCCACAGCTTGATTTACGAGCTGATAGAATAGAAGACATTTTAATGGCAGACCATAGTTCAAGGTAAACTAACACCTATTTCCAGTAACCTTTTGAAACCTACACAGAATTGGAGATATTGTAAAGATTTTCCCTTTTCCTGATTTTTGTGTCACTGCGATGTTATACTGAGAAAACATCGTAGATAAAAGAAGGACAAATCGCTTGAAACAAGCAAAACCTTCCTTTATCCACAACAGTTTCTATGCTTTTTGTATTGTACTTACCTTGTAATGTCGTCTTCTTGCCCCTATATTTGGAAAAGTCTAAAATTTTGAAACAGCAACGGGTTCAAAATTGGTCTCAAATTAATACTCGAGAAATGTTTTGGCACGACATCCATTTGTTAGATACTATTGAAAGAAATTTTCTGCGAGTCTTGTATTATAAACCACGAGATGTTTTGCTACATTCAATTGACATATTACGATTGCCAATCAAAGAATCAATTGACCGATCAAATGATTAATTTAGACCGAAAGTGAAGTTTGAATTCCAACATTTGCTGAAATAATGTGAAGTATTTTGTTGGTTCCAGCTTGTTCAAGCTGTATTTACGACGTTTATATCGTCAACAAACAATTTTTCATTTTTGTTACATGTCACTGACCATGAAATTTGCAAAAATAACGCTGATTAATACCGAAGTGGAACTTCCTGGTGGAGTCAGTGGGCGTGGCCAATGGAGCCAGTGGGCGTGGCCAGCTATCCGTCAATTTTGTAGATGTTAGTGATGACTTAAATGCTGAAAAAAATAGAATTCATTTTAACGGCAGGCAGTGGTTCAAGGTTTATCCATTACAAGACAACACAATTTTAGACTGGTCCAAATTCAAGGAAGTTGTAGACGACGATTTCTTATCGATAAAATCTTAAGAAGACATCGCGGATAATGAAGCAGTTGCATGAAAAAAGCAATTTCATTTACCACATTGCTTTCCGAACCTGTTTCCTTAACCCTTTCCCGTTTCTCAAAATCTTAGACTAATCCAATTTAAAAGAAGTTGCAGACGAAAAGTAACCATCCTATGGGTTAGAAAATATTGCGGAAAAAGAAGAAATTGCTTCTTACAAGCAATTTCTTCTTTTCCCCAATGTTTTCTCAGTGCTAAAATCACAGGGACGACAATACCAGAGATCGTACAGGAAAGATGCATCAAAGAGCAGGAAATGGGTTATACCTGCAACGCATTTTTACGGCACACCATGGGTCCCTTTAATCCCGTCGGGGTTCGATCCTCGGCGGCGGCACATATTCTTTCCGACATTTGTCTCTCACCAATGAGTGGATAATCGTAAACCTTAGTGGGATAGCAGCTGGAGGCTAGGAAATGATGTAGTGGTAGTACTGGTGTGAGAAATACCAGGAATCCATTGTTAGGTGCTCCAGCCGCCGCGATATGACTGAAATACCGCCAAAAGCGGCGTAAAACCCAAATAAAATAAGCCCGTCGGCTCACATGGTATCTATTTTAAGTTTCACCTTGATGCCCACTGAGAGGTCGTTCCGCCTAACTAAGGAAAGGTAACTGAACCGTTTTATGATATGTTTTATGATAGAGAATAATGTTTTATTGATTTGTTAAAGTTATTATCCCCCAGAGGTGATCTGACCTATGCGTCTGTCTGGAAAACAGGAATCTTCCGCCGATATCTGTTTCGGTCAATACGATGAATGGCTATTCCCTGATTCTGAGAACAGGTTTCGTCGCTTGGCGATCGAAATGTCGTAACAGCACCTTTGATTATCTATATTTAACCCATTACCAGACGACAAAAAATTAGACTGGTCTAAATTCAAAGGAGTTGCAGACGACAAATTACAGTTTATGATATTTAAGATTTTTCAGCTTTCTGGGAAGAGAACATTGTGAAAAATGTAGAAATTGCTTGTTACAAGCAATTTCTTCATTTTACACAACGTTTTCCCAAATGTTTTCCCGGAGAGGCATAAAAAACGTCATTTTGTGGGAAAGGGTTAAGACAATTGGTTACCCACCGACGATTTCCTTTTACTTATACCACACGTTACAAGGTTGGAGTGACCACCTAAAAAGACTATGGAAAAGTGATTTCCTGTATTTTCTCAAACTGTAAATGGTTAAATCAATTCGTATTTCTAGACCTTCTTTTGTTATACAAGAGCCGTTAACTGAAACTAGCGTTACCAACACACGGATAAGCTTGGTTAAGTTTTCAAAACAGAAATTGGTAAAACCTTTGAGTTAAATGTACATGTAATTGATTGTTCCACCTTCAGTAAAAGGCCACACGCGGGAATTTCGCTGAGAGAAAACCCTCTCTCTTGTTATAATAAACATTATTTTGCCATTATTCCGAAAAAAACTGCAAAGATGCCTTATTTCTTATTAACATTTCTGTGATGGCTGGAATCAAATGACAGACAAATCTGTCTTGTCCCTTTCTGCCGAACAAAAGGAAGGGATGTCCATGTATTTTCATGCATTAACATGTCTGTTTCATGACACGATAAAATGCATAATGTGTACATAAATTATTGATTGAATGGGGTTAAACGCCACTTTTAACAGTATTTATCAGTCATATCGCTGGGGCTGGTGCACCTAAAAATGGATTCCTGGTATTTCTCCCACAAGTACTATCACTACATCCGTTCATAGCCCCCAGCTGCTATCCCACTTAGGTTTACGACTATCCACCCATTGGTGACAGACAAATGTCGGAAAGGATATGTGCCGCCGCCGGGGATCGAACCCATGACATCTCGTGATTGAATATTGGCAGTGTGATGCGCTACCGACTGCGCTATAATGAGGCGACATAGATTTATAAAGATCGGCTGGAAATCAATCAAAGTTTATCAATGTTCGGATATTTCCCAACATGCAATGTAGTATAGCCTCGGTGTTATTCTAAATCTCGTAACTACAGCTTGAATCAAGCTGTAGTTACGAGGTTTTAGAATTACACCGAAGATAGATTACACGCAGCCCATCACAAGGTTCTTTCTGTAAAATCTATTATATCTGCGCATAGAAATTGGTTCGATAATATTTTCCCTAGAGAATATCAGTCCATTTTACCCGGGTTTGCTGGCTAATTAAAACTTATTTAATTAATAAAATCTTGATTTTAGGATGTTTCATGACTTGTGACATTTTGTAGGCGTAAATTCGAGAAATGGACACACGACTATACCAAGTGTATACATAATGCATGGACCCTTAGTGTATTCTTCTGCTGACCTCTTGAAATGTTAGAAAACTGCTTTATGGTCTGACCGAGAAAACTGGTTCGATAATGTAATTCTGTCTCCATATCTGGCTAGGCCATATCTTATCAACTTTCTGCATTGAAATTCTGCAGACAGCATTAAAAGTTGACCGATCGCGGCTGTGTATCAAAGCATCAATGGACCAGTCAAATCATGCATTTAGCCCGGAAGTGAACTTTGAACTCCAGCAGACATTTATGTGAAACATTTTTTACTTAAACATAGTAACCAAAGCTTATTCGAGCTGCAGTTACGTCGTTGGAGTCGACGACCATCCTTTTCACTTCTTTATTACATGTCACTGGTCATAGATTTTACAAAACAGCGCCAGAGAACTTCCCGCTCGGTGGGTGTGGCCAGCAAAGTCATTGGGTGGGGCGAGCGAAGTGAATGGGGGGGCCAGCAAAGTCAGTGGGCGGGCCAGCGAGTTCGGTGGGCGGACAAGCGAAGTCATTCGGCGGGGCAAGCAATCCGTCATATCTAGATAAACGATATTTCAGCCACTTTGTTCAATGAGATTCTTCCGACAGCACTGGCAATGTTAACTGAACTTTAGATGCACAAAGCTTTGGAACTGAAATATAATGATATCTTTTCCGAACATGACGGTGCATTCATAGTACAGGATGGGCAGGGTAGAACCTATTCGTTTTTATGACATTCTTTTCTTTTGCAGAATCTACATTCTAAAACCATTCCACATTTTCTTCAATAGATAATAGCGGTTACCTATTTTTGTCTTGTAATACGGTAACCTTGTATTAACCCTTGTCATGCTAAACTCGAAATATTCCTGTTTTGGCAGGAGGTAGAGACAAAAATCAGCCTGCACACAAGTGCAGTCTGATCTTAATCTACACCTCCTGTTTGTCTCCTTCAAACTAGACTTGTTTTCAAAATAAAGTTAGACCCTTATCTAATGTTTCCAGTGCTTTCAGGCCTTTGATCGTTATACAAATTCACATAAGAATTTTATTTAGCTTGACAATGGTTAAGCCAGGGATGACCATAAAGTAGTGTTTTAAAAGTATGACCGCTAAGATCACTTTTTTGTGTGAAATATTTAAAGGCATAAATAGATTGTTACAGAATTCTCGCTGATTTATTTGTTGTTGAAACTCCCTAGAATCGTCTCGCTGAGACGATTATAATAAGTGCCAAAAACATTGGATTTAGGTAAGAAAATATTTATAGCAAATACGACCACTTCTTTAGGAGAGCTTTTGATTTTGAAAAGGGGATTTCGCTTAATGGTCGTATAAAAGAACTAGTCGCTCGAGTAAGATCAACGGTATTTGTTGACTTTTGATCCTTTAGTGAGCCATTTGTCATGCTCATTAAATAAATTGTTTAACCCATTCCCACACAGTAACGCTTTTGGACGCTCCTCAAGAAAGCAATTTGGAAAACATTGTGGAAAATGAAGAAATTGCTTGTAACAAGCAATTTCTTCATTTTACACAATGTTTTCTACCCAGAAAATTGAAAAAAAAATCTAAAATCTAATCAACTTGAAATCGTCGTCTGCAACTCCTTTCAATTTGGACCGGTCTATAATTTTGCCATCTGGTAATGGGTTAAAAGAGGGGAAATATAAATCGTCAGCGTTTTCTGGTGTCCGTGTTACACATCGTTTGTTCAAAGTTTCCATCGGAACAAGTGTTGAACCGCCCGAGACAGAAGGTATAAAACATTCATATTGAAAGCAAAGGGTAAAGACCATTATGTCATATACCTAAGTCAGTTATATTCAGCGAAAAAAGATATAAATCGATTTTGCGGAGAAATGCGTCTGGTTTTGGTTGGTAAAAATGCAAAATCGGATAAATTATTCAGAAATCGTTTCTATGGGAAGCGGAAAATGCTGATTGCCTTGTGCCGAGAGGGTTGTACTTATGTTTATGGGACATGGGAGTCGACAAAATCAATTAACCCATTACCAGAAGACAAACAAGAGCGTCAAGAACGGAAACCATACGCTCGACTGTTGTGTTTGTGTGTGTTTTTTTACAAATAGAAAGATCAAAGAAAAATAAACGTTTAGACAAAATTCGTCAAGCATTATCTCTCTAGATAGTTAAGATTTGGCTTTTGTCAGCGAATAATCTTTTTCGGGTTTCAAAAGTTCTGTTTATCCGAATAATTCACCTGTCCAAATTCAAAGTTTTCCAGACGAAAATTCAAAGTGGATTTGATTTGAAAAAAAAATCAGTAGGGTAGAAAATAATTTGGAAAAAAGGGAGAAATTGCTTATTACAAGCAAGTTTTCTAAATCATAAAATCATAAGGACGTAAAAGCCTGGGATTGAACAGGAGAGGGGTATACGGCACAAGAAGTTGTTTTTGTCCAAGGAAAAAATACCGCGTCACATTTTGTTTTGGATTGTATTGTTAACTTGACCGATCGACGCTGTCAATCAAAAAGTCGGATAATCAGCCAAGTATTAATTTAGACAGCAAGTGAATGCTTGTCTCTGATACAAATGCCAAGCATTTTTGTTGACTTAGAGACATAAATGATCAGTTGCTGGTCCCGCCCACTTACTCCGTTGGCCCCGCCCGTTTAATCTGACAGGAACTCCAGCTTCGATTTTAAAGGGTGTTACACTGTAAAACTGGGTAGAAGCATGTAACAAACAAGCAGAAAAGTTGGTTGGCGACAAAAATGTCGTAACTACAGCTTGACTTAGCTACGACGTTTAAGTGGTCAAATCAATAAGCAAGGATACGAAAATTGCGGCCAATATAGAAGTTAAAAGTTATTTCTAGTCTAAATGAATGGTCGACTGGTTATTCGCAGCTGCGATTGGTAAATTGTTGAAACTTCAGCTATTTCAAGCTGTAGGCGCGACGTTAAGAATGGCCAATCAACGATTTGTATTTTTAGCTAGCAAATCGTCAGGTTTGATAGCTTAAGTTAACAGACAAAATTTTGAGGTCTTCTCAGAATTAAACGAGTGCAAACTGCCACTGGAGGCTTAACCCCTAAATCCATTGAATGCCTAGGCCATAAAAAGTAGTTTTTATGTATTCTGTATTTAAGGAATATTTCAAACTCTATTCAAAATGCAGATAACTCTTTCCAAGGCATGGTATTTAACCCATACCCACTCAATTCCGCTTTTAAAGTATCTCGTAAAAAAAAAGCTTTGGAAAAATTGTGGACAATGAAGAAATCGCTTGTGACAAGCAATTTCTTTAGTGTCCACAACGTTTCTATCAAACAAGGGAAAGATTTTCTAAATTCGACCAACTTGAAATTGACGTCTAATACTT
The DNA here is from genome assembly GCA_946902895.1 of Fragum fragum. Taxonomy (NCBI): domain Eukaryota; kingdom Metazoa; phylum Mollusca; class Bivalvia; order Cardiida; family Cardiidae; genus Fragum; species Fragum fragum. Next base: position 6,139,224 of record OX336372.1, on the reverse strand, counting down.
CTTTAAATTTAGCTAGATTTTGTCATCTTGTAATGGGTTAACTCCTGGGTTACTCTAACATCGTTTGTTTATCATGATAACCGTTAGAAAAGAAGATTACTTAACAAAACTATGCTTTGCTAGCTTACTTAACTTTCAGTACTTTGATTTTTTTTATGCTCGCGAATGTCTTTTTATCTCAGTCAAACTGCTTTGTCGGGGACCGCAGGAATAACCAGCGATCCGTCATATGGGTGTGGAAGGAATCACAAACAAAAAAGTAAAAAATAATTAAAACATTTTAGCTATTAAAGCGCCACCTTTGATAGTTTCGGTTAACAGACAAATGTTGAGGTCTTCCAAAAGTTCAACGAGTGCAAACTGCCACCGGAGGCTTAACAACTAAATCCATTGAAAGTTCCCCATTCAATTCCGTTTTTTAAGCATCTCGAGAAAAAGCTTTGGAAAACATTGTTGACAATGAAGAGATTGCTTGTAACAAGCAATTTCTTCGTTGTCCACAATGTTTACTACCCGACAAGGGAAAGATTTTCTAAATTCAACCAACTTGAAATTGTCGTCTGCAACTTCCTTCAATTTGAACCAGTCTAAGGTTAAGTCATGTTATAATTGGTTAACTCCCGGGTTATTTTAACCCCGTTTATTTATAACGACAGCCTTTAGCAAAGAAGATTGCTTAACATAACCATGCTTTACTAGCTTCCAGTACTTTCAATACTTTGCTTTAGAAAAAATAATGTCAAGTACGTAACAGTAAACTGAGCTGTATCACAGATTGGTAAAGGATATGCTGCTAAATTGGCTGACATTATCCTGTGTTGAATTCCCCAGATGGTTATCAAACTTTTACCAGACGCATTGAATAACAAACAGCTCCCGGGTGATGGAACGAGGTCTGTTCACATAAAAAGCTAACTCTGTGTATCTATGAATCTGTTCTTTTTCGCAAAACACAATTCATATTTTTTTTTATATACATGTAGTTTTCAAAGCTCCAATACAGTTCAAAGTCTCACGAACTCCATACTTTTTTTGTTCTACGAGATAATAGCTCAAAAAGTTGAACAATCGCTGACCCCGCCCACTTTCCAAGTTGGTCACGCCCATTGACTCCGATAGGAAGACCCGCTTCGATACATTTTTAATGGGGTTTTACGCCGCTTTCAATAATCTTTCAGTTATATCGCGGCGGCTGGAGCACCTAACAATGGATTCCTGGTATTTCTCACACCAGTACCGCCATCGCATCCCTTCCTAGCCTCCAGCTGCTATCCCACATATGTCTACGATTATGGACCCATTGGTGGGAGACAAATTGTCGGAAAGGATGAGTGCCGCCGTAGGGGATCGAACCCGGGACCTCTAGATTGACAGTCCGACGCGCTACCAACTGCGATATGACGGCGGCTGCTTAAATACATAACGGCTTTATTTTATTAATGGCAAGTAGCGTGTAACAAAAACTTGAACGGCTGGTTGGCGACCTAAATGTCGTAACTACTGCTTGAATAATCTTAAGTTACCACGCTTAAGTCTCCAAACCAACAAAAAAGCTTAAAAATTGGGGGCCAATGTGGAGTTCAAATCTCACTTCTGGTCTTAATAAATGATTTCATAGGTCGACTGATTAATTGATTGACAGTCGCGATTTGTCACTTCGAACAGTTATTTCTTACACTTAACCCTTTCCCACTTAATCCCTCCCTCCCATAAAGAAAAAAGCTTTGGAAAACATTGTGGAAAATGAAGAAATTGCTTGTGACAAGAAATTTCTTCATCATCCACAATGTTTTCTATCAAAAAAGACGAAGAAATTGAAAAATCCATACACCTGAATTTTTTGTCTGCTTCTTTCAATTTGGACCAGTCTAAAACTTTGCTGTGTGGGAATGGGCTAAGGAAGGATACCATATCGAACTTCGGTTTACTCGTATGATCACCGATTCAATAGACTCGTAGGGTGTGACGGAAATAACTTTACCATACAATCAGTGCACTGGCAAGATGTCGTGACTACAGCTTGAATAAAACTGCAGTTACGACATTTTGCTCTAGCATCTTTTGCTCGCGCATCGACGATATGATCATGAATAACATAACGCGTCAGAAAATCCTCTTTATTATAGACATTGTGCTTCTTAAAATGTATACTTGCCTTGTTGTATATGTAAACTTACTTGGATGAAAATAGAATATTGTTCTGTTCTATTCTGTTCGAATTGGTGTTCGCAGTCCAAACGCATTATATGTTTTTTTCATCGTTTGGGAAACAAGTTTTTCCAGCTTAGAGTAATCCCTCTTTATTCTACTTCCTGGATAATACACCTGACCCGCGCCGATAGTGTGGGCCTGTGAAAAAACAAAGGTCGATAGTCGCTTAATTGAACTCGAGACCTTGGGAAGTCGACGCTCTACCTCTCGACCACGGACACTACATACATGTATATACATATAACGACTTACAAAAAAAAACAAAGGAAACAAAACATCCAACAATAGGATAGATTACAATACAATTACTCATTCCAAACATGTTTTGACCGTGGCATTGGCCCTGAAGGTACGTTCTTATCTCTATAATGACTTTAACAGATTCACCTGACATGTTAACTACCATGGTTAATATCATGAACGGGGCTTTTATTTCCAGAAATAACTCCACAAACACACACACCTTTATTGTTTGTTGCATGAAGCGTGGAATTTCATACATCATCACCATTGTTTTATTTTTCAAATCTTTAAACAAGTTCAACCCTTTACCCGCCTTTACTAACTGGAAGTTTTTACTGGTTTTACGCCTCTTAACCATTTCCCATACAATCATTTTGAATTTTTTGAAGAGAAAATATCCTGAGAAAAGAGAAATTGCTTGTCACAGGTAATTTTTTCCTCAATATTTTTAACTAGCAGGTTGATTTCTTTTTGAATTTTATACACTTTTGATTAAACAGGAGAGGGTTAATATAATTGATACGATGTATAAAATTAGGGACTCTAAATACCTGTGAAATAAGGGTCCGTGAATTTTTTTTTTTTCGAAAAATAGATAAAGAAATACCCGCACCTTTATTTATGGCACTTGATTCTTCGTCACCTTTGATTTAGTTTATTAGCCTTCTTGGAGTGGTTTGCCCTTAATTCATTTCCAGACGACACAATTTAGACTGGTCAAGTTTCAAAGTTGTTGCAGACGACAAATTTTGATGTAATTGAATTTTGGATTTGATTGACTGTTTTTTGGTAGAAAACATTGTGGCTAATGAAGAAATTGCTTGTAACAAGCAATTTCTCCGTTTTCCTAAGTGTTTTCCAAAGCTTTTTTTCTTAGGGTCTCGAAATTGGGCGGAGAATGAAACGATTTTTAATGACTGTTTAGCAAAAAGCGCATATATTGTGATGTAGCTTTTCCACGTGCCATGCAGTCACTTGAGATAATCTATATGTCAACCATCTTGCTATCATAAAAAACAAAATTCGTTTGTTTAACCTATTTTCAAAAAAAAAACCCACTTTTTCATGCCCACCAAGAAAAAAGCTTCCGAAAACATTGTGGAATATGAAGTAATCGATTGTTATTGGTAATTCTTGCATTATCCACAAAATTTTATCTACCTAAAAGACAAGGATTTTTAAAATTCAATCAACGTAGAATTTTCGTCTTCAACTTCTTTCAATTTGGATCAGTCATGAGTTTTGTCGTCTTGCATTAGATTAATATGAAAACCCGTCTAGCGAAAAGGATGTTTGTGCAATTATACCGTCTTCATTACCTAGAACAGCGGTGGTCAGGTAAAATAACAATCATAAAATCTACTACTAGTTGATTACCGCATCACCTCGACTAATTGCGTCGGAAACACCTGGAATATCTATCTCCTAACCTTTTCCTGGGGGATTTTACGTCGCTGCGATTTAATACATGAGAAAACATTGTGGAAAAATAAGAAATTGCTTGAAACAAGACATTTCTTATTTTCCCACAATATTTCTCACCACAAAGGATGGTTTCATTTCGAATTGCATCCAGTTTTCTTTGTTGTCTATAACCTCTTTCAATTCGTACCAGTCCAAAATTTTGCTTTGTAGGAAAGGGTTAATACAGGCACAGCTCGTGAGTATTCCTCAACTACTTCGTTCAGGGTCGTCGACCTCTGCACTACAAAATGTGGAATAACGATTAGAGCATTATTGCACCAACGGAACAAATATTTTTTCTGTGAAACGTCATTTTGCGTTGGTAGTTGCTTTTTGACCCGTAAATGTTATAATTAGTCGTATAATCACGAGTTCGAAGAAATGTGTCCGGTCCGGGTTGCACGATTCTCTAATTCTATTAGAAGCTGGCAAAAAGATATGATATTTTTGTTACCGTGATAACATTCAGAAACGTAACGCAAACTAAAGAAAATCTTAACCCCCACCCCAACAAAGAAAGAAAGAAAGAAAGAAACAATTAACAACCACTACCACAGCAACAACAATCCAACCAGGCAACAACTTTACAAGATAGGACACAAGGACCAATCAAACAAGAAAGAATGCGTATTTATAGTAGCAAGAACTAGAACTAGCAAGAATTAGCAACAATATTTTCGAAAGCTTATTTCTTGAAGGGCGTAAAAAAGCGTGTTTGTGTGGGAATGGGTTAATTCTGGTCAAATCTTCAAAGGTTATGCACGGAAAATTGTAGAAAAGAGAATAGCATTAGAGTTCTCCTGTTTCTACTTGGTAACTGCAAAAAGAATCGACCTCAGTTTCTACCTGTAAGTTCACAGGCTGAAAGTATTAAGACAGTGTTACATTTTTATTTCGTAGATATGTTTTGAAAAGAAGCGGATGTTCGTTTTACCAACTACCAATCGACAAAATATTAGACTGGTCTAAATTCAAGGAAGTTTCAGACGACATTCCCAAGTAAATGAAATTTTAGATATTTCTGTCTTTTAAGGGTAGAAAAAATTGTGGAACATAAAGAAATTGCTTGTAACAAGCAATTTCTTCATTTTCAACATTGCTTGCCTGAACTATTTTCCTGGGGCGCGTATAAAGGTGGGATTGTGTGGGAATGGGTAAAACGGTATAAGAATTGAACTATTGTTCGAAATTGACATATACAAGACAAAAAGTATATGAAATTCTGTTTCTATTTCCGGTTTATGAACTTGTCCCCTGTCGGCCATGTAATGACGTATTATTAGGTCTATTTCTGGCCACAGTGAGTTATTTATAGACTCCATGGTGAAATAAGTGCGTGGAAAGAAGGAGCGATTTCTCGAGGCGATAAATAATTGCAGAATTGATTCGGAATTGACTATAGCCTTGGCGAACATCCAGAGCTCTACTTTACAAATGAAATAAAAATTCCGATGCAAGTAGCTCAATATGTTTCCTTTTCCTATTTTTTTGCAACCAGTTAACACTATCCTTTTTGGGAAATTTTAGACTGGTCCAAATTGTACGAGTTTATAAACGACAATGTAAATTGAATATAATTAGAAATGAAACCATCCAATGTGGTAGAAAACATTGTGGAAAAATGAGAAATTGCCTTTTTTTAAAATTCAAGACTGGTCCAAACTGAACGAGGATGCAGACGACAAAGAAAATGGGTGTTATTTGAAAAGAAACCGGCCTATATGAAAGAAAATATTGTGGAAAAGGGAGGAATTGCATTTTCTTTTAAATTTAAGATTGGTCCAAATTGAAAGAGGTTGCAGACGACAATGAAAATTGGATGCAATTTGAAACGCAATCATCCTATGGTGTAGAAGATATTTTGGAAAAATAAGAAATTGCTTGATACAAGCAATTTCTTCTATTTTTCACAAAGTTTTCTCAAATGTAGAATAACAGCGACGTTAAACCCCGGGTTTGTACAGGAAAGGGTTACGTTAGAAATGTGTTCTGCATTGCTTTATTTGTTTCTCTTATTTAATTGTCTTGCTTGTCTTTTATATCTTAGCTTTAGGAAATATTGCCACTTTTGTACGACGAGATGGGTAAATTATAAGAAACTACATATTTGAGAGTCGAACATATTGAGAGTCGAACATATATCTATATACTGCAATAAGTAAAATCTATATTTGGATATACAGGTTATAAAGTAAAATTTTACTGGCGGTATATTTATCATACTATCTACCGAGGGATTGTGAGAATGCAGGCTTTAAAGAAACGAGTCTCTTTATTCTTTTTGACGCAGTACCACGTTATTTTTTCTTAGACTAGTCAACATTGAAAGTAGTTGCAGACGACTATGTCAAAGTTGTAAAATTCAAAATATCTCTGCCTTGTAATGTAGAAAACATTATGGGCATTGAATACATTTCTTGCAACAACGATTCCTACATTACCCACAATGTTTTCCATAGCTTTCCTCTTGGGGACTTAAAAATGCGAGATTGAGTGGGAATTGTTTCAGGCCTTGATGAAAAGGCACCCAAAAGTTGAAAATGAGCGCATGCGTGACATTTCCAACCATAACACGCAAAGTAAAGATGTGCATCCGCACAGTCTAATCAGAGTCTTCACTCTGCGCTTTGTAGAGAGATACTGACCCAAAGCTTCTTTAAACAATCAGCGAATGTTCTAATTACCCCGAATGGCTGTCCAGGGTGCTCAATGTGTGCGAGTCACGCACATGCGAAATTGTTGGAAATGTCACGCACAGACTCAAATGGTGTGAATCGTTACATCAGCGAATCATCTGACGGCTAACCGTCACCTCCTATTGTAACGGTATATCGTCACAACGTAACTTTTCTAAAATAATTGAATATCCCATGTCAAAACCGCCGATCACATTTATTTTGATGTCAACTTGAATCACATGAAAAATCTCTCCAACTGGAATCAAAATCTTGCTTTTTATCATCACTAGACATGATTTATCGGCTAAAACGATGAGCAAGACCGTTAAAGGGTGTATAGAAAACGCTTTATATTTCAATAAATACCTTGTCCTTGAAATTAAAACGATAGGTAATTCACCGAGACAAAAAGCTTATCACGGTTTTACAAAGCATCGTAAACTTTCCGGATTGTAATACCTGTGACGACTAACCATCACAATCGTTTCCTAACAGTGACGGTTCGCTATCATTCTTTCTAATGCCATCTTTATCTTTTCTCTTTAATCAGCAAGTGATGTTAAGCATCACAACGTAAATGAAACTTGTGGTGAGTTTCCGTTACAATGAATGGGGACGACTAGCTATCAAATATTAGACTGTTCATAGATAATGTTAAAAAGTGAACCGAACCATAGGATGTAGCTGAAAAAAGGTTTCAGAAACCACACCAACTTGATCACTGACCAACCTGGCCACCGACCAAATAGACCACTGACCAATTTGGCCACTGGTAGTTATTTACATGCGGTCGACATAAAGAGATGTTGGCTACAGCCATTGACCAATCACGTCTGTCAATCCAAAAATCATTCGACCAATCAAATCATTTAATGCATTTTGACTGAAAGTTGACTGCCATTAATATGAACCTTTTTTTGTTTGTTTTTGTTTGTTTGTTTGACGTCCTAAACGTGGTATTTACTATGTGTAAAAGTAGTATTTACGACGTTTAAGTCGCAAAATGAACAAACGTTTTTGAAATAAAAGTTTGAATTCAAAGTTCACTTTCGGTCTAAATGAACGATTTTATTGAACAATTGATTTTTTTTTAAAAAAAATTTACAACGGCTTCAGTCATCAAAAATGATAATAAAATGTTTGATTTATTGTTAAAATATCAACAGATAAAGGGAAAAAAGCTTACCGAAAAACAAACAATTATATTTTTTCTAAATCTGCGTACGGAAGTATAATCGTAAACCTAAGTGTGATGAGCAGCTGGAGGCCCAGAAAGGATGTGGTGGTAGTACTGGTGTGGGAAATGCAAGGATTCTGTGGTTAGGTGATACAGCCGACGCGATTATGACTGAAATACTTTTAATCATGAGAGGCGTTAAACCCATTCAAACAAAACTAAATCCCCGTCGGCGCTAAAATAACGCCCCTTATAGTCTTAGCAAAAAGAGTTCATATTGCTTGCCTGGTCAACCAATTCATTATAGTGAATAGTACATGAATAGACTCTTAATCAAAGGCCCTAACAGCTTGAAATCTCCAAATACTGGTCTCTAAATGCGGATCAATACTCCAAAACTTCCCATGTTTTTACCCTTCTTTTTTCAGAAATCACAATTAATTGTAGACTTTTAGCGCAGTACCTGGAAGGCTTTGAACGATAGGGTATTACAACAAGACAACAACAGCACATGTGTCTTTGTTTGTTTGAATGGGGTTTTACGCCGCTTTCAACAATCTTTCAGGTATATCGCGGCGGCTGGAGCACCTAACAATGGATTCCTGGTATTTCTCACACCAGTACCGCCATCACATCCTTTCCTAGTCTCCAGCTGCTATCCCACATAGGTCTACGATTATCGATCCATTGGTGGGAGACAAATAGTCGGAAAGAATGAGTGCCGCCGTCGGGGATCGAACCCGGGACCTCTAGATTGACAGTCCGACGCGCTACCAACTGCGCTATGACGGCGGCCACATGTGTCTAACATAGGTTTAAAGCTACGAATGTTTTCTCAGAACTGACCAATCGCATCTGTCAATCAAACAATCAGTCGACCAATGAAATCAATCAATTAGGCTGGAAGTTTAGTTTGAACCCCGAGATTAGACGCCATTTTGGCGAATCATCTTTTTTGGTTTGGCGACTTAAACGTTGCAACTGTTTAGATCACCAAACAAACCATTGTACTTATTTTCAACTTGCTACCGGCCATAAATTTTGCAAAATAACTTCATTCAAAATCGAAGCGGGACTTCCTGTTGGAGTCAATGGGCGTTGCCTCTGGAGTAAATGGGTGGGGCCAGTGATTGGTCAATTGTCACGTCTTGTGTGTTTGTTTGTTTGTTTGAATGGGGTTTTACGCCGCTTTTAACAATCTTTCAGTCATATCGCGGCGGCTGGAGCACCTAACAATGGATTCCTGGTATTTCTCACACCAGTACTACCATTACATCCTTTCCTAGCCTCCAGCTGCTATCCCACATAGGTCTACGATTATCGACCCATTGGTGAGAGACAAATAGTCGGAAAGGATGAGTGCCGCCGTCGGGAATCGAACCCGGGACCTCTAGATTGACAGTCCGACGCGCTACCAACTGCGCTATGACGGCGGCTGTCTTGTGTGTGTCTTTCCGCTAAAAATGCATTCGCAGTAGTCCCATTACAATATAATTGAATAATAATATAATAATGGGCGTTCTGATTGGTCGAAAAGATTATTCATACCTTCATTAATAAAATTCTGAGCACGCAGCCATTTTGAACGCTTCCGCAAAAAATAGTTCCATACAAAAACGTATCAAAAATTGTAAAGTGTTTGTTTTTTTCGCTCGATGCTATAAGATTATTACAAATGAAGAGAATAGTTTTTGTTTTCATGGAGGTATAGACCGAAAAACCTTATCCAACTTAAAGAGTGATTAGTTCTTTCGGTTCATACGTTAATGAAAACAACAAAAACAACAACAACAACAAAAATTCTCTTCATTTCTTCTGAAGAATCGGAAATAAATCCTAGGATTACTACACCCTCCCCCCCTTAAATTATAACCTAAGACTTTTCTTGTGTTTCTGGCTGGCTATAGTCGACCAATCGTGGCTGTCAATTAAATAAACAGTCGACCAATGATATCATTCATTTAGACCGACATTGGCCGCCATTTTAGTTAACCTTTTTGGTTGGTTTGACGACTTAAACGTCGTAACTCCAGCTACGACGTTCAAGTCACCAACCAGCTATTCTACCTTTTTATTACACGCTACTTGCACTAAGTTTTGCAAAATAACGCACTTTAAAATCGAAGCGAGACTTTCTGTTGGAGATGTTGGGCATGGCAAATGGAGTAGGTGGGCGGGACCAGCGATTGGTCAATTATGAAGGGAACCCATAGTTTAGGAGGAGCCCACAGTTTATTGATATCGCCTTCAAATAAAGAGGCTAAAATGCATATATACGACAATTTCTAGTAGGTGAAATCTCAATTAATTGTATTAAGGGTAACACAATGTTTTGGATGATGTAGAATTTGCTTGACACAAGCAATTTCTTCATTTTCCACAGTACTTTCAAAAACATTTTTCTTGAGGGGCGTCAAAAACGGGATTGTGTGGGAATGTACTTTGGGACGCGAATGGTAATGTCCAGTCATTTTTATATATCTTGTCTGACGTAAATTTGTCTTACAATCGGCGATCTGCTGCAGAAATAAGGGATAATTGAATTGTGAAATTCTGAAAAATATGACAAATAGACATGGCGGCCAATTCTTGGAGGATTCTGACATTATAGAAGATGAAATATTAGATTTCTCCGTCTCACGTCATTTCTTTCTGTTGTTTTTGTATTTATATCCAAGCATTTGTCTTTCCTGTGTGAAGTAATTGGCAGCTCCCTATGAAAATAATCATTTATTATAAAGCCCGGTAGCTTTCTCCTGGCTAGCGTTTTAAGACAAAGATATAAACAAAGTAAGCCCTATCCAAGAAAAAATATTTAAAATTGATTTCATTACAGCTCATTAAAATGTCTATTCCCCTTTAACCGTGTCCTGATTTGAATCCTTTTGGTCAAATGTTGGACACCAGTAGTACATGCGCCGTCGCTTATACTACTGACACCCTGTCAATAATAATTCGTTCAATCAATAGACCGATCGCTGCATCAATCGACCAATCAAATCATTCATTTAGACCAGACGTGAGCTAAAACACTCATCGTCATTACTGTGAAGTATTTAGTTGGTTTTGTGGTTGAACGGCGTAACTACAGCTTATTCAAGCTATGGTAAAGACGTTTAGATTGCCGACGGATCAATTTTCTACCCAATAGAAGTTCTGATTGACGTAAGTTCTGATAGAAATAATGAAAGTGCCGATTGTCAAGTTACTTTAAAAGTTCTGATTGTCAACACACTATGAATGATCTAATTGTCAATACACTATGAATGTTCTGATTGTAAACAAACTATGAATGTTTTGATAGTCAATACATTATGAATGTTCTTATTATCAACACACTATGAATATTCTGATCGTCAACACACTATGAAAGATCTGATTGTCAATGTTCTGATGGTCAATACACTTTGAAGGTTTCGATCGTCAATAAACTATAAAAGTTCTGTTGGTCAATACTAAACGAATGTTCTGATTGTCAATACATTATGAATGTTCTGATTGTCAACACACTATGAATGTCCTAATTATCAACACACTATGAATGTTCTGATCGTCAACACACTATGAAAGATCTGATTGTCAATGCATTATGAATGTTCTGATGGTCAATACACTTTGAAGGTTTCGATCGTCAATAAACTATAAAAGTTCTGTTGGTCAATACTATACGAATGTTCTGATTGTCAATACATTATGAATGCTCTGACTGTCAACACATCATGAATGTTCTGATTTTAAACACATCATAAATGTTCTGATTGTCAATACACCATGAATGTTATGATTGTCAATACACTATGGATGTTCTGATTGTCAACACACCACGAATGCTCTGAGTGCCTAGACACTATGAAAGTGTTGTTGTCAATACACTAATAATGTTCTGATGGTCAGTACATTATAAAAGTTCTGTTTGTCAATACACTATGAATGTCGGAATGTCGACATTCTTAGAAGATTCTGATTGTCAACAATTTATGGCGGTTCTGAATGACAAAACTCTATTAAGGATATAATTGTCAACACACTATGAAGTACAGAATTGTCCATACCAATTTATGTTCTGATTGTCATCACACTATGCAGGTTTCGAATGTCAACACTTGAGGGATCCGATTGTCATCAATCAGCCTGGCGATGTTGTGATTGTCAAACAATGTATGGGGTACTTAAAGTCAAAAACACCGTGAAAGATGTCATTTCAACATACTAAATAACATCTGATTGTCAACACACCATATGAAGGTTTTCATTGTCGACACATATTATGAAGGTAATTATTGTAAACACACCATAAAGTTCGAATTGTGAACAAGCTATGAAGGTTCTAACTGTCAACACAAAATAAAGGATTTGATTAAAAACAAACTGTAAGAAGGTACATACTATTCCCACATTCTGTGTGTTCTTATTGTTTTCACACAAGGAAGGTTCTGATTGTCAACATACTATGAAGGGTCAGATTGTCAATGAAGATTCTGATTGTCAATAGACTATGATGGACATGATTGTAAACATACTACATGAAGATCGAGAATGTCAGCACATTATGAAAGTTTGATTATCATCACACTATATATGCTCTGATTGTCAACACACTATGACGGTCATGATTGTTAGCAATATATGAAGGATGTGATTTTCAACACTCCATGGGTGTTCTCATTATCAATACAGTTTTAAAGTTCTGATTGTCAAAATATTTTGAAAGTTCTGATTGTTGGAAAGCTTTGAAGATCACGAACCAATTAAGAACAAGGATGTGTACTGCCCGAAAGGTCAGGAAGTTGCATAGGGCATCTGAAATCTGATATACTTTCCGACGAAAAGCGACGCCTTTCGTAAAAACAAGTGCAATGTTCCTCACGAAATGTTTAGGATTTGTTTAAACTTCTGGGGACAAAAGTGATCTAATTTTGAGGTAATGCTCTAGTATCAGAGAATTTATCAAAATTGTTGTTAATTGACCAATCACGGCTGTCAATCAAAGAATATATCGACCAACCAAATAATTCATTCAGTCCGGACTTGAGATTTGAACTCGGACATTGGCCGCCATTTGTGTGAAACATTTTCGTTGGTTAGCGACTTAAACGTCGAAACTACAACTTGTTCAAGCTGTAGTAACGGCGTTTAGGTCGCCAACCAACCATTCTTCTTGTGTGTAACATGCTACTGGCCTTACATTTTACAAAATAACGCCGTTAAAAATCGAAGCGCAAATTCCTGTCGGAGTCAATGGGCGTGGCCAAAGGAGTAAGTGGGCGGGGCCAGCGATTGGCCAATCAAATATATTATATACTGTTTAACCCATTCCCACACAAGCCCTCCTTTTTACGCCCCTCAAGAAAAAAGCTTTGGAAAACATTGAGGACGTTGAAGAAATTGCTTGAATCAAGCAATTTCTTCAATGTCCACAATGTTTTCTACCCAAAAAGACAAAGAATTTTAGAATTTCATCAATCCAAAATTGTCGTCTGTATCCTCTTTCAATTTGGAACAGTCTAAAATTTTCTTGTGTGGGAATGGTTAAAGTTAAAGAATCTCGTTATTTAACGACAACATAAATAAGCGAGTATATGAATTAGTGAATACAGCACAATTTCCTCACGTGATAATTACGTCATCGGCGTTGTTGTATAATTAGTAGATGTTTTTACATGCATTTATCGTAATTAGATAGCTAACGAGCAACATTCATGGAATAGCTATGGTAATATTCAGACAGTAATTATAGAAATACTACTTAATTTGGTATTCTACGCTGTTGAGCTTACTTTTGATTGAGATATCAATGAAACGAATATTACCAATGTTTTTGTTTTTATGTTTTTTTTGTGTTTGTTTATTTGAATGGGGCTAAACGCCACTTTAACATTATTTCAGTTTTATCGAGACAGCTGAAGCACCTCACTATTGATTTCTGATATTCCGCACACCAGTATTACCACTTCATCATTTCCGAGCCGCCATCTGCTCATCCCTTTTAGGTTTACGATATTTGTCGCGGCCGGGGATCGAATTCGGGACCCCATGATTTGGAGTCCGACGCGCTACGAACTGTGCTTTGGCCGAGTTGTTTATGCGTATTTACCCCCAATAGAGCTTAGATTCAATGCATTTTACGGCATTTTGAGTTGAAAACAGAAGCGTAGTAACGGGACTTTTCTTTTATCTCAGATCAGAATGAAAATAAAACTAGACTGTTGAAAGACTTGTTCCTTTCAATAGTTCAGTTTGGGAATGTGATTTCATAAACAACTCTGGCTTAACTGGGTAAACAGGTGACATATGAGCAGGCTGATCTTTGTCTAACCATCCTTCCAAAACAGGCATATTCCGGGTTCAGCATGACAGGGGTCTTTTCTTTTCTTTGTGATGAATACCGAATTTGTGGGAACTTCTCTAACAAGAGAACGTTTTCTTAAATTATTGCTTTCGTTGTGATGTCAAACAGACCAATCCACAAATTCACTTTCTTCAATATTGAAAGAAGACAACCTAAGGAATAATCCTACCAAATTTGTTTTAAATTGGCCCAGAAGTTAGGTGGAGATGTCGTCTAGATAACGCATTCTTTATCATAAATATTACTTACCCACATCCCGAAAGTTTGCGTGGTACTGACGTTTAAAGAAATCGTTTTTTTTTTATTTCTATGAAGGCATTGGAAAAGATCAACACATAGATACTCATGCATAATACCAAGGTTCTAGATTTTCTGGACCAGGTTGGGAAGATTTTAAATCAAAGCGCTGAAAGCGTTGAAAGCCTGAGATATGTATACAGGAGATATATAATCTGGGCAGAAAAAAGTTTGATGGTCGAATTATCGGAGGTGCCACTTTTTACCCAAATCTACTGTCGATTATGCGCAGATCTGCCAATTTGTGCCGGCAATAATTTTCATCCCGTTGAGGTATTGTAACGATAAATTTACTTGTGTATATCGTTATATATTTTTCACAAGATCAAAATGTTTGAAGGGATCTGATAAAGGCCACCCAAGGATCCTTCCTGTGAATTTTGGTTGAACTATGTTCAGTACTTTCTGAGAAGATTTTTAAAGTAAAAGTTGACGAACGGACGGACGACGGAAACCACATCATGACAAAAGCTCGTTGGCTTTCAGCCAGTGGAGCTAGCGAGAGAGAGCTAGAGAGTGAGAGAGATGGGGGAATGGAGCGTGTAGCCAGGTTCGAACTAGGAGGCTCTTGCTTGCGATGTGAGTATTCTACCACACAGACCAATTTCGTTATGTAAATAGGCGCTTTATAATCCCCAGATAAAGAGAGCGAGAGAGGGCCGGCGGTCGTTTACCAGGTTAACATGATTATGTACACCTCTCAAAAACGGTATGTAGACGTTGCATCCTTTGGGTAGAATTCGGAGGTAAAAATATATAGACACTTAGTCCGAGCACGACCAAACTGTTTTCAGACAGTGCGAATATGATCCTATGAATGACCAATTAATTTGTTAAACAAAGCATTCCGATCGTGCGTAAAACCCGACAGCTTCGCTTATAAGCTTTTTACAGCAACTTCGTCGAACCAGACCGTTTTAACATTGTTACTCTAGAAAAAGTAATATTATTTTGGTATGAAACAAACACCTTATTTTTCCTTAACAATATGTTATGATTGTATATGTTTAATAATTTCCAATATATTATATACCTCCTTTCTTTCTTTCCATTCACTTGTCAAGTTTTGATAATTTTTCAAATTCAGAATACTCACACGAAAATACTGTACATCAAGCCGACAGCTTTCAATGGGTCATATCTCGCCTTTCAATCGGGCGTATTAATTTATGGTCAGATCCGATCTACTTTTCATGCGACAGAATATCACATTGATTGCGGTAGATGTTTTTACATTATGTTTTCACATTAAACTCTTCATGGGTTCGAATTTTTAGCATTGTAACTTTAGCCTCAGATTGCTTACGCAATCTCAGGCTAAAAATGTTTTATGAATTTACTTTTGATGCAATAACAAACTAACTTGAAATAAATAAATAAAACCGTTTTAGCTATTTTGTATTAGAATACCAAATGAACATATCTGCCAGACCTAGTTTAAATTAGCCAGATAGTTGGGAGAAAATGTCGTTTACTTTTAATAATTCACAATAGGCCTGAATCCCTTTGGGACTCGAGGATAATTACTTTAGCAGTTTTGAAAAAAGGCCAATTAGCAGATGTTCATGAAAGTTTTCTGAGCTAGAAGGAGATTTTAATAGACAGGTTTTTTTATATCGCATTTTCGATGTCGTAGCAATTACAGATTTGAAGATTTTGTATAAGGATCACCAAAGAATCCTACGTGATGAATTTGGTTGAAAATTGTGCATTGGTTTTTGAGGGTATGTCGTTGAAAGAATTCTTTCTTTATATTATATGGGACTGACCCCCTAAGGCGCCGCCGCTTGGGACCCGAGGGTCATAATTTAAGAAACTACACGTTTGAGAGTCGAACACATATCGCGTAAAATGAATATATATACTGCAATAAGTAAAATCTATATATGAATATACAGATTATAAAGTAAAATTTTACTGGCGTTATATTTATCACACTACCTACCGAGGGATTGTGCGAATGCAGGCTATATTCTTTTTGACGCATTACCACGTTATTTTTTTAATCTAGTCAACATTAAAAGTAGTTGCAGACGACAATGTCAAGTTGGTAAAATTGAAAATATCTCTGCCTTGTAATGTAGAAAACATTATGGGCATTGAATACATTTCTTGCAACAACGATTCCTACATTACCCACAATGTTTTCCATAGCTTTCCACTTGGGGACTTAAAAAGCGAGAATGAGTGGGAATGGTTTCAGGCGTTGATGAATAGGCACCCAAAAGCTGAAAATGAGCGCATGCGTGACATTTCAACCATTACACACGTGCGCCAAGTAAAGACTCAGATCAGCCTGTGCATCCGCACAGTCTGATCAGAGTCTTCACTCTGCGCTTTGTAGAGAGATACTAACCCAAAGCTTCTTTAAACAATCAGCGAATGTTCTAATTGCCCCGAATGGCTGTCCAGGGTGCTCAATGTGTGCGAGTCACGCACATGCGAAATTGTTGGAAATGTCACGCACAGACTCAAATGGTGTGAATCGTTACAACAGCAAATTATCTGGTGGCTAACTGTCACCTCCCATTGTAACGGTATATCGTTACAATATAACTTTTGTAAAATAATTGAATATCCTCTGTCAAAACCGCCGATCACATTTATTTTGATGTCAACTTGAATCATATGAAAATCTCTCCAACTGGAATCAAAATCTTGCTTTGTATCATCACTAGACTTGATTTATCGGCTAAAAAGATGGGACGCAGACCGTTATAGGGTGTATAGAAAATGCTTTATATAATTTCAATAAATACCTTGTTCTTGAAATAAAAACAGTAGGTAATTCATCGAGACAATACACGTGCATCACGGATTTTTAAAAGCTTATCAATGTTTACAAATTATCGTAAACTTTCCGAATTGTGATACTTGTGAGGACTAACCGTCACAATCGTTTCTTAGCAGTGACGGTTTGCCATCATTACTTCTAAGGCTGTCTTTAGCTGTCCTCTTCAATATCAGCAAGTGATGTTAAGCATCACAACGTAAATGAAACTTGTGATGAGTTTCCGTTACAATGAATGGGGACGACTAGCCAAATATTAGACTGTTCATTGATAATATTAAAATGTGAACCGAACCATAGGATGTAGCTGAAAAAGTTTCAGAAACCACACCAACTTGACCACTGACCAACTTGGCCACTTACCAATTTGGCCACTTGACCGCTGACCAATTTGGCCACTGGTAGTTATTTACAAGCGGTCGACATAAAGAGGTGTTGTCTAAAGCCATCGACCAATCAAGACAGTCAATCAAAAAATCATTCGACCAATCAAATCATTCATTTTAACTGAAAGTTGACTGCCATTAAAATGAACCTTTGTTTGTTTGTTTTTGTTTGACGTCCTAAACGTCGCATTTACGGTGTGTAAAAGTAGTATTTACAACGTTTAAATCGCAAAATGAACAAACGTTTTTGAAATAAAAGTTTGAATTCAAAGTTCACTTTCGGTCTAAATGAATGATTTTATTGGTCAATTGATTTTTTTTTAAAATTTACAACGGCTTCAGTCATCAAAAATGATAATAAAATGTTTGATTTACTGTTAAAATATCTACAGAAAAAGGGAAAAAATCCTACCGAAAAACAAACAAACAATTATATTTTTCTAAATCTGCGTACAAAGTATAATCGTAAACCTAAGTGTAATGAGCAGCTGGAGGCTCAGAAAGGATGTAGCGGTAGTACTGGTGTGGGAAATGCAAGGATTCTGTGGTTAGGTGATACAG
Source organism: Fragum fragum (assembly GCA_946902895.1). NCBI lineage: Eukaryota > Metazoa > Mollusca > Bivalvia > Cardiida > Cardiidae > Fragum > Fragum fragum. Next base: position 6,121,067 of record OX336372.1, on the reverse strand, counting down.
CCGAAGCGATTATGACTGAAATACTTTTAATCATGAGAGCCATTCAAACAAGACTAAATCCCCGTCGGCGCTAAAATAACGCCCCTTATTGTCTTTGCAAAAGAATGCTTATTGATTGCCTGGTCAACCAATTCATTATAGTGAATAGTACATGAATAGACTCTTAATCAAAGGCCTTAACAGCTTGAAATCTCCAAATACTGGGCTCTAAATGCGGATCAATACTCCAAAACTTCCCATGTTTTTTACCCTTCTTTTTTTCGGAAATCATAATTGTTTGAAGACTTTTACCGCAGTTCCTTGAAGGCTTTGAACGACAGGGTTTTACATCAAGACATCAACAGCACACGTGTCTAACATAGTTTTAAAGCTACGAATGTTTTTCTTAGAATTGACCAATCGCACCTGTCAATCAAACAATCAGTCGACCAATGAAATCAACCAATTAGACTCGAAGTCTAGTTTGAACCCCAACATTAGACGCCGTTTTGGTGAATCATCTTTTTTGGTTTGGCGACTTAAACGTTGTAACTGTTTAGGTCACGTAACAACCCTTGTACTTATTTCCTACATGCTACCGGCCAAAAATTTTGCAAAATAACTCCGTTCAAAATCGAAGTGGGACTTCCTGTTGGATTCAATGGGCGTGGCCTATGGAGTAAATGGGTGGGTCCAGCGATTGGTCAATTGTCACGTCTTGTGTGTGTCTTTCCGCTAAAAATGCATTCTCAGTAGTTCCATTATAATATAATTTATTTTTTTGTTTCGTCAATCAAAAAACGGGCGTTCTGATTGGTCGAACAAGATTAAAAGATTATTCATACCTCTATTAATAAATTCTGAGCACGCAGCCATTTTGTAGGCTTCCGCACAAAATAGTTCCATACAAAAAAGTATCAAAAATTGTACTTTCGATTCATACGTTAATGAAAACACCACCACCAACAACAAAATCTCATCATTTCTTATGAAGAATCGGAAATGAATCCTAGGATTACTACCCCCCCCCCATTATAACATTAGATTTTTCCAGTGTTTCTGGCTGGCTATAGTCGACCAATCGTGGCTGTCAATTAAATAAACAGTCGACCAATGAAATCATTCATTAACAACGACATTGGCCGCCATTTTTGTTAACCTTTTTGGTCGGTTTGACGACTTAAACGTCGTAACTTCAGCTTTTTCAAGCTGTAGTTACGACGTTCAAGTCACCAACCAACTATTCTACCTTTTTATTACACGCTCCTTGCACTAAGTTTTGCAAAATAACGCACTTTAAAATCGAAGCGAGACTTTCTGTCGGAGACGATGGGCATGGCAAATGGGGTAGGTGGGCGGGACCAGCGATTGGTCAATTATGAAGGGAACCCATAGTTTAGGAGGAGCCCACAGTTTATTGATATTGTCCTTCAAATAAAGAGGCTAAAATGCACATATACGACAATTTCTAGTAGGTGAAATCTCAATTAATTGTATTAAGGGTAACACAATGTTTTGGATGATGTAGAATTTGCTTGACACAAGCAATTTCTTCATTTTCCACAGTACTTTCAAAAACATTTTTCTTGAGGGGCGTCAAAAACGGGATTGTGTGGGAATGTACTTTGGGACGCGAATGGTAATGTCCAGTCATTTTTATATATCTTGTGTGACGTAAATTTGTTTTACAATCGGCGATCTGCTGCAGAAATAAGGGATAATTGAATTGGCCACTCTGAAAATATGACAAATAGACATGGCGGCCAATTCTTGGAGGATTCTGACAATATAGAAGATGAAATATTAGATTTCTCCGTCTCACGTCATTTCTCTCTGTTGTTTTTGTATTTATATCCAAGCATTTGTCTTTCCTGTGTGAAGTAATTGGCAGCTCCCTATGAAAATAATCATTTATTATAAAGCCCGGTAGCTTTCTCCTGGTTAGCGTTTTAAGACAAAGATATAAACAAAGTAAGCCCTGTCCAAGAAAAAAATATTTAAAGTCGATTTCATTACATCGTCATTAAAATGTCTATTCCCTATTAACCGTGTCCTGATATGAATCCTTTTGGTCAAATGTTGGACACCAGTAGTACATGCGCCGTCCCTTATACTACTGACACCCTGTCAATAATAATTCGTTCAATCAATAGACCGATCGCTGCATCAATCGACCAATTAAATCATTCATTTAGACCAGACGTGAACTACGACACTCGTCGTCATTACTGTGAAGCATTTAGTTGGTTTGGCGGTTGAACGGCGTAACTACAGCTTATTCAAGCTATAGTAAAGACGTTTAAATTGCCGACCAATCAATTTTCTACCCAATAGAAGTTCTCATTTGACGTAAATTCTGATTGCAATCATACATTCTGAAAGTATTTTCAATACACCATGAAAGTGCTGATTGTCAAGTTACTTTAAAAGTTCTGATTGTCAACACACTATGAATGATCTGATTGTCATTACACTATGGATGTTCTTATTGTAGACAAACTATGAATGTTTTGATAGTCAATATATTATGAATGTTCTGATTGTCAACACACTGTGAATGTTCAAATTATGGACACAATATGAATGTTCTGATTGTCAACACACTATGAAAATTCGGATTGTCAATACATTATGAATGTCCTGACGGTCAATACACTTTGAAGGTTTCAATCGTCAATACACTCTAAAAGTTCTTTTGGTCAATACTATTTGAATGTTCTGGTTGTTAATACACTATGAATGTTCTGACTGTCAACATATCATAAATGTTCTGATTGTCAACACATTACGAATGTTCTGATTGTCAATATACCATGAATGTTCTCATTGTCAATACACTATGCATGTTATGATTGTTAACACACCATGAATGTTCTGATTGCCTAGACACTAGCCGCCGTCATAGCGCAGTTGGTAGCGCGTCGGACTGTCAATCTAGAGGTCCCGGGTACGATTCCCGACGGCCTTTCCGACTATTTGTCTCTCACCAATGGGTCGATAATCGTAGACCTATGTGGGATAGCAGCTGGAGGCTAGGAAAGGATGTAATGGTAGTACTGGTGTGAGAAATACCAGGAATCCATTGTTAGGTGCTCCAGCCGCCGCGATATAACTGAAAGATTGTTGAAAGCGGCGTAAAACCACATTCAAACAAAAAAAAGCCTAGGCACTATGAAAGTTTTGATTGTCAATACACTAATAATGTTCTGATGGTCAATACATAGGGCATCTGAAATCTGCTATACTTACTAACAATTGCAATCTTCACGAAATGTTGAGGATTTGTTTCAACTTCTGGGGACAAAAGCGATCTAACTTTGAGGTTGTGCTCTAGTATCAGACAATTTATCAAAATTGTTGTTAATTGACCAATCACGGCTGTCAATAAAAGAATATATCGACCAACCAAATAATTTATTCAGTCCGGACTTGAGATTTGAACTCGGACATTGGCCGCCATTTGTGTGAAACATTTTCGTTGGTTAGCGACTTAAACGTCGAAACTACAACTTGTTCAAGTTGTAGTAACGGCGTTAAGGTCGCCAACCAACCATTCTTCTTGTGTGTAACATGCTACTGGCCATACATTTTACAAAATAACGCCGTTAAAAATCGAAGCGGAAATTCCTGTCGGAGTCAATGGGCGTGGCCAAAGGAGTAAGTGGGCAGGACCTGCGATTGGCCAATCAAATATATTATATACTGTTTAAAGTTAAAGAATCTCGTTATTAACGACAACATAAATAAGCGAGTATATGAATTAGTGAATACAGCACAATTTCCTCACGTGATAATTACGTCATCGGCGTTGTTTGTATAATTAGTAGATGTTTTTACATGCATTTATCGTAATTAGATAGCTAACGAGCAACATTCATGGAATAGCTATGGTAATATTCAGACAGTAATTATAGAAATACTTCTTAATTTGGTATTCTACGCTGTTGAGCTTACTTTTGATTGAGATATCAATGAAACGAATATTACCGATGTTTTTGTTTTTATGGTTTTTTTTGTGTGTGTTTGTTTGTTTGAATGGGGCTAAACGCCACTTTTACATTATTTCAGTTTTATCGAGACAGCTGAAGCACCTCACCATTGATTTCTGATATTCCGCACACCAGTATTACCACTTCATCATTTCCGAGCCGCCATCTGCTCATCCCTTTTAGGTTTACGATATTTGTCGCGGCCGGGGATCGAATTCGGGACCCCATGATTTGGAGTCCGACGCGCTACGAACTGTGCTTTGGCCGAGTTGTTTATGCGTATTTACCCCCAATAGAGCTCAGATTCAATGCATTTTACGGCATTTGGAGTTGAAAACAGAAACGTAGTAACGGGACTTTTCTTTTATCTCAGATCAGAATGAAAATAAAACTAGACTGTTGAAAGACTTGTTCCTTTCAATAGTTCAGTTTGGGAATGTGATTTCATAAACAACTCTGGCTTGAACTGGACAAACAGGTGACATATGTGTAGGCTGATCTTTGTCTAACCATCCTTCCAAAACAGGCATATTCCGGGTTCAGCATGACAGGGGTCTTTTCTTTTCTTTGTGATGAATACCGAATTTGTGGGAACTTCTCTAACAAGAGAACGTTTTCTTAAATCATTGCTTTCGTTGTGATGTCAAACAGACCAATCCACAAATTCGCTTTCTTCAATATTGAAAGAAGACAACCTAAGGAATAATCCTACCAAATTTGTTTTAAATTGGCCCAGAAGTTAGGGGGAGATGTTGTTTCTAAAGATAACGCATTCTTTATCATAAATATTACTTACCCACATCCCGAAAGTTTGCGTGGTACTGACGTTTAAAGAAATCCTTTTTTTTTTTTATTTCTTTGAAGGAATTGGAAAAGATCAACACATAGATACTCATGCATAATACCAAGGTTCTAGATTTTCTGGACCAGGTTGGGAAGATTTTAAATCAAAGCGCTGAAAGCGCTAAAAGCCTGAGATGAGATATGTATACAGGAGATATATAATCTGGGCAGAAAAAAGTTTGATGGTCGAATTATCGGAGGTGCCACTTTTTACCCAAATCTACTGTCGATTATGCGCAGATCTGCCAATTTGTGCCGGCAATAATTTTCATCCCGTTGAGGTATTGTCACGATAAATTTACATGTGTATATCGTTATATATTTTTCACAAGATCAAAATGCTTTGAAGGGATCTAATAAAGGCCACCCAAGGATCCTTCCTGTGAATTTAGGTTGAATTATGTTCAGTACTTTCTGAGAAGATTTTTAAAGTAAAAGTTGACGAACGGACGGACGACGGAAACCACATCATGACAAAAGCTCGTTGGCTTTCAGCCAGTGGAGCTAGCGAGAGAGAGCTAGAGAGTGAGAGAGATGGGGGAATGGAGCATGTAGCCTGGTTCGAACTAGGAGGCTCTTGCTTGCGATGTGAGTATTCTACCACACAGACCAATATCGTTATGTAAATAAGCGCTTTATAATCTCCAGATAAAGAGAGCGAGAGAGGGCCGGCGGTCGTTTACCAGGTTAACATGATTATGTACACCTCTCAAAAACGGTATGTAGACGTTGCATCCTTTGGGTAGAATTCGGAGGTAAAAATATATAGACACTAAGTCCGAGCACGACCAAACTGTTTTCAGACAGTGCGAATATGATCCTATGAATGACCAATTAATTTGTTAAACAAAGCATTCCGATCGTGCGTAAAACCAGACAGCTTCGCTTATAAGCTTTTTACAGCAACTTCGTCGAACCAGACCGTTTTAACATTGTTACTCTAGAAAAAGTAATATTATTTTGGTATGAAACAAACACCTTATTTTTCCTTAACAATATGTTATGATTGTATATGTTTAATAATTTCCAATATATTATATATCTCCTTTCCATTCACTCGTCAAGTTTTGATAATTTTTCAAATTCAGAACACTCACACGAAAGTACTGTACATCAAGCCGACAGCTTTCAATGAGTCATATCTCGCCTTTCAATCGGGCGTATTAATTTATGGTCAGATCCGATCTACTTTTCATGCGACAGAATATCACATTGATTGCGGTAGATGTTTTTACATTATGTTTTCACATTAAACTCTGCATGGGTTCGAATTTTTAGCATTGTAACTTTAGCCTCAGATTGCTTACGCAATCTCAGGCTAAAAATGTTTTTATGAATTTACTTTTGATGCAATAACAAACTAACTTGAAATAAAATAAAACCGTTTTAGCTATTTTGTATTAGAATACCAAATGAACATATCTGCCAGACCTAGTTTAAATTAGCCAGATAGTTGGGAGAAAATGTCGTTTACTTTTAATAATTCACAATAGGCCTGAATCCCTTGGGGACTCGAGGATAATTACTTTAGCAGTTTTGAAAAAGGCCAATTAGCAGATGTTCATGAAAGTTTTCTGAGCCAGAAGGAGATTTTAATAGACAGGTTTTTTTTTATATCTCATTTTCGATGTCGTAGCAATTATAGATTTGAAGATTTTGTATAAGGATCACCAAATTATCCTTCGTGATGAATTTGGTTGAAAATTTTAAACTAGTTTTTGAGGGTATGTCCTTGAAAGAATACTTTCTTTATATTATATGGTACCGACGCCCTAAGGGCCATGATTTTAGTGATTTGTAAGATGTCAATACTCTGATGCTTAACCCTTTCCTGCTTTGCAAAATTTTAAACCCGTCCAAATTCAAAAGTTTCGCAGACGAATATTTAAAGTGGGTTTCATTTGAAAAATAACCATTCATTTAGGTAGAACATATTGTGGAAAAAGAAGCAATTGCTTGTTAATGTTTTCTCAACAATAAAATCACAGAGACGTAAAAACAAGTGTTTAACCAGGAAAGGTTTAATACAATATTGGTAAAGATTAGATTTAATTTTGCTTTTGTTGCAATGGCAACCAGGGTTTGTAAAGGTTTTATTTCTTCTTCAATTTTTAACAAGACCGCGTACTTGTGAGAAGTACTTCATCCAAAATTAGTTCAAATTGGCTAGGTAGTTTTGGAGAAGATTTCGTTTAAAGAAATTCTTCCTGATTTCTATATGGGCCTTCTAGGACTATACAGCTGAAAACTCGAGTGCAACGATTTTAGATTTGACACAGGGTGATGCACTGATACTTTAATTTCACTTTCGTTGCCATATTAACCATAGTTTTATAAAACTGGTCCCAATTTCCCAAGTCATTTTGAAATAGGACTGCATATGGGACCATCTTTACCAAATGCGATTTAAATTGACCCAGCGATATGTTAAAAATGTTTTAAGTCATCTCCTCCATCCACTACTCCCACAAATTCAACAACAACAACAACAAACCACCATCACCACACCACCACCACCAACGACCTCTCTCGTCACCCCCGGAAAAGAAATAAATAGATAAATGAATAAAAAATAAACAACAACAACAAAAAAAAAACAAAAAAAACAAAACAAAACAAAACAAAAAAAAAAACCGCAACATAATTGATTAGAACATCATTCTCCAGACTCCAAAGCATAAATAAATATGACGGTTGAAATACAACGATCAAAATAAGTCTACGCGGTTTGCCTATAATTCGTGAAATGGGCATGACATTTTAGATTAAGATTTGCCTACGTAAAAGGATGAAGTCAGCGGTGATGTTTTCACGTCCGCTAGTAATCCCAACAGCTAGCGTATAATTCCGATCGATCACGGAGATGACCGAAATAATCCGTAAATTTAGGAGCACATGTGCATATGAGGAAAATTGCCGAAATTATCTATTATATCCGGTAGAGGATCGGGTGCAATTGACTCGATCTCAAAGTGTAAAGAAACAGAACAGAACAGAACAGAACATACATTTTATTCTGACAAGTACAAAGTACATAGTCAATGAATACATAACACATTACATTGCATAGGTCAAGGTCGCGCTTCTCTCTCATACACACATACACACACCTACAGAACCACACTCACCTTGCAAGAAAATGGCTTTTGTTCACTAAAGAAACACGAGTTTAAATAAAAGCTACAAAATGTCACTAAAATACGCTGTACGAAGAACCCCACTCATACCCTTCTTTTGTTTATCAATAATTCGAAGGCATTTTTTGCTTAAGTGACTAAAATTTAAACGATAGATTGTTTAAAAGGGCTTTCATTACTTGGAGCGAATATCTTGCTTTAAAGTAATTCGAAACGGTTAACGGACGACGCAGGAAGCACGGACGCCGGCAATTTGGCTATCACAATAGCTCATTGCAGTACATTGAGCCCAGGTGAGCTAAAAGGCCAAGCGGATTCATAATTTGGCGTGATTATTTTTTTAACTTCTTACTTAAATGAAAATAAAACAAAAGAAATGGGTCTCTCTATTTCTTATAATTTAAAGCCATCAAGCAAACATAGTAAATATTTTATTAGTTTTGCGTCAAATTCTATAAATCTACTTTGTGTACAGGCATATAAATAGTTGCTTGCTCAAAACTTTGTTCGTGGCAGTATGAAAAAATACATCAGTATGAAAAAATACATATTGCCAATCAACACGCTTGAATTCTGATACACGACACTAAATTTCAATTATTTGGAGACAATCTTAATAGATCTTCTTGGCACGCATGGGCCCCAGGATGATATGAATCCGCTACGAAGCTCTCTCTAACAGACAGACCTTGGTGAATCAGTAGACTGTCAGATTAATTGGTAGAAATGGCTCGAGTTTATTTGTGGTTTCCTATTCATATCGGGCCAATTTTACGTGATTAATTCTTGCTTGTTGCCAAAAATATGGAATGAACGTATAAAGAGAAGCAATAAATCAATGCAGTACTTCTGGGCTTGATTAAGCATTTTAAATGGGGAAGTCTTTGGCACCTTGACCATGGAAATAATTCGAAGGGTCAATACTGATTTTGAAGGGTTTTAACCCGTTACCACATGCCAAAATTTTAGACTGGCCCAAATTGAATGAAATTGCAGACGACAATTTAAAGTTTATGAAATTTTGAATATTTCATTTTTTTTTTTGGGGGGGGGGGGTTGAAAACAGTGAGGAAAATGCTTGCTTAATGTTTTCCAAAGTTTTTTCTTTCATGTGGGCGTCTAAAAGTGTCACTGAGTGGGAATGGGTTAAACAAACAGATAAAGAAAAAGAAAAGGGGGGGGGGGTAAAAGCCAACATACCATGCCTTGATTAAGTTGCTTTCGTTTTAAGACTCTGTTTTAAAGCTTTAACAATGCATCTATATGATGTTTAATAGTACATTAGATGCGCCCTGAAAATTTGAGGGACCAAAATACCTCATTTGACCCTTAGAATTATCTCAAACTGGTCAAGAAAACCCCCTTAACTTTGTCTAAGAAATTTCTAAGGGTCAGAAAAGGGTATCATAAGATTTTTTATGGTCAATATTCTGCTTTAAGAGTCAAACACAAGCCCTGTTCCATCATTAATGTTTTGCTGTTATTGATCACTAGTGACACACAATCGTGAAGGTTCTTCCAGTCTATGCTTAGGAGAACCGAGCTTAGGACCTTTCAGTTGCGTCAGTTTTGTCTCTTAGTCGCAAAAAGGGTAAATTTTTTTGTCCGCAAGATAACGCGATAACTACAGAGTAGAATTCCCGATAGGGGGAATGATTTCAACTTCAAAGATAATTATTGGAACCATCTCGTCAGAGAATTGGCCAATCGCTGGCCCCGCCCACTTACTCCGTTGACTAGTCCGCAGACTCCGACAATAAGTCACGCTTCGATTTTAAACGGCGTTATTTTACAAAGTTTATGGCCAGTAGCACTTAACAAAAAGTCGAATGCCTGGTTGGCAACTTAATCGTCGTACCTACACCAAGCAAAAGTTATGACTTTTAAGTCGCTTAAGCAACTGAAAAGGTTAACAAAAAGCTAACAAAAATGGCGGCCAAGTTTCTGGTCCAAATGAATGTCTTCATTGGTTGACTCGTTATTTGATTGGCAACGCAATTCATCAATTTCAATTGATACCCACAACTTAGGGTTTTGTGTTGAAAATAAAAAGGTTTAGATTGTCATCAATCCGTCCAATCTAGATGTCCGACAGAGTGTTCTATGATTTTTAGACGAACACGATTTCCGTTCTTGGTAGTATTTAGGGCACACCAGAGCTAAAATTTGAAGTTAGTATAAGTGAGACAGTCGGTGTTCAAATAATAAAACATTAGTAGTTTATAGTATATGATGTTGTACACAATGTATATCTTATATCTAAATCTTTTTTATCAAATTGACATGTAATATTTCAATTATTTCACTCTCAAAAGATTGTTATAAATACACACACACACACACAAAAGGTGAAAATGTGTGGTCTATAAACGCATCCCCTTTTTTGTTCCATTTTATAAAAATGTGGCATTGATTCCCGAAAGACGATATTGGCCAAAGAATATGAAAATCCTGTTTTTTTTAGGACAAAAGGAGTTAACGAGTAACAAGGATTGGATTAAAAGTTAAATAGTAAAGGGATATTATATTTTTGTGGATAAATGTAGTGTGCGAGTAAAAAAAGTAACGAAGTAACAGTTAGATAGTCAAAAGATATGCTCGATATTTTATTTTGGTGTACAAATGTAGTTTACGAGTAACAAAGTAATGAAGTAACGTTTAGATAGTCGAAAGATATGCTCGATATTTTATTTTTGTGGACAAGTGTAGTTTACGAGTAACAAAGTTAAATAGTCAAGAGATAAGCTTAATATTATATTTTCGTGGGTGAAAAGAGTTTACGAGTAGCATAATATGGTATCTATAGATACAGGAACATTAAATAACACGCAAAAAATGCAGTATTATCGATAAATCCACTACAACCGTCCTTCTCTAAAACAAAGATCATAAAGTCGGTGTGCGAGCAAAATGTCGTAACTACAGCTTTATTAAAGCTGTAGTTACGATATTTTGCTCGCATGCCGATGATAAATCAAGTTATATCAATCAGCTCTCCTATCCAGTAATCAATATAAATTTGTGGATAGTGAATCAGTCTGTTTGTAATGGCCCATAAACACAAGGCCAGTTCTTAAAGCAAACCGTCGTTGGACATGCAAAATGTTGTAACTGCAGCTTTATTCAAGCTATAGTTACGATATTTTGCACGTCCAACGACAATTTAGATGTCTGTTATATAATAGTTAAAAAATGAGAAAATGGGTCATTAAATTAACGAGGTGTGAGATAAAAAGAATACATCAAAAGGTAAGAAAAAAGATATTAGAACTTAAAAAAAAAGACTTACAAGAAATAAATTACAGATTAGCGTCACCTCGAAATATAGCTTTACGGTGCTGTGAACGCTATGTGAAGTTTTTTCCTCGAATTTGAATAACTATGACGCTTTAAATATATAAAGACAAGAATAGTACTTAATACAAGATATTATTAGTATAAAAAGTTGTGTCAAGAAAACGTTATGCTTTATTGTGATTTTTACCCACTCCCATACAATTCGTATCTTTTACGCCCATCGTGAAAAAAGCTTGGGTAAACATTTTGTAAAATGAAGAAATTGCTTGTAACAAGCAATTTCTTCATTTTACACAATGTTTTCTACCTAGAATGACAGATATTTCTTTTAAAAAAATCACCAACTCAAAAGTGTCATCTACATCTTCTTTGAATATGAACCAGTCTAAATTTTTGTCGAGTATAAATGGGTTAATGTCATATTACGGCGATATAATTTCTGTGTATCCCCGGGCTGGGCACGGGCTTCGGAGGACTCCCGCGTAGCCAGCAGTTCAGAAAAATTATGTTTTTGTACGAAACATTGTGAGCAATGACGAAATTGTTTGTAATAAGCGATTACTTCATTTTCCACAATATTTTCCAAATCTCATTACTCTATGGGGCCATAAAAAGGTGCGATTCTGTGGGAATGGATAAATGTTCCATAACTTCGATATACGTCCCGTGTAAGACCAGACCTGGACACGGGCACTCGAAATACCCTTCCCAAGGACATACCAGACAGAAACGTTTTAGACTGGTCCAAAATGAAAGAAGTTGCAGACGACAGTTTAATGTTTGTGAAATTCTAGATTTTACCCCCGACTTTCTGGTTAGATACATTATGGAAAATAAAGAAATTCATTGTTACAAGCAATTTCTTTATTTTCCACCATTTTTTTCCCATTTTTTCTGGGCGGGGGGGAGTCAGAAAGAGTAATTTGGTTAAATGATATCTAACGATCAGATCAGTTTACTCTCGACTGAACTGTGAGATTTTTAAAAGATGACCATGTCCTAACAAACAGTCTCCTTTCTGCTATGAAGATCAAATCTTGTTCTTCAGGGAAAATACATGTTCTAAACACATTGTCAAAACTACAGACAAAATAAACGATATAAATTGATATAAATCACTGATGGTGTAAATGGTCTTTAAAGGTCAGGATCTTCGTATTGGTATGCGGAATCTAGTAACACAACATGATTGGGTAATTATCCCGATCTAGATATCTAGATAACAGGGGTAAATCACATTCTTAACCCATTCCCACTCAATCCCTCCTTTTTACGCCCCTCAATAAATTTGTTTAGTAAACATTGTAGAAAATGAAGAAATTGCTTGTTACAAGCAATTTCTTCATTATCCACAATGTTTTCTATCCCAAAAGATCAAAAAAAAAAAAAAAAAAAGAAAAAAAAAATCCATCAACTTGAAATTGTCGTCTGCAGCTTCTTTCAATTTGGACCAGTCTAAAATTTTGTCTTGTGGGAATGGGTTAAACGGATTAAACAAAGTTCTTCAGCATGTCTATGTCAAGTCAATGGACGGATCAATTGTCATACCTATTGCCCTCCAACATCGAAGCTCAAGTGAGATATCAAACGAAATTCGCTTGCAAAAATATAGTCATAGAAATGAGACAAAAAGACAATGCATTGGCCGACAGCCTTTATCGTCGTCGTAACTACAGTTAAGATGGGCTCTTATCATGACATTTAAATCGCCATCCAACTAAAATGCCCGGTGAAAAAGGCTGGAGGCCATCCATTATTTCTGGTCTAATTAAAGAATTGATTTTCAAAAGAATCTTTGATTAGCAGTTACGATTTGTCAATTCATTGAGTATATAAATAATTCGCACCTCTCAAAAGCGATATCAAAGCTTGCAAGTCGTGTTATCCGATCCGATCTATTTTTCATGCCGTTGAAGATTTTATTAATTACGTTGCATGTTTAAACGTTAAACTGTGAGTGGGTTGGGATTTTACCGTGTTAACTTTAGCCTCAGACTGCTTATGCAATCTCAAGCTATAAACTATTTTGGCAAAGATTTTCATGTCAGATAAATACAATCGTTTGAACGTCGAAGATGAATGTCCAATGATTTAAAAAAATGGAGATGGTTTTGATTCTGAGACTACCATTCAATTAATGTAAGCATTAGTCACTTTTTAGCTGGTAAAGCGTAAGCTTTGATAGCTCAAGTTAACAGACAAAATTTTGAGGTCTTTTCAGAGTTCAACGAGTGCAAACTGCCACTGGAGGCTTAACCACTAAATCCAGTGAATGCCTACGCCACAAAAAGTAGTTCTTATTTCAGGAATATTGCAATCTCTGTCACTGCCTTTAAAGGCCTCACGAATTAACTTTATTCAAATCATAGACAACTCCTTCAAAAGCGTGTTATTCAGCTCTCCTATCTAGTAATCAATATAAATTTGTGGATAGTGAATCAGTCTGTTTGTAATGGCCCATAAACACAAGGCCAGTTCTTAAAGCAAACCGTCGTTGGACATGCAAAATGTTGTAACTGCAGCTTTATTCAAGCTGTAGTTACGATATTTTGCACGTCCAACGACAATTTAGATTTCTGTTATATAATAGTTAAATAATGAGAAAATGGGTCATTAAATTAACGAGGTGTGAGATAAAAAAATACATCCAAAGGTAAGTAAAAAGGTATTAGAACTTAAAAAAAAAGCCTTACAAGAAATGAATTAGATTTGAAATATAGCTTTACGGTGCTGTGAACGCTATGTGAAGTTTTTTTTCCTCGAAAGTGAATAACTATGACGCTTTAAATATATCAAGACAAGATTAGTACTTGATACAAGATATTATTAGTATAAAAAGTTGTCCAAGAAACGTTTATCTTTATTTTGATTTTTACCCACTCCCATACAATTCGTATTTTTTACGCCCATCGTGAAAAAAGCTTGGGTAAATATTTTGTAAATTGAAGAAATTGCTTGTAACAAGCAGTTTCTTCATTTTACACAATGTTTTCTAATTAGAAAGACAGACATTTCTTTAAAAAATCACCAACTCAAAAGTGTCATTTTCACCTTCTTTGAATATGAACCAGTCTAAATTTTTGTCGAGTATAAATGGGTTGATGTCATATTACGGCGAGTTAATTTCTGTGTATCCCCAGGGCTGGACACGGGCTTCGGAGGACTCCCACGTAGCCAGCAGTTCGGAAAATTATGTTTTTGTACGAAACATTGTGAGCAATGACGAAATTGTTTGTAATAAGCGATTTCTTCATTTTCCACAATATTTTCCAAAGCTCATTACTTTATACGGCCGTAAAAAGGTGCGATTCTATGGGAATGGATAAACGTTCCATAACTTCGATATACGTCCTGTGTAAGACCAGACCTGGACGCGGGCACTCGAAATACCCTTCCCAAGGACATACCAGACAGAAACGTTTTAGACTGGTCCAAATTGAAAGAAGTTGCAGACGACAGTTTAATGTTTGTGAAATTCTAGATTTTACCCCCGACTTTCTGGTTAGATACATTATGGAAAATAAAGAAATTCATTGTTACAAGCAATTTCTTCATTTTCCACCATGTTTTCCCATTTTTTTCTTTGGGGGGGGGGTCAGAAAGAGTAATTTGGTTAAAAGATATCTAACGATCAGATCAGTTTACTCTCGACTGAACTGTGAGATTTTTAAAAGATGACCATGTCCTAACAAACAGTCTCCTTTCTGCTATGAAGATCAAATCTAGTTCTTCGGGGAAAATACATGTTCTAAACACATTGTCAAAACTACAGACACTATAAACTGTTGATATAGATTTAGATTTAATATTTATTAAAGTCTCATTCACATATACGCATTTTTACAAATATACAAAAAAATAAAACTATAAACTAAAAAGTATATATATGTGACCATTCTCGTAGAGAATTATAAGAGACTATTTCATTGCACAACCTTAAAAAAGACAAATTCTTTCTCTATATACTATCAACTCTCTTCTCTCTCCCCCTCACTCATTCTGTCACACACTCCCTCTTTCACTCACGCAATTTCTTGTATAGTTATTTGCCAAAAGGCAATAATTGTTCATCTAAAAACATTTTTATATTTAAAGGTAAGAAATATATATGCATAAAAAAGCCGCTAATCGACTCTAAAAAATAATAATAATAATTTTGAAAAATAAGGCACGTACGTCCACGTTATTAATAGACGTTTAAGACATCTATATCCTCTTTAATAAAATTAAAGAAGGCTCGATTAGGGACATCTATATGCTTAGTTTATTACAAATTGGAAATATATTGTTTAAAAAGCAACTTTGTAATATAAAAAGTATTAACACAATGTGATAATCATTTACAAAGAAATAAATTACGACGCTTTAAAATATCATGACAGGTTTTGGCACAAGTTCTTGTCAGACGTGGGTGACAAAATAACGTTTTAAATTTATCCTCGTTTGATTTATTCTCAAAAAAAGAATCAATGAGTTTTGCACTTTCAATTAAGTTCTGTCTTAGGTCTGTGTAAAGATGACAAATCACTGATGGTGTAAATGGTCTTTAAACATCAGGATATTCGTGTTGGTATGCGGAATCTAGTAACACAACATGATTGGGTAATTATCCCGATCTAGATATCTAGATAACAGGGGTAAATCACATTCTTAACCCATTCCAACTCAATCCCTCCTTTTTACGCCCCTCAATAAGTTTATTTAGAAAACATTGTGGAAAATGAAGAAATTGCTTGTTACAAGCAATTTCTTCATTATCCACAATATTTTCTATCCCAAAAGATGAAAAAAAAAAAAAAATAAAAAAAATAAAATTCCACCAACTTGAAATTGTCGTCTGCAGCTTCTTTCAATTTGGACCAGTCTAACATTTTGTCGTGTGGGAACGGGTTATACGGATTAAACAAAGTTCTTCAGCATGTCTATGTCAAGTCAATGGACGGATCAATTGTCATACCTATTGCCCTCCAACATCGAAGCTCAAGTGAGATATCAAACGAGATTCGCTTGCAAAAACATAGTCATGGAAATAAGACAAAAAGGCAAAGCATTAGCCGGCAACCTAAATCGTCGTAAATACAGTTAAGATGGGCTCTTATCATGGCATTTAAATCGCTATCCAACTAAAATGTCTGAGGAAAAAGGCCGGAGATCATCCATTATTTCTGGTCTAATTAAAGAATTGATTTTTCAAAAGAATCTTTGATTAGCAGTTACGATTTGTCAATTCATTGAGTATATAAATAATTCGTACCTCTCAAAAGCGATATCAAAGCTTGCAAGTCGTGTTATCCGATCCGATCTATTTTTCATGCCGTTGAAGATTTTATTAATTACGTTGCATGTTTAAACGTTAAACTGTGAGTGGGTTGGGATTTTACCATGTTAACTTTAGCCTCAAACTGCTTATGCAATCTCAAGCTGAAAACTATTTTGGCAAATATTTTCATGTCAGATAAATACAATCGTTTGAACGTCGAAGATGAATGTCCAATGATTTAAAAAAATGGAGATGGTTTTGATTCTGAGACTACCATTCAATTAATGTAAGCATTAGTCACTTTTTAGCTGGTAAAGCGTAAGCTTTGATAGCTCAAGTTAACAGACAAAATTTTGAGGTCTTTTCAGAGTTCAACGAGTGCAAACTGCCACTGGAGGCTTAACCACTAAATCCAGTGAATGCCTACGCCACAAAAAGTAGTTCTTATTTCAGGAATATTGCAATCTCTGTCACTGCTTTTAAAGGCCACACGAATTAACTTTATTCAAATCGTAGACAACTCCTTCAAAAGCGTGTTATTTTACCCATTCCCATCCAATCCCAGCTCAAGAAAATAGCTTTGGAAAACACTGTGGACAATGACGAAATTGCTTGTAACAAACAATTTCTTCATTCTCTACACTGTTTCTACCCTACGATGTTTTCTAAATTCAATTAATCATGGTAACCTTTGAAAAATAAGATTACTCAATAAAATCACGATTTGCTTGTTTACAGTACTGTCAGTACTTTGATTGTTATTTATAGGGCTATGAAAAAATCTGGTATAATGGATAATCCCGGCTGGAAGATAAATGAGAAGTAGCAGTTTCGGTGTCATAAAAATAACACGGCATAATTACCACACTAACAATAAAGATAACAACATTGTGCTTTACATTCACAGTAGATATGATAATTTGATAAAAATGTCTGATAAATCATGAAACCAAATACTTTATCATTTGCAAAAAGACCTTTATAGAAAGGGTTTGAAAAAAAGTGAACAAGACGGTTTAATTTCATACTTTTAAATGCACACACTAAACTAACCCATTACTCGTGAATAGAAAGCCCGAATCGTAAGGGACGAACAAAACAACCAACACCAACAACAACAACAACAACAATAACAACAAAAACAATAGAAGCACTGACGATCAGTATTTTTAAACTAAAAACAAACAAACAAACGGATCAGACCACTAGAAAGCTATATCTTTTAACCACACATAATATAATCAAGTTGGATTTTTGCTAGCCTATGGTAATTCTGGAAAAGTTACAATATGGTCCGACATAATTTACATGTCTGTCTTTTGATGAGGCCAGTATTTGTCAGGCTGTCAATCAATCATGACCCATCCCATAAGAACGGAGTAATTTGAAATTGTTTTTACGTAAATGAGAACAAAGATATTCCAGTATACATTCTATATCTGAAAAAGTTTTTTCAAGCGAATAAATGATCACAAAGTCCATACATTTGCCGCCTGTGCTGCGTTTTACAATTATGTTTATATTAACAGCTTTGTTCCTGACTCAAATTTTGAAAATCATGATCATATGATTAAATCTTAATTCGTTAAAAAATTGTTTAAGTAATACCTATTTTCAAACATCAGTTTTTGTTTTCCCAACTGACGGGCCAGGTTTTGATTTGTTTGTTTGTTTGAATGGGGTTTTACGCCGCTTTCAACAATCTTTCAGCTATATCGCGGCGGCTGGAGCACCTAACAATGGATTCCTGGTATTTTTTACACCAGTACCGCCATTACATCGTTTCCTAGCCTCTAGCTGCTATCCCACATAGGTCTACGATTATCGACCAATTGGTGGGAGACAAATAGTCGGAAAGGATGGGTGCCACCGTCGGGGATCGAACCCGGGACCTCTAGATTGACAGTCCGACCCAGGTTTTGAGAAGGTTCGTGTATCGAGCCGATTTAAGTAAAGGAAGTAACTGAACATGTAAATCAAAAGCTTGGTATTATTTTTTATCATTTTTCTGAAACGTTAATGTCTACTCATTTCCATAAGTCTTATTATGAAAAGTGATGATTATGCATATTACTCCATTTCAAATATTTTTTTTATATTACATAGGCGATATAACACTAGTGAAATAATCATATAAATGTTCTTAGACACAAGATAGCGCCTTTCCGCTCCCGTAAAAACACCTCATATAATTCAATGACGTCATTTTCAAAAAGGCGTTATTTTATTCGAGGATTATCTTATATCGATAAAGTTCAGGATTTTGTCGATTTATCACAAAAAACGTATGTCATATTATAAACGAAACATCAAATTCGTCCTCATAGATCATCGAATATATTAAACTCGACATGGCCTCGTTTTTATCTGTTTATAGATGAATCTTTGAATCCATTCCTACACAGTGACGCTCTTGGGCACCCCCAAGGAAAACAATTGGGAAAACATTGTGTAAAATAAAGAAATTGCTTGTAACAAGCAATTTCTTCATTTTACACAATATTTTCTGCCCATTATGTTGATTTTTTTTTCATAAATTTTAAACTGTCGTCTGCAACTTCCTTTAATTTGGACCAGTCTAAAATTTTGGCTTGAAGGAATAGGTTAATAAATTCGGTATTCCATGACCCCTCATTCAGTATCCTCTAAATCAGGCGGCTCTCTTGGGACTATCAGTCCTTTGATTTCCCTGAAAAAGATATCGAGATAATACAATAGACTGGAAGTAGACTGGAAAGCTAGATCGATTATACCAGGGTAATATGAGATCATGCTGTGTACATTGTGCATTGCTAATATGGTGCAATTTACAATACAGTCTGTGGTCTGTTCATTTAACATTGTGCCTCCGAGAATTTTTAGAGCCATGTCGAAAAGAGTTCTGCAGATTTTAATCATTTTCATTCTCTCCAATGTTTTAACCCATTCCTACACGGCAAAATTTTAGACTGGTCCAAATTGAAAGAAGCTGCAGACGACAATTTCAAGTTGATGGAATTTTGAATTTTTTCGACAAGTTGGGTAGAAAACATTGTGGAAAATGTAGAAATTGCTTGATACTAGCAATTTCTTCATTTTCCACAATGTTTTCAAAATTTTTTTTCTTCAGGGGCGTAAAAAGGAGGGATTGAGTTGTAATGGGTTAAATGCAATATTCCGAAAAGTTCATAAACAACAACAACATGGATCGTTTATCAGAATGAAATATAACATTTTTTTAATGAAATTTCATAAACTTTAAGTTGTCGTCTGCAACTCCTTTCAATTTGGACCAGTTTAAAAATCTGTCGTCCTGTAATGGGTTAGTGATTCCTAACTTCCAGTTTGAAAAGATTATGATTACGCGCTCATCTATCAAAACAAACGTCATCATGACGTCTCTAGTTATATTCACTAGCCGATTTTCGACACTGTTAAGCTCAATTTAAAATTGTCGTAAAAACCAAATTTTCATCAGTTTTGCACTCCCTCAAGTGGCGAATTTCATTTAATTGGTTTGTGCCTAGTTCATTTTGTTCTCATATGCAAACGAGGTCTACCGGTGTCGACCCGAGCAGCGTGAATTCTAGATATATCGTCAGGTTCCTTTGATAACCACAAAAGACCACTTTCACACACAAGATAACCATGAAGATATAATCTATTTCATGACGTCTCTAGTTATATTCACTAGCCGATTTTCGACACTGTTAAGCTCAATTTAAAATTGTCGTAAAAACCAAATTTTCATCAGTTTTGCACTCCCTCAAGTGGCGAATTTCATTTAATTGGTTTTTGCCTAGTTCATTTTGTTCTCATATGCAAACGAGGTCTACCGGTGTCGACCCGAGCAGCGTGAATTCTAGATATATCGTCAGGTTCCTTTGATAACCACAAAAGACCACTTTCACACACAAGATAACCATGAAGATATAATCTATTTCATTTTCAAGTATTAAACTCGTTTTAGTGTATTTTTGGGTCTTTGCTAGTCTGCTACTATACTCTTCCTATAGGGAATTAAATCTTTCCATGGTAGGACATGGTAGGACAAGGATGTCAATTAACCCTTGTCATGTTGAACCCGCAACAATCCTGTTTTGGCATCTGTTATAGACAAAGATCAGCCTGCACATAAGTGCAGTCTGATCTTGGTCTACACCTCCTGTTTGTCCCCTTTCGTCCAGCGTTTTTTATATTATAAATGTTCAAAGGGTATATTGACCCTCATTAAGACTACCAAGTGCTGTAAGTCTTGATTTTATGGCATTTTTGTATTGGTTTTTTGTTCAGAATGACAAGGGTTAAGTCACCTAACTCAAGCACTTGCCACAAACATAAACTTAGATTTAAGAGATATACTTGGGGGAAATAAATCATACATTAAAGGTCCAAACAAAATGACTGCAGCCAGTCAAGGCCTTTGTATAAAAAATGTCTAGAAATATCGATACCACTCTTTAACACACTTACAGGCAAAAATCAAAGTACTGAAAGTGCTGCGAGCTAGCAAAGCATTGTTTTGTTCAATAATCTTCTTTGTCAAATGTTATCATGATAAAGAAACGAGATTAGAGTAACCAAGGAGTTAACCATTCCCACACATTCCCTCCTTTTTACGCCCCTCATAAATAGTTGTGGAAAACAATGTGGAAAATGAAGAAATTGCTTGTTACAAGCAATTTCTTCATTTTCCACATTGTTTTCTATTTACAGAGATAAATATTTAAGAAATTTCAACAAACTGAAATTGTCGTCTGCAACTTCTTTGAAGACTCTGATCAGAGTCACTTTGAACACGATGTGCTCTGGTGAGCTGAAAATACCCCGGAGATGAACTTGCAGGGAGAGTTTGCAAAATTTCTGAAATACATAAGAACTACTTTATATGGCGTAGACATTTAATGGGTAAAGTGGTTAAGCCTCCAGTGGCGGTTTGCACTCGTTGAACTTCGAGACGACCTCAATTTTTGTCTGTTTACTTAAGCTATGAAAGCTGACGCTTTGCCAGCTAACAAGTCCAATTTTTATGTAATTCTAAATGATAAATAAAGTTACTTATGGGGTTGGAATGTACAGCTTCAAGTTACTAAAACAAGTAATTACTGAATCTCTTACAAATTATTCCTTTCTTTTGCAGATGGTAATTTTTTACGAGGAAACGTTACTGTTTTTGTGGAAAATTGTGCCTTCCTTTTTTTGGGAATAATTAACAGGCAATTTCCTCTCTATCGCTTTAAAATGATAACAATAATAAATAACAATTATAAATACAAACATGTATATAAAAAGAAAACATAGTGAATTAGATTGCACGCAACAATACTTCAAATGAAATGGAAAACAAAAGACGTAAGTTTTTCACTTTTTTTTTTGGTCTATATTCTTACACCCGAATATTATTTTTGTTTCAGATATAAACGAGGCATAAAGACTAGCGAGCATCAGCGTTTCAAACAAGGCTCTCATTCATTACAGTTCGATCCTATTCTTTAACCCTTGCCAGGTTAATCCCTGGTTTTACGCCCCTGTGATTTTTAATTGAGAAAACAATAAAAAAAAAAAAAAAAAAAAAAAAGAGAAGACATTGCTTATAACAAGCAGTTTCTTCTTTTTCCACAACATTTTCTACCCTACTATATGGTTATTTTTTAAATAAAATCAAATTTAAATTTTCGTTTGCAAATGGACTGGTCTAAAATTTTGCAAAACAGGAAAAGGTTGACGAAAATTGAATATAACATCACTGTTAACATGCATTACAAAGCATAAATGACTTACCATTCAAATAAACAGGTAACATGAGACTAGGGATAATCTTTATGATCTAGTATTTCAAGTGATAATGGTAATCAACAATTTTTTTTAACCCTTTCCTGTTCAAACCCTGGTTTTTTAGTCCTGTGTTTTTATACTTGAGGAAATTTGTAACAAGCAATTTCTTCTTTTCCCACAATTTTTTTCTACCGTACAGAATAATTAGTTCTCAAATAAAATCGCTCTTCAATTGTCGTCTGCAAAAGCTTTGAATTTGGATAGTTCTAAAATTTTGAAAAACAGAAAAGGGTTAAATACATCAAGAATCTCTCTTTTCCAAAGCTTTTGGCAAATATTCACTCAATTATGTTGCTCGGGTTCTACTTTTTTGGTTTTATAATAATTTTTGCATTTTTATACTGATTCAAATGAAAAGGAGTTGCAGACGACAATTTCATATTTGACAAATTTTATATTTCTTCAACTTTCTGGGTAGACAATATTGTGGAAAATCCTTCATTTTACCCATGTTTTTTTTTTTTGTTTACAATTGTTTTATTGAAGGGTGTCAAAAAAGCGTCACTGTGCGGAATGGGTGGAGCGATCATTATCTAAGTGATTTCTACAATGATTAGTAATAGCAGTGATCTTTAAGAGATTTGTTACTAATATTAGAAACAACCTTTGCGCATGTGTGCCTCACTTTTCAAAAGGTAGGACCGTCAAAAAAAGAATGTCCTACCATTAGTTATTATAATAGATATAGAAACCGAAGTCAAAAATCTATTTAAAACCGAATTGAAGGTAGGACCGTAAAACAAAGAATATCCTGCCATCAATTATTATAATAGATATAGAAACCGAAGTCAAAAATCTATTTAAAACCGAATTGAAGGTAGGACCGTAAAACAAAGAATATCCTACCATCAATTATTATAATAGATATAGAAACCGAAGTCAAAAATCTATTTAAAACCGAATTGAAGGTAGGCCGTCAAACAAAGAATATCCTACCATCAATTATTATAATAGATATAGAAACCGAAGTCAAAAATCTATTTAAAACCGAATTGAAGGTAGGCCGTCAAACAAAGAATATCCTTCCATTATTATAATAGATATAGAAACCGAAGTCAAAAATCTATTTAAAACCGAATTGTAAAAGGAACCAATCGCTTCTTTCGGTAATGGGTTAATAAATAACCATGTCGAAAAAGGAAATCTTGTCGAAACCATTTCTCCGAGTGACATGAATTGTTCACCTTAATTACTTTCCTCTCACGAAAGTCACGAAAATTCGCCGCTACCTTTCCTACTCGGCTTGCTTTTATGGTAAGACATCACGATTTGAATCAAACGAACTTTTATTTTAGACCTTAAACAAAAGGTATAATGCAATGGATGCGCAGTTTTTTTTAGCCTTTTTGACTTTGGTTCAATCAGTCTTTTACGTTTTGTGTGGCTTTTTGTAAAAATAGAGAAGTAATTAGTTAATACTAATTGCTTTAAGTTTCATTACGACGATAGCTTTTAGCTCAAAGAGGCGCTCTTGAACTCTCACAATCCAGATGTGTTTACGTTCATGAAAGAGAGGCAGTGCTCCACTGCTGCCTTGTTTTACAGAGAATGGACTAAAATTGGATTTCAAGTGTCTTGTCCATGAGCACAGTCCGATGACGGTACGGCTCGAACCGGTAACCTTCAGATCACGAGTCAAGCACCTATGACACTCGCCAATCGAGGTAGCCAAAGAAATAATCTGCAATCCAAAATAAAATACATGTAAATTCCTAGGGAAAATCTAGTTTAACTTTAGATCTACTGGTCCGGAAATATTCCCTTATTGACAGGAAGTTTAACAGTCATATATATGCGGCCTGACTTTTGCCTAAATTTCCTGTTATTCTGCATGTTATCTTTAGTCAGAAGGATAAGGGTAAAACTAACAGATCGCTGATCTCCGTCGAAATAGTTCGACTGAGATTAAAAATGATATTATATTGTAAAACATGACAAAGAACAGCAAACAAACAAGTAGGATCGTCGTTAAACGTCGTAAATCGTCGACCAAGAAACTGTCTGAAAAAATGTCGGAAATCAACATTGTGCTTCGGGTCTCTGTTCATGATTTCATTGATCTGTTTGATAGCTTAACCCTTGTCATGCTGTATAAAACCTCTTACGGAATTGCCATTTAATCAAAGGACTGAGAGCACCGAAAATACTTGTTCAATATTCAAAATTCCTTTAATATCAATTTTCATAACTTCTTTGACAGGAAAAGTACTAGCAGGGGGTGTAGACCAAGATCAGACTGCACTTGTGTCTTCCTCCTGCACAAACCGGAATATTCCGGGTTCAGCATGACAATCATTCATTTAGATCAGAAGTGAATTTCGATATTGACCGTCATTTATATGAAGCATTTTGTTGGTTTAGCGACTTAAACGTCGTAACTGCAGCTTATTTAAGCTGTAGTTACGACTTTTAAGTCGCAAAGCAACCCGAAATTACTTTTTTGTTACATGTTACTGGCCATAAATTTTGCGAAAACCCCGTTTGATGTCGGAGTGGAACGTTTTATCGGAGGTCAGTGGGCGTGGTCAGCGATCCGTCGATTACTTTAGTACATGTAGCTGTTCAAGATGAAAGTAAGATTGCAGAGAATGCATATCGTCTATGGGAGGCTACAGATACGATATTTGGCCGACAATTGACAATATTTCAGTCAATATTTGCAGAGAGCGTGGGCTGAGGTAATAACCCGTCTATAAAACGCTTCTGAACTAAATCTCTGTTAGTCGATAACATGAACGGTTTTCCTATTTTAGCAAATTACTTCCCCATCTCATACCCATCTCCAATAATCTTCTCTTGCACATAGAGTGTTTTCTAACGCTACTGATTTATCAGAACTGGAATAAGAATAAACTGCAACAAAACCAGGGTTTAAATATTTGTGTTAATAGTTTCCAGACAAGAACTCTTGTTACTCTAGTATCAACATAAAGCTTTATAGATTATTGTACAAGGCACTCTCTTTACTCATTTAACCAAAGCTTCAAATATACTACTTCTTTATGCCCTTAAAAGCAATGCAACGGCCAACAAAAACAACAACAATCTACAGTGAAATATTTCTTGTACCCGGATAATTCTATCATGTGATGTTGGTGTTTATTTTATTTCTTCTTTTTTTCGACATGCAAAAAGAAAGTGCTATCAGTCTTCGACCTAATTCTATACTGCGTGATGATACACACATATTCGACCGATAATAGATGTAGACGATAGTCTTAATAAATAGCACAGAAATAACAGCCACCATTAGGATGGGAGAATCTAATTTGCTGTTTGCTGGTCAACAATAAATGGTTCCCTGTAAACATCATGCTTATTCATGTTATTAGCCGGGCTAAATCATCGATTTTCTTGTCTCTATCGTCTTATTGTCTGTCAGAGGAAAATGTAAAATAATTCCCTGTCAGCTTCTTTCAACATATAAGATTTTTTTCGATTTTTATAAATGCGTTTATAACATTCTCCATTTTCTAACGAATTTCCACACAATTACCCTCGTTCTTTCAACCCATTCCTATACAATGGCGCTTTTTTCAGCCCCCCCCCCCCCCCAAAAAAAAAAACAGTGGGAAAACATTATGTGAAATGAAGAAATTGCTTGTTACAACAAGCAATTTCTTTATTGTCCACTGTGCTTTCTAACCCAAAGTCGAATATTTTTTCTAAAAAAATCAACTAAAAATTGTCGTCTGCAACATCTTTGATTTTGGACCAGTCTAATATTTTGTGATCTGGTAATTGGTTAAATATTTAAAGGTTATTGTATCAAGATTTAACAAAATTTATTGAAAGCGATGACAAATTCTATCTTCTGACCAACCCACCAACCTTCCAACAACGTTATCATATTCATTTTCTAACTATACAACCACCCAAACTACTAGTACTTATATTTTGTATTTAACCCATTCCCACACAGCAAAATTTTAGACTGGTCCAAAATGAGAGAAGCTGCAGACGACAATTTCAAGTTGATGAAATCTAAAGAATTTTCATCTTTTTGGGTAGAAAACATTGTGGATAATGAAGAAAGTGCTTGATACAAGCAATTTCTTCTTTTTCCGCTATGTTTTCCAAGGCTTTATTCTTGTGATGCGTAAAAAGGAGGGTTTGAGTTGGAATGGGTTAAAAACGTATCATCTGAAAAAAAAACCAAGAAGCGAACTAAAAAGTAAACCCGTGATCCTAACAAGAAATCAACAGGTCAACCAACCAACCAATCAACCAACCAACCGATCAACCAACCAACGAACCAACTGAGCATTCCAACAAAAGCAAGCAAGTAAACAAAAACATATAAAACAAAAAAATAAACAAGTAAACAAACAAACTAAACCGAATAATCTAAGAAATAGACAAGATAGCAACAACCAGACCACACACGTTACATATATCTAGATGGTCTGCGGCCATAATTATTCGATTTCCCAGAAATTTCCGGGACTATTGTTTGTCCCAGGCCGTGTTTTCTATGATCGATCAGGGCAAATCAAGTTATGTTACATGGAATAATTGAATGCAGTAGGGATTGACGAAATCTTTACCTTACAGAAATTCCTTTCATGACGATGCAATCGACGGATTACTGGAAAGGTTCACAGAGCGCCGACAGGAAGTTCAACAACGTAACTTTGCCAAACTTATGGCGAGTATCACGTAACAAAACATGAAATAGTTGGTTTGCGACTAAAACATTGTAGCTACAGCTTGAATAAGCTTTAGTTACGACGTTTAAGTCGCTAAACCAACAAAAATAGTTCACGTAAATGTCGGCCAATGATGGAGTTTAAAGTCAACTTCCGTTGAAAATTAATCTTTTAATTGGTTGATAGATTTTTTATCTGACCTTTCGATCGGAAATTGCTGGATTTCACGACCCTTGTGTGTAGTAGCAAGGAAAACAGAAGAAAAAAAGGAACAAATAGCCTGTACTTTTGTCTTTACAGCCCCGTTTTCATATCCTGGGGGGGATCAATTTAAAACTAAATTAACTTTTCGTGATTAGACGTCGGAAGGTTCTTTGAACTTAGCACTTTCTCCATTTTTGTCAAATGGTGACGGAAATGCTTTTTTTTCGACTGTTCGAAATTAAAAACAGTTATAGACAAAATTGACAAGGAGAAGTTTAGGGGACCAAACAAGAAAAAGTTTCTTATTTTCTTTCGATAATTGATGCACTAAAAATCAATAACTTTAGACTGTTCCAAATTTAAACTTGCTGAAAATGACAATTTTTTACTTAATGAAATTTCAATTTGTTTTTGTCTTTTGAGGAAGGAAACATTGTTAACAGTTATGAAATTGCTTGTAAAAAGCAACTGCTTCATTTTCCACAATGTTTCCAAAGCTATTTTCTTGGGAGCGCCAAAATGTGTCATTGTGTGGGAATTGTTTAAAACGGTTCGTTGTAGAAACACGAAGACTGTGCGGTTCATTAGCCAAGGGTTGTAGGTTCAAGTGACGTTTTGCATATACTCAAACAAATGTGAAACAGCAACTCTAATTGACGAATGGCGGCTATCAATAAAAAGAAATAAGCCCGAATGACCAAACAATCATACATTTAGACCGGAAGTGAAATTTGGACTCCAAAATTGGTCGATATTGAAGTTATGCCGGACTTTATTTTGTCGGATTGACGACTTAAACGTCGTAACTAAGGCTTGAATAAGAATCTACCTATCAGCCCTAAGTTGTGTTTCGAAAACCGACTTTGACTGCCATTTTTGTGAAACATGGTGTTGGTTCGTCGACTTAAACGTCGTAACTACAACTTATTCGTATTGTAGTTACAACATTTAGGTTGCCATCAAACCATTTTTGTTACATGATATTGGCCATAAATTTGGCAAAATAACGCCATTTAACCCTTTCCTAGTTAATCTCTGGTCGTCCCTGTGATTTCATAATTGAGAAAACATTGTGAAAAAAGAAGAAATTGCTTGTAACCAGCCCAAAACAATATAGGTAAAGACACTGACCACAGCTTAACGCTAATTATTTGAAGCGACATAACGTTGGTTGTGTCCCTAGTCACTTTGTTATCTGCTTTTGAATTTGGGTCTTATGCAAATAAGGTCACGTGGTGTCGTTAACCGAATGCCGTGATGTTTTAAAAACATATGGATTTCCTCTGAACCTTTCCTAGATAGCCACAAACGCCACTTTTGGCCTATCATATTACCGTGAAGACAAGAACTGACTAATACTTAAGTTTCAAATGTTCGTTGGGCAATTGGCAAATTTTTCTCATCTAGGTTTCTGAAACATTGATTATTAATTTTAATTACTCATGGGACAATCAATGAATCGTACACAAACAAGAAGTAAATACATGTATTGACAAAACTTCCCTATTTCGACTTACTGTAGGCTGTTATTGTTGTAATTCCGATATCGTTTCACACAAGTTGGTGAATAATATTTGATGATTCATTCGTCTATAATATTGCTCACTTCGATATAACGACTCACCCTACTTCACTTTCACATTTAAATCGCCTTTACCAGACGACAACGTATAGATTGTGATAACGTTATAGACTGGTCCAAACTAAAAGGAATATCCCACGACAAATTAAAGTTGTTGAAATTCTAGATATTTTCAATCTCTAGGTAGAAAACATTGTGGAAAATAAAGAAATTGCTTGTTACAAGCAATTTCTTCATTTTACACAATATTCTTTTAAGAGGCGTTAAATTGCGTCATTGTGTATGAATGGATTAAATCCTTTAACAGACGACAAATGAAAGGGATAGCACACAATTAGATGAATTTTAGAATAGCCCTTGTCAATCTACGTGAAAACGAAGAAATTGATTGTTACAAGGGATTTATTTGTTTCTCAATTTTTTTTGAGGTTCCTAAAAAAGCGGGATTGTTAGGGAATCGTTTAATTTCTATACTTGCCAACTATATTTTAAGAACTGACGCATGGTCAGGGCAGCGGATTGGCGAGGTAGGTATAGCAAGGAAGCATACGAGGTTTTTGTCGTCCACTTACGTTGCAATCTTCTCCATGATATAACTGAACAATTGTTTTAACCCATTCCCGTTTCTTTGAAATTTAAGACTTGTCCAAATTGAAAGAAGTTGCAGACGATAATAAAAGTTGGATGCAATGTGTAATGAAACCATCATATGTTGTATAAAATATTATGGAAAAAGGAGATATTGCTTGTTGAAAGTCGTTAATTCAATATCATTTATCGTTGTGAATATTGGAAAGAACCAATGGTATTTTGTTTGAACACTAAAAGTTGTGTATTGTATTTTTGTTTAACTTTTACAATAATTTAATTTATAATTATCGCACTGCGTTTGGCCTTTCACTAGAATGATATACATTAACTAAAACATCTTCTTAAGTGCAACTTCATCATCAAAATGAGACTTTTGGGATCCAATACTCATTATATTTTAAGGCCAATTTTAGCTCAAAATTTCATTATCTGAACATACAGGGTTTCAATTATACAATTGAAACCCTTCTACTTCACGCACTTTTAGTGAAATAAGTTTAAAATTTAAAACGAAAGAACATTAACAATTGTTGGAAATTCGATTTAAGACACTTACTTAAGATTTTCATTCAGGATACAAAATGGTATTATTGTTTTCTTAGGCGATGCATATTTGTCTCTAGGAAAATTGTGTTTTCCAGTGTGGCGCAAAAATTTTGTTTTACGCGTGTGTGTGTGTGTTGGGATGGTGGTGGTGTTGGAATGTGGGGATGGGGTTAACCAAACCTGTCATTTAGTATCACATAAAAGTTATTGTATATCAATAAGTTTCAGCCCTATTAAAGTAAGTTTTCATTATTCCAATTTTCTTTCTTCACAAGCACGTAGAAATAATTCATTTCTAGGTACTTTTAGTTAACCCATTCCAAAACAATAAATTTCAGACCAGTCCAAATTCAAAGAAAGTTAGAGACGAAAATTTTAAGTTGATGAAACCTTTAAACTTTTGGTCATTGTCGTAGAAGACATTGTGCAGAATGAAGAAATTGCTTGTTACAAGCAATTTCTTCATTATCCACAATGTTTTTCAAAATTTCCGTATTGAGGGGCGTTTAAAAGCGTCATTGTGTGGGAATATGTTAAACAAATAGACAATTTAAATATCGAGGAAAAAAAAAATCTTTCGAAATCTAATGCAAGCCAAACTTAATTTTCTCGGGGTCCGATTTTATGATTCGTCCCAATACGTTTGAAAAAAGCTTTTCGTCGAAGGGTTCAAAATCGCAAATGCAGCTTATCTAAAATGTTCCTACGAAGACGAGTTTAATTTGTTTGGTAGCACATAGAGGGTTTCATATTCAGCATTTCCCTAGACCATAAGCACAGGCCAGGTTATTCGGTTTAATACTGTTTAAATCGAATTCTATTTTTTCGCCCAACGACTCCACTAGCCCCGCTCACTGACTCCACTAGCCCCGCTCACTGACTCCACTGGCTCAACCCACCGACTCCACTGGCCTCGTCAACTGACTCCAATTGCCCCGCCCACCGACTCAAATGGCCCCCGCCCACTGATTCCACCGGTTCCACGCCCACTAACTCCACTAGCCCCGCCAATCGACTCAACTAGCCCCGCCCACCGACTCCACTGGCGCCGTCCACTGACTCCAGCCCCCCCCGTCCACTGACTTTACTGCCCCCCCCCCTCCCACCGTCTCCACTGGCCCCCGCCCACTGACTCCGCTAGTTATGCCTACTTATTCAAACAGGAAATGTAAGAGTTATTTGGCAAAAATGTAAATGGTTGGTTTGTTGGTGAACGAAACGTCGTAACTACAGCAACAAAAATACTTCGCATCAATGTCGGCCAGTGTAAGAGTTCAAGGTTCACTTCCGTTGTAAATGAATTATTTGATTGATCGATTGAATTTTTGATTGCTAGCCGTGATGTGTCAAAGAGTTATTTATATATCAATGGGGCCCTTTGTCAGTTACCAAAAAGGGTCACAAAACACAACTAATTCTCTCTTGTGAAATATTGATGGGAAGGTTTCACAAGTGACACTAATACCATTGTATCAAGGCCGTACAAACGATAGTCTCTAATTGATTTTGCATCGATGAGTTTGCTTTGTCTTTGATATATATCGGCTATTTACTGTGAGTGTCGTTGACCAAATGTTGAATTAACGGATCGCTCCCTACACTCCCTAACCCCCGACATGGCATTTTGACTAAGATTAAAAACTTTATGAGATATGTAGTCAATGATATAAAATGAAAACATGGTTAGTTGCATAAACGTCATTACTACAGCTTGAATAATCTGTAGTTACGACGTTTAAGTCACCAAACCAACAGAAATACACTCTCTTCCGTTCTAAACAAATGATTTGATGCGTCAATTTACATTTTGATTGACTCTCGGGATCACGTTTCACAATTGCTTGTACATATTATACCGACTGAAATACTGTTAAAAGTGGCGTTAAAGCCCATTCAATCAAGCATTCATAGAAAAGGGACGGGCGATATTCTTAATTTTTAATCTTTATCTAATACCCTTTATTGTAGGTCCTCGTCTCGATGATAAATAAAATAATTGGCTATAATTACGACGTTTTATGGCCCATCGACGATGCGTTATTTGTAATCTGACGTGGAATGCCCTGTAGGTGTCAGGCGGAGATTAGCATTGAAGAGGTAATTAACGAATTGCCGCTATCCATCAAAGAATCAATCGACCAATCAAACAATTCATTCAGACCGGAAGTGAGCATTTAATTCCAACATCTACCAACATATATGTGAAGCCTTTTTGTTGGTTTTGCGACTTAAACGTCGTAACTACAGCTTATTCAAGCTGTAGTTACGACGAATAGGTCGCAAACCAACCTTTCCACTTTCTTGCATGTCACTAGGCATAGTTTTTGTAAAATAACGAAGACCTGACGGAGGTCAGTTGATGTTGCTAGCAGAGTCAGAGGGCGTGCATAGCGATCTGTCTATTGCAAGAAAATCAAAAGATCCACGAAGATTATCAAGAAACCTAAAACTCAACCTTGGAAAACAAGACTGTTCTGTCTTTGACCTGTTCATGTTTGTTTCGAAGGCCATTTATCATCAAATTACACTAATGGTTGCCAAATTTAGCTCAATTCAATAGGAGATGTGAAAGAGTAATTTTCTTGAAGGATAGGCCTGGAAATTGGGGACGATATACATGTACATTTTTCCTTGCGTTTCTGGGAAAATGAAATTAAATTAAACCTTTATCAGGGAATATCGTCTTATCAATCCATTGACTTAAACAATTGAATAACAGATTCTTGAAAGTATGTCTTCCATCCGGGTTTATGGAAATATTGTGAGGGGAATCATATCGTTTGAAGGAACTTTTGCTGTGCAGGACCCCCCCCCCCCCCAAAAAAAAAAGAAAGAGAATGACAGGACATATTCAGGCTTATATTTTCCCCATGGCATTTCCCGTCCCCGAGCTGATACCTTTTCTGTGTTATTTCTTCGCCCTTTTTTCAGTACCCCTCATAAAAATAGTCAATCGCCTTAAATCTGAGTTCATGGATCTGATGCAACACTCTCTTCAGGCTGCACCCCGACAGAGCAAATGTTTGTCGGTGATGCAAGAAGACTAGGGACTAAATAAAAAGTTAATTGTAGTTGGACGACAAAAACGTAAAAATAATGACTCAATCATCGAACGAATCGACGGTGTTCGAAGAAAAGCCTCGTAACTACAGCTTTAAATAAGGATTTGATCCAACACCGACGAAATTTTTTTTGTTCTTTTTTTTACAAATGTCGGAGATAAATAAAGTGGCTCCTGGGTATATAATTACAAATGTAATTTGATTGGTCAATCGATTTTTGAATGACCACAGCGACTTCTCATTGTACCAGGCTTCTTAGCATTCTACCTCACTGTATGAACAAAGCTGTTGTCAGCCATTCCGATTTGACAAATAACCTATGCAAATACAATTATTCTTCAAAGACCAACAAAGAAAGGTATTTAACAGAACCAATTGATACTACAGTACAAGCTTCTTATACTGCAATGACAGATGGTTTTTGTAGCATGTTGTTTAGTGCATTTCCTTATCCTTTTACTTTTAACCCATTCCATATCGACAAAATTCTACACTGGTCCAAATTGAAAGAAGCTGCGGACGACAATTTTAAGTTGATAGATTTTTTTTTTCGACTTGTTGGATAGAAAACATTGTGGTTAATGAAGAAATTGCTTGTATCAATAGAAAACATTGTGGTTAATGAAGAAATTGCTTGTATCAAGCAATTTCTTCATGAACCACAATGTTTTCTATCCAATAAGTTTTTCCAAATTTTTTTCTTGAGGGGCGTAAAAAGGAGGGCTTGTGTGAGATTGGGTTAATATTCGAAAAAAGGTTGACGGATGAATACCTGATTCAACAGCTGATATCCAATCTATTTATACACATTTGACGGTTCGCTAGCCCCGCCCACTGAGAAAGTTCGATTTAGATATATAACCCATTACCACACAACAAAATTTTGTACTGATCCAAATTGAAAGAGGCTGCAGACCACAATTTCAAATTGGAGGGAATTTCAACCCTTGTCGTCTTTTTGGTTATAAAACATTTGGAGATAATGATTTTTCACATTTTTTCCAAGCTTATTTCTTGAGGAGCGTAAAAATGTGTGGCCTGGGTTATACGGAATTCTTTTGCAAAAATTGATTGTAAGTAACATCTCACAAAAATAGAATAGTTGTATGGCAACCTTAACGTCGTAACTATAGCTTTAACAAGATTAAATCGCAAAACAACCAAACAATGCATCTCATAAATGTCGACCAAAGTCGGAGTTCAAAGTGAATTTACGGTCTAAATGTATGATTAATCGATTGTTTATGATTGACAGCCGCCATCTGCCAAATTAAACGCCCATTAAAATATGATAGGGGAATTAAAGTGAGATAAGGAGGAACTGATTTTACAAAAACTTCTCTTTTATATGTAAATCATGAAAAAGCTTTGAATTTGGACATGTCTAAAATTTTACAATCTGTAAATGGTCAACCCTTTCCTGTACAATTCCCTGTTTTTATGTACCTGTGATTTTATATATGAGCGAATATTGTGGGAAAAGGAGAAATCGCTTGTAACAAGCAATTTCTTGGTTTCTCGCAATTTTTTCTAATATGCAGGTTAGTTACCTTTCAAATTAGACTCACTTTTAATTATCGTCTGCAACTTCTTTCGAAGTGGAACAGTTTAAATTCTGTATATCGGGAAAGGGTTAAGGCAGATTTTATGCTGCGTTTAGACCATGTTCCCGACGACCCTGGTAGCCCCGTTTCAGGCCACCGTGAACAAAACAGGGTGGTCGTATGACAACATTGGGAGATGGAAGGGCAAACGTGATTCACCGTGATTGCCGTGGATGCCGTGCCAGAATTTTTAAGCTGTCAAAAAATTTACCACGACTGCTACGGCGCAGAAACGTAACAGGCAGTCGTGAAAGGGTTTGGCCGTGAGAATACGTGACAGAACGTAAAATGCCGTCACAAAGCTTGAAGGTGGTCTGTAGTGTAACGGGAATCATGTATTTTTCCGGCACGCCACAGTCTTTTCAGGTTGTGCCACGTTCTGTCGCGTTTTCGCTACGTTTTGTTACGGTAGCTTTACGGTTGCTGCACGTTTTATCCCGCAATGTTTGATTCTACCACGTTTTGTCACGATTCTCACGGTAAGCTCGGTGTCTGACAGCCGTTTTGTTGCGTTCAATCTCGGTGCGTCTCGGCCTGAAACTAAGCATGTTAAGTTCTACTTCGGTCTGTCAAGGCTAGAGCGGTATGGGAGGGCATCCGCAAAGGCAAGAAGAGGGATACTAAAAAGCCCTCATAGTTGCAGTGCAAGTACCCTGTATTTGGTAGCTTGCTGATGGCAATATGCTTCCCGTCCAAAGCCCCCTAAGCACGAGGGACTTGTCTTCAAACTTTTGGGCAAGAGTTCTCCACTCATCAGGCGTCAAGGAAACAGCAAACACTACATCCTTGTAGAATTCAACCGTGACTTTGCACTCATCTGAGACCATATCACAGATTGATGCTATACTGCACCTGAACCCATAGGACAATGACGAGTAGTAGCTCAATGTCTCAGAATTACTGATAGCTTCAGTCCAGGTAGTAGGGCAGAACGGAACTTTGTGTCTTGTCTCTCAATAGCTTGTGCTATCCTTTCTGGGATCTCGTCGAATAACGCTGGAAGTACCCTCGGGTAATTCTGGAAAGCGTTGACATCTTCTGTGCCGAGCTCCTTCATGATAAATGCTGAGTAGTGGTCCAGCTGCTGCCTTCGATATTCAGAAAATCATTCGCGCATCAACTTGGATCTCGGCCTAGGCATTTACTTTTAAGCCTTTCCTCTTTGCTGCTGGTCTTCCTAAGAATTTCAGCCATAAAAACAACAACAACAACAACAAACAACATCTAGATTTCACAATATAGAAAATAAGCATGCTTTTTATTAAATCACGACCGAAAAGTTGTTCTAGAACATTTAAGGCCTTTGACATATGTGTCTGAAATAACTTGTTTTTTTTGTCCCCTTTCCGCGTAGGACTATGGCATTACGGCGGTCATTTTTTCTTAATAACCTATGCCATTTTTAAAGTCAAAGTACTGAAAGTACTGTTCGCTAGCAAAGCATGGTTTTATTAAGTAACCTTCTTTGTAAAAGGTTATAATGATAAATGAACTAGGTTAAAGCAACCCAGGAGTAACCCATTACGCATGACACAATCTTCGACTGGTTCGAATTGAAAGAAGTTGCAGACGGTAATTTCAAGTTTGTGGATTTTAGAAAACCTTTTTCTAGTGAGGTAGAAAACATTTTGGACATTGAAGAAATTGCTTGGTACAAGCAATTTCTTCATTATCCACAACGTTTTCCAGAGCTTTTTTTCTTGAAATGCCTAAAAAGCGGACATGAGAAGGAATGGGTTAAATAGCATGCTTTTGAAATGGTTCTCTACATTTTGAATAGAGTTTAATATAATTCTTGAAATACACAAGAATTACATTTTATGGCGTAGGCATCAAATGGATTTAGCGGACAAGCACCCAGTGGCAGTTTTCACGCGTTGAACTTTGAGAAGACCTCAAAATTTTGTCTGTTGACTTAAGCTATCAAAGCTGACGCTTTGCTAGCTAAAAAACGTTGTTAGAAAACGAAGAGCGGAATTCCGCTATATCAACCCTGTAGATTAGTGCAAGCTGAAATAAAATATAAAGCCAAGAAAAGCGTATCATCCACAAGAATTTAACCCATTCCAACACAAAGACGCCTTTTCACGTTTCATCAAGAAAAAAATGGGGACACATCGTGTAAAAATGAAGAAATTACTTACAACAATTTCTTCATTTTTCACAATCTTTTCTGTCTGTAAAGTTGAAAAGATCTAAGATTTCATAAACTTTTAATTGTGGTTTGCAACTTCATTTAAATTAAACCAGTCTAAAATTTTGTCATCTGGGAATTGGTTAAAAAGATTTATTATTATTGTTATCTTTATGCGCAACTGAAAAGACTGCAATTCATATGGCCTTGTTTCACGCCATTTCTCTTGTATTTCTATAATAAAAACTTCAGGGCACACGCTGTTTTGATTAATAGAAAACCACGAGAATGCAACCCATGTTTCATAGAATGAGTTAAAACCCCCACATACCTGATCAATTATAGCGCGTGTGTTGTACAAATAAACAGCAATAAAGACCTTGCTCCCTGGAAAAATAACGTTTAGCTCATTCCAAATTGAAAATAAACAAAATGGCGAGCTCTGTCTTGACGGGAATGCCTTCAGGCCTTACAACGAAAGATGACAAAATATGACTATAAACTCGGTTTATCTGTCATAATGACGAAATTTGATTTCTGTTTGTTTAGTTTACGCCATTTGCAATTTATTCCCGCTTAGCCACGGCAAATTCGCAGAATCACTGTGTTCTCTAAGAGTTTAACCCCTTTACATTGTTTACCCAAGAATATATGAGGAATAATATGGTATAGTTGTGATACAATACCTCGCATTATGATTCGAACCGCATAGGAAAATTTGGATATTTCACAAGACTGAACGTCGAGTAAGATATCAAATTTCCTACGCGGTGAGAATTCAATGCAAGATTTTATACTGCTACTACACCATGCATCGTATTCCGTTTATTATATAGCAACGAATTGTGACTATATAAGAAAAAAAAAAAAAAAAAAAAAACACTAACAAACTTTAACTAAAATCGAAACTTTTTTTAAGGTGTAATAACGTTATTCCTCTTATCGGGATTGTCCCTCTGTCGAATCCGATTTTATCGGCTTGAAACGAGTGTATATTATAAGGGAATTCGGAAAGTATACAATATAACATCAGATTCGCCGCCTCTGTCCGGATCCGAATCTTCGACAAAACACAAGTCTTAGTGTACAAGTAAGAGACGAAAACCATTCAGTCACATGAGACCAAAGCACTGTGAAGACCTTGTATCGGACTTTCTCACCAAGTCCTCTTATATTCCCTCAAAAACCCTGATTTTAACAAATGATCATTCTTTCCCCCGAGCCATGCTATGCAAATTAAAAATACGTTATGGTATAGGGAAAATATTGATTATTCAAGTAATTTCCACTTATAAGATAATAATATTAATAATGATACTAATAATCAACACCCTTGTATTAAAACACATCAATACAAATATGTGTTCGAATATCTTAAAACTTACTCCCTTCATAGATTTTCGAGTCCCAGTATTCTATCAGAGTTGTATGTGGGAGGGAATCATCTGGGATCTGTGATATCTGTCGACTCCGAACAATCTATGCATACCTCACAGACCAGGGTTCGAACTCTTCGTCATTTAGACATTAGTCGATATTTTGTTTCAATGGAGTTTACCTCCACTTTTGACAGTATTACAGTCACGTTGTGACAACTGGAGCAAATAACAATGGATCTCTGGCATTTCACCGACCAGAACTACCACTAAATCCTTCCCGAGCTCCAAGCTGCTCACCCAAACTAGGTTTATGATTATCAACCCATTATTAGACAGTTGTTAGAAGGAATATTTACTGCAACCGAGGATCAAACTCTGGACCTCATTTTCGAGAATCCGACGCCCTACTAACTGCGGCATGTCCGATATAGTGTGCCGTTTGGGTCAAAAGCACGCATAAAAGAACGCGTTCACATATTACAGGTTCACTCACAAAATTTAGGCGTGCGCGCATAATTACTGAGCCTTCAAGGCTATAAGATGTGCGCGTAAGCCTAAATTATCAGTGCACGCACAATATGAAGCTGTTTACTTTTTATGCGTGCATTTTTAGATATGTGCACGCACGTTTAAATTACATATATCACACGACTTAAAGGGGACTTTTGACCCAAACGGTACACTATAGTCCGATAGTACTGACCATAGAAGAACAATACCCGGTATATTCAATTTGTCCCAACTGCATGACTATTTATTACGTTTTCTGGGAATGGAATGAAGTGCGTAACTCTCAGCTTATTTTCAAGCTGTTCCAATTTTACTAAAGGTTTAGAGTTTACGATAATAATTACCACGTGACTCTTGTAGAACAAAAGGAAGGTTAACATATAGGCGGGCATATGTATAAAATGACGAGATAACAAGAAACTTGAGCTTTGAAGAATTTATAGCTCTGTTTTCTAAGAATTGCGGCAGATTTATTGGCACGTCATCTGTAAATGAAATGTTCAGTAATAACCTGTTACTAGACGACACAATTTTAGACTGGTCTAAAGTTAAAGCGTTGCAGACGACAAATTATATTTGATAAAATTTTGGAATTTGTCTTTAAGGAGTAGAAAATATTGAAACAAGCAATTTCTTTATTTTTTACAATGTTTTCCAAAGCTTTCATATTGAGGGTCGTTTAAAATCGTCATTGTTTGGGAATACAATACTTAATACCAGAGGATAGAGGATAGAATTTTAGACTGCTCCAAATTAAAACCAGTTGTTGGCAACAAATTAAATATGGTGAAATTTTTAAACCTCTGTCTTTTTTATTGGAAAAAAATATTTTGGATAAGGAAGCAATTGCTGGAAAAAAGCAAAATCTTCATTTGCCACAAGGTTTTCCAAAGCTTTCAATCCGCCGCCGAAGGTAGGCGTATATAATTATCATCCGCCTGTCCCTCCGTTCAGACGTCCGTCCGACGATAAGTCCGTCCGTACGTTCAAATCTAGCATTTATGGACGACTTTGAATAAAATTTTCGCAGAAAGTTCCTTGTCACCTGACCTTTCGCATATTGTCGGAGCTTAATGCAAAATTTATGCAATAACTCCTCCTTCATTTCTGAACAGATTTGTATGGAGTTTTTACAGAATGTTTCAAGTCACATAACCTTGTACAAATCACCTGGGCTTTACCATTCTAGGCTGCGTCACGGATTCGTACAGTGTGAGTAGATTTTCGGTTCATACCCCCATGAAAACAAAAAATATTTTCTTCAATGTTGATTCATAACTTCTATAGAAAGTTCGTTTGGTGGTAATTTATCCTGTTGATCATGTTTGTGCTTTCCGCCATTTTATTTAAACGACGTAAAAAATGCCGTCGTTCTGGACTATAGTGATATCTAACGCATCGTAAATCGTGCACCAGGATGCAATTTTAACTCACCTGTAAACCCCCAATCTTAAACCCGGCCCTCTCAAACGTTTTATTTGACTTTTTACAATACAATACAATTCTTTATTCACCCCGTTCCTGTTAGGGAAAACAAGTGGTAAATGTACATGAAATGGGATTACAACGAGACTATTCGTAAGTTGAAACATATTTATGTGACTTGGCTCGCCTCATGATTTTATCAGTTTGTTTCACAATGAGTTATGAGAAATCATGTTTAACTAGTAATTAATAGGAAGTTTTGTTTTCCGAGTATAGTGAGTCAGTATTCTGGCCAATTAGCCCAACAAGAAAATTGTACGGAATACAATGAGGTTCATCGTACATTATGACAAATTCGAAAGCGAATCCTTTAGAGAAATATCACGAGCCTTCTAGATTAAAAGAATGGTTAGTGTATCTCAAAACACCGCCACCACAGTAACGGGTTCTCAATTTTTCAACGTCGTCGTAATCACTAGACCTGGATGCCGTCTTAATCTCAAGTAACTACGTTCTCGAGGTCTTCGTAATCACTAGTTCTCAATAGCGGCGTGATCACCAGTCCTCAACGGCGTCGTTATAACCAGCCCTCGAGATCGTCATTATCACCATTCCTCAAGATGGTCGTTATCACCAGTCTTCAAGGTGGTCGTTTTCACCAGTGCTCAAGATGATCGTTATCACCAGTCCTCAAGGTGCTCGTTTTCACCAGTCCTCAAGGTGCTCGTTTTCATCAGTCCTCAAGATGGTCGTTATCACCAGTCTTCAAGATGGTCGTTTTCACCAGTCTTCAAGATGGTCGTTATCACCAGTCTTCAAGGTGGTCGTTTTCACCAGTCTTCAAGATGGTCGTTATCACAAGTCCTCAAGATGGTCGTTTTCACCAGTCCTCAAGATGGTCGTTATCACAAGTCCTCAAGATGGTCGTTATCACCAGTCTTCAAGGTGGTCGTTATCACAAGTCCTCAAGATGGTCGTTTTCACCAGTCCTCAAGATGGTCGTTATCACCAGTCCTCAAGGTGGTCGTTTTCACCGGTCCTCAAGGTGGTCGTTCTCACTAGCCTCAACGGTGGCGTAATCACCAGTCCTCAACGGCGGCGTAATCACCAGTCCTAAGGGGCGTCGTTAACACCAGTCCTTGAGGGCGTCGTTATCACCAGTCCTTAACGTCGTCGTTTACCACAGTCCTCAACGTCGTCGTTATCACTGGTCCTCAACGGCATCGTAATCGCCAGTGATCAAGGTCATCGTAATATCGAGTAACTACGTTCTCAAGGTTGTCGTTATCTCCAGTTCTTTACATTGTCGTAATTTCAAGTTCTCCAATTCTACGGCATCGTAATCTCCAGTCCTGAACGCCGTCGTCCTGATCTCCATATCTCAAATTTCTCAATGACATCGTTATCCACAGTCCTCAAGACCGTCGTTTTCTTAAGTTCTCAACGTCATCGAAATATCCATTTTCAGCGACGTCGTAATCTCCATTTCTTAACTTCGTGATCTTGATTCCTAAACGCCGTCGTAATTTCAACAACAATTTCCATCAATTGTGAACAATGCAAAGGTGAGTGTGATCACTATGTAACCTACCGACCCTTCTGGTGGAAAGGAATACCATGGACATTGTGAAAAGTGTCAACACAGGTCAGACCGCCGGGATGCGATGTTAGTCGAATTTCTGTATATAGTATGGCCCTTCTTCCTTACCACTTCTGCCTAACCATTCACCCGTTTAAGGATTAAAATTCTCATTGATCATTGGTGTAGATTCAATCGGCCAATCAAAATCATTTATTTAGACTAAAAGTAAACTTTAAACTCCAACATTGGTCGATATTTATGTGAAGTTATTTTTTTGTTTGTTTTCGATTTAAACGTCGTAACTACAGCTTATACGAGCAGTAGATACGACGTTTAGGTCACCAAACAACCATTTAACTTTTTTGCTACATGTTACAAGCCATACATATTTCAAAATAACACTGTTTAATATCGAAATTGACCTTCCTATTTGGAGTTAGTGGGTGTGGCAAATGGAGTCAGTAGGCGGGCCAGCGGAGTCAGTGGGCGTGGCAATTAAGCGATCTGTCAATTCTAATCATATCGTGTAATGCTATGTTGATTGTAGATATAAAATACCGATTCTCCTCCCCCTGCCTCGTGTAAAATATCAATCTAGAAATCAAATCTTATTTTAGAAGACAAACGTTATCACGATTTTCTATTCCTAGAATTTTATTGTATATTGGTAATTTGAGATCTTTGAACATGTTTCACCGTGCGAAATTGAAGCAAGATGCTCACCCACGAGAGACTTTACCGACTTTTCCCTTCTCAACGAGGATAGTCAATCAAAAAGCTTTCCCCCTGGATGTTAAAAATAATGTTACAATCCATTCAGCAGAGGTCAACAAGAAGTCTTTTGCAGACAGAGGCTATACTGTAAAGTACACTGGTCACTCTTAATTAAGAAAATCGTCAAATAGTAAAAAATCCACCCGATCCAAATGGAGAAATTGCAGACGACAGGTCAAATTGCCATAAGATTGGAAATAAGTGCCAAATAGGGAAGAAAACATTTTGAGAAAAGGAGAAATTGCTTGTCACAAGAAATTTCTCCTTTTCACACAAAGTTTTTATGAAAGTATTTCTCCAATGCGTCAGAAAGCGCCACTGTGTGTTAGTGGGTTAACTGATGCCAATACTCAAAAGACACAAGAAATTCAAAAAAGTATTTTCTTATTCTTGTAGAATGCCGTGAGATACAAAGTCAGCAGCGTATCCCCCTTCGCCAATGTCCGAGCCAGGGTTGATAAAAATGACTGGACGGAAACTTAATCAATTTCTGTAATAAAAAGAGTTAATTAGGAGGAAGGATTATTATCTGACAACAGATGGGCTGTTTGTACACAGCATGATATGTCATAAATCTAATAACCCGGTCTTTATTCGAGGAAAATCGCTCCATTAAATCAATGGGCCACCAGTGGAAACAAACCGAGTCATTAAAATACCCGTATAAAAACAATGGTGACGCTTTACTGAAACCGGGTGTTACACAGTGCTAAACCCATTCCCACACAATAACGGTTTTAGATGCCCCAGATAACAAGGGTTTTTGGAACACATTTTGGATAATGAAGAAATTGCTTGTTACAAGCAATTTCTTCATTATCCATAATGTTTAAAAAAATACCATCAACTTGAATTTGTCGTCTGCAACTTCATTGGATGTTGACCAGTCTACATTTTTTATCATCTGGCAATGGGTAAACCTACCCCTCGCAGGATGCTCAGAATGGCCAAGCCGTGCAAAGTAGAGCTTCTGATTGAATGGGGTTTAACACCATATTCTAATAGTATTTCAGTCATATCGCGGCGGCTGGAGCACCTTACAATGGATTCCTGCCATATCTCGCATCGATACCATGCACCATTACAGCCTTTCTGAGCCTCCAGCTTCTCATCCCACTAAGGTTTACGTTTATCCACCCATTGGTGAGAGACAAATGTCGGAAAGGATATATGCCGCCGCCGGAGATCGAACCTATGACACCCAATAATTGGAGATTGGGGGTCTGATGCGCTACCAACTGCGATATGGAGAAAGCACCAACCACTTCCTCACTGCAGTTATTTACACTTGTGAATAATACAACTCTGAATCAGATGGTATCTTAGGAGAAAATACACCAACCAGCATCAGATTGCACCTTTAGAGAAAATACACTCACCAGCAACAGAATACACCTCTAGGGAAAATACACTCACCAGCGAGATTGAGTTGAACAGGACATGCTGCAGACTGCAATTTATCGTTGTTTTGCTTGCATAATGTCTTAACTACAGCTACGACACTGTGCACGCCCAACGACGTAATGTCGGTCCCTTTTTCTCAAGCTGCAATAGACACGTACCAATCAGTCGTCACCTCATCATAAAGTTACTGACTTTGCAAAAGAGATTTTTTTTTCACACAACAGTATGTAACCCATTACATGACGACAAAGTTTGAGACTGGTCC
Source organism: Fragum fragum (assembly GCA_946902895.1). Lineage (NCBI taxonomy): Eukaryota > Metazoa > Mollusca > Bivalvia > Cardiida > Cardiidae > Fragum > Fragum fragum. The sequence continues at coordinate 6,077,037 of OX336372.1, read as the reverse complement.
ACATTTTGGTCAATGAAGAAATTGGTTGCTACAAGCAATTTCTTCATTATTCGCTATGTTTTACAAAGCCCTTTCCTTGAGGGGCGTAAAAGAAGAGGGTTGTGAAGGAATGGATTAACAAAATATTATTGATAAGTCAGGCTGCCATGCATCATAATACACGATCACGAAATTTGTCTGTTTTGTAGATATTAACCCATTCCCAAACAACAAAAGTTTACACTGGTCCAAATTGAAAGGAGTCGAAGACGGCAATTTAAATTTTATCAAATTTTGGATCTTTTCAAATTTCTGGGTAGACAAGCAATTTCTTCATTTTCAATAAAGTTATCAAAGCTTTTCTCTTGATGGGCCCAGAAAGGAGAGATTGTGTGGAAATGGGTAAAGGGAAACATTAATGGTCTGTGTGGCACGAAGATAAAAGTGCTCACAAAGCACGTGCATAGCACAGGGCCATGTACATAATTAGAGCTTAAGTCAATCCCCGTGACCGTGGAAAATGCATTTAGCAGCAGGTTGTAATTTTGTGAATTCATAAGGTTAAGAAATCCCCTTCATCAGACGGAAATGGAACTGTTGTCGACAAATTAACCCATTACAACACAGCAAAATTTTAGACTGGTCCAAATTGATAAAAGCTGCAGACGACAATTTCAAGTAGATGGAATTTTGAATTTTTTCGTCATTTGGATAGAAAACATTGTGGATAATGAAGAAATTGCTTGATACAAGCAATTTTTTTTCAACAATTTTTTCCAAAGCTTTTATCTTGAGGGGCGTAAAAGGGGGGATTGAGTTGGAATGGGTTAAACAAATTATTGATTGATTGAAAGGGATTTTACACCACTGTTACCAGTATTTCAGTAATATCACTGCGGCTGGAGCACCTAACCATAGATCCCTGGTATTTCACTCAACAAGACAACCACTACATCTTTTCCTAGCATCCAGCTACGCATCCCATTTAGGTTAACGATTATCCACCAATCACAGACGAATGTCGGAAAGGATATATGCCGCCGCAGGGAGTCAAAGTAAACAAATTAATCGGGGCTTCTAATACGATGCCATATACATAAAAAACAAACTGTTGCAATTTGTAATCTTAGCCTATCGCACGTGATCACTAACTAGGAAAACTCGTTTACTGTCATAGCTTCTAGGTAATACTTAAAGGAGAACTGAACATTTTTTAGCTAGCGAAGCGTCAGCTTTGATAGCTTTAGTTAACAGACAAAATTTTGAGGTCGTCTCAAAGTTAAAAGAGTGCAAACTGCCACTGGAGGCTTAACCACTAAATGCTTACGCCATAACAAGTAGTTCTTTTGTATAGAATATTGCAAACCACGCATGCAAGTTCATCTCCTGGGTGTTTTAGCTCACTTGAGCACATCGTGTTCAAAATGGCTCTAATCAGAGTCTTCAAAGAAGTTGCAGACGGCAATTTCAAATTATACGGCAATTTCAAATTATTGAAAATTCTAATCCATTTATCTCTTTAGGTAGAAAACAATGTGTAAAATGAAGAAATTGCTTGTAACAAGCAATTTCTTCATTTTCCACATTGTTTTCCACAACTATTTTCTTGGGGGTATAAAAAGGAGGGAATGGGGTTAACTAACTCCTTGACTACTTTAACCTCGTTTCCTTATCATGATAACTTTCGACAAGGAAGATATCTGAACGAAACAATTCTTTGCTAGCTTACAGTACTTTTCAGTACTTTGATTCTTATAACCGTCGTGTCGTTTTTCTACAATTTTGTAAAGAAATCATAAATTGCCCCGCCCACAAAACTCTGACGTTGCGTTTCAACTGTGACACCAAACGTTGTATGACCAAGAAGCAGTAGATACGTCCTTAATATAGCCAACCCAACATCCTCCTCTAGATAGATATCAGGGGTCAACCTTCGTTTCGCGCTTAAAGGATAATTTGATTGGTTTAAGTAACACATTGCTCTTGGGCGACCTTAAATTCGAAATTTCAGCTAGAAGCTTATGTCTAAAAACAAACAAAAAATCGTAACATATTTATCAGAGGTCAACATTCGCAACATGTCTGAGGAATTATATGCTTGGCAAATCATTTTCTTCGATCGAAAGCGGCAACATGCAAAGGATGATTTTTCGACACCATTATCGTAAAATTAAGCAAATTGCATTTAAGCACTCCAAAATGATATATTTAGCAAATTGCATTTAACCCATTCCCACACAAGCCCCCCCCCCTTTTACGCCCTTCGAGAAAAAAGCTTTGGAAAACATTGTTGAAAATGAAGAAATTGCTTGTATCAAGCAATTTCTTCATTATCAACAATGTTTTCTATCCCAAAAGACAGAGAATTAAAATATTTCACCAACTTCAATTTCTCGTCAGAAACTTCTTCCAATTTGAACCGGTCTAAAATTTTACTGTGAGGGAATTGGTTAAGCTCCCAAAATGATATATTTAGCAAACTAAATTTTAAGCTCCCCAAATGATATATTTAGCAAATTGCATTTAAGTTCCCAAAATGATATGTAATGAAAAACGCATTTCCTAAGTGACAGATCGCTAATATCAATACAAATATCGATAACCAATCAATTTATGCAGTAAGACTTTGAACTCCATTATGGATCAACATTTATGTAAAGTATTTTGTTGGCTTTATAACTTGAGGCTACAACTAATGATTATACAAACTGTAGTTACTACGTTCAGCTCGCAAACCAATCGTTATATGTATCGTTAACCCTTTCCCGTTTGGTCCAAATTCAAAGGTTTTGCAGACGACAATTTAAAGTTACAAGCAATTTCTTCTTTTCCGCAATGTTTTCGCAAGTATAAAATCACAGGGAAGTGAAAACCAAGGATTAATTAGGAAATGGTAAAGTGTTTCTTGACCATAAATTTTCAAAAATAATACCGTTTAATTCTTAGTAGAACTTCCTATTGGAGGTCAATGGGCGGAGCCAGCGATCCGTCATTTCAACTTGTAAGTCTGATGAACTGAAGAGAGAGAGCCGTGTTTTAGCGAAGTTCTATGTGAATGGGGTATATATTTCGATGGCTAAGAGCGAAAACATAGTATGGCTCTATACATTGTATAGAGCCATACTATGTTTTTGCTCTATGTCCTCGATTTGTTCAAATTGGCTTTAACCTTTCGAATTTCCTGTTAAATCGTGGGCTGTCAGCGTTAGCTTTACAGTTTAGCGACTTTCGTACGCAATCTGCTCAGATCTGAGCTGCAGGAATACATAACAAATTAACTTGACAGGAGAAGACAGCTTGACCCTAATTATCACACTATTAAACAGGACATGTGCAATAAATTCTCTGGTGGAACTGATAAGCCTGTTACTGTCATCCCCTAGCAGAGCAGCCAGTCTTTTTGATAACTTGAATCCTACATTTTTGTCCATGTAACATAATATTCATTAACTGTTTCCATATAGTTACTTGCTTATAAAAATTTGAGATCATTTTGTTTTTCAACAACAAATGTCTTCTTTTCCAACCCTGTTTCCAATGTTATTTTTCAAGTGACTTTCACTTTGAACTACTTGTTTTAACCCTTTCCCATCTTTTGGAAATTTATACTGGTTCATATTAAACAAGGTTTCAGAAGACAATGTAAATTGGATTGAATTTGAAATTAAATCATCCTATGTGGTACAAATTATTATGGTGAAAGAAGAAATTGTTAGTTACAAGCAATTTCTTCTTTTTCCACAATGTTTGGTCAAGTGTAAAATCACAGCGGCATAAAATCTTGAGTTTGTACAAGAAAGGGTTAATTTTTCAGGATTATAAGAATTATGTAATAACCTAATTGATAATTATTAAAAAGAAACTCAGCCAGTTGCTTTGACAAATAATACATCAATATTTTTCGATTTGTTTCTTTCTACATTATATTCATCAACTCTCTTAACATTTGAAAGTCGCTATTTACAAATTACTGATATTCTAAAGATCACCTTTCAAGGTCAAACTTAAATATGAAATAAATGACTAAATTTATATTAAGAACTTTAATATGGTTAATAACTTTTGAATGGTAAGTGATGGGACATTTTTTACAATCCTTTAAAGAAGGCTTTTCTATCTCACCTGAGCACATTGTGCTGGAGGTAAGGGGTCGAAACTAACAGTGTTCCGGGATCCCGTGGATCCCTATGAATTGGAAGGGACCCCAGCAATCTCAGGCTAGGGATTCCGTCAAGATCCTTCAATATTTCTCCAGTACAAAAGATCCGGTACAAAAGATCTTAATGTATCAACTAATGCTCCTGATTTCTTTTATATTTTTTTTTCTGCTTTATTTTTGTAGAAACATTGTGGATAATGAAGAAATTGCTTGTGACAAGCAATTTTCTTCATTTTTCACAATGTTTTCCGAAGCTTTTTTCAAGTTGGTCTTAGAAGGACAGGATTAAAAAATCTTCTCCTCCTAAACCATAAGGCCTAGAGCTTTGATATCTGGTACATTTTATCAACTATTGACCCTCTACCAAAATACTTCAAAAAATTACTAAACTCAGAAAATTAGCCCTTTTCTGTGCGATCCCTGCTTTTACAAAGGAATGAAGAGGGAAATCTTTGAAAATCGTCTTCTCCCAAACCATATGGCCTAGCTAGAGCTTTGATATTTGGTATGTATCAAGGTCTATTGTCCCTCTACCAAAATACTTCAAAGAATCACTTTACTCTGAAAATTAGCCAATTTCTGTGCGATCCCTGACTTTACAAGAGAAATCTTTGAAAATCTTCTTTTCACATACCATTAGGCCTAAGGCTTTGGTATTTGGTATGTATCATCCCCTTATGACCCTCTGCCAAAATTCTTCAAAGAATAACCATGCCATGAAAATTAGCCCTATTCAGTGCGATCCCTGATTTTACAAAGGAATGAAGAAGGAAATCTTTGAAATTCTTCTCCTCCCAAACCATAAGTCACAGAGATTGGATATTTGGTAGGTATCAATTTTCATTGACCTCCTACCAAAATCCTTCAAAGAATTACCGTATTCTGAAAATTAGCCCTTTTCTGTATGATCTGATTTTACAAAGGAACAAAGAAGGAAATCTTTGAAAATCTTCTACTCCCAAACCATAAGGCCTAGAGCTTTGATATTTGGTATGAATCAATGTTTATTAACCCTCTGCCATAAAAGTTTAATGAGTTACTGCATTCTGAGAATTAGCCATTTTCTGGACAGACACCTGACAATGACCAATCACAATAGCTCACCCAGAGTACTTTGTGCTCAGGTGAGCTAAAAACAACTTTCAATGGGCTATAATTGAGCAAAAACATTACATTTCAAATTATTTCACATGTGCACAGAGTAATGTCTTAGACCAGATCATACATGTGTACAGTCTGATCAGAGTCTTCACCGTGCTTTCTAGATAGATTTGTTTGTTTGTTTGAATGGAGTTTTACGCCGCTTTCAACAATCTTTCAGTTATATCGTGGCGGCTGGAGCACCTAACAATGGAATCCTGGTATTTCTCACACCAGTACTACCATTACATCCTTTCCTAGCCTCCAGCTGCTATCCCACATAGGTCTACGATTATCGACCCATTGGTGAGAGACATATAGTCGGAAAGGATGAGTGCCGCCGTCGGGAATCGAACCCGGGACCTCTAGATTGATAGTCCGACACGCTACCAACTGCGCTATGACGGCGGCTCTTTCTAGATAGATATAGACTCTAAGTTTCTTAAGCTGATAAGTAAATATTCTTTTACACTGTAACTGCCCATGCTTCTTAATATCTGTTCACATACTTTTGAATTTGTTTATGAAATGTTGTGCACTGGTTCAATTATATATTAGGCCATGTTAATCCATTCCCATTCAATCCCTCTTTTTGATGCCCATCCTGAGAAAAAACATTGAAATACACAGTGGAAAATGAAGAAATTTCTTTTTATTGGCAATTTCTTCATTATCCATAATTTTTGTAACTAAAAATCCTAAAAGATATCTAAAATTTCATGAACTAGAAATTGGTGTTTGAAATGTCTTGGACTATGAACCAGTCTATTTTCATTTCGTCTGGTAATGGGTTAGTGTGCTCAACTAGTTGAAGAGAAACTGTAATTCTGTCTGCGGTGTAAGAAGGTGTCTTTCATTTGAAATTTCAGTTGTAAGATGAAACCATCTGTATTCTTAGCTGCTGACCAAATTCTGACCAGACACCATAACTGGGTGATAATGGGCATTTTATGATCTCTTGGGGTAATTGATACTTCATGCATCATTTTGATAGGGTAGGCCCCATTTCTAGCCTGGCGTAAGTCACTAAAGTGTTTACTTGATAGAAACCAGTCTGTCTAACAGCTAAGGTTCAGAGAACACCAGGATAAAGGTTACACTGCATGTTTATCTTTATGCATGCGTTACTTTGAACTATTTACCTCTCGTTACAGTGGTGCAACAATTTTCATGAATTTTCCCTGAGCCCCAATAAAATCCTCGTAACTATAGTTTAGAAAATAAAACTAGAAGAACTTTCTTAAGCAAATTGCATTTCTCATCCCATGATCTTAGAATAGAAACAGGTCGCCATGAAAACATTGTAAGAAATGATAGATACTGCCAACTATGAGCGTTGCAAGACTTGGAAGATGAATTTCACTTCACTCTCTGTTGTCCATACTATTACGATATTAGAAACAGCTATATTCCAAAATACTATTGTCGTAAACCAAACATGCAAAAATTTGTCGAGCTTCTGAATATGTCAATTAAAGTATGGTTAAGAAAACTGTCTAATTATTTGAAAAGGGCTTTCCAAATGAGAAAAAAAGCTCAAATATGTAATCTTAAAGTATCTTAAAGAATATGACTCTCACGATATGGCCATGCATGTTTTTTTTTGTTTTTTTTTCAATATGTCCTAAAATGTTACAAATTTCCATTCTTTCAAATTGATAGTCATTTCCTTGTCATGCAATATTTGTATTATTTGTATTGTGACTAATAAGTCCGTGTGCTTAATGTCGAAATAAAGATATGTTATGTTAAAGACATATTGTATTATCGTTTCATTCTCTCTGTCGTTTGTATACCAACCATCTAACCAACCAAGCAACCAATCGACGAACAAACAAAAAATCAAACAATCAACAAACAAACAAATGATTCCATTAATCTACAACAGTTTCATAACATTTGCATATTTCAAATAAGCAGCCATTCATCATCGGTTCCGTAAAGTTCCGTAAATGATACTCACATCATCGTCAAATGTAAAATAATTGGGGAAAAAAGTATAATTTTGGTTGGAAATCGTTGTAAGAGAGAAAGAGATTGAATTTTTCAAACAATGACTCCTTCCCCCTAATGTTTTCATAGGTTTACTTCAGTGTAGGATATTGTGGTATGAGTAAATCATTGTATGAAAATAAAGGGTTAGTTTCACAAGATTTATAAAACGATGTTGGCCCATTTCCTGGTTTTGTTGAGATAATTGCATGTGACATTTGATGAAACATTTCCCTATCTACAGATGGAGAGACTAGCTTCTAATAACATACAATATAGAATAGGACCTTAACACTTACACGGAGGAGAAAAAATGTCGGTTTAATTCTAAAACCTCGTAACTACAGCTTGAAACAAGCTGTAGTTACGGGGTTTTAGAATGAACCGACAAAATTGCATTGATTTCCGATGACGAAATAGAACTTGAGCCATTGCATTAAATTCACAACAATTTCCAAATATCAATTGTGAGGCGTTGAAACTAAGCATCCCGGCCTTCAATACCTTAAGATTACAATATGCACAGCACACATTGAATACTCTGATCAGACTGTGTAGATGTGGAGACTGATCGGAGGCTTTATTTAGTGCAATTTTCGGAAATGTGAACAGCCATCCAAAAATAACTTGTATAGTCGAAAGAAAACCTAGTTTGGGGGTGGGCCAAAAATAATGCTTACAAAGAAACCATCATAGTAAACAGGATTAGTTCTTACGCAGAGCATGAAGAGCATGATCTGACCAATAGATGGCCCCGCCCACTGACTTCGTTGGCCCTCGCTCAATGTCTCCAATAGGAAGTTGCTCTTAGAATTTAAAGTTATTCTAAAAAAATTATAGCCAGTGGCATTCTATAAAAAAGAAGATTGGTTGGTTTGCGACCTGAACGACGTAATTACAGCTTGAATAAGTTGTAGTTACGGCGTTTATGTCGCCGAACCAATAAAAGAAAAACTTAACAAAAAATGGCGGCCAATGACGGAGTTTAAATCTCTCTTCTGGTCTAAATGAATGATTTCATTCATTGACGGATTATTTGATTGACAACCGCTATTGGTCAATTTGTGCATGTACTTGGCATGTCCAAAAATTGCCGCGACCGGGGATCGAACCCTGAATGATTTCAATACAAAAATACAATAATCTACAGTGCTTATTCCTTGAGTGGCATTTCTCCGTCTGTTTAAGATTATGTTTTATTAAGCTTTTAGATAAGTATTCGGTCCGAACACTTAATATCAATTTCGTCGATGGGAGGGCAAAATGTCGTAACTACAGCTTTATTCAAGCTGTAGTTACAATATTTTTCTCGCCCTCCGATTATTAGTCATTCGGGCTAGATCCTATTTTCTTTCCATGAATTTTGATTTCAAAAATATTTTCTTAATAATTTGGACAAATTGTTGTGGATTAGAGGAAAATGATAATGCTTAAATAAGTATTTTTAGCCTAGTTTCTGTTGGAGATAAAACGCCACAGGGTATTGAACCAGTTGTGTAAAATTGCTTGCATTTACAATCAGAATGACTAAGGTATGGAAAATAATGTTGGAAAATGATTTACTGCATCTAAAAAAAAAAACAATTTCTTCTTTTCCCGCAATATCTATATCATGGGTGATATTATCCTTTTTTTTTCTAAATCAGGCGCCATCACCTTCTGGTCAAAATAAGGATTGCCAAATTCGGGGTTAAGGGTAGGCAACTTTTATCTCTTTGTCCTTGATCAGTCCCCCATTATCAGGTGTCATCAGAACAAGGCACTGAAGCTTTCTGCTTCATTAAACAATGGCTACCAATTCAGTTTTATAGCCTTATGGTAGATTTTTCCTCTACAATACAGATGACGCAGTTGTATTCAATCAAATGTCTTATGTCAACCATAAATGTACTTTCTAGATGAAGAATTGTGTTCGGGCCGAACTGTTGATTAAATAGTCGATAAAATCTTATTCAAAATCTAAAGAGACAAGTTACTTCAATCCCCGTTGATTACGTCCTCGTGTTTTTTACGCTTGATGAATAATTGTGGATAAAGAAGCATTTGCTTGTGACAAGCAATTGCGTCTTTTTCCACAATATTTCCTACCTTACTGAATGCGTATTTTTCAAATAAAATCAACTTTAAATTGACGTCTGCAAAAACTTTGTATTTTGACAGATGACAGCATTACTGGGAGTTGAGGCATCAATCGAAGAAACTGGAGTTCTAGATAATATGGTTTGCTGATGTTTGAAAAATCGTTAACTAAATTTCAATATTTTGTGACAATGGAACGACTACTGCGGAGGAATACAATAGAAAGCAACATTAATCACAGGTCATTGAAGGTCACGCGACCGAACTACTTTTTTCTTCCTAAGCCTCCTTTGTTATATTGGAGAAAAAATGGTGCAGAACATCCCAAAAAATCAATGGTTAGCGATTCTCGAGTTGTATCGAAAGAAATAAAAGATTGGTTTTGGCCGTCTTGACTTTTATCAATACCAATACACAGTCATAAAACGCTCCCGAATCTCGGATTGTCAATAAAGGATGAGACTGGGAGACAGCTTTACCAATATAGACTGGAGATCCTTTCCCTTTGTTGTAAAAATGCTTTAACCCATTCCCACAAAATGACATTTTTGACGCCCACAGGAAAAAAAAGAGGGAAAACATTGTATGGAATAAAGAAATTGCTTGCAACAAGCAATTTCTTCATTTTACAAAATGTTTTCTACCTAGAAAGTTGAAAAAAAAAAATCAATAAAAACCCTAAAATTTCATGAACTTTTAATTGTTGGCTGCAACCCCTTTCAATTTCAACCAATCTAAACCTAAATGGGTTAACCCATTTCCAGACGACAATATTGTAGACTTGACCAAATTTAAAGAAGTTGTTAGTGGTATTTCTTACAAAAAGAAAATTGAAAAAAAAATTGTATTTTACGAAGAAAACATATTGGATTATGAAGAAATTGCTTGTGACATGCAATTTCTTCACTTTTTGACAAAATTTTCTAATTTTTTCTTCTAAGGGGGTGTCAAAAAGATTGATTGTGTGGAAATGGGATAATTCAAAATGTTCTTCATTAATATATTGAAGAGTTTCTCATTGATTTCAAAACATTTCAGAAAGGAAATACCTCGTCTTCAAAATGCGTCGTAATTTCAACCATTTCGCGGAACACACTCGTTTGTCTTGTTCTATATCGTAATATTGTAGTAAAAATCTAACTCTTCTTTGTTTAACCCTTTCCTGTTTAATCCCTGTGTTTTACGTCCCTTCATTGTTATATTTGAGAAAATATTGTGGAAAAAGAAGAAATTGCTTGTTACAAGCAATTTCTTCTTTTTCCACAATATTTTCTCCCCTACTGAATGATTATTTTTCAAATAATGTTGACTTTAAATTGTCGTCTGCAAGACCTTTGAATTTGGACCAGTCTAAAATTTTGCAAAACAGGAAAGGGTTAGCTGTATCGTATCATCGACAAACTTCTAAAACCCACTAACTAAAGCTTATTTTAAACTGAAGTTACAAGGTTGTAGAAGCCGAGCGACGATAATTATGATCATCCATTGTGATAATGTACGGGGCGGGAAAGCCCGTTTTGTGTGAGTGCCTGTATCAGGTCGAATCTCGAGTGTTTTTGTCCGAGCTTGTTTGCCTGATCAAAGACTCGAATGATTTCCTGATTTTAATTAGAATTGATGCTTTCCCCTTATTTCTCACTGGAATTTCCCGAAAACCTAAACCCCGTCCACATACTGAAGATTTCTTAGTTATCTGCATGACGAAAATGAATGACTTTGATGATCTAAATTCTCTTTTGAATTTAACAGTTTTGAAATGATTAGGCTAGGGTCGGATAGAAGTGTGGAAAAAGAAAACATCGGTGAGTTTCGATAATAATTCGTTTAAGATTCAACTCATTTAAGCACATTCTGCCTTTTATACCCCCCAGGAGTTTTTCTTTTTTAAACTTTGTGGAAAATGAAGAATTGCTTCATAAGCAATTTCTTTATTTTCCTTATCGTTTTCTCCCCCCCCCCACCCCCCCAAACATAAATGTCTATAATTTCACCTAGTCGAATTTGTTGTCTACACTTTTCATTCAGTTTCGACCAGTCTAAGATTTCGTCTTCTGAAATTTGATTTATTACGACCAGCATGGTCACACCATGTTGCCAAAGGTTCGATACTCCTGAAATCTCACAACGCAATTCTCGCAATAAATGTAACAATTCAGCCTATTTATTCATTGTATTTTCCCCAAAACAATCAAGAGGAAGACAATCTATAAATGTTATTTCTCCAACCCAACCCTATGTTGTGGATACTCACTGAAACGGTCTTGATAAAATGAATCGAATGGGAATCCCTAATATAGGATTTGGTGAACGACTGAGGAAGTTTTGCATTTTGGCTTTGTGGAATAGAAATCACTTTCTAAAATTGCGCTGTGAGTATGAATAAAATATCATTTTTAAAACTTTGCTAAGATTCCGACCTACCATTTTTACATGGCATACATTCTGTAAGTGATTTCAACAAGTTAACCTATTCCTACCCAGTGACGCTTTACGACGCCTCTCAAGAAAATGCTTTGGAAAACATTGTGGAAAATGAAGAAACTGCTTGTTACAAGCAATTTCTTCATTGTCCACAATGTTTTCTAACCCAAAATATAAAGATTTTTAAAATTTCATGGAAATACAAATTGTGATCTGCAACATCTTTAAATTTAGTCCAGTTGTAGATGTTGTCGTTTGCTAATGGGTTTATAAACGTTAGTTTCGATGGTTTTATCTCCCGAAGACGTTACCGATTTTCATGGCCAGATGAATCAACTTTTAACTTAGATAACTCCTTCAAAAGCATGCTATATAACCCATTCCTACTCATACCCGAATTTTAAGAATCTCTAGAAAAAAGCTTTCGAAAACAGTGTGGAAAGTGAAGAATTTGCTTGTGACAAGCACTTCTTCAATGTCCACAACGTTTTTACACTACAAAACTTTTCTAAATTCAACCAACCTAGAATTGTCGTCTGCATTTTCTTTCAATATAAACCGGTCTAAGATTTTGTCATGTTGTAATTGATAATTCAAAGGTTCCTTTAACCTCGCCTTTTTATCAAAATAACCTTTGACAAAGAAGACAAGTAAACAAAACCATGATTTGCTAGTTTACAGTTCTTTCAGTACCTTGATTTCATTATTTGTACTGCGTTTCACTTATTTCTCCAAATTCCTGAATATGGTTTAGTTAAGAGTTAAAGCGAAATGAATTCTCTAAATTTGGCGTGACATCCGGTAAATTGTTTCTATTTATTGTCCTTAATATTACATCATTTACTTTTTTTACTCTTTCATTTCTTTTTCAAATTCAAGTCTTGTCCAATTCGAAAAACATTGTAGACGACCATAAGAAATGAGTTCATTTTGAAAAGTAACCAGCCGATACAGGGTAGAATATATTGTGGGAAAGTTACATTTTCTTCTTCATTTTCTCCTATTCCCTCGATGTTTCTCTCGAGTATAAGATAACAGGGGCGTAAAACAAGGGATTGTACAGGAAAGGGTTAAAAAGTATTATAAAAACTGACACATAATATTAACAATAATGACTGGTAATTTCCTGCGAAAATCTGCACCTGCACTTTTTTTTACAAAAGTATCACACATGCAAACAAAGCAATACGATAATATTGACCCATTCCCACATAATATCTCCTTTTTACACCCTCAAGCAAAAAACTTGAAAAAATTGTTGACATAGAAGAAATTGATTGTTTCAAGCAATTTCTTCAGTGTCCACAATGTTTTCTATGAAAAAAAAAAAAAAAAAAAAAAATAGACTTTCACTTACATAAAGTTGGACTGCATCTTCTTTCAATATGGGTTTATTTAAATTTTGTGTATATGACTTTAGATATTTTTTTTTTAATTTGTGGAATTGATTCCGAGATAAAAAGGATAGATGTGTAATAGTTGAGCTGACTAGAACACTGGGACCACATGTCCGCTTGATTCTGATCAGTCCTAGGGTAGTAAGTTTGAACCCCTTGATTCGGCAATATTTTTTTTTCACGATGACTTGAAGTTGATTCCACATACGTCATTTGTATGTAATTAAATGTAATATTTGCGGTTACTGCCTGGGACCAGTAACACTGTGATTTTATAATTGAGAAAATAGTGTAGAAAAAGAAGAAATTGCTTGTAATAAGCAGTTTCTTTGTTTCAACAATGTATTCTACCCCACTGAATGGTTATTTTTCAAATTAAATCCACTTGGAATTTTTGTCTGCTAAACCCTTGAATTTGGACAGGTCTAAACTTTTAAAAAACGGGAAAGGGTTAAATGTTGAAGTCTTTAGAAGACGTTTCGAGTAACCCATTACCAAACGACAAATATTTAGACTGGTCCAAATTAGAGGAAGTTAAAGACAACACTTTTTAGTCCGTATTTTTTTTAAAAACACTTTGTTTATTTGGGTTGAAAACATTGTGGATAATGAAGAAAGTACTTGTATCGAGCAATTTCTTCATTTTCTACCATGTTTTGAAAGGCTTCTTTCTTGAGATGCGTAAAGAGGCGGAATTGTGTGGAAATGGGTTAACAGGAAGCAATCGTAAGATGGAATACCCATCGTTCTTTAGTTGACTATGAAGTCTATTTCCTGTCTAAAATTTTAAAGATAATTAGTTCGACATTTTACTTGGAAACTGTAGAATGTGTACGTGTATGGGGGTGGGGGATGCTATATGTGAATAAACATCCATTGTAATGTTTTCGAATTTCCAACAGTTTTTTAAAGACAATTGAAGTTATTCTTGAAATTTCAGGGATTTGGGGGATATTTCTTTCCCTATCAAGAGTTTCTAAACTGTTTTTTTCTATATTTCCAATTCATTGAGAGTGAATGAAGTCGTACAAAAAACATAGAGAGTTAAGAGAAGGCAATTTTCCACGTGTATTCCTCAGGGACACGAGACCGACAAACATCATCATTATGTTTCTCCGCCATCGTTAAAACCCTGAATATCGAAAAATGTATCAAGGTGACCAAAATAACGAAAATGAACCTCCAAGGAAAATTACGGATCGCTGGGACTGCCCAATAACCTCCGACCGGAAGTTCAAATTCGTTATCAAACAGCCTTATTTTGCAAAATGAATGACCATTCAAATTGGTTGGTTTGGAACCTAAACGGCGTAACTACAGCTTGAATAAGCTGTAGTTATGACGTTTAAGTTTCAAAACCAACAGAAATGCTTCACACAAATGGCGCCAAATGTCGGAATTAATAGTTCACTTCCTGTAAAATTGAATAATTTGATTGGTCGATTGAATTTTTATTAACATCGTGATCGGTCAATTATTTCAAGTTGACCTATCAAACGAAAACAATTCCTCCAGAAATTCAGAAAATATATTTGAAATAAGATCGGATCCGACACAGCGGTTCGTATCTTAAAAATGAATTTGTAGTTTTATGAAAAGACCGCCTTAAAACTAGAACATTTGCACATGCGAAAATTGTCGGTTCGTTTGGCAAAGCAGGGTGGTCAGGACTAATACTTGTCGCTCTTCAAAGTGTTCCCTTTTCATGCATGAGGTATTGTGATAAATGATACATCAGCGAAAAATGTTACCTGGAGATGGATAGATAGTGATCTAAACTCTTGTCCGGTGCCTTTGGCTTAGGGGACCGTTTTTAATATTACCATCTATATATATCAAAGGCAACTGTTTATAGCAATTATGCTTACTAAATGCCGAAACCACTCACTGTACTGCCTGTTAGTTATAAAAATTACATTTCGATCTAAAATTTTGACGTCTACTGCTAGGGAGTTAAACAGTTCCCCTCAGGATCATCAGAAAACCATTAAGTAGCTTGTCTTGACTTTCAAATTTTTTAAATGGGGGCTATCGTGTTTGCTTTTTCTTCTGATTAGCCTTAAACGCTTTCAAACTACGAACAAAAGAATATAAACGAAACATTTGTATCAAAAAAAGAATCGAAATTGGGTCGAGACAAAAATGGGACGTATGCGGAATGGTGTGGATTTCATGGTTGACGTGTGACGCGAGAGTTCCGTGAAATGTTATTGTCGGGTTATCGATTTTCCTGTATTAATAATTGATTTGATGCTTCAAGCTTTGTAACCGATCTGACTGCTTACTCATGGCGTCATTTCACTTCCGATAAATCATATCCCGAGAGAATGGAACAGGTTACAACCTCGTGGCAACGCATGTATAGTGCGCGAGAAATGTCCCACCCCTTTAAATCCTCTAATCTATAATCACCAGTTTGCACGACACTGTGATATTTTTACTAAAAAAGGGAAAAGGAGATTTTGCTTTACACCAGCAAATTTACTTTTCCTCACGTTAGTTTATTTTCTGTAAGATTGCTTATTTTCAATTTCTGTTCAATGTACTTTCTGGTATCGGTATTTGACCTTAACCCATTCCAACTCAATCCCTCCTTTTTACGCCCCTCAAGAAAAAAGCTTTGGAAAACATTGTGGAAAATGAAGAAATTGCTTTTATCAAGCAATTTCTTCATTATCCACAATCTTTTCTACCCAAAATGACAAAAATATTCAAAATTCTATCAACTTGAAATTGTCGTCTGCAGCTTCTTTCAATTTGGACCAGTCTAAAACTCCACTGTGTTGGAATGGGACAGGTCTGTTTGAAATTTTGACATATGGTTAAATATTAAACCAAATCCCACCCGGCCAGTTTCGATGTAAAAAAAACACAAAAAAACCGAGTATTATTAGAATAATATTATTCAACGTGTATATCACGAGAATACCGGACGTTTTGACAAGATATTTCCATATGAATGAGCACATACCACTGGAAAAAATAAGGATGTCGGGTTATATATGTAACCCGGAGTCGTAATTTTGACCAGTGTACGATATACAAATGTGTTGAAATCACCGATCTAAATTATTGAGGCGCTCAAAATGTTGCGCCGTAAAGGTTTGTTTTGTCACACCGCCGTGTCTATGTATAGTGAATGTTTTGCAACTTGATTTTCCGGGTTGAAAACATTGTGAACAATGAAGAAATTGCTTGTAAAGTACAATTTCTTTATTTTCCACTCTGTTTTCCAATTACTACTTCCTGATGAGGGTTAAAGAGCAGGACTTTGAGAGAATGAGTCAATAGATTTTTGGTTGAGCTTTCTGGCTTACTCTGTCTTGCCGTCGTCACCTTTTCCCATAGAAGTATTGAATCACAAGGCCCATGGAATTTTATACAGTTGAAAATGAATTGATTTAATCATGTTTTGTCAAATTTACAGTTGGTTGAAACTTCTTTGAATTTATCGTTGACTTTGTGTAAGGGACATCATCCCGTTATTTCCTGTAAGGTATTATACGTCGTATTTACATCCCTTTATTAGTGCTGTTCTAGTCGTAGTTATTAAAAACACTACTTATTATAGTTTAAACATATTTTAAGACTCATCTACAACAGTTAATGAGAATGTTTAAAAAATGTTGTTTTTCTTCAGATTTAACGGCTTAAGAAAATTATGTAATCTATGCGCTAATGGCAAAAAGACAAAATGTGTTCCGGGTGAATTCTCATTTAGATTAATTGAACCATGCGATAAATCCGTAATACTAATAATCACTAGAAGACTATATCTGTTAAGTTATTATCTAAATGTTACTTGGACCATGAATTTTGAACAAAGGAAAATAAAACCAACCGATATACATTTTTTATGGATCCGTACACTTTTTTATGCAGATACCAGTTTTCGGCAAATGAGAATAAACGTCATTTGATAGACGAACATCAAATCGATTTTTATACCTGTTTACAATTAATGGTGTTATGTAAAATGTCTACAAGGGTATGCCAGGCTTAAGCTGCATTTTATCCAAATATTGTCGATCTTGTTCGATCGACCACCTCTATCAAGCGACCACTTTCATTAATCGACCACAACAGACCCCCCCCTTTTAAAAATAAAAAAAAACTTTTAAAAGTAAGGATGATAAACACGTATTGCAACTACATGTAAATCCAATGTTGTTGGCACTCATTAGAATCGTCTCACAGAGGCAATTCTGATGGGTCAAAACAATTCAGAAATGATATATGTGTGCAATCGAATCAATCCTGCATATATTTTTTAAAAAAATGTGTTTTACCCCTTTCCTGTTTAATCCAAGGAATTACGCATCTCTGATGTTACAATTGAGGAAACATCGTGGAAAAAGAAGAAATTGCTTGTGACAAGCAATTTCTTCTTTTCAACAATATCCTAATCTTCAATCATAGGGTGTCATGGGTTCGATCCCCGGCGGCGGCACATATTCTTTCCGACATTTGTCTCTCACCAATGGGTGGATAATCGTAAACCTAAGTGGGATGACAGCTGGAAGCTAGGAAGGAAAGGATGTAGTGGGAGAACTGGTGTGAGAAATACCAGGGATCCATTGTTAGGTGCTCCAGCCGCCGTGATATGACTGAAATACTGTTAAAAGCAGCGTTAAACCCCATTTAATCAATTAATCAATCAATCAATCAATCGATCAACCAATCTTTTCATCAATAACTTCTATCCTACTAAATGTTTATTTCTCAAATAAAATCCAATAAAAATTTTCTTCTACAAAACCTTTGAATTTGGACAGGTCTAGAATTTCGCAAAGCAGGAGAGGGTTAAGCTACTATTCTCTTAACCAACCATTTTTTGGTCATGCCATGAGTGGCCACTTAATAGAAGATGTCCTGTAGATGTAAATGCAAGCTGGAACAACGCCTTTGACAGCACATAGAACCACCGGAGTCTACTTCCAGAGAACAACCTAACGTTATCTGCTATGATAACTGTAACAGCGGTGACGTTGATTGATTGATTGAATGTGGTATACCGCCACTTTTAACGGTATTTCAGTCATATCGCGGCGGCCGGAGCACCTAACAATGGATTCCTGGTATATCCAACACCAGTACTACCACTACATTCTTTCCTAGCCTCCAGCTGCTATCCCAATTGGGTTAACGGTTATCCACCCATTGGTTGGAGACAAATGTCGGAAACGATATTTTTCGCCGCCGTGGATCGAACCCATGACATTCTATGATTGAAGATAAGGAGTCAGATGCGCTACCGACTGCGCTATGACGGCGGCTAGACGCTGTTTCTAATTTTATCTAGTTTAGATGAAGAGTTAATCACGTTTAACACGGGTTTGATTTCTTGTATTATTTGAGATATATTTGTGAAATTTATCGAATGACCGATCCCGGATATCATTAAAAAATAAAATATTCAATTAAACCGGAAGTGAAATTGAATTCCAACATAAGCCGGCAGTTGTGTATGTGTATTTTTGTTTTGTTTAGCGACTAAAACGTCGTTATTATAGATTATTCAAGCTGTAGTTACGACGTTTAGGTCGCGAACCAACAATTTTAATTTTTTGCTACATGTTACTGACAAAGATTTTTTTCGTTTCAAAATAACACCGTTTAAATCTTTCCTGGTTTTATACGTCCCTGTGATATTATAATTTAGCAAAGATTGTGGAAAAAGAAGAAACTGCTTGTGACAAACAATTTCTTCTTCTTCCATAATATTTCTACCCTACCGAATGGTTGTTTTTCAAATCAAATCTCCTTTTCATTTTCCTCTGCAAAACCTTTGAATTTGGACAAGTCTAAAAGTTTGCAAAATAATAAAGGGTTAATATTTTAGTCGAAGTTTCTGTTGGAGCACAGTTGGCCCGGCCAGCGGTAAGTCAATTTAAAATATCCGCGAAACATACGACATTATTTCTTGCAATATTTCGTTATATCGAGTTAAAAGGTCGTTATCATAGCTTCAAGCTCGTTTGCCTTTATTTTTAGCTAGCAAAGCGTCAGCTTTGATAGCTTAAGTTAACAGACAAATCTTGAGATCTTATTAGAGTTCAACGGGTACAAACTGCCACTGGAGGCTTAACCACTAAATCCATTGAATGAGTACGCAATAAAAAGTAGTTCTTATGTATTTCAGGAATATTGCAAACTGTGCCTGCATCTCAAGATAAGGCTTTGGAAAACAGTGTGGACAATGAAGAAATTGATTGTAACAAGCTAGTTATTCAATGTCCACAATGTTTTCTACCTTACAAGGGATTAAATTTTCTGAAATCCACCAACTTGAAATTGTTGTCCTCAACTTCTTCGAATTTGTACCAGTCTAAAACTTTGTTATGTTGTAATGGGTTAACTCCTTGGTAACTTTATTTAGTTTATTTATGTATCAAGCCGCCGTCATAGCGCAGTTGGTTGCGCGTCGGACTGTCAATCTAGAGGTCCCGGGTTTGTTCCCCGACGGCGGCACTCATCCTTTCCGACTATTTGTCTCCCACCAATGGGTCGATAATCGTAGACCTATGTGGGATAGCAGCTGGAGGCTAGGAAAGGATTTGATGGCGGTACTGTTGTTAGAAATACCAGGAATCCATTTTTAGGTGCCCCAGCCGCCGCGATATAACTGAAAGATTGTTGAAAGCGGCGTAAAACCCCATTCAAACAAACAAACAATTTTTTATCATGTTATGACCTTTGACAAAGATTATTACCTAACAACACTGCTTTGCTAGCTTACAATACTTTCAGTACTTTGATTTACAATTTAACACGAAAATATTCAACAGATCTATTGCACTGCGACGCCGTAGATCATCTTATGAAAAATGTAACAGAATCGATCTTGCTTGAGCGACCACCTCTATAACGCGACCTCTTCCATTAAGTTACGACAATTGAAATTCCTTTTCAAAATCAAAAGTTCTCAAAAAGAAGTGGCCGTATTTGCTTAAATCATATCTAATGTTGTTGGAACTCATTGTAATCGTCTCAATGAGTGCAAACAATATAGAATTTAACGAGAACTCTTAAATAATTCATGTATGCAACCGAATGAATCCTCCATATACATGTATTTCACAAAATTGTGTTTTAAGTGATAATGCTTTTAAGCGACCACCTTTTGGTCGTCCCGTGTGTGGTCGCTTAATACAAGATTTACAAATTAAAAATGATTGACTGAATAAGGTTTTATGCCAGTGTTAACTATTTTCAGTCATATCGCGGAGACTGGAGCACTTAGCCGTCGGTTACTATAAATTCTCACACCAGTACAACCACAACACCTTTCTAAACATGCAGCAGCTCACCCCTCTTAATCCATTCCAACACAGTGGAATTTTAGACCCCTCCAAATAGAATGTAGCTGCAGACGACAATTTCAAGTTGATGGAATTTTAAATTTTTTCGTCTTTTTGGATAGAAAACATTGTGGATAACGAAGAAATTGCTTGATCCAAGCAATTTCTTCATTTTCAACAATGTTTTCCAAAGCTTTTTCGTTGAGGGGCGTAAAAAGAAGGGATTGAGTGGGAATGAGTGAAGTCTATGATTATCCTCTAATTGGTGAGAGACAAGTGTCGGAAAGGATATTGGCAGAGGCTGGGGATCGGACCCGGTATGATCAGGATCAGGAAGCTTCGCGCTACCAACTGTGCGTTGGCCGCAGCATTGTCGTCCCATGAGTGGCCTCTCAATCAGCAATCGATTAAATAGGGTGGTTACACTACTCATATTTTTTTTCAGTCATATCGCGGCGGCTGTAGTACATAGCCGTAGATTCTTTGGAAGTCTCACACCAGCACTACCGAAGATCCTTTCCTAGTCATCAGCTGCTCGCCCCACTGCTATATGTTTACGATCATCCATCCGTTGATTGAAGTCAATGTAGGAAAGGATCGAAGAAGTTGTCGTATTTGCTAAAAGCATATGAGCCTGTGCGTGACATTTCCAACCATTTCGCATGTGCCTGACTCGCATACATTGAGCACTCAGGACAGCCATTCGGGGCAATTAGAATATTCGCTGACTGTTAAAAGAAGCTTTGGGTCAGTATCTATCTATAGAGCGCAGAGTGAAGACTCTGATCAGACTGTGCGGATGCACAGGCTGATCTGAGTCTACACTTTGCGCACATGTGTAATCGTTGGAAATGTCATGCATGGGCTCATATCATAACTAAGTCAAATGTTGTTGGAACTCAATAGAATCGTCTAATCTACACAATTCTAATAAATCCCAAGACATTTGGTTACAATTCTTTCATAATTAATGTATTCAATGTATTCAATCGAATCAATCCTTCATATATTTCACGAAAATGAGTTTTAAGTGTTCGTCGTATCACTAGTGGTCGCTAAACCCATTCCCACACAATGATATTTTTGGACGCCTCTCTAGAAAAACATTTGGTAAAACATCATGTAAAATGAAGAAATTGCTTGTAACAAGCAATCTCTTTATTTTACACAATGTTTTCTATCCAGAAGGTTGAAATAAAATGAAATTTCATTAACTTTAAATTTTTGACTGCAACTCCTTTCAATTTGGACCAGTCTAAAAATTTACCGTCTGGTAATTGGGTAAATACAAAATTAGCTCTATGTGTTCAAATTTATTAACATGTACACAGACTACAACAGATCTGAATAATTATTTCAAAATATGACCTGGATACATATGGCTCAACGTTAGAAGACAACATGATAAATAACATTCATGAGTATGGACGTATTCGTTTTTCTATTTATATTTTTCTAGAGAGGCGTCCAAAAATATCATTGTGTGGGAAAGGGTTCAGCGACCACTAGTGGAACGACGAACACATAAAACTCATTTTCGTGAAATATATGAAGGATTGAATCGAATGAATACATTTATTATGAAAAAATTCTTACTAAATGTCTTGGGATTTATTAGAATTGTGTAGATTAGACGATTCTATTGAGTTCCAACAACATTTGACTTAGTTATGATATGCTTTTATCAAATACGACCACTTCTTCGATCCTTTCCTACATTGACTTCCATCAACGGATGGATACTCGTAAACATATAGCAGTGGGGTGAGCAGCCGAAGACCAGGAAAGGATCTTCGGTAGTGCTGGTGTGAGAATTCCAAAGAATCTACATGTAATAATAATATAATAATTGCGGAAAAAATAAAGTGAATGTATTAATAAGGTTCATGATAGGGAAAATGGTATGTTAATACATGTTTTAGTTATACATTCACATCGGATTTGGGTCATAGCGCAGTTGGTAGCGCGTCGGACTTTCAATCTAGAGGTCCCGGGTTCGATTCCCCACGGCGGCACTCATCCTTTCCTACTATTTGTCTCTCACCAATGGGTCGATAATCGTAGACCTATGTGGGATAGCAGCTGGAGGCTAGGAAAGGATGTAGTGGTAGTACTGGTGTGAGAAATACCAGGATTCCATTGTTAGGTGCTCCAGCCGCCGCGATATAACTGAAAGATTGTTGAAAGCGGCGTAAAACCCCATTCAAACAAACAAACAAACATCGGATTTGGACATAAGCTTTACTCAACCAAGTAGTGTGGGCGATAACTGGAGAAATTTGAGGCGTCCGGATTGAAATGTTTTGTAATTTTTTTAAAGTGTATTTGATTTTGAAAAATAACGATTCAGTAGGGTAGAAAATATTGTGGAAAAAGAAGAAATTGCTCAGTTATAAAATCACAGAGATGTAAAAACCAGGGATTAAACAGGAAAGGATTAATCTTTTAATACTCACGTATCGAATTAAAAGTCTAATTTTGCAAACTGCAACTTATATTAAATGACTGTTTGTTGAAAGGCGAAGAGGGTATATAGTGATATTGAACGAGTGAGGATAACTCGTGACAATTTTCGGATTGGGATGACAACCAAAGAATCGATCGACAAGTCAAATCATTAATTTAGACATGAAATGAACTTTGATCTCCGGCACCTACCGACATTTATTTGATTAATATTTGTTGGTTTTGCAACTTAAATGACGTAACTACAGCCATTTAAATTTTTAGTTACTGAGTTCGGTCACCAACCAAATATTCAGCTTTTGTTACATGTTCTGGATATAGATTTTGCCAAATAAGGGCGTTTAACCCTTTTTTCAAAATTTCAGACCTGTCCAAATTCAAAGGTTTTGCAGAAGAAAATTTTAAGTGGATTTAATTGGAAAAAGACCTTTCAGAAGGGTAGAAAATATTGTAGAAAAAGAAGAAATTGCTTGTTACAAGCAATTTCTTCTTTTCCCACAATAATTTGTCAAGTTTAGAATCACAGGGGCGTTAAAACAAGGGATTGTACGGGAAAGGGTTAATATCGAAGCTGAACTTCCTGTTGGAGCTAGGTGGGTGGGATCAAAGATCCGTTAATTATCGAGTTTTCCTTCAGTACACTAGTTAAATTAAAATGAAAGAAAAACAAAGCAGCAACAACAACGACGAAACTCAACATGAGTTAACCCTTTCTCATAACATGATATTTTCAACGAAAGAATTACTTATTCAAGCAATGATCGTTAAACAAGAAACCCCAAAAACTGCCAGTTTAGGGAAATGCTTCTTTGACAAACGACATTGACCTTGACAGATGAACTAGACATCAAAATACAGCTCTTCCAGTAAATAATTCATGTGTGAGATATGAAAGCCATAATACTTACTGTTTAAAGGTTAAAAAATGAAATAAATATTAAACATTAAAATTTCGTCATCTTAGGCGTAAAAATCCCAAAAGACAACAGCAACAAGGCCGACGCGTGACAGTATCAAAATGAGCCGTTTAACCTGAAACGTCGTTACTACAGCTTATCTAATCTGTAGTGTTGACGTTTACGTCGCCAATCACAACCATTCTACTTTTTTTAGTTATAAGCTACTATTATCTATAGCCAATCTATATCTAGACTTTGAAGAATTACGCCCTTTAACCAATTCCCACATAACAGAATTTTAGACCAGTCCGAATTCAAAGAAGTTGCAGACGACAATTTTAATCTGATGAAGTCTTTGAATTTTTTGTCTTTTTGGGTCAAAAACATTGTGGGTAATGAAGAAATTGCTTGTTACAAGCAATTTCTTCATTTTCCACAATTTTTTTCAAAGATCTATATTGAGGAGGCATTTAAAAGCGGCACTGGGTGGGAATGGATTAAAATTGAAGCGGGAGTTAGTTGCATGGTTAACTGAGTAAGTAGGCGGGGCCAGTGATTTGTCGTTGTCACAAAAGGTTTGCATATATTTTTAATTAACAAAGACGAAATATCCATGAACAACATACATACATACATTCATTTTAATCGAAATCAGCAAAACAGCTTACTTTTGACCATTTACAGAGAAAAATATATTGAAAAGACGACAAAAGAAAGGAAAACAAAGAAATAAATAAATAGAAATGGGAAAGAAATAAATTTAGCTTGGGAAAGCACAACACAAATATGACAGTACGTTAGCTAAAGCAAAAATATACAAAAGAGATGAAGTAGAGGAATTTCTTACGAAACAAACACCGAAAACGTAGTTTATAATCATTCTAAGGCTCTAATTGATTCAAGGATTGTTCTCTAGTTAAAAAAGGCATTGCTAATATATCTTGCCAATTTTATCTAGGTAATCTTATTTGTTGACGACATTAAATTATAAAATTTACGTAAAGAAGGCCAGATAAACTCTACCGATATATTTTTTCGGTATTCGCTGAATGCAGGACAACGTAAAATGAAATGAAATTCAGTTTCAATAACTTTAGAACTGCATACTTACAAAGACGACCATTTTTTACATACCGACCTGCCTATCGAATTCTATTTCTAGTTGATGTGAACTAAGTCTTATACTTTTAGTTTTCTTTCTAAGGCTTTCATAATTAATTCCGTGAAGATATTTTTCATATTTGATTTTGTTTTTGAATCTGCAAAAATATTCTAATTTTGGGCGTCATGTTAATGCATCCAAACCAGTCTTGAATAAAATGGTCCCTTAACCTGCTTTGTAACAACTTGAATGGGGGTATACTATACGTGCTATTGTTAATAGAAGTTGGGTTCGTCAAGAAATTAAAACCTAGGTGGTAAATCGGTTTTTTTTTTTTTTCATTTTAAAAGCCCAACCATTTCTGATTTGAATCTGTTCACAAAACACTTCAAAAAGTATGGAATTTGGATTTCTTAGTATTTTAAGAGAGAAATTAATTGACCTCTCTTTCGCAAAGATAAAGAGTGGAAAACTTTCGAGTTCTCCATAAATTGCATAGTTAGGGCATTGCTGTTTCACCCGAAGAATATGTCTACAAAATCTTAAGAGCAATTTTTCACCATCTTTCAAATTGTAAATTCCCCAAACCTCAGAGCCGTACAGAATTATTGGCATGATCATTGAATTGAAAAGGGTTAATTTAGTCTTGATATCGAGCTTTATCTTATCGAATATGATCATCAGATTGTGGTAAGCTTTTAATGCATTGTCATTTAATGTGTTAACACATGCGTTCATTTTACCATTGTAATGAAGTTCAACTCCTAGGTTTATAAAATTATTGACTTCTTCAATTATCTCTACGTTTAAGGGATGAGTTAACAAGATCATTAATACACCGGAAAACACCGGAAAACACATAATTTTGTTTTAGAAGTATTAATTTTCAATCCCCATTCTATAGAGTATTTACAAATGTTATTGATCTGAACTTTAAGTGTTTGAGGATTAGTGGTAAACAAAACGATATCATCAGCAAAAAGAAGATAGATAGATAAAAAGTTTACATCATTTTCATCCAAATTTTCTCTATCGATCACATTTACAATATCATTTATAAAAAGAATGAACAGTAGAGGAGATAAAAGCCGCCCTTTTTCAGACCAACAGTAACATCAAAAAAATATGAAAGTTGCATTGTATTACCAAACTTAACACAAGATTTTACATTTTTATAAATAGAATTTAGCATTGTGACGAATTTACAGCTGACGCCACAATCAACGAGTTTGTGCCACAGAGCATTTCTACAAACTGTATCAAACATCTGTTCAAAGTCAATGAACACGCAACATAGCTTTTTCTTTTTGTTAAGAACTTTCTGGATCAGTAAGTGTAAAATAAGAATAGCATCAGACGTAGAACGACCATCACGGAATCCAAGTTGGACATCATTCAGACAAGCCTCATTTTCTACCCAATGATTTAGTCTATTTTATAGAAGTAGTGAAAATGTTTTTGACATGTTGTTGACAATAGTTATTCCCCTGTAATTTGAAGGATTGGACGGGTCACCCTTTCTGAAAATCGGTAAAATAGTACCTTTTAACCATGACTCTAGATAAACACCTGATTAAAAAATACGATTAAATAAGATTGTTAGAAATGGGACAATAAAAGCAACAGAATCAATGAAAAAAATCCGCAACTACGTTTTCAAGGTCTGCGCTTTTATTTCTTATTAAATTCAAACTAGTTTTTTACTTCTTTAATTGTAAAGGATTGGTCAAGTTGATCGATAGGTATCTGAGCGTCATATGCAAAAGGTAATGGATCTAAACTATTATTCAAATCATTATTATTTGCCACAGAAGAAAAAAGATGTATCAAATCGTTCAACATGACTTCATCTTACATAGTAACTTTTTACGTCTATGTTTATTCACATAAGTCTTAAATTTTGTAGGATTGTTCATGCTCAGAGAAGGTATTTTTACCTATTCAACGTTATAGAAATTAAATTTGGCATTTCTTTTGATTTTATTATAAGACGTTCGAGATTCAAAAAATAGATATTCATTCTGATCTGTTCTATGATTGACATACTGTCTTTTAGCATTCAAAAACAACAAATTTTTGCACCCCTACATTCACAGTTAAACAACTCACACTTCTTTTTATGTTTCGGTCTCGAATCTTGCAATATCTTACATGTTTTACCAAAACACTTCGACGAAATGCCGCGTACCAATGCTTTGATATCAGTGATATATTTATCGATGCTAATGTTATTAGAAATCAAATTTTCAGATAAAAGGGTAAAATTGCTTTCTTTTTCGTTCATAATTGATTGATTGAATTGGGGTTATCGCCACTTTTGACAGAATTTGAACAATGATCAGAGAATTCTGAGATATCTAATACCTACATACTAGAAATTAAAGACATGGATTCAAGCTGACATATCAAATAATCAACAGCACTACTAACAGTTTTATTTCTATAGTGCGAATGGTATGTACATCTTCCATGCTCCAAACGACCGTTAAGAATACAACAATTATTTTCCTTACAAAGAGTAAGTAGCTTGTGTCCAATAAATCATCGTTATTGCGTAAGGGTAAATCACCGTTAGAATTATCCTTGCACGGGAGATCAACGAAACGGTCAAGGTTTTAATTTTTTACATAGTCTCGCTGTGTACCGTGCAAGCATTAAAATCGCCAAGTAAAAACACGTGACCTATGTCCACGTGATTTCTAATCTCGTCTGATAAATATCCATAGAAATCGAATTGATATAAATAGAATAGAGGCTAGAATGTAACAAATACATAAATAGACTTTATCTTTTAAACTGAATAATTCTTTCTCAGATTTACACCACATCAAACTTTTCAATTAGATTTTGATAGAGTGATTTATTTTTGATATTTGTCTTAGAAATAGATGATTTGTCCTCAGCTTTTACGTTTTGCTCTAGTGTTATAGTTAGGTCTTGGGCAATTAAAGAAACTAAAACCGTTTATTTCGAGATTTGACACACGCGACGCCCACGTCTCTGTGAATATCAGTATGTCGAAACCCGAGATAAAATTTCGAAATCAGGATCATTTAATTTAGAAAAAATACAAAAATAACAATGTCACACGAGAAAAGGGTGGCAAAATATGTTGACTTCATCCCTGAATTTTCTTGTATGATGTCAAATAAGATTGTTCATGGTCCCTCTTAACATTTTACCACACAAGAAAATTCTGGACTGGTCCAAGTTGAAACGAGTTGAAAACGACATCTAAATGAATGATAATCTAGATTTTTTCAACCTTTCGTATAAAAACATTATGGAAAATGTCATTTCGAAAATGTTTTCCTATTTGATTTTCTTGAGAATAGTGAAAAGCGTCATTGACTAGGAATGGGTTAAAGATATTTTCGTTTGAAAATGGGTTAAAGATATTTTTGTGTGAAAATGGGTTAAAGATATTGGAGAGTAAGTTTAATTGGTTATAATAAATTGGATTTCTGCGAAACCAGATTCACAATTAAAAACAAAGAATGTTACTCAGCTTTTGAGAGAACTCCACAGAAAGAGGCAAGACAGCACTTACAGAGCCGGAAAGAGAACTCCAAAAGGACAGGCAGTCTGTAGTAACCAACCTGTAACTATCTTGAACAAATCCCAGCGTCAATTAATTTTTTTATTTATGAGGTCCCGGGTTCGATCCACGGTCGCGGAAAATATCCGTTTCGACATCAGTCTCCACTTGGTGGATAATCGTAAACCTAAGTGGGTTGAGAGGCTAGAAGCTCGGGAAGGGTGTACTGGTAATATTGGTTAGAGAATTACCAGGAATTCATAGTACGGTATGACTGAAAAACTGTTAAATTGTCATTAAAAACCCATTCAAACAAACAAACAAAAAAAATGCTTCACTCCTTTACAACTGATTCCTCCATGAAATGTGTATATCGGCCTCAATCCCCCAGTTTTCATACTGATTCATGATTAAAGCAAAGTGTAGTATGTAATTATGACCAAGGAGAAATACTTGGAGAGTGTAGATCTACCAAATCAATCTTTTTAGAATAACCCCAGCGATAGAATAGTTTTGTAATAATGATTGGAAATTCAAATTATCTTAAAACAGACCTTATCCCACGGATGACGATTTAGGAAATCCTGGGGCGAATTATCCTATAATTACGAAAAAGGAATGGTGAGTATTGGTTGAAGAGAATCAAAAGAATCACTTGTAAATTATTTCTGAATGGTTTGTATCGTTACAACGTCGTTTTAGCCGGTAGACTTAATTTAAATAAGCCGCCCTCCTCTACTTCTATGGCAACAAATAAATCGTCATTAACCCTTGTCATGCTGAGCCCGGAATATTCCTGTTTTAGCAGGAGGTATAGACAAAGATCAGTCTACACATCCCGTCTGTCCTTTTGAAACCAGAGTTGTTTATGAAATAGATTTTCAAAAGAAGTATTGACAACTGAACAACAAGTACTACCAGTTCTTTCAGCCTTTTGATTTTTATACAATTCCGAAAACGATTTTATTCAGCATGACAAGGGTTAATGATCATATATATAAGTATCAGGATTTTCTATTTTAGAAAAGTCGGCTCGTCAACTGCCATCACTGTCCATATAGTCGGATGTATGACAGGTCTCTAAAATAACCTCATTTTGTTTACATTCAAGTCGATCAGTTTCAAAAAAGTCTAATTTGCAGTAAAACAATGAGGCCGATAAAAGGTCATTATGTCAATATTTTAACAAAGTACATATTTCATACAAGTTAACATACTTTCATTATTTATAAGGAAGAGAATAAACACTAGTATCACTGTTCATATATATGTTGTCAGAATCTTCCACAACACCTTCTTGTTCATCATAAATTCCGTTTATCGCTCCACAATTGTTTACATTACCATAATTCACGTTTTGCTGTTCGGGAATGGTTTCATGATCATTCATAGTGCTATCGTTTATCAGTCCACCACGTGATCGACTTTCTTTGTGACAATCGCCAGTTGATAATTTTCTCCTGAAATTTGAAATCCGCCAATTTCCAGTAAAAAACAAAATATCAAAATGATTATGCTAGGTTTTAGAAACATCGATAACCCCATTTAAAAGATCATGAATGATTGATTGAATGGGGTTTAACGCCGCTTTAACAGTATTTCAGTCATATCGCGGCGGCTGGAGCACCTAACAATGGATTCCTGGTATTTCTCATACCAGTACTACCACTAAATCCTTTCCTAGCCTCCAGCTGCTATCCCACTTAGGTTTACGATTATCCACCCATTGGTGAGAGACAATTGTCGGAAAGAATATTTGCCGCCGCCGGGGATCGAACCCATGACACCCATGATTGAAGATTAGGAGTCTGGCGCGCTACAGACTGCGCTATGGCGGCGGCCTAAAAGATCATGAAATATCATTACTAGTACATGCACCAATAATCTAATTTTTAGTTTTGTCTATCAAAAATGAGTGAACTGATTGGTCGAAAAAAATTATTAATAACTCAATGAATGAAATTTTGAGCACGCAGCGATTTTGTATGCTTCCGCAAAAAATAGTCCCATACAAAAGGTATCAAAATTTGTAAAGCTTTTGTGTGTGTTTTTTTCTTTCGATGCTATTAAATTATAAGAAATGAAGAGATTTTTTTTGTTTTCATGGAGGTATGAACCGAAAAACCTAATCACACAATGTATAAATCCGCTTTCGGTTCATACCTACATGAAAACAAAAATATTCTCTTCATCTCTTAAATACTTGACAGATGGCTGATTGCGCCCACTGAACTCAGATAGGAAGTTCCACTTAAGTATGAAATGACGTTATTTTGGTCCTCAACATACAATAATCAAAGTACTGAAAGTACTATAAGCTAGCAAAGCATAGTTTGTTAAGTAACCTTCTTTGCAAAAAGTTATCATGGTAAATAAACGAGGTTAAAAAAACCCAAAACATTTCAACATGATTAAATCTTAGACTGGTTCAAATTGAAAGAAGTTGCAGACGACAATTTCAAGTTGGTTTAATTTAGAAAATATTTCCCTTGTTTGGTAGAATACAATGTGGACAATAAAGAAATTGCTTGTTACAAGCAATTTCTTCATTGTCAACAATGTTTTCCAAAGCTTTTTTCTTGGATGCTTAAAAAGCGGAATTGAGTGGGAATGGGTTAAATAGCATGCTTTTTTAAGAGTTCTCTACAATTTGAATAGAGATTGCTACATTCTTGAAATACATAAGAACTACTTTTATGGCGTACTTTTATTCAGTGGATTTAGTAGTTAAAACCCAAGCGGTAGTTTGCACTCGTTGAACTTTGAGAAGACCTCAAAATTTTGTCTATTAACTTAAGCTATCAAAGCTGACGCTTTGCTAGCGAAAAAGTGAAATGGCTGGTTGGCAACCTAAATTTTGTAACTACAGCTCGAATAAGCTGTTGTAACGACGTATAAGACGCCCCCCCCTTCCCCCCAAAAAATGTTGGAGATCAAAGCTCACTGCCTCTTTACATGCATAATTTGATTGGTCGGTCGATTTTTTTAATGGCATCGCGATCCGTCAATTAGCATTCATCTAGGAGCCGTGATCACCATAACGCAACGCGCAGGAGTGAAAGACAAAAGCTGGGAACCATTTGAAAATTTCACTAGTAGCCCATTTCCACAAACCTACAACTTTTAGACTAGTCTAAATTAAAAGAAGTTGCAGACGACAATGTGTAGGTGATGAAATTTTGAAGATCTTTGTCGTTTTGTGTAGCAAACATTTTTGACAATGGAGAAATTGCTTATAAAAATTAATTTCTTCATTTTCCAAATTTTTTCAAACCGTTTTTTTTTTCGAGGGGAGTAAAAGGCGGAATTTTGTAGGAATGAGTTAATGTGGACGTCGAGGTATATAAACCGTAGTGAAAAAGACGTCACCATTTCCCACCTCTTTTATAGGAAAGTTTGTTTTTTTATTTCCAACAAAATAAATTCTTCAAAGGTTATGATATAATCTAGATATCAAATTATTGTTCTTTATAACTTATATCTATCTCGTCCTTGTAAAAGTGATAAAACTCGACAAAAACTCGTTTTTTCCACATTTTCAATAACTCGTTAGATATTATTGGTTATACGGTTTCTTGTCGGGGTTTATGACGATCCTTTCCCGGCTAGAGAAATTGATAGCACCAAGGCACGCGGCATCAATTTTTTCAGCCGGGAATAAATCGTCATAAACCCCAGCAAGAAATCCTATAACGAATTTATTATACTACAAAGTTCGAAACTAAATTTTCATCGCTTACACATCTAGGGCTTCAATAGATATCTAGTTCAACCAAAATACCAATTCACCCTTAGGCGCCTCTTATTAAAGTTTGTGACGTCATGTATTGAACACATTTATTTGAATCTATATGCTTATAATTCATACAACCCGTGTTGTTGGTTGGTGATAGGGGCGTAGTACTTGCAGCTGGAATAGAGCTGTAGGTGCGGCACATCGGTCGCCCGCCGGCAGCATGCTAAAAACCTCATTGTTGTTGGCGGATGGTCGAAGCGTAGTGCATGCAGTTTGTATGAAGCTGTATGTGCTGCGTTTTGGCCGCCCACCGGCGGTATTCTAAAACCTAGTTGTTATTGGTGGGAGGTCGGGGCGTCGCACATGCTGCTTCGTCGGAGCTGTAGGTGCGGCATTTTGTCACCCATCAGCAACTGGCTAAAACCTTATTGTCTTGTTACACTTCAATTACATTTCAAATCAAGCACTATTTTAAAGTGATACGGTTTTCAAATAATATCCCAAATAAAAGTGGAAAATTGTTGCTGAATTTATGCAAAGAATCGGGTTTACGCATTCTAAATGGCAGGACAATTGGTGATCCGCTTGAAAATTTTACTTGCATAACATACAATGGATGCAGTGTTGTTAACTACATTATAATATCTGAAGAACTATTGAAAAATATTGGTTACATTGAAATAAGTGAATTTACCCTCTTTATCCAACCATTGTGCTTTAAGTTGTTATCTTTTTTCCTGCTTTAATGAAAATGAAGTTGGTAATTGTCATCTAGATGCACTCCCATGTAGGTTTTTGTGGTCTAAAGAATCACTAAAGAGATATACACATTACATGAATAATGAGGAAATAAGTTTCCATCTGAGGGAGTTTTTGGACACTTCTTTTGTTGACCCAAATGCAGCAGTAAATGCTATGAACACTATTTTAGTTGAAAACGCAAAAGAATCGGCCCAGGAAGAAACCCTGGTTTTTAGCCTGTAGTAAAGACCTACATGTATCAGTTAAAAATTATAGAAAACTAGTTTCCCAATTTCCCGAAAACAGTGAATACAGAGAGAAATTCTACACACATAGGTCAAAACTCAGACGTCAGTGCAAATTTGAAGAGAAAGCCTATAAAAAGAAAATTTGCTCAGAATTATATAATGCTACTGACATATATCCAAAAACATTTTGGAACTTGATAAACAAACCCGACTATTCATCAAAATCAGACCAGATTAAACTTCCTTGCAATTCCTTCCTCCAATTTTACGAAACACTCTACAAAGAAGACAATAATTTAAATGCTTTCCAGGCTGATATCTCTAACAAGCTATTAACTCTTACTGAGAAACTTAACTCTAATTTTGTATTGTCAGAATATGAAACAGAAATTGATATTGTTGAAATTAAGAAAGCCATACATTCTCTTCGTAACGGTAAATTTTGTTCATCTGATATGATCTCAAATGAAATGCTCAAACAAGCTATACCTATCTTATTAGAACCTCTTACAAAATTGGTCAATCTCGTTTTAAGAAACGGCTCATTTCCAAACTTAAGGAATGAGAGTTACCTAGTACCCATCCATTAAAAAGGTGATAAATATGATCCATCTAATTATAGAGGCATCTCTATAACATCAAATCTGGTAAACTCTTCAAAAAGATAGTGTACAATATATTGTTAAATTTCATAAATGACAATAACCTTATTTCCGAAAACCAGATTGGATTCAAAGAAAAACGTAAAAACTTCTGACCATATATTTACGTTGAAGTCTATTATTGATAACAAAAAAATAAACACAAAAAAGTTTTTTCAGCATTTATTGATCTTCGTAAAGCATTTGATACGGTATGGAGAACTGATTTGTTTTACAAGATTCTGAAAAAGAACTTCCCTCCGTTAATCTCAAAACTACTAATTTCGATGTATACGAACACATAGTGCATAATAAGATTTGAAAATGGACTTAGCCCAACTTTTCTTTTATTTGAACGTGGAGTAAAACAGGGAGATGTATTAAGTCCTGTACTATTTAACTTTTATATAAATGATATAGTCGAACATTTAAATCAGGCAAATACGGATCCAGTGTCCATCAACAACTCATTCTTAAATATTCTCCTTTACGCTGATGACATAGTACTATTGTCTGAAAGCCAACAAGGACTACAAAATAGTTTAAGCAGATTCTTCTCTTATCTTTAGTCATGGAAACTCGAAGTCAACACACATAAATCCAAAGTTATAGTTTTTAACTGAAATGGAAAAACCTTTAAGAATTCCTTTAAATACAATAATACATTTATCGAAACAATATCACAATACACTTATCTAGGTATAACAATGAAGTGTAATGGAAATTTTAATTTGGCTATTAACACCTTGCTAGATAAAGAAAGGCAAAATTAGGAAGACAATTGGCATAAACAACCTTGTCGGCTCCTAGAAAAAGTGTTTGACTCTCTAGTATCTCCAATCCTACTGTATTGTAGCGAGGTCTGGGGTGCAGAATCACTATTCAAAGAATCTTCAAATTTAATTGAACATTTTCATATGAAATTTATTAAAGACATTCTTGGTGTACACTGTAAATCCTCCAATGAAGCCTGCAGAGCTGTATAAGGTAAAATACCTATGAAAGGGAAACTGTTTTTAGTTCCCACAACCACATTCTTTCTGATGAAAATACACTTGTAAATAAAATCTTTAATCTGACTAAAAATACCAACTTATGGTTTGATCAGGTCAAAAAGCTCTTAAATTCGCTTGGTTATAGCTACCTGATCAATAATCAACTCTTGCTTAAAACACACTTAAAGAGCATAAAACAAAGAATTACAGATATTTGTATTCAAGAACAAAATGCCTCAATAAAAATAACTCAAAACTAGAATTCTACTTAGGAGTCTACAAGATGGGCACTAGACCAAATTACGTTGATAAATTACCATTTCTTTCTGATAGATCCATGGTTAGTAGAATGAGAATAAGTTCTCGTCAATTAATGATTGAAAAGGGGAGACATCTTCAGATTCCCAAAGTAGAGAGAATATGTCCAAGCTATAATGCAGCAATCGAAGTTGAAACAAATTTTTTATTGCACTTTGTCAATTATAATGCATTGCAAACTAAGTTTGATAGTAAGATCAAATCAATTTGTAAAATTTTCAACAAAATGGATAATTTCCGCAAAATAAACGTTATTCTTAATAGTGATCGCGTCTCCATTCTGAAGATGTCTTCAAAGTTCATATCAAATTGCTTAGATATTAGAAATTAATTTCTTCTCTGTACGTACATCAGTTGTGGTACTTGTCTCTGGGGTAACTCAAGGGAAACAATCGGCGTCTGAAATAGACGGCTTTTCTTTTAGTGAGTTATCCTTCTTATCAACAATTTCATTTTTTTCTTGATAACCACCATGGTACTTTATAGTTTCTGATAAGAACACTTGCACATGTCCTTTGAACAGTCTAAACACTTCAGCCAAACCTGCTAAATTTATCTTACTTGTGTTGAAATCCAAGGTGTTTTTGTAATCCATATTGATATTGTGGTCATCCTGATGGACCCAATTAAGAATGACATAGTCATATCAAATATATAATTGTAGCCCTCTTAGAAGCAAATGCATAATTGATACTGTTGGTGATGGTCTTGAATTATAGCTTTTAATGGTGGTTATTCAATGGATAATGCTCTCATCCACAGCCGATCGGCAGTACTGTCTTTCAGAGAGATTGATGATACTGTGGTGTAATATTTGGCGACATCGTGTATGGGTTTGGTATCATGGCTAAAGTCATTGCCAACAGTATCAATTACGATAACAAGACTTTAGATTATGACTAAATAGCATATTTGTGAATGTTTGCTTATATTTATATGGGCCCAATCCACTTATTGTAACTGAGTTAGAGCCAACGCAATATTTGTATTTTGTATTTGTATTCCTCGAAATAGGGCGAGGTTTCTTAGGGGAAGTACGCGATGTATTACCGCAGTGCAGTACGTACGACTTTAAGCCAGATGTTTATTAACCAATCAAATTGCGAAAATTTCTTTGTAGTATAATAAAATTTATAATCAACGTACACTTATTAGATATCCTGTACATAAGAAATTCCCTACACGGTCGGTTAAGTTTTTTTCATCTTTTATGAAAAAATATCGAATCAAATGGTTTTCTTTAGAGATACTGGCCCAAAGTTCCAGATTTTAAATCAAATGAATCATTACCAAAATCAGGAACGATACCAACACTTCAAAAATTAAACCCATTTCAAAACGGCAAAACTTAAGACTGGTCCAAATTGAAAGGAGTAGCAAACGACAATTTGAAAATTATGAAAAATTTATATTTTTCAACTTTCTGTGTAGAAAGCATTGTGTAAAATGAAGAATTTGCCTGTCACAAGCAATTTCTTTATTTTTCACGATGTTTTCCCAGTTATTTTTCTTGTGGGATATCTAAATGCGTCACTGTGTGGGAATGGATTGATTTTGAACTATTCGATTAAGTATAAGTCTCAAACCTTTGTTTCCAAACGATTAGACCTATCAAAGCAGCAACGAGGACGAGCCCGACAGGAATAGCAATGTACATAATAACTGAAAAGGAGTGTAAAAATGTCACATCTTTTGGCTTAAGAGATGGTGTTTGACTTGCGAAAAGCATCAACCCAGCTCGGACTGTGAGAACTCTGTAGGCTGACAGTGTTTGACAATGTTTTTGCAGGAGACATTTCAAAGTTTATGAAATTTTAGATTTTTCCAACTTTCTGAGTAGAAACCGTCGTGTAAAATGAAGAAATTGCTTGTCAAATCAATTTCTTTATTTTAAACGATATTTTCAAATTTGTTATTCTTCATGGGTGTCCAAAAGCGTCATTGTGTGGAAATGGTTTAGAAATGAAGAGAGCAATCTTTATTTATTTATTTTTTTTAGTTGGGGTATGAACCTAAAAACGAAGCAGATTCATACATCGACGTGATTAAGCTTTTAAGTTCATGCCTCAATAAACACGAAAAATTATTCTCCTACTTTCTTATAATTTAATCCATCAACCTATCTAGACCAACTATTTGACTAGTTTTCAAAAAAACACTTTATGGATCAATTTTGTGCGCAAGCAAACAAAATAATTATTTGCATGCTCAAAATTTTGTTCAAGGAAGTATGGATAATTAATTTCAGCCAATCAAAACGCTCGAATCAAGATTGACGAAACTAAAAAAAATCGTTTTTGTCTCCTTCTGTAGGCAAGGGGGCTAAGGTGTATCCGTCATACATCCAACCGCCCGTCTTTGTCTCCGTAAACTTTTTAAATATATTCTCCTCAGATAAACATGAGCATATTTCAACGAAATTCAACGTTTGAACACCCTCTCACAAGTTTCTTAAGAAATTTTGACTTGAATAAAAACATGACTTTAAAGGGGGGGGGGGTTCGTCAAAACTAATATGTACCGAATTATTAAAACTTTCTTCTCTGAAACTGCTTAATGTAAGCTATTTCAGAAATGATCTTTGAGTGGACCGCTTTTATTTAATTGGCGTTATCTAGGGAATGCTCACTGTATGCTGCCAAATGGTAAAATCTTAAGAATTTGCTTTTTTAAAAAAAATCATTAGATTAATTTATTTTTCTGCTATGTTTTTTAAGAAGACCTCTTTCATATTCATTCAAGAAATTTTGAAAGAATAAAGATGTAGATTTTGTGCGGCTCATCAGAGCCTATTGGTACTGAATTGTTAAATACCTAAAATATCTTCTTCTCTGGTGACAAACATAGCTTTTATAGGTAGGGCTGCTTATCAGCTCTACCGGAAACAAGACAATTGGGTTACACATATGGCGGTTATGGGAAGGGGTTACTATACCTTACTGTAGTTAAACTTTAAAATGTTTTATTTTAGAAGAATTCATTGGATCTTTATGTTAATTTGCTAGAATGGTCCTTGGATTGAGCGCTCTCCCTCAGGACAACCTGCCGGATTATTATCATAAGCTTTATTGATGGGGTCCAATCAGTGCTTTATTGAACAGGAAGAAATCTTTAAAATTCCTTTTCTCTAAAAGCACTAATTTGTTCACTTAAATACTCTATTTGAATTATCTTTGTGCTTCCTTTCAATTAGTGTGATTGGCTGGTGAACGTAGCCTTACTGTGGTTTTTTCCTGCAATATTTAAAACACGCGATTAACTTTCTTCTGTGAAAGTACTCTATTAAGTGAATTTAACAAGAGTATTCCCACGATGGAATTTTCTGGGATAACTTCAAGAAATTAATTGTCGTGGACCAAGTATCTATGTTATTCTTTAAACAAAATAACAGTAATTGGTTAGCAAAAAGTCGGAACCAGTTTATCTATAGCGAACTCTACTTACAGTTTAAACCCACTTTACTGGTATTTCCTCCAGGACTTGTCAAAACTACATTAGGCACATGATTACCATCCTCTGCATTGATGAAAAAAAGAAATCGTGAAAAATAAATAAACGGTTTTGAATATAGTCGTTAATGACCCATGTATACCTTGTTTACCCCTTTCTTCATTTTACAGTTTGATAATTTAGGTAAAATAGGAGCATCTTAGGTGTCCAAATTCTTGATTAATCAACTTATAAAAAAAACTTCATTTTTACGAAACGGTTACATAAGGTTTTACTGCAGATATAAGTTGATTGAAATCAAATCTAAACGAACCTTTAAAAGACTAAAAGACCTTCGGTCTCATCCAATAAAAAATACCTACACACGATTCTCGAACACGATAACAACGCATATAAAAAGACACTGTGGTAATATTCCCTATTTATTATATACCTATAAAAGATATGGAGTAAAACCTGGCCTTCAAATACAACTCGACAGAAAAAAAATCAATATTCGGCGTGTAGCAAAAAAACCGTATTCGTCGAGTACCTTTAAACACTGATTTCTTTTTTGTGTATTGACGTTCCGGGTTTTTTGGAAAGTTGGTTATTTCTTAGCCATTTAAGAGAATTTTCTTAATGTCATTTCCTAAAAGGTATATAATAAAAGGAATATTACAACAGTGTGTTTTTCTATTTGTTGTTATCGTGTTCTCGAATCGTGTGTAGGTATTTTTATTGGATTCGACCTTCGGTCTCATCCAACAAAAACTACCTACACACGATTCTCGAACACGATAACAACGCATAGAAAAAGACACTGTGGTAATATTCCCTATTTATTATATACCTATAAAAGATATGGAGTAAAACCTGGCTGTCAAATAAAACTCGACAGATAAAAAAAAATCAATATTCGGCGTGTAGCAAAAAACCGTATTCGTCGAGTACCTTTAAACACTGATTTCTTTTTTGTGTATTGACGTTCCGGGTTTTTGGAAAGTTGGTTATTTCTTAGCCATTTAAGAGAATTTTCTTAATGTCATTTTCTAAAAGGTATATAATAAAAGGAATATTACAACAGTGTGTTTTTCTATTTGTTGTTATCGTGTTCTCGAATCGTGTGTAGGTTTTTTTTATTGGATTCGAATAAAAAATACCTACACACGATTCTCGAACACGATAACAACGCATAGAACAAGACACTGTGGTAATATTCCCTATGTATTATAAATGGAATAATATGTTACGATTGCGATACAACATATTATGTTTGCTTCTTGCTGCGGAGGAAAATTTCACCTTCGGTCTCGTGAAATATAAAAAATTCCTCCGCAGCTCAAAGCAAATACAAAATGTTGTATTTCTATCGTAACATTATATTCCCTATATATTATCAAGACACACATTAACCATTTCACTAGTACTAGACGACTCTTTTCTGGGCCTGTATGCGCTCATGCATGCACTAAACTTCTATTCAGGGAGATTTGAAACAAGTTCATAATATAAGTCGATCAGTTGCAGGAATATTAAAAGACAAAAATAAACTTTTCAAATAAATTTGAAAAATGAGAACTATAGCAAAAAACAGGTAGGTCTTTGTTTTTAGTTAAATGCTTATATACTCAGAAAACACACACACACACACACGCACGCACACTCAAGGTATTCGAAATTCCGTCATAACCTATTATCAAGTATTTCAATTCTAATCGGTTTTATTCTAGTGCCTGATAATTTTATTTTATACTTTCATTGATTATCCGAGTTACCAGACAACTGAAAAATTGCGGCTGTCAAACAAATTATCAGTGGACCAATGAAATGTTTCATTTTGACCGGAAATAAACTTTTTAACTCCTACATTTATTAGAAGTATTTTGTTGATTTGGTGAATTAAAAGTCATAACTACTATTCAAGCTATAGTTACGACGTTCAGGTCGACAATCAACAAAAAAAAAAACCAACCAACCAACCAACCAACCAACCAACCATTCTACTTCTTTGTTACATGCCACTGGTCACAAATTCTGCAAAATAACGCCTACAAATATCAAAGCGGAACTTCCTCCCGGGGTCAATAGGCGAGGCCTACGATATATCAATTTGGTCGCTTCACGACGGACCGGACCCCTAGACCCGCCCATGTAGCTGGTGACTTACCAGCTGTGTTTGTTGTCTCTGTAGCCCTTTTCTTTGGATCATATAACGGATACTCTAAGCTGTCCGTGTACCGTTTAATAACTGGTTTGTAAGACTCGTCATCTGAAATAACCACTTTATAAAGACTACCAGTTCTGGATGTCTAGTACTCAGCTGTGCGATGAAAGGATAAATCAAAGTACCGAAAGCAATGTTAAGTAATGCCTTGATATCGATTAACCCATTTTATCTTTTGAAATTCTTGTTTTTGAGTCATATTGTTTGTCAAAACTACGAGTGTACTGAGCGAACATTTTATAGAATAAATTCATTTGAATTTTGATCATTTAAATCGTCAGACATGACACAAGGACGTGTTATTTCTTTAAAGATCACTGAAAATCACTAGGTTTCGATTAGCCATCTTCCGTATATGAACTACGCCGTTTTTCATCATACAAGGTTTAAACTTGCTATATCATAAGCCTTAGAACTACTTGCTGTAGGGATGTTGCAGAACTTTGCGGCGCCGGTTCGAGCACTTATCCACGACTCTTTAATTTTAACCAAAAAGTACCACTACAACATTCAATCCGACCCTTAGATGCTCACTAAACTAACGCATACATCTAACAAACATACTTGTCACATATTGGTGATAGTAAATTCTCGAAATCTAG
Organism: Fragum fragum; assembly: GCA_946902895.1. Taxonomy (NCBI): domain Eukaryota; kingdom Metazoa; phylum Mollusca; class Bivalvia; order Cardiida; family Cardiidae; genus Fragum; species Fragum fragum. The sequence continues at coordinate 6,035,627 of OX336372.1, read as the reverse complement.
ACTCTTGAACTGACAACACAGCTTATTGCTGATTGGGCGGTGACTAATGGGCTTTGCTACGTTTAAGAACAAGATTGTGTTCAGCGCGCGTGTTTGAAAAAAAAATAATAGAGTAATCAAAACGGAAGAAATATTATGAGTTAAAAATCAGCTATCTGCTCATGTCCTGTCTCCACGAAAAAGTTGTGACACAGACCGGTGTTGAACCACTAGTGCGACAACAACTGATCGCCTAATGACGGCCTTTATGACAACAGAGCGAAGTATCTGCAGCTATACCATTCCTCTCACGCCCAATTCTACTCGCCAAGTAAAATGCTAGTTAATTACGTCCGGATTTACCAAAGTTTTGATATAACTTCGTATTGATTTGATATAATACTATGATAGTGATGAAAGTGTGGTAATTCAGATTTTCGAATAGGCCGAGATAGCCAACGGAAATTTGTCCCGTGTACGAATATTTGAAATATGTAACGTACTCAACAGTATAACAAAGAGTTTATCATTATTCTGTTTTGTGTTCTGATCGTCGCATTAAGTTCTCAATTGCAACATTTTCTTAGAATGACTCTATTATCTCTTGCAGCTCAGAAAATCGAACGTTTTGATAAGCATGTATTCATGTGGTTCAAAAGTTTAGTTCTGATATTATTTTCAAGTAATCGGACAGGGAACGAACAAAATTGACTTAACCCTTTCCAGTTCAATCACTGGTTTTTAAGTCCCTGTGTTTTTACATCTTGGAAAACATTGTGCAAAAAGGAGAAACTGCTTGTAATAAGCAATTTCTACTTTTTTCACAATATTTCCTACCCTACTGGATGGTTTTTTTTCATATAAAATCAACTTTAAATTGTCGTCTGCAAAACCTTTGAATTTGGTCCAGTTTAACATTTTGTAAAACAGGAAAGGGTTAAGAAATACCTCCTTTGATCTGAATATGGACATATAGAAAGTAATAATACAGATAACGCAACATGTCGTTTTGCTTGTCGTCTGCGGCAATAACAGATTGGAGGATTTTGGCGACGCCTGAACTTTTAAAGCTGACTTTAAAGAATTGAGTGGGAAACGGTTTCGCATTATGAACTTAATGTATTGATATTACTGTAAGCTAGCAAAGAATGGTTTTGTTGAGTAATCTTCTTATTGGGATAAATAAATGAGATTGAAGAAACTGAGGAGTTAAAAAATGCCCTTAAAGGACTTATCTACAATTTGAATCTAGTTCATTCATGTAGCCATACAAAAAGTGCACACAGTGAAGACTCTGATCAGAGTCGTTACTTGGCACACATGCGAAATTGTAAAAAATATACATCCTAAATTAAAAATAAGATTTTGCTTATAACAAACGATTTAATTTTTTGATGTGTTTTTCTATATCTAAAAGTATCACGGTGATCCTAAATCGCTTACCTGGAAGTCATTGTAACAAAATTTCATCAAGATTGGGTACGAATAGGGAACCCTTGATTGTACGCAAAGAAAGTTCTCGCGTTTTTATGTACCGAACTTTTTTTCTCCTGTCTTGCTGAACACCACTTTCAACACTTTTTCAGTCATATCGCGGCGGCCCGAGTACCTTACAATGGAATCAGGGTATACCTTGCACTAGCACTACCATTGCATCCTTCCCAAGCCTCCAGCTGTTATCCCACTTAGGTTTACGATTATCAATACATTGGTGAGAGACAAATGTCGGAAGGATATGTGCCGCCGCCGGGGATCAAATCCATGGAACCCTATGATTGAAGATTGGGAGTCTGATGCGCTACCAACTGCGCTCTACAAGATTCATTCTGATAACCTGATAAAAATTCGGACAAAGTTTCATTAAGATTGAGCCAAAGATATAGTCCCGAGAGTGTTAACAATAATGCCATAAATGTCTATTTCCGATCCTTTCCATGCAGTTGTTCCCATATCCTACAGATCTGAATAAATTCTGATCTAATTATATCACGATTGAGCCTGATTTGTGGCAAGAACAAGAAATTGACATTAATGCTCATTTTCTCGTTTTATCTATTAGATTTTTTTTCGAAAAGATTGTTTTCATGCTCTGGTAAATACATTGACTATTTTCTCGAGTTTTCATATGGAATGTTCTCAATTTCGATACGATTCCCCATTATGACCTGATAAACATCTGATAAAATTTCAGCAAGATTGTGCCAAATATGCTAGGGTGCAAACAATGAAAGTGACACTAAGGTCCATTCTCCTGTGGTTTCCAACGGAATTTTCTAATTTCCAATAGGCTGCACCTTTATGACTAGACAAACATTCTCTCAAAGTTTCCTTAAAATTCAGCAAATTTGGACCCCCTAGAGTTTAAACAAAGAAATTGTCCTTAAGGTTCCTTTTCAATGAAATAATTCGAATTTCAAAAAAGGTTCAAAGCGTTCATCATAATAACCTGACAGATGCAATGAGCACGTTTCATCAAGATGGAGCCAAAATAATCGCCCCTATAGTGTTGATGCCGGACCACGCATGACAGACAATTAATGATCACATAGCTCACTTCAATCACAATATATAGGAAATTAAGTTGGAGGAAGATTTTTCAGTTTTTCTGAAATCCATAAGAGCCCCTTTTTATGGAATAGGCATTCAATGGATTTAGTGTTTAAGCCTCCAGTGGCACCACAAACATTTATCTGTTTACTCAAAACTGATTTAGAAGGGTTCAAAGTGTATCAAAAGTGTATTAGTACCTAATAGACACTTAGTGTTTCATTGTCTGATTTCGAAGAAATTTGTAGTTTAGAAAAAGGGAAAAAACACGTTTTTCTAATGAAAAAAGTGAAAGGGCAAACATGAACTGCTTATAAAGTAATGTTATCTTTTTTCCTATGAAAAATCTGATGTAGATTTAAAGCACCTTCAACTTTTATCCTAATGCGTATTATCGCTGGTTTTGGATGTTCGTCGACTGTTTTTTCAGCTGACATTATTTTCAATTTTTTAACAGCAAATAATTCCCTATAATATGTCAATACAAATTCGTTAAATGATGTTGAAAATATGCCAAAAAGCACCTGCTCCATTTACAAACGAACTATGTACAAAACTTAACAATTACTGAAACAGTAAGACCTAGAGGTTTTTAATTTTAAATATCAGCAAATGACATTCTACAAAATTATTCAATATTTTATTTGAAACGATCGCTTGACGCCGGCTTCTTGGAGGACTTCTTCTTAATTGATTAATCACCAATTGACTAATTGACCCGACATTGGGCGGAATCGATTTGTGAGAAACGTTTTTATTGATTTGGCATTTTAAACGTCGTATTTTCAGCTGTAGTTACGACTTTTGGGTCGCCAATAAACCTTTCTACTTATTTTGGAACATGCTTCCGGCCATAAATTTAAAAAAAAATCGCATTTAAAAATCGAAGCGGAACTTACTGTTGGAGTCAATGGGCGGGGCCATATGAGTCATTGGGTGGGGCCATATGAGTCAGTGAGCGATGCAAGCGATTGGTCAATTATGTACATGGATGGGGGTATTTACACAATGAATTCCGGTTCCATTCGAGTTATACTTCGCTGACTTTTTGGCATCGCGTAAAACAAAATATTTATTTTTAGTAATGAACAGTCATTTTCTAACAAATCAGATTAATCGCCTTCAAACAAAATGTCTGTAAGCATTATAATTAGAAAATTGAGAATCAATGTTTTTCTTTCATAATCTTTCATAATAAGACCCTATTTAAACAAGGAGTATAACGGAATTCTGCTGAGAATGAATGCATTTTGGAAAATAAAAGTAATACCAGTAATGAGCAAAAGTGGGTTCTTTATGTAATTCTTGAGCATGATGAATCTTGGGTTCTTAATATAATTCTTGAACATGATGAATCTTGGGTTCTTAATGTCATTCATGAGTATGATGAATCTTGTGTTCTAAATGTAATTCTTGAGCATGATGAATCCTCGGTTCTAAATATAATTCTTGAGCATGATGAATCTTGGGTTCTTAATGTAATTCTTGAGCATGATGAATCTTGGGTTCTTAATGTTATTCATGAGCATGATGAATCTTGGGTTCTTGATATAATTCTTGAACATGATGAATCTTGGGTTCTTTATGTAATTCTTGAGCATGATGAATCTTGGGTTCTTAATATAATTTTTTGAGCATGATGAATCTTGGATTCTTAATGTTATTCATGAGCATGATGAATCTTGGGTTCTTGATATAATTCTTGAACATGATGAGTCTTGGGTTCTTTATGTAATTCTTCGGCATGATGAATCTTGGGTTCTTAATATAATTCTTGAGCATGACGAATCTTGGGTTCTTAATATAATTCTTGAGTATGCTGAATCTTGTGTTCTAAATGTAATTCTTGAGCATGATGAATCCTGAGTTCTTTATGTAATTCTTTAGCATGATGAATCTTGGGTTCTTTATGTAATTCTTGAGCATGACGAATCTTGGGTTCTTTATGTAATTTTTAGTGTGATGAAACTAACCATGTAGATGACATTTTACTACTTTATGGCGAAATTCACTCGTAATTTTGGAAATATGATTGCATGCCTTTAGAAAAATGACTATGGACATCATTTTGGAGAGATGTGAATTACTGTGTTAATCGGATTAATGACCGCTCCCTACTATAAGCATATTTACACCATATCTATCTATTGACATTTGTTGTTTATTTGTAGAAAGCATGCTTCTCGCGCGAGAGCTTCCTGGTTTGAGTCTAGCGACACGCATCCATTTTTTTCATATCGTCACGGTTGAATATTCATCCTGTAAAAACATGTTCACAATGAGGGACATTCTTGGGTTATCTCTCTTGAATACTCTCCAGAAATACATTGGTCCCTATCAGTGTTTTACTTGGACTTTACCCTTGGTTTCTTTGCACTGTCTAGTTTTAAAGTAAGCTGTATAATGCAAACTTTAGAACTGGAAATTTTTGTTTAACCTTAAAAATACTTTTTATGTTATTTTTGAGCCATTAACTAAAACCATCGAAAGATTTGTATTTATAATCAAACTGGAAAAAGCAAATAAAAAATCGCAACTTCACCATACTGAACAAGGATAAAAACAAAGGTAATAAAGTGAAAGGACCAATGTACAATTTGGCACACCTCTGATTTAATGGTCACAGGACAAAGGGAAGATAACACAGGAATGTCCCTCATTGACACATACCTTGGTATATCCACTGACCTTCGACAGAAAAAATGACTAATAATTCTGAAGATATCAGATTGCGGAAAAGAATGCTTGAGGGGTGACCTAAACGGCGTAAGTACAGCTTAAACAACCTGTAGCTGAGACGTTTATGTCACTCGTATACGAATCTTTTTACAAATATGTCGCAGAATGAAGGTTTAAGATTGCACTTCCGGATAGATTAATGATTCGATTTGTCAATCAAATCTTGATTGAGAGCGGGACTCGTAATTCGTGTGGAAATCCTGCTTCCATTAAGCTCAAGGTGAGCTTTATTGGTCCTGTGGTGTCTTTCATGCAACATCAAACAAATTATCTCGATGAGTTTGTACCATAAGGTCACAGGGAACTTTCTTCGTGATGAAATTTCAAATTTATCGATTTTTGATATTCCTCTGAAGTCCGCAATGGTGACGGATCGCCGCGGTCAATGAAAATTCGATTGATATTATTACAGAGCTACAGATAGAGTGCGTAAATCGCATTTTGGTTTTAAATATTTCATCGATTCTGCCATAAACCCTATGTTGTAGGTATTCATTTGAATCGTCTCGACGAGACGATTCAAATGAGTGCCCACAATGTAGGTTTCTATAGAAGAATAAGGATTTTAGAATGCTGTTACCCACTCTTATCTAGACCTGTGGATAAATGAATTGATTCATTAAGCCCAGAATTAGAATATTGGCTAGGATACATAATCGCCATATCTACAGGTTAATCTGTAGCTTCGATATTTTGGTTGCCCATGCATTTTTTTTCTTTATTTTCTATATTTGTCAATATATCATCCAAGCTAATAGCGATTGAAACCTTGCCGGAAAAAAGTGGGCTGGTTTCTGATCTTTCAATTTGGACGCTATCTTCCTCATGTTTTATATTTACGGTTATAATAAATACCGCTGTTGAGTAGAAGGCATTGCATCTTAAATCAGAGGGCTTTTGTAAAACATGTGTAAATGGATTTATGGTCATGATGATTTCTAGCAATTATTTTTAGATTCGTTGGCTTTATTGAATAGTCCTTTTTTGCCCAGTTTTTTTCTCGAATGTCAGAGGAGAAGGGGCATAAAGACACCTATCCCTTTTTTGACATTATCTTTGGCAAAAATGCTTAATTTTCTAGTGTGTTCTTTTTTTTTACATATTTTAGTTTGATAGCATCGAAGGATTTAAACATAAATATAAGTTGCTCAAAAAACAGTCCAAATGTTTCCACACTCCTGATTTTTTACATATTTTAGTTTGATAGCATCGAAGGATTTAAACATAAATATAAGTTGCTCAAAAAACAGTCCAAATGTTTCCACACTCCTGAAAGAAAGTCAAGGGCTAACTAATTTGTAACTGGCTTTTAAATGTATTGTAAATAGACACACACTAGGACCAGCTGGACCCAAAACCTTGACCATCTGGCAATAATTCATTTTTCAGTTTCGTCTATCAAAAACGGGCGTTCTGATTGGTTGAAAAAAAATATTCATAACTCCATGAACAAAGTTTTGAGCGCACAGCTATTTTGCATGATTCCGCACAAAACAGTCCCATACAAAAAGTATCAATATTAGTGAAGTTTTTGCTCTACTCGTTCGATGCTATTAAATTATAAGAAATGAAGAGATTTTTTTTTGTTTTCATGGAGGTATGAACCGAAAACCTAATCATACCTATGTATGAATCCGCTTCGCATATTCGTACAATGTGATTAGTTTTTTCGGTTCATACCTCCATGAAAACATAAAATATTCTCTTCATCTCTTAAATAAGTGTGGTCTGGAGAATATGATGATATTCCACATGAAAAGGGACCTAGGAAAGTTTTTAGTAACCATGTTAATTTTGTTATTCTTTGGATATTCAAGGTAATAATTATCAATGAGAAATTCTATATAAATCATATGTGACTACATTTTTCCCATTCATTGAATAAAAACCTCTCACAGATGAATACCAAAGAATTTGTCGGCTTCTTTAGTGCTCTGCATCAAACGGTTGTCTTGTTTATACTTTGATGATTGGTCCAATTTTGTTTGACCCATGTAGGGGTATAGAAAGAAATCTTTACGAATCTCCTCCTTCTACACTAATATATCATCGCAATGTGAAAAATGAAGAAACTAGTCCCTAAAAATCAACCCCTTTAATTATCACACTGTTTTCTACCCAGAAAGAGAGAATTTCTTTTGAAAATATCTCCTCAACTTGAATACGTCGTCTATAGCTTAAGTGAAATTGGACCAGTCTAAATTTTCCAAGTCCTGTATTGAGCTCAACATCTCCTCATAAAACCAATAAGCCAAGAGTATTTTAATTTTGCATGTTCAATTACTGTATTAAAACCTACTACAATATTTCAAAGAATTACACTACAATTGGAACTAGCCTTTTGTTGAGGGATCCCTGATTTCCAATAAGAAAGAAAAAGAAATCCGTAAAGGCCATCCTTTCCACCACCAAGCGCTATGAATTTTAAATGCGTAATTTCTGTATGATCATTAAACGAGTTACTTGACCTACACTTTTGGGTTTCAGGACTTTAAAATAGCAACGAGGAAGGCGCGAAGGCTTGAGATTTAGCATATAGGAATTTTTTTAATTAAACTTTAGGCCTTTCGACATTTTAGTTCGACCTCCGTCGTTGACATTGTTCCCCTTGGGAAAAGCCGTGGTAGAGACACAGTTTTAGAGATTTTCTTTCAACAGGATTTGAAGTAAGTGCAACTCAACTTAAAACTGGCTGCATTATTGTATGTTAAAAAACTGAATCACGAGCTTTAAAGATATGTCTTACTTTCTTCTACGAATCCCGGAACGCACAATATAAATTACTGGTACTCTTTCTCATAAAACCGAAGTATGATCCTATCATGAGCTTTAGAGATTCTAACCTTCATACCAGATTGGAAATTAAAGCCACAACACAACTTGCAAATCATGGAACCTAATGGTTCATTCGATGTAATTAACTTATTAATTACAACCAAGATTAGATGAGTAAACTGACTGCTCACGAGAGAATGAAATCATCTTTACCCATCAGACGACAAAATTTAAGGTTGGTCACAATTTGATGAACAAAATGCTTGTAAAAAACAAGCGTGTTTTTTCGAGATATAATAAAGCGTGACTGTGTAGAAATGGATTAAAACGTCATAAGTCAAAAGGTGTATATCTTGGCACCTATAAGCGTAGGGACTTCAGACCACGACATCGTAAACCATGAACTCAATTTTAAGGATGCCGTACAAAACAGGTCTAAATACTATTGAAGAAAAAAAAGGAAAAAAAAAGATTTATCACATGCATGCATACTTACAAAGTTTATGTAAACATCCCCTTGCAGTTGCTAGAGATCTGCCAAATGAGGACAAGTTTTATTATTAGTATTATAAATCTGATATTAAACTAACCAGGTAATTTGACATAGGCAGCGATGTGTGGGCGATCGCAGTTGTCTAACATAAGAGTTCCACCACCTTCTGACAAATCTAGAACCATACAGGAGACATTGTTGTAATCTGAAATGAAATTAAAATCTGAATAGACGAGTACAGAACAACAGGGTGTTTATTCAAACAGGATGAATACACTCAGACAATTCTAAAATCGCATTATACATATATAATCGGAAAGTTAGGTGTACGGGGTACAAAGCAGTGACCCAATTGTTAACCAATATTTCGATATATGCACAGTTTTATGTTTTTTAAACCCATTTATTTTACATCGATTGGGAACAAGTTTTAATGCTCTTGCGACTTTCATCTTTGTATCTTATTTTCTTTCAGGGACATGAGTCAATCGCAGTTATCGGTCTGACTAGCTATTGCCACCTCATCAATGGAATAAGCGTATATCTTTCCAAAGTGTTAAACTTTGCAGTTAGACTGGGAAATTTCCAAAGTAGATTATGATTTTGCTTGTTTTTATTTATGCCACTGAGGTAAGCATTTAAACATTATCTGACATGGAACTAATTAAAAACGTACATCTATTTTTGAATGTAAGCATAGGCTATTTCAATCTCACAGATACTGATTCGACAGGCGTAAAAACTTTGATTTAAATAGAAGTTAATGGAAGGATATCAATAAATTGGGTTGCAGAATAAAAAAAGAATACAGGCGAAAAGGTAATTACCATGTGTATCGAAAATAATGTACCTTACAGATCAGACACAGTGTAAAAATTTCTCTATCATATTTTTGTGTTCATTGTTGCTGCTACTTTTTCAATTTTAATAAGTCTTTCAAGCACGGAAAAGGAAACGAAAATACATGAAAGAGGTGACGTTTGCTTATTTTGGTTCGAAAAATAAGAAATTAAATTAGCAAACGGGATGGTAATGAAGAGATATTGACAAAATTATTAATTTAGACGAGTACACGGTTAGTAAGATTTAATCCTTCTAGATCTAAATCACTTACCATTTCAAGAAAATTGAATAAAAGCAAAACATCCGGACCATCTGATACTTAATACAGAAATTCTTCAAGTAGAAACGCATAAAGATTTAGGTGTATTTGTTTCGTCCGAAGGAGCATTGGATAGTTATATTCACCATGTTACAAACTAATAATGAAAAATGATCCTTGAAATGAAGAAACTAAAGTTCCTGGTCGATAGAAATTCACTGCAAATAATCTGCTTTACTTTTTTGCGGCCTTTACTTGGATATATCCATGTTGTGTGGGATAACACCCCCTTCAACTAAAAGACAAACTTGATAAAATACAAGATGAAGGAGCTCGTATCGTTACAGGTTGGACCAAACTTGTTTCTTTGAATGATTTCTAGGTAGAATCAAGTTTGGAAACCATTGGTCAACAAAGATAAAACTTAGAATTAATTCATTTTATAAAATGTTTCATGGACTGAGTAATAATGTTTTACTACTTTCATACCTGCCTTCGCCAGCGAAAATTCAAATAATAATCTAAGAAATTCAGAAAATTTGCAAAATATTATTTGCAGAACTAATTACTACAAAAAAATCTTCTTTGCCAAAGGCATTGGGGACTGGAACTGGACTGATTCACCCCCAGTCAGACAAAAAAGTATTGTTGTGTAGAGCCGACATACTAACTTTAGATTACAATAGTGACATTATTTCGGAAGTACATTTGTTCATTAAATTAAGTGGCAGAATTGGTATATAGCTTTGCGTTGAGCAGTTGATTATAAGCTATTCCTAAAGTAAATATTATTAGTAGCCTCTATAATCATTTAGTTTGCCCTCTGTCCAGTCTGGATATGCTTCAACCCTACAAAATGTCTAATAAATATTATCTAATTATAATCTATTCTTATCACATCCGCTTAGGCCAAAACATGGTCATTCCATCTCATATAAAAAAATTTGAGACGTAATTGTAATACTTTGTTACCTTACCATTATATAATTATATCCATATTCTTGTGATGATATTTTTTTTAAATACATTATTTACTACATGTCATCTTAACTTTTAGAAATCCTTTAGGAAAAGAACAAATGTATACAGTAAAATCTGAATCTGACACTGATTTCATTTCCATATTCATTTTTATGATGCAGGACATGTTGATGCTAAATCCGTTCTCATTTTTATAAATCACAGATTATGTTCAAGAAGTACAAACAAACAAACAAAAACAAACAAAAAAATAACCTTGGTATTTTACCTCGGATAGAATGATATCGAATCACAAGTACTTTTCCAAAGTTAAACTAAAAACTAAAAAGATATTTTCACACTGATTCCCCACCGTTGTTTCTGGGACAATTTCATGCTTATGAAATTGCAAAAGGTATTTTTCGTTATTTTGATGCATTTGTAATACATTTCATGGGTTTGTTTGTTAAAACTTAACAGAAAATTCGCTCATCCCAAAACGTTGCTGGTCAGAGTCATCTATATAAAACAAATATATGTAAATAATTGAAACAAAAATACAAAAAATGAACGTTGTAGCCGACAAAAACCATTTAAGAGATAAAGAGAATATTTTTTGTTTTCATGAAGGTATGAACCGAAAAACTTATCACACAATGTATGAATAGAGTTATGATTTTTTTCGACCAATCAGAACGCTCGTTTTTTGATAGACGAAACTAAAAATTAAATTATACCAAAATTATTAAGTCATGTTTAAGAAATTGTGGAATATTTCCTCGGGAATTAGACACATACTGATTAACATTTTCTTCACAACTTAGTTTTTTGGGATGTCGAACTGCAGGGTATATATTAGGCATCATGTTATACGTAAGTAAAAAACCTACCAAGAATCAGTGCTGGTATATCTATTTTACTATCGTCCATCCAAAACCATGTGTTTCTGAAATTATGACTGATCATATCCAACGTATGAATAGTCAAAAGGAAGATGAAGCGTGATTCTGTTAAGAAGCAGTTCCTTCGACCTTCTTCGTATGTACCTTGGTTCAAGATTTCATAGATAAAGGTCTCACCAAGTTCAAATCCTGTATAAAATCAAAGTACTGGACGTGCTGTAAGCTAGCAAAGCAGAGTTGGTTAAGTAATCTTTATCACATTAAATAAACGAGGTTAAAGTAACCCAGTAGAAGACCCATTTAACATGACAAAATCTTCAAATTGTTTCAAATTGAAAGAAGTTGCAGACAACAATTTCAAGTTGGTTGAATTTAGAAAATATCTAACTTGTTCGGAATAAAATATTGTGGACAAAGAAGAAAGTGCTTGTTAAAAGCAATTTCTTTATTGTCCACAATGTTTCTAACGCTTTTTTTCTTGAGATGCTTAAAATTGGGAATTGAGTGGGAATGGGTTAAATAGCATGCTTTTGAAAACGTTTTCTACAATTCGAATACAGTTTGCATGCAATATTCCTGAAATACACAAGAACTACTTTTTATTGCCTAGGCATTCAATGGATTTAGTGGTTAAGCCTCCAAGGGCAGATTGCACTCGTTGAACTTTGAGATGACCTCAGAATGTCGTCTGTTAACTTAAGCTATCAAAGCTGACGCTTTGCTAGCTAAAAAGACATAACGGTTTGATGAAGTTTACTTATTAACAAGAAATAACAATACAAAATCCACAAAAATAATAAAAAGCAAAAGGTTAAATCCGGTAGGTATCCATGTATAGCACCTGTAGCACGTGGGATCCAAATCAATATATAATATATTTAAAGTATCTTTTATTTCAACATTGAGCTGATAAAAACGCCCATTAGTGTATTAGTCCTACTGTTCTAATTTTAATGGATTGTCTAAATCAGAAGACCAAATTTAGAAAACAAATAAACTCTTCCTGTTAAATTTTGAGGATTTATATCAAGTTTAATCAGCTATACTTGTAGGAGTTTTGTATATTGATTTTGAATTAATTCGTGCGTGCTATTAACGCCTAAACTAAGAACATGTGTATTAATCAAAGAAAAAAATTGCAGCTGGTCTCTTCGAATAACATTTTCAAGTCGCCGCGAATTTTCATCGTTTGGCAGGGTGTAAGGTCGTTGCCTCCTTCAATATCAACAAATACAATCCTAGCCTTTTTGAAAGGGAAATGTCGTACAAGAGTGCCGATTCGAAGGCCTCCGCGTGTGCTCATCACCTTGTGAAATCGAAACTTTTTCGATATCTCACAACATTGAAGTTCTGAAGGAAAACACAACAAGAGCTTCGCATAGTGGCCATTGTATTCCCAAAGGGGCTTGTCAGTGGAATATAATATTTTACCATAAGATTTTTTGACAAAACTGACCGTGAAAACTGACCTTGACAGATAAGATTAAACTTGATATAAACAAAATGGCAGTATCCAAAAGAATATAATTGTGATTGGTCTTAAAAGAACAATAGGATCCAAGCATCACAGAAAATACATGTATGCACCATTTCAACACAAAGATTCATCATTGTGAAACTCTGTTTGTATTATCAGCACCATGGGTCACATTGCACATACACATACACACACACAAAGAAACGCCACAATATTATCAAACAGTTCCCTAAACAAAGGAGAGACAATTCTTTTATCACTGGAAAGAATTTTCTTTAAAGATTTCAAGGATAAGTACACATCATGGAGAATCATTGCAGTAAATTTCAGTCATTTTCAGACAATACTAGGCACAAGTTATAACCATTTGAAAATACTTACCATTCTAACACTAGAAAATAGGCAATTGTTCAATTCAAGGGTAGATAATTAATGGGGAATGTTATCTTAATTTTAAATGTTTAATGAACCACTAGAGACTGCAGATTCATGCAAAACTACAAATTCTTCTTATTGAAGCTGTAGGAGGAGTTGGAGTAGGTGGAGTTGTGGGCACATAAGAAATATGATGTTGTTGGGTTTTTTTTCAACTCAAGGGCAGCTTGTTCTAAAACGACTAAAGTGATTTGAATTTCAAAGGTCTTATGCACAACTAGACATTTTACAGATACATTGAAGCAAGTTTCAGTACGTTCCCATTTTAACTGTAGGAAGGGTTGCACACATTTGAAATATATATCTTGCTTACCTGATCTTTTTTCGCTAAACTTTTAGCGTATATTTTTGAATACCTCTTTAATTTATAAGGTTGGACTTACAGGCTGGTGCTGGATTATGAAATGTTTATATACTATGTGCTGCGATATTTTCAATCAAAGCCATTTCAGTCTTCCAGCATAGCGAATTCTCAATACAACACCCAAAACCCTTTTGAACTATTACATTTAAACACTACCTTTCTCGGTGATTTGTTGATCTAATTAAAATCTGTTGTCGATCAATATTACTTTATATTATTATACAAACATGTTGATGGTAATCTGAAGTGTGTATTATTATTTATACTTAGAAGGAAATGCGTGTCATTAGATTAAGCTCATATGCCTTACTTACTCATCGAAGTATAATTTGATTTGATTTTTTTTGTACCAAAACGGGCGTTCCGATTGGTCGAAAAATATATTCATACATCCATGAACAGAATATTGACCACGCAGCTATTTTGTATGATTCCGCACAAAATAGTTCTTTAAAAAATAGTATCAAAATTCGTAAAAGTTTTGCGTTTTTCGCTCAATACTTTTAAATTATAAGAAATGAAGAGAATAAATTTTGTTTTCATCGAGGAGTGAACCGGAAAACCTTGTCACACCTATGTATGAATCCGCTTCGCGTATCCATACAGTGTGGTTAGTTTTTTTCGGTTCTTACCTCCACGAAAACAAAAATCTATTCTCTTCATCTCTTATGTGATTGATATTTAGCAGTCGATTGGTATAATTCATCGTCGATAATGGCTCATTTTGCGGAAATTAAATTTTGATCCAAATACATTCTACATGTATATCACTCTGGTCGAAACAACATCTTCTTTGATACATAAGAGAGCCAACGTATTATTTCTCGAACTGTTATCATCTGTCAACAAATGTAAACGAAGTGTTTTGAGAGTTAATGTCACACAACTCTGAATAATTACCAGAGGTATCCCTGAAACAACTTTTGACATCAGATATAATGGCGTTCTAGTTTTTCAATGACATCAAGTAAATCAAGTGTGCATTAAATATAAATTTGATTTCATAACTCTTATGAAATAAACATTAGATTTTCAAATAACCTCAACCCAACTCATCAATTATACAGTTTAATGAACAACTGGACGACATTAATAAGATACATGCATGTGTATCGTGCATTTCATTGAATTTTTCTTCTCATGAACAGGTAGGATTAATGATAGATGATGCTGTACATACTTGATCATACAAAATCCCTGCCAGTTGACGCATGAAAGAAAGACAAGTAGTAAATGCTATATATGTATGTAATTCAAAAGATAACTGTTCAACAAGCCCGGTTACAACGTTAATCTGCTTAAATACACCAAATAAGACTTTTTGGAAATAAATGAAAATTTTTTTCGCTATCATGGTAATTTAGAGGCTCTTACCATTTGCACAGAATATGCCATACTCTTTCGATGCATTCATCATTTGTATAACTCCACCCTTATCAGCATCGCCTGTAAGGGAAAGAGAGGGCTAACTAGATATTCTAACAATCCATTTAATCATTCATTTCAACATCTCTTCTGATATACCTTAAGAGTTGAAGGAATTGTGCTGGAAAATACTATTTCTTGGAATAAGTAATCGCTTCTCTTATTTAACTCTTTGAGGGGTCCCAAGGGATTCTTACTTTTTATATTACATCTTTTTGTCAATTCTCACGTGCAATATCGTTCATCACTTCCTACAAAAAATAAGAAAACATTGCGCAAGATGAGGAAATTACTTGCAACAAGCAATTTCTTCATTTTACACAATATTTCCTACCCAGAAAGATTGAAATACACGTTTCATAAACTTTAAATTGCCGTCTGCAACGCCTTTATAATTTGACAAATTTTCTTGTTTTGTAATTGGTTTACAAAATTTTGGTAGAGGTTCCGGTATATCGTATTGGTATTGTTAATGGTACTTTGTCAGTGGCACTATATTCTAGTATCCTTCATTAATGTCGTCACTCAACTTTAAAGAAGTAATTCAAATTTAGGCCAATGATAGAGTGTTGACAGGTAAAATCGTCCATGGGAGGCAGCTGCTTATCCTCCGCTAGCACGCCGCCGAAATAAGTAAAGCTATTCTCCTAGCTGTCATCGCCATTCTTTTTATTTGTATCAGTTGCCAGGACATCACCAAAACATCGACAGACGTATTTTGACATTGTGCAGTAGCTATGAAGCAATAGATGTGGTGTAGCACGAATTTCTGTTCGTCAGTAGGCCTTCAAATATTGCTAGGTGATCGATAAAAATAACTGCCTCTTTCAAACATCCGTTAATTCAAACCACCGTTTGATTTCGAATTAAACACCAAAGGATATTTAGCGGCTATCGATATAGGTAAGATTAAAAATGCTATTTGCAGGCGTAGGGTCTATTGCTTTCCGTTTCGATCATCGCACTGACAACGCCTGTGGCATCTTTTTGTAACGAATGAATCATCAAACCCTATCTTGTGCAGCTTTTTTCTATAAACATTTATCATCGCTACCCGAATTGTCAAGCAGTAAAGCTTGAGAGAATTTGCAGCTCTCCAATGTTTTTAGTTTTCGTGTACCTCGAAAAACTTTACCTGTCTTTATTTTAACACGTTTTCCTGATTCAAGTGCAAATGATAATAAAATACACTATTGTGTAACTGTATTTGATTTGTAGATTATATTAAAAGCTAGATTTTCCGTTGTAGATGTTTCCAGATCGACTGCCATTTTAAAATTCAAAGTACGTAAGCCAGCAACTTTGAAAATTAATCAAATTGAATAAAAATCAGAACTAAGGATACCCCAAAACATCTAACGAAAAAAGGTCAAACGAATTCCAAAATAAGAACTGAGCTAATTTTCCAATCATACCAGCCACCAAGAAAACGTTTGCAGTGATGAATAATTAAGTTTTCGAGGATTGGAATGTTTAAGAAAAATCAATAGAAATTTAATAAATCTGAAAAAACTCCTTATGTGTACATCGTTTCTCTACGTACACTTCTCATATTTATTATAAACAACTACTAGATTGTGAAATATTGGTTATGCATCCTTAAACTCTTTGGTCTCGACCACACGAAGTAAAGACTCGCTATGGCTATCCTACTTTGAGAGGCTGACTCCTTTTGAGTCAGATGATGTTGTAAAGCAAATACAAAAAAATTTTATATGCGAAAACTTTAATGTCAAAATTTAAAATTCTTAACGAACAATCTTTTCTTTTTGACTAAAGCTATGTTCAAAGCGATTTATACACATTAAAAAGTATCTGCAATTTTTGTTTAAAAATGTCAAAATGTATTTGATATGTAAAAAAAATTAAGGATCGATCATCTTTAGACGACACGTACGCATATTTTCATTAAAAGTTTTCACATTCCCCTTGTACATTTCTCAAGCAATTTACAGATAACATCCATTTGAAATTTATGTCTCACCAAGTGTGAAGCCGTTTACGTAAACTGGTCCGGCAGTACTCTGGTTTATTTCTGATGCCAACTGTAGAGCTAACAACGGGCTTATAAGTTGGAATGATATCGGCTTGTTATGGAAAGCGTCCACCCAGGATGATCTGTGTTCCAAAGTTAGATTCCGTAATTCTATCATCTGGACTGAAACGAATCCAAACGGATATCAAACGAATGATAATAAAAAAAAATCGCTATTGCTTTTAAATGTATCTTTAAATAGTTTGGTGCTTCATAAATTTTACATGAAATAAGATTTAGAGTATAGCAAAGTGAGTTCCAAAATAGTATTGTCCTTATTTGCATATGACCCGAAATCAATGGAAGAAAATAAAGTGACAAAGCCAAAGATATGCACCAAGAAACACGTCACAACAAGGGGTTAAGGAAAAATTTTGCATGTTCCATTCTTTTATATAAGGTCTTAAGACAAAATTAAACGGAGCCTTTACTGAATCGAAAACGGGCTAGCAAACTTAATGCAAGGTATCGACACGAGCTCTTTTCAGACTGAAAGCGTGTCTTCAAACCTTAGACTCTAAATTCTTTGTTACTGTCAGCGCGAAACCTTTAAATATAATAAATAGATACGTAGGGTTGTTGTGGATTTACGATATTTAATGTTTTAGTCAATCTCGGATTCTAACAAACATTTTAATCAAACAGTATAAACAAAGGTTTAATCCGCGACGTAAGAAAAAACAAACAAAAAAACAAACAAACAAACAAACAAACAAAAAGTTACATCATTTTAAGGATGTAGCGGTCAGCCTTAACATAATTCTTTTTATTTCAAGAATAAAAAACTTAAGTATTTGGTAATTTCGGTTTTATGATTCCAAGAAGGAACCATCTATGAACCACGAATGGTTCAAACTTTGCCAAACAACATCATTTTTGTAGAATTTCCTTCATAAAAAGGCGTATCATTCTTTCTTAAGGGTCGGCGTTCTATTTTTAGTTTCTTGAAGTCTAGTATAATTTTGATACACACTATTAATTTCAAACAAATAGTTAAGACCATGGTATTTTAGAGGTGCCTATCATATTTCCAGTCCAACAAAGCACCTCTATAGTATATCTTCCGAGAACGACCAAAATTTCCTAACAGTGCCCACGACAATTAACCCTTTCCTGTTTTCCAAAATTTTAGAACTGTCCAAATTCAAAGGTTTTGCAGACGAAAACTGAAAGTGGCTTTAATTTGAAAAATAATCATTCAGTAGGGTAGAAAATATTGTGGAAAAAGAAGAAATTGCTTGTAGCAAGCAATTTCTTCTTTTCCCACAATGTTTTCTCAAGTATAAAGTCACAGGTACGTAAAAATCAGTGATTGTACAGGAAAGGGTTAAACTGAGATAGAAAAAAAAAATATTTACGTCGCCACAAAGGTTTACGTCGCCAAAAAGGTAACTACCGAGTTAATCAACACTTTTGCAAACTGAAATTTTCATTTTTAAACAAAATTGACTGGTCGCTTGCCACGCTCGATAATTCCGACAGGATGTGCTGCTTCGATATTAAATGGCGTTATTTTTCAAATTTTATTGCCAGTTAAATAGTTGGTTGGTAACCCAAATGTCGTAACCACAGCTTGGATAAGCTATAGTTACCACTTTTAAGTCGGCAAACCAAGAAAATTGTTTCACATGAATGGTGGACAATGTGCGAGTTTAAAGGTTAAAGTTCATGAATCCTTTTGATTTCTTGATCAATTCTTTGTCTGGTAGCCGTGATTCGTCAATTCCGACTTCCAAGGCTATTTATCATTTTTATTTTCACTATGTGTCCGTTGAACTACGACTTTTTGTAGAAAATTATTCGTGTTTAGCTTTCTCAACAAAAATCCTTAAGAACTGAGACGACCTTTTGAATGAAAGAATTGTGAAAGCTTTCATTATATCTGAAATAAGTGAATGCAGAATAAAGTAAGGGCACTTCATGCGGGTGTCTAGTGCTGTTTTAACCCTTTCCTGTTTAATCCCTGGTTTTTACGACCCTGTGATTTTATAATTGAGAAAACATTGTAGAAAAAGAAGAAATTGCTTGTAACAAACAACATCTTCTTTTTCAGCAATATTTTCTACCCTACTGAATGGTTATTTTTCAAATTTTTCCAATTAAATTACGGGATAGAAATATAAAACCAGTCTTGACACACATATACCGAGTCTGCCGAAGATTGGCTTAACATAAATTCCTTAGATTTTCGCTGAAAAACGAGCTGAACATTTCGTCGTTTAGGTGTACAAAATGTCGTGACTACAGCTTGAAAAAAGCTGTAGTTACGCAATTTTGCACACCCAACGACGATGTAAGTTAACATACGTGAAATCGAGTTTTTCAAAGGATTTAAGTAAAGCTTGTGTGTGTGTGTGTGTGTGTGTGTGTGTGTGTTTTGAAACACTAATACATCCGAAGTAACAAGACTTTTTTTTCTAAATTAATGATGTTGTGTTTTGAGTTTAGACTTAGGAGAAGAACAATGAGAAGATTTTTAAAAAAGAAGATAATGAAAAGAAGCAGAAGACAAATTGAGTGTTGATATGTGTGATTCTCCCCTACCCTGCCTTGTATTACATACGTTTGTATAAATTAAAGAAAACCATATTCATTTTGTCTTTGTCTTTTTTGTCTTTTCCACAAAAATTCAATTTGAAGTGAAATTCGTTAAAAAATATATATACTTATACTGCTACTAAGGAGCACAAACGTCCCACACGCGTAAAACATCGCACGGCTTGAAACACAATAAGTCATTTTCCTTGTTTCATAAAATGACTTATGATTGTTGTATTATGAAAAACTCTTAGCTTTAAATAGAAAGTAGATAATTCCCTTCCTTATCTTGAATTATCCGGGACGATCTAAATACAACAAAGGATATTTTATTTATCACGCAGATAGGTTAGCCATAGACAGTCGCAGCTTTCACAAATGTACAACAATTATTTTTGTGGAGATTAATTCAATTAATTTCAAATCTATCTATAAATGTAGAAGTTATGCTCTGGACAAGGTTAATTTTGTCGTTTCAACTTCAACTGTGACCTTAACCTTGGATGTATCGCAACAAACATTTGACATGACGCAAGCAGTTATCAAGAAGAACAACTTTGCCAAGTTATTTCAAATCCATTCATAAATGTAGAAGTTATACTCCGGACGGACGGACGCAGGTACGCTCTACGCACGCACACACTAACGCACAAACACCGAAGTGATATTGCGACAACTATGTCTCGCTGACCGCACGCGGGCTCGACAAAAATCGAATTGAGAGGAATTTTATGACACTTTTCGAATTGAAGCACTGACAGTCTCACCAACCACTATCTCATTATCATTATCACTTCCAGAATTGAAACACGCACATACACACAACAAACACTTTTAAATAATGTCGGAAAGGATGTGTGCCGCCGTTCAATCCACGGCGGCAGCACATATCCTTTCCGACATTTGTCTCTCACCAATGGGTAGATATTCGTAAACCGAAGTGGGATAGCAGCCGGAGGCTAGGAAAGGATGTAATAGTAGTACAGGTGTGAGAAATACCAGAAATCCATTGTTAGGTGCCCCGGCCGCCGCGATATGACTGAAAATTGTTAAAGCAGATTTGAGCCCAATTCAAACAAACAAAAATTAATAATCTCCACTATTCTGTCTTTTCTAGGCACTACTTTTCTGTACCATTGAGATCTGATAGCTGGTCTAGCTTACACTGATATCAAGTTGAACTTGCACCTGCTGCAAATGACGCTTGCGGCACTTTACCGTTAAAGCTCAGATAATATATTGACCTCTGGTTAGTGCATGCTTCTATGGCAAGAATGAAAATATTGTATGTGCAAGCAATTTTATAATATTTCAATGACCAGTTCCACAAAGGATATTTTGGTCATGCAATCTTTTTATACGCCCGTCGAGTATCTCTGTACTCCAAAAAAGAACAGCTCGCGTTATTTTGGGCTCTGCGCCAAGAACACCATCTATTGAACATTTTACTTAACTAAATTGGTTGACTTTTGAAAAACGCTGTAATTATCACACTGATGTTTTAATTTTTAAGTGTTATAACAACCTACCACCAGAATATATGAATGAGGTCATTTCATTTTGTAGCAACACTAACTATAGCTTAAGATCAGCTGCACATAGTGACATCACACACTTGAAATAGAAGACCTTGTACAAGAAACGATCTTTCTCATACTGTAGCATGAGTGTGTGGAATGAAATCCCTATTTCAATTAGAAGTTCAACTTCGTTATCTAGCTTCAAAAACAAATTCAAATCTGCATCTGCTATTAAACAAATCAGTTGACCAAGCAGAAATTATCTAAATCATTTAAGTACAGGGTGTGACTGTCCAAGAATTTAATAATGCATGTATTCTTTTAATTTGTTCCCATCAAACCCATCTATAGTAATTTCATAATATGTCATCATGTTTACGTCATCGCATATTGTTACTCTTTCAGCATAGTTATGGCGTGGTATAATTTTTTTTATTAAATCATAATATTCACTTAATTTTCTTTCAGTGAAGGCAACATTGTAAAAAAGATTTATTTTCAAATTATTTTATTTGAAATGATTGTCTTATTGTTTTACCTTCATAAAATAAAGTCATTACTATTATTATGGGATCACGCTTGGCGTCTGATGTCCGATGTCGAATGTCCGATGTCCGGACGGCGCCCACTTCTTTGTCCGGAGCATAACTCTGTCAACTTAAGTCCGATTGACTTGAAACTTGGCAGTTATATTGCTCTCATGATAACGGAGTGCAATGCACAAGAACTGTTACTATACCTAGTTTATTTTCAGAGTTATTTCCCTTTGATGTTTTTCATACTTCAATTTTTGTCAGGAGCATATCTTAAAATATAAAAGCTATGATCATGAAACTTTATGGGTGGGTAGATATCATCAAGGGGATATGCATTTCACAACGACCGTAACTCTACCTTGCATATTCTTTTAGTTATTCCCCTTTGTTGTTTTTGTTTGGAGCATATCTCTGAAAGTGTAATAGCTATGATCATGAAACTTGTAGGTCGGTAGATGTCATCAACGGAAAGAGCAGTGCACAACGACCCTAACTCTACCTTGCCTATTTTTTTAGTTATTCCCCTTTGTTATTTTTCGTACTTTGATTTTGTCCGGAGCATATCTCTAAAAGTATAATAGCTATGATCATGAAACTTAATCGGTGGATAGATGTCATCAAGAGAAAGTGCAGTGCACAAGAACTGAAACTCTACCTAGTTTTTTAAGCCATTCCCCTTTGTTGTTTTTCGTACTTTGATTTTGTTCGGAGCATATCTATGAAAGTATATAAGCTATAATCATGAATCTTTATGGGTGGGTAAATGTCATCAAGGAAAAGTGCAGTGCACAAGAACCGTAACTCTACCTTGTCTATTTTTTGAGTTTTCCCTTTGTTGTTTTTTCATACTTGGACTTTGTCCGGAGAATATCTATGAAAGAATATTAGCTATGATCATGAAACTTTATGGGTGGGTAGATGTCATCGAGGGGAAGTACAGTGCACAAGAACCGTAACTCTTCCTTGCCTATTTTATAGTTATTTTCCTTTGTTGTTTTTTTCATACTTGGATTTTGTTCGGAGAATATCACTGAAAGAATATTAGCTATGATCATGAAGCTTTATGAGGGGTAGATGTCATCAAGAGGAAGTACAGTGCACAAGAACCGTAACTCTTTTTGCCTATTTTACAGTTATTTACCTTTGTTGTTTTTTTCATACTTGGATTTTGTTCGGAGCATATCTCTGAAAGTATAACAGGTATCGTCATGAAACTTTATGGGTGGATAGATATCATGAGGGGAAATATCTTTTTTTTTTCAAATCTCTTATAGTATAACAGCCTATGGTTTTTAAAACCTCATGATAACAAGAAAAAACATCAGAACCATAAGTTAATCATTGTGAATTGTTACCCTTTTTTGAAATTAGACTTAAATTTTAATCCCCATCCCCAGTCAATATCCGGCAGTGTGACGGGCGTATCTTGCGACAATTTGCCATCTTGTTTATTGCATCAAAATGAGTTTCAGGTTTGTATTGATTTCAAACAGTGACGCCTTTTGACGTTCCTCAAGAAAAGCAATTGTGAAAGCATCGTGTATAATGAAGAAATTGCTTGCAATTTGATCATTTTACACAATGTTTCTACCCAGACAAAATGAAAACAAAAATCTAAAATTGCATAAACTTTAAATTGTCGTCTGCAACTGCTTTCAATTTGGACCAGTCTAAAATTCTGTTGTCTGGTAAAGGAAATATTTCAATAAATCCTCTGCTTCTAATCCCAAAAAAGATATATTACACATATTGAAGTGCTTGTATTGGTCCTAACTAGAGCTTTTGCAAGAATGGTCATCGAGTATAACGTAATTTGGATATATCAATTTATCATATACATACCGAATTTCCTTAAAAGATACGTTCATTGCACGTGGACAAAATCGGAATCGACAGAAAAAAAATCCGTTTCATATATGTACTGAACTTATACGATTTAATAAGAAGACGTCATTTTCCATGTTAAATGGAAAAATACCGTAATCATGAATTTTTAAAAGAATTGATTTTAAACAGCTTCTTTTTATCTTTTATGGTCAAAACTCGTAGGCATATAAAAAATGGAATGCTGTGATAAAGTAGTGATACAAACCTTGTATTATATTCTCGCCGCGTAGGAAATTCAAAATTTGATATTTTGCTGGGCCGAGTAAATATCAATTTTTCCTAAGGGGCTAGAATCCAATACAAGGCTATAACATGATATTCCTTTTATATTTGTCTAGGTCCCCTGAATGTCGTTATAACCGGTGAGTTTACTGTTTTTGTTTGTTATTTAAGGACGATTTTTTCTTTAAAATCTTAATCTTATATAATAAAAAAATAACTAAACAATACTATAAATGAAAAACATTTACAAGAGAGAGATTTTTTTTTCGTAGAGTAAAACATGTTGAGATATTCGATAAATATTTTAATGAGATAACACATAAATCAGCTGGCGGTGTTTTGAATAGGTAGTAACTCTTAAGTAAAGTGTCTTCCAAAGATCAAACTCGCAACATTGCTTATAAAATTTAAAACCTTTCTTAAACTACAGACTATCAGTAGATATTACCACAATATCTAGAAGAGCTAGGATACTGAGAACTTTTTGATATTCTTTTATACTCATTATTTTTCTTGAATTTTATCGGTAACGTATAGTACTTCGACACGAAACCTTCTAAAGTGATTTAAATAAACCAAAGATACCACGAATGAGCTAATTCAGGAATACATATTTGGGTTTAACTACGAAAGACCGGTGGTGACATCATGTATTCACAGTTCACACTTCAAACTTCATACATTTTAAGTCTGAAATGGGAAGTGTGAAATGTGAATTATGAGACCCGTGGTGACATCTTAAATTCACAGTAAATAATCAAACCAAATTAAATATGAAGTTAGAAATTGAAGTTTAAAGTGTGAAGTTGGAAGTATGAAATGTGAAGTTGGAAGTATGAAGTGTGAAGTTGGAAGATTGAAGTGTGAAGTTGGAAGTATGAAGTGTAAAGTGTGAAGTTTGAAGTTTGAAGTGTGAAGTTTGAAGTGTGAAGTGTGAAGTTGAGAGTATGAAGTGTGAAGTTGGAAGTTTGAAGTGTGAAGTTGGAAGTTTGAAGTGTGAAGTTTGAAATATGAAGTGTGAAGTTTGATGTTTGAAGTGTGAAGATTGAAGTTTAAAGTGTGAAGTGTGAAGTTGGAAGTTTGAAGTGTGAAGTGTGAAGTTGGAAGTATGAAGTGTGAAGTTTGAAGTTTGATGTGTGAAGTTGGAAGTATGAAGTGTGAAGTTGGAAGTCTGAAGTGTGAGGTTGGAAGTTTGAAGTTGGAAGTGTGAAGTGTGAAGTTGGAAGTTTGAAGTGTGAAGTTTGAAGAGTGAAGTGTGAAGTTGGAAGTATGAAGTGTGAAGTTGAAAGCATGAAGTGAGAAGTTTGAAGTGAGAAGTTGGAAGTATGGAGTGTGAAGTGTGAAGTTGGAAGTATGTAGTGTGAAGTTTGAAGTCCACCTCAAACTTCAGACTTCATACTTCCAATTTCTCACTTCATTTTTCACACTTCAAACTTCCGCCTTCATACTTCCAACTTCACACTTCAAACTTCACACTTCAAACTTCACACTTCTTTCTTCACACTTCATACTTCCAACTTCACACTTCAAACTTCCGCCTTAATACTTCCAATTTCACACTTCCTACTTCACACTTCATACTTCCAACTTAACACTTCAAACTTCCTACTTCATACTTCCAGCTTCACACTTCAAACTTCCGACTTCATACTTCCAACTTCTCACTTCCAACTTCAAACTTCCGACTTTACACTTCAGAGTTACTATGCATGAAGTGTGAACTGTGAATTCTTGATGTCACCACCGATCTTTCGTATTTAACGCCATTATGTGAAGTGACTACAGCATTCTTGCCATTGGACAAACTTAAAAGCGATTTCGATTTTTTAAGTAACGTATCTTTCAAAAGTCAAGCTCACATAACCTACTGTGGCTCTTTGGCAAATACTTATTTTGGTATAGTCGATCGGCCTGATGATGCATTCATGACATAAGAAGAACAATTCAATTATTCAACAAGAAAATCATATAATCTCCATTTTAATGAACTTAAATATCTTTAAATCAAAACCAAAGACTTAATATTTGAAATATCACAATAAGGCAATTGGGTAATAATACCCAGTCTTTTTCATAATATAGAAAAGGATTTTTCTTCTTCTCAAACTTATTCCATTCTTCTTGTTTTTCAGCACACTAATATGGTAAATTAAGTGTTTAAGAACTAAAAGTTATGTCAAAACTCTTATGTATCGCAACTTTTAACCCTTGACGTGCTGATGCTATCATTTCTCCACAAAACTTTAGATTGTTGTCAAATTTAGATGTACTTTGTGTTCAAATATTTCCTCAACACTAAAAGAACAAGCAGATATGTAGACTAAGATCAGCCTGCACATCTGTTCACCTGCCACAGCTATCATTCAACAGGCATATTTTGGGACCATGCAGCATGGCAAGGATTAGGCCAAAAGATTAAAAATGAATTGTTTCCGAATCCCATTGAAAAATCTTATCTATTAGATATTGTTGGTCGATATTTATGAGGAAAATTAGGCGGAAACAAATGCAAGATAACCTGATTACAGTGAGGTCAAAATGCATTCGTGACAAATCATGCCAAAAATAACGCCTTTTCATAAAAATCTAAATAAGAGTCTTAATAATCTCAACAAAAAAAAAAAAAAAAAAAAAAAAAAACCGCACCTAGGCTTAGGTGACGTTTAGTAGCTCGAAAAGAACAAAAGCTAGGATAAATCTTTCAAAGCAGCGAGTTTATCATTTTTATCATTTCATGGTTTCGGAGAAATTATCAAGGGACGATCCACAGAGAAAAATTAATTGTCCTCCGGAAAGCATTAAAGAAATAATATGAAATTAGGCAAAGCCTAGAAAACGGGCAGAAAATCAATCTCTTACAACAAGCAGCCTTGCTCAACAAAAGATTTGGATATTACATCATAATGATGATCTAGTTTTACTTCTTTTACTTTATTTCTGTACAGCATGTTCTCCAGTTTTTTATCCGATGTCCAGGTCCTGTGGCACTATGGTTATTAATCTGACAGAAATTGAGGGTTGCGGGTTTGAATCTAAGCCATGCTGCAGTTCACATGGATATGTCCTTTGGCAAGACAAGAGGCAGGTTGGCAACACATTTCAGAGCACCTGCCTAATACTTGGTATACCCAGGCAGCACATGAGTAAATGAATTATGTCGTGATATAACCGAAAGATTGTTCAAAAAGACGTTAAACCCCTTAAGAACAAACAAATTATCCTATCTACCTATTCCTTTTCTAACATCAGATTAAATCTCTTTGCAGCAGCAGTAAGCAGATGACCAAAAGAACAAGAACAGACTTTGAAGACTTAAAAAACAAACTCTATAATACATAACTATATGTCTGATATAATCAAAGTAACAAGATATAATGTCATAAACAATTAAAGACTATTTCTGATAAAGGTTACAATAGTTGCTCTTGTTTTCTTTTATAAGATGATTAGAGGCTCAGAGACACACAGTACACATTTGCATAAGAAACAGCAGAGAAAAATTTAATTGAAGTCTTATTTTTAGAAAGAAGATGTTTTTATAGTTTGTATGAATTTGATTTTAAATTTGAACAACCTGCCAGTACTAGTATATCAGAACAACCTGCCAATTACTTTTGTGCATATGTTTCCCGACTATGAGCAAGTGTTCTGCTAAGTAACTGAAATGTTTTGTCCAATGAAAAAGAATTAAGAATAGCATGGATTTAAACCCATGGACAAAGCTGATATTAGAGGAGGATTAGAGATGGATATTTTGGTTCAGTAGTTTTGAAATAGCTTACCCAGTTAAAGACAGTAAACTAAATTCAAATATATTTGCAGTTTTCATTTACAAGTGCAATTTGAATTTATAAGTTAAATAAATAATCATATAGAATAAAAAACTTTGTAAAACAAAAGGTGAAATTACTTCTTAGAGTAATTACTCCTTTTAACACAATATTTTTGTACATATTTTTTCACAAGGATGGTACTTTTTTCACGAGAATAGTACAGATTTAATAGAAATAGTATCAATAGTAGGAATAGTAGCAAAACTTCATCTATAAATTGATGTTTTGATATTCAAATCCAATTATTGATAAGAAAAAAGAATGTATTCGGGAATGTAGGTTCAAAGGAATCATGGTATATTTTAAATGTGGCCATTAGCCCCCCCCCCCCCCCCCATTGTTGCTGCTATCATCTACCTTTAAAGTTGGTATACTACTATCAAATCATTCCTTATTTATGGAATTCTAAAGATTTTTCAAGCAAGTCTTTTTTTTTTAAATACAAAAGACAGTCATTTAGAATAAAGAAGTTTGGATGCAACCATAATCAGTTCGTATCAGTTATGGTAATGCTAGATCTTTGTTTGGATTTGTTTATCCATCTTTCACCTTGTTAAAATACTAAGATTGTGCATTTTTGAGACTCCTATGATCACCATCGAGTTAGGTAGGTATTCTAGTCTAACACTCGTCGAACCGGAAGTCACCGAAATACAGTGGACTGCCTCCATAGCAGCGCGTGACTCCATGACGTCACAGTTTTGACTGCAAAAGTTTTATGTTGACATTTTTTCAAGTAGAATATTCTGTCGTCTAAATAACAACAGAGCTAACTTTATGTTCAGCTACAACTGAAAAGTAATTACGGATTTTTTTTCTTATCGTTTATCATCCGGGTGAGATGACTGTTTTCTCAACCCTTTCCTGTTCAATCCCTGGTTTTTACGTCCCTGTGATTTTAAACTTGAGAAAACATTGTGGGAAAAGAAGAAATTGCTTGTATCAAGCATTTTCTTCTTTTCCCGCGATACTTTCTACCCTGCAGGTTAGTTACTTTCCAAATTGCACTCACTTTTAGTTGTCGTCTACAACTTCTTTGAAATTGAGCTAGTCTAAAATTTTGAAAAACAGGAAAGGGTTAAATCGAGTTTTCATGCGTGTTTTAGCTTTAGAGGAAGTAGATGTTTGGTACCCGTCATATGTTGAAAAAAAAAAAGAAAAGAAAATTGGCCGCCAAAAAGTCTTGCGGTAGTCAGAGTCTATTATACATGTAACCTATAGGCGGTCTCCAGACCGCGCATTCGGCGCGGTCTTTCCCCCGTAATAATGCACTGGAGTTAAAGGACCATTTTGTATTGAAACAAGAGCATCGAGTGCGCATTCCAACGCTCGGCTGTAGGTAGTTTATACTAATTTATTATACTCAATTTGGCGAAAGCTTTAAGCTTATAGAATCGCTCTCGAACACTCCCAATCCAGATGTTTCCAAGTCCCCGAAAGAGGGACAGTGGTGTAAGACCACTGTTCCCCAATTCTACAGCTGGATAGATTTGGGCTGAAATATTAAGTGTCTCGTCCATGAACTCACCCTGTTGACGTTTGGGCTAGAACTCATGACCATTAGATTACGAGTCAAGCACCAATAACACTTGGCCATCAGGCATTCGGCTGAGGGTGATTAATAGTCAAACAAGAATGTGCCCATTAAATAAAAAAAAAATCAAGAAAAATGATGTCTGGCCTTGTTGTATGACCTTGAGCTTTGGCATCAAGCACAATGAACTTGCTTATACTATGATTTACAATAACTTGTGTAAAAAAGAGAATCCATTCATATAATCAAGAGAAAAATACGAGGCCAAAATCTGATCATTTGCCTTCACGTGTGACCTTGACCTTGAAAGTTTGGGTTAAAATGAAAATAAGCGCTGTTGCTCTTATCCGAATGTAAAAGAGCGTAAAATGTTATGAGAATCAGACGATAGGATAAAGTAATATAGTCAAGGTCAAATTATGACTTTAGACTTTTACAATGGGTGTAGAAGCATGTATAATGAACAGCACGTTTGGTCTTATCAAGATGTAATACTGCCTGAAATAGAACGAAAATAGGCCAATAGGCTAAATCGAAACGAAATTGAAAATTCGAAGTCGAACCTTTGAGACCTAAACCGTTACATTTGATCTCACCAATATGTACAAGTATGTAAAACATTACATAATACTAGGCAAGGAATCCAGAAATAAAGGCAATGTCAAAAGTTAAAGTTTGACCTTTAGATGTGACCTTGACATTAAAAGCGGGGACCACTTCCTTTAATCAGGATGTGCATAGTATGAAAATCGGACCACAGAATCAAGCGAAAACGGACAGTTCGAAATTTGACCTTTGATATTCAGGTTCACATGCGATCTTGACCTCGAATGTAGGCACAGCACACTGGCTCTCATCAAGATATAATGTGTTTAGCTCCAGAGGTAATGAAAGGGTCAAAATGTGACCCCTGTTCTCCTGGTGTTATCTGTAGAGTAGGGTTATAGAATCAAGAGCGAAATAGAATATTTCATCAAAATGAAAAAGCATTTGTAATGTTATAAGAATAGGAGCAGATGTTTCAGATATATCACAAATTTATGCATATCAACTTCGACGACGGCAACCAGACTATAGCAATATCTTTGGTTATGTAACAGTTCCAGGGGGAGGGGAATTTGCTGTGATATTCAAATTAGGGAACCTTCAGAAGACTCAAGTGACTATTTGGAGCTATATATACACAATGTAGACACAATTAGGGTTGATGATCCTTTTCTCTGAATGGATAGGCTTTGTCTACGAGCTCGGAACGTTACGTTACACCAAAACAGCTATAACTCTGATTAAACTGATATGTTCCGAGTCTGGCTTGCTCAGTTCTACCAAAGTCGACATACTTCTTATTTCCAATTTGGTTCTTTTTCTCGTGGTGTATCATACTTACCCCTTGTCATGCTGATTAAAATCCTTTCAGAATTTTATAAAAATCAAACGGCTGTAAGCACTGGTAGTACTTGTTGTTCAGTTGTCAATACTTCTTTTGAAAATTAATTTCATGAACAACTCTGGTTTCTAAAGGACAGACAGGAGGTTTAGACTATGATCAGACTGCACTTATGTGCAGTCTGATCTTTGTCTATACCTCCTGCTAAAGCCGAAATTATCCGGGTACAGCATGACAGGGGTTAACTACATATACTTGACTTTTGCTTCAACATTCACAATATCTCATTTTCTTTGTTTGCTGTTATCATAGACTCTAAGGGTGTCATTCCTACATCAAAACAGAAAACCTCTAACACAAACACAAGATGAAGTGATATCATTGACGCATATTCATGCAACATGAGGTAATGCTTTGAATTGACTGATCGTCGCTGTCAACTCATTCAATTAGACCGGAAATTGAATGTTGACCTCCGATATTTAATGATACATTTTTGTTCGTTGGCGACGTAAACGTCAACTATACTTATGTCATACATTAATGGTGTAATTACGACGTTTACCTCGACCATTGACAATTTTCTTTCTGTTTCGTGATCCCGACGATACATTATGCACTCTTACGCTGTTTGATACCCCTGTTAAATTGCTGTTGTGACCGTAGATCCTTCAAGTAACAGTGCGTAGGGCATTTTAACCCTTGTCATGCTGAATTATAAACCCTCTACAGATTTTCATTGACATTAAAAGACTGAAAGTAACGGAAGCACCAATTGTAGGCAAATATTTCTTTGAAAATTTATCTTATTAACAACTCTTATTTAAAAAAAGACAAGAATATGGTGAAGACTAATTTCAAACTGCACGCTTGAGTAGGTTGATCTTTGTCTATAATACCTGCCAAAGCAGGATTTTTCCGGGCTCAGCTTGACAAGTGTTAACATGGTGTCCGTGGTCGTGGTAGAGCGTCGGCTTCCTGATCAAGAGGCCCTGAGTGAGATTTCCGGGAGCGGCTATCGATCTTGATTCTGTCAATGACCCACACTTTCGACGCGAGTACTGATGAATTTTCCAGGTAGCAGAATCGAGAGGAATTAATATAAGGTGGAAGAACTTGTTTCCAAATCGATGTAAAATAATTAAGCCTAACCCATTATAACATGATCTCCTCCAGATGAGTTTTTATGGTCGGCGACCGTAAGTCCGTCTATTTAACAAGTTCTAAATCGGAGGTCAATCAGGCATAGTTTTTCAAACCAAATGACCTAGGAGTGAACTTGACTGAGATATTAAGGATATTAGCGACACAAGTGACAAACATCAAGACAAAGGACCTAGTTGACGGAGCGAGGCTATTAATTTAAGAGATGAGGAGAATATTTTTTGTTTTCATGAAGGGATGAACCGAAAAACCTAATCACACTGTATGAGTACGCGAAGCGGATTCATACATTGTGTGAAAAAAAGAAAGATGCGATTATATATTATAAAACGGCGTTGCTAAGTTTTAAGCCATTACAAATGAAAGAGATAAGGGGTTAAAATCAACTCTAAATGTGAAAATTCGAAAGTTTGGTGAAACTATTTTATGATTTCAGTATTCGATGGCCAATTTGTTTTAAAAAGAGACAGTATTTTAAAATTCAGTACACACATATGAGATGCAGTAGTCTAAGTAATAAACTTTGTTTCCAATGTTAAATAAAACAAAGGGAAAGAACTAGACTGTCTGGGTCAATAATTGATACTCAAACCCTAACGGCTGCATGTTAACCCATTCCCACACTATGACGCTTTTAAACACCTCTTAAAACAAAGCCTTGGAAAACATTTTGAAAAATGAAGAAATTGCTTGTCACAAGCAATTTCTTCATTATCCACAATGTTTTCTACCCCAAAAGATAAAGGTTTTAAAGATTTCACCAACTTAAAATTATCGTCTGAAACTTCTTTGAATTTGGACTGGTCCAGAATTTGAGTGTATGGAAATGGGTTAAATGAATTTTCCAGGTAGCAGAATCGAGAGGAATTAATATAAGGTGGAAGAACTTGTTTCCAAATCGATGTAAAATAATTAAGCCTAACCCATTATAACATGATCTCCTCCAGATGAGTTTTTATGGTCGGCGACCGTAAGTCCGTCTATTTAACAAGTTCTAAATCGGAGGTCAATCAGGCATAGTTTTTCAAACCAAATGACCTAGGAGTGAACTTGACTGAGATATTAAGGATATTAGCGACACAAGTGACAAACATCAAGACAAAGGACCTAGTTGACGGAGCGAGGCTATTAATTTAAGAGATGAGGAGAATATTTTTTGTTTTCATGAAGGGATGAACCGAAAAACCTAATCACACTGTATGAGTACGCGAAGCGGATTCATACATTGTGTGAAAAAAAGAAAGATGCGATTATATATTATAAAACGGCGTTGCTAAGTTTTAAGCCATTACAAATGAAAGAGATAAGGGGTTAAAATCAACTCTAAATGTGAAAATTCGAAAGTTTGGTGAAACTATTTTATGATTTCAGTATTCGATGGCCAATTTGTTTTAAAAAGAGACAGTATTTTAAAATTCAGTACACACATATGAGATGCAGTAGTCTAAGTAATAAACTTTGTTTCCAATGTTAAATAAAACAAAGGGAAAGAACTAGACTGTCTGGGTCAATAATTGATACTCAAACCCTAACGGCTGCATGTTAACCCATTCCCACACTATGACGCTTTTAAACACCTCTTAAAACAAAGCCTTGGAAAACATTTTGAAAAATGAAGAAATTGCTTGTCACAAGCAATTTCTTCATTATCCACAATGTTTTCTACCCCAAAAGATAAAGGTTTTAAAGATTTCACCAACTTAAAATTATCGTCTGAAACTTCTTTGAATTTGGACTGGTCCAGAATTTGAGTGTATGGAAATGGGTTAAATGAATTTTCCAGGTAGCAGAATCGAGAGGAATTAATATAAGGTGGAAGAACTTGTTTCCAAATCGATGTAAAATAATTAAGCCTAACCCATTATAACATGATCTCCTCCAGATGAGTTTTTATGGTCGGCGACCGTAAGTCCGTCTATTTAACAAGTTCTAAATCGGAGGTCAATCAGGCATAGTTTTTCAAACCAAATGACCTAGGAGTGAACTTGACTGAGATATTAAGGATATTAGCGACACAAGTGACAAACATCAAGACAAAGGACCTAGTTGACGGAGCGAGGCTATTAATTTAAGAGATGAGGAGAATATTTTTTGTTTTCATGAAGGGATGAACCGAAAAACCTAATCACACTGTATGAGTACGCGAAGCGGATTCATACATTGTGTGAAAAAAAGAAAGATGCGATTATATATTATAAAACGGCGTTGCTAAGTTTTAAGCCATTACAAATGAAAGAGATAAGGGGTTAAAATCAACTCTAAATGTGAAAATTCGAAAGTTTGGTGAAACTATTTTATGATTTCAGTATTCGATGGCCAATTTGTTTTAAAAAGAGACAGTATTTTAAAATTCAGTACACACATATGAGATGCAGTAGTCTAAGTAATAAACTTTGTTTCCAATGTTAAATAAAACAAAGGGAAAGAACTAGACTGTCTGGGTCAATAATTGATACTCAAACCCTAACGGCTGCATGTTAACCCATTCCCACACTATGACGCTTTTAAACACCTCTTAAAACAAAGCCTTGGAAAACATTTTGAAAAATGAAGAAATTGCTTGTCACAAGCAATTTCTTCATTATCCACAATGTTTTCTACCCCAAAAGATAAAGGTTTTAAAGATTTCACCAACTTAAAATTATCGTCTGAAACTTCTTTGAATTTGGACTGGTCCAGAATTTGAGTGTATGGAAATGGGTTAAATGAATTTTCCAGGTAGCAGAATCGAGAGGAATTAATATAAGGTGGAAGAACTTGTTTCCAAATCGATGTAAAATAATTAAGCCTAACCCATTATAACATGATCTCCTCCAGATGAGTTTTTATGGTCGGCGACCGTAAGTCCGTCTATTTAACAAGTTCTAAATCGGAGGTCAATCAGGCATAGTTTTTCAAACCAAATGACCTAGGAGTGAACTTGACTGAGATATTAAGGATATTAGCGACACAAGTGACAAACATCAAGACAAAGGACCTAGTTGACGGAGCGAGGCTATTAATTTAAGAGATGAGGAGAATATTTTTTGTTTTCATGAAGGGATGAACCGAAAAACCTAATCACACTGTATGAGTACGCGAAGCGGATTCATACATTGTGTGAAAAAAAGAAAGATGCGATTATATATTATAAAAAGGCGTTGCTAAGTTTTAAGCCATTACAAATGAAAGAGATAAGGGGTTAAAATCAACTCTAAATGTGAAAATTCGAAAGTTTGGTGAAACTATTTTATGATTTCAGTATTCGATGGCCAATTTGTTTTAAAAAGAGACAGTATTTTAAAATTCAGTACACACATATGAGATGCAGTAGTCTAAGTAATAAACTTTGTTTCCAATGTTAAATAAAACAAAGGGAAATAACTAGACTGTCTGGGTCAATAATTGATACTCAAACCCTAACGGCTGCATGTTAACCCATTCCCACACTATGACGCTTTTAAACACCTCTTAAAACAAAGCCTTGGAAAACATTTTGAAAAATGAAGAAATTGCTTGTCACAAGCAATTTCTTCATTATCCACAATGTTTTCTACATCAAAAGATAAAGGTTTTAAAGATTTCACCAACTTAAAATTATCGTCTGAAACTTCTTTGAATTTGGACCGGTGCAGAATTTGAGTGTATGGAAATGGGTTCAAGAAAAAAATCATTTTGTCACTGAAATAAACCCGTACAAAGGGCCATTACTTTGAGAAAAGTTAATATGCCGTGAATATGATAGAATATGCACATCTTTGGTTGATATTGAGTGTATATCATATGTAAAATTTGAAACAAATCTATTCGGTAGTGTAGAGAATAAGAACGAACGAGAGTAGTATAAAATGGCCACAACTCAGTGAAGAAAGTTACGTAAGCATAATATGCGCATCTTTTTGTACATATTTGCTTGATTCTGTGTGTGATACTGAGAGCACGAATGAAATTTGAATCATTTCGATCAATAGTTTGGAAGAAAATTGGCCGACAAGAATAGGCACCAGACAGACCGATGGACCGACCAACCGACCAGCTGACCGAAACACAGTTTGGGGGGTATGATTATAGTACGCTTTTATTTCTTGTCATTAGATTAATGCTTTTGATAAACTGTACATAAGTGGTGTTCTCGTGAAGCGAATTAGGCGTTTGTCAAGTATATCATAAAAATGTTCAGAGCTTATAATTTATTTGTTCCTTTGTCATGGATCGTGATTACTTATCAGTCATCAAATTATTTAATGAGAGAGATGAAGTGTAAATTTTTTTCGAACTTAAATGACTTGACTGCTAAGTTTATTGCAATTTTTAAATTAAATCAAATAATGAACTCGGAAAGTGATTAAATCTTATAATCTCAACCCTTTCCTGTACAAACCCGGTATTTTACGTGGCTGTGAATTTTTTTTACTTAAGAAAACATTGTGGAAAAGAAGAAGTTGCTTGTAACAAGCAATTTCTCCTTTTACCACAATATTTTTAATGGTTAAATTCCAAATTACATCCATTTTTTAAGGTCGTCTACAACCTCTTTCAGTTTGGACCTGCCTAAAATTTCATAAACGGGAAAGGGTTAAACACAGTTTACACTAATATTCAAATTACAAAGAAAGGAGAAAAAAATGTATGTCCATTGAATTATGAAAAAAATCATAATTATATAAGATACAAGATTCATGTAAAGCACTTTGTTGGTTTGGCGACTTAAAGGTCGTAACTGCAGCTTATATAAGCTGTAATTACGACGTCTATGTCGTCAACCAACAATTCTACTTATTTGCTACATGCTACTGGCCATAATTTTGCAAGTTGCCGACGTTTAAGACCTTAGTGGAAATTCTTGTCGAAGTAAATGGGCGGGGCTAACGGAGTAAGCTTGCGGTAACAGGGATCGTTACATATTTTTCACCCGAACAAAATGCTTTGAAGGGATCTGATAAAGGCCACCCAAGGATCCTTCCTGTGAATTTTGGTTGTGTTTGGTTTGTTTATGTTCAGTACTTTCTGAGAAGAAGATTTTTAAAGTTAAAGTTAACGGACGGACGGACGACGGACACCAAATCATGACAAAAGCTCGTTGGCTTTCAGCCAGTGGAGCTAGCGAGAGAGAGCTAGAGAGTGAGAGAGATGGGGGAATGGAGCGTGTAGCCAGGTTCGAACTAGGAGGCTCATGCATGCGATGTGAGTATTCTACCACACAGACCAATTTCGTTATGTAAATATGCGCTTTGTATTCTCCAGATAAAGAGAGCGAGAGAGGGCGGGCGGTCCTTTACCAGGCTAACATGATTATGTACACCTCTCAAAAGCGGTATGTAGACGTTGCATCCTTTGGGTAGAATTCGGAGGTAAAAATATATAGACACAAAGTCCGAGCACGACCAAACTGTTTTCAGACAGTGCGAATATGATCCCATGAAAGACCAATTAATTTGTTAAACAAAATATTCCAATCGCGCGAAAAAACGTCAGCTTCGCTTATTAGCTTTATACAGCAACTTCGTCTAACCGGACCGTTTTAACATTGTTAATCTAGAATAAGTAATATTATTTTGGTATGAAACAAACACCTTATTCTTTCTTAACAATACAATTTGATTATATATGTTTAATAATTTCCGATATATTATATATCTCCTTTCTTTCTTTCCATTCGTCAAGTTTTGATAATTTTGCCAAATTCAGAACACTCCCACGAAAGTACTGTACATCAAGCCGACAGCTTTCAATGAGTCATATCTCGTCTTCGTCCTTCTCGCCTCAATCGGGATTATTAATTTATGGTCAGATCCGATCTACTTTTCAAGCGACAGAAGATCACATTGATTGCGGTAGATGTTTTTACATTATGTTTTCACATTAAACTCCGCATGGGTTTGAATTTTTAGCATAGTAACTTTAGCCTCAGATTGCTTACGCAATCTCAGGCTAAAAATCACAAATCCAAATTCAACAAAATTCTATTGAAGTGTCTT
This sequence comes from Fragum fragum, assembly GCA_946902895.1. Lineage (NCBI taxonomy): Eukaryota > Metazoa > Mollusca > Bivalvia > Cardiida > Cardiidae > Fragum > Fragum fragum. Next base: position 5,997,816 of record OX336372.1, on the reverse strand, counting down.
TCAAAACTTTGATAGACCAAATGAGAGGGCGGGGTCTGGCGTGGTTTATTTCGCTCGATCAAATTATTTAGTTGAACAATTTAGGATAATTCTGATGCTCTTGTTTCAAATTGTATCTGACAGATTGACCACTTCTTACCTATTCGCTGAAAGCAATTTAAATGCAGTTTTTTTCAAAATGTTTTCCCAAACCGCTTTCCTAATGGTTTTAATAAGGCGGCGTTGAATGGGACTTGGTTAATCATCTTTCCCTCCTACAGTGGAATAGGTCTTGCAACTTTTGATAACGTGATATTTTTCAAATAGCTTCAATTTTTAAAATTTGTTTAAGAAACTACTATTTTCCAAAACTAAAGATTCATTTATATATTTGTAAATTAATCTTAGTCCAAGAGTGGAATCAATTGATATTTTGTTGAGCAGTGAGGAACTGGTGCCAGTGTATAATTGCCAATAAGCGGAAAGGTGCGATGCTCTAATTAAAGGACCGCTGGTCCCGCCCATTGAGATCCGACAGAAAATTCTACTTCGATATTAGCCCTTTTCTCTTTTTAAAAATTTCAGACCCGTCCAAATTCAAGGGTTTTGCAGACGACAATCAAAATTGGGTTTAAGTCGAAAATTAACCATTCAGTAGGGTAGAAAATATTGGTAGAAAGAGGAGAAATTGTTTGTTACAAGCAATTTCTTCTTTTTTAGCAATGATTTCTCAATCATAAAATCCCAGGGTCGTGAAATCCAGGTATTGAACAGGAAAGGGCTAAGCGGCATTATTTTACGGTCAGTACCATGCAATAAAGATAAAATGGTCATTTGGCGACCTTAACGTCGTAACTACAGCTTGAATAAGCTGCAGTCATGACGTTCAAGTCGCCAAATCAACCAAAAACAAAACCGTCACTTAAATGTCGGTACTCCTCGTTCAATTCTACGAATCAAACCAAGGATGTTCGTCAAAGGACTATTTCAAAGCTTAACGTGACAAACTTCCAAAAATGGCACTATCCGTTATGAAAAGTTAATCTGGTAAATGCATTTCATAATTGTTTTTGAAGAACTATCTTTGGTTTTTAAGAAAACTTGATACAAGAGCCAAAAAGGGCAAAAACATAAAACAACAAATGGAAATTTAAGCTTTTCAGCAATTTTGAGACTTCCGAACCATCCGGATTTTCCAAGATTACGTACTCTTACACTGTTTCCGGCTAATAAAATGCAGCGTTTTGTTTGATAATGCTCTGCCTTAAATACGTCCGAAATCTGTTCCCGAAGTTTACATGAAAGGCCGAGTTTGTTCCGATTGATCTAAATCTTTTTTAAAAAGAAGGTGTCCGGTCAAAACATACTTCAGGCAGAAGGTTTGCGAATATTTATTTCCACATGGGTCTTGAAGAAAATAAGAAATGTTTCTAAACTAATAGCATTTGTTAAATATGGGGGTAAATTTTCCAATTTTTAAGTTGGAATGCGGAGCAATTCCAACTTAGATTTAACAAAACCGCAAAATTAACACAAGACAATTTTATTTCGGGTTCTTTGATAACACGTTATCTCTTAGCTATGAATACATCCCGGGTTACTTCTCATCTAAGCTTGCCACGGACAATCAGTTAGTTGTAGCCGAAGAAAATAATATGGTACATGTAAAGAATGATGTAAAAATTCGCTTAGAGACTTCTAAACATGCTTTAGTTTGCTTTAAATTCTTAAAAAATAAGGTAATAATCAGCGCAGTAGTTTGTTTTTTGTGATTCGCCTTCCCGTGTTTGGTAGTCACGTGATCTCAAGTGACATGTGGCAGTCATGTGACCATAGATAGGCAATGTTTACAAATATGGCTCAGGTCGCAAATGCATTTTTTACAATAATCACGCCGGCCAGTGCTTTAAAAACATTCTAGAGCGATTTAGGGGGGTGGGGGGCGTAGGCATCAAGCAAACGCGATTATTGTGGGATTTACAGCTTTTAGTCAATAAAAATCAAATAGATGCAAAACGAAAGTAGAACATTTTGAAAATTAGAGTGTAAATATATCAACTTCCGGTTTCTACTTATTTACTAAATAATTACGCTTTATTATGTCGTTATTTACAAGTTTAAATCAATAATAACACAACAAACCTTTAACAAGTGTCATCTAGCTTTCATCTTGGCCCTTTTTACATAAGATTTTTACGGTTCTACAGCCGAATAACGAAATCGCGCAACTACAGGGAGCCGAAGATAATTTAATACTATCTTCATCATGTTATAGAATTTTTTAGGAAAAGGGCAAAACTACCATGTGCAAACAATAACGTTACAATAACGTTAAGGTCTCTTTTTTTCTTTTGAATTTTACTCACAACGCTTTAAATATTCCTTTTTTCCTAAGTCTAAACCGGTATTTCAAATCGATCACCCTGAAATAAGTTTCCGCGCATTTCCGCAAATTTCCACGTATACTCATAAACTTGAAGTGAAAATCTACATGAGTTTATTATGATCGTTACAGAATTGGCCGATTTGAGGGTCAAATAATCATCGGGGTCATTGATTTCTTACTGTTTAAGCTGTTATTCTCTGTTTACAAGAATCTAAAAGGAGTTCACGTATCACAGTTGATAAAAAGGAGAATGTTATGCTTGAAAATTCTAATTTTGCTGTGCGTGACACGAGCTTATAACCTATTCAACACGATAAAATTCTAGACCAGTCCAAATTCAAAGAAGTAGCAGACGACAATTGTAAGTTGATCAAATCTTTAAAATCCTGGTCTTTTTGGACAGAAAACATTGTCGATAATGAAGAAATTGCTTGTAAAAAGCAATTTCTTCATTTTCCTCAATGTTTTCAAAAGCTTTCATAATGAGGGTCTTTTCAAAGCGTCACTGTCTGAGAATGGGTTAAGACAATGCTAGTTTTTTTTTTATTTCTGTATGTTAATTTATGTTTTTGTGTGTTATTCACGCACATATGTACACGAATGGGAACGCTGGTTTAAGTTAAAAGAGGGAGGCTTACTCGGAAAGAAATAAATGAAATTGAACCGAATCAGACAGTTTTTACCATTTCAGCGCATGCCAACTTCTCAGTACTTTCAGTCCTTTGATTATTTCTAAAGCGTTACTGATTTCGCGACCCAGAGTTACAAAGTCGAGGAAATGCTGCAAAGAAGATAGGCATGTTTATCTTTTGATTAATATTCTAATGAAATTTGATTCCTCTGGATTTATGTTAATAGGAATTAAGCACACATGTAATTTCATGTGAGTTTGTTTGTAAAAATCGTAAAAAAAATGATGACCATATTAAACCTATCTCATACAAATACGCTTTTTTACACCAACCAAGAAATAATCTTTGAAAAACACTGTGGAAAATGAAGACATTGCCTGTATCAAGTAATTTGCTCATTATCCACAATGCTTTTGGTTTAAGAGACGAAGAGAACATTTCTTGTTTTCATGGAGGTATGAACCGAAAAACCTAATCACACAATGTATGAATCCGCTTCGTGTATTCATACAGTGTGATTAGGTTTTTCGGTTCATACCTCCACGAAAACAAAAAAAAAAATATTCTCTTCATTTCTTATAATTTAATAGAATATAGCGAAAAAAAAAAAAAAAAAAAAAAAAAAAAAAAAAAAAAAAAAGCTTTACAAATTTTGAGACCTTTTTGTATGGGAATATTTTGAGCGAAAGCATACAAAATACCTACGTGCTCAAAATTTTGTTCATGGAGTTATGAATAATTTTTTTCGACCAATCAGAATGCCCGTTTTTGATAGACGAAACAGAAAATTAAATTATAAATCTTTGATAGACAGCCGCGACTAGTCAATTAGCACCATATTACTACAATCCAAGTAGGAACTTGTTAGGATTGAGAACTGTAAGCTTTGGCTGCACTTACAGTCGGCATTAAAATTCGATGGTCGGAGCTTATACGTTGTAAAGTCGATTTAAACAGATACAACGAATGAATGTGGACAAACTTTGTTATTGGTAGCATAACGTTTTTATAAAAGAAAATATACATGGATTTCACTGAAATGACCAGTGCCATATTATTATTTTCATTTTATACATTAGATTGTAGTGTGTTTTTTTTATATACATATAAATTTAGCTTAGGTAAAAATGTTCGGTTGCATCAGTAAAAATCAGATATCAAATCTTAAACTATTTTCCTATACCGGTATAGTCTAATAACTAATGAGAAATAGTATATTCTATTATATAACGAACAATTTGTATAAAATTTTATTCGACGAAATAAGTTCATGGACAAAAACCACAGTGTCGAAGACATGATTGTGCCGTTTGAATATCGCTGCAGACATGCCAGAATTTATCGATAAGTGCACAGTCAACCGTCGGACTGTCCTGGCATGAAGGTGTTGTTGTTCCCGTTAGGCCACCCGGTGGTGTACCTGAGGATCGGGAAGATGTAGATCCAGTAGATATTCCATTACTTAGAGCCGTAATCGAGGGCAAAGAAATACTAACTTTTTGAGACGATGTAGTGACGGTTGATAGAATTGGTGTGCCGGAACTGCTTGAGTATGGGTTTGAAACAGGCAACAGAGTACTATTTACAGAAGTTTTCGATCCTTGATTAATTGGAATACCTGATGGACAGAACCCACAATACGATAGACATCCCGTGGCTGTAGTTATGTTACCACATATTCCCCAGAACTTGTCTACTAGCTGACAGTCTAACGTGTCGTTACATGGATCATGAGTTGTTGTAAGAAACGTAGTTGTTGTAAGAGAAGATGTATTCACTGATGTTGTAGGAGATGCCATAGAACCTGAACTAGATGTAGATGACTGACCTGAGATGAATGGTTTTGTTGTCGTTATTTGTTTTGAAGCGTTTGTTTGCACGGTTGAGGTCTGTGTACTTGTATGAATAACACTAAATTTCGCTGATGAAGATAATGTGAACTGTGCACTTGGTCGATTTGGTTGACTTGTTCCTCCTTGTGCCCCTGTGTGGTCATTTGTAATTGGTGGTTTAGATTGAGTGGGTGTTCTAGCAGATGGCGCAGTTATTGCTGTATTTACTTGAGATGTGACATTGAGGTTTGTAACACTTTGTTGAGCCATTGCTGTAGTTGGAGAGTTGGGTAATCTTGAATTCAAAGGTGTCATTTGAAACGTAATTGGGGTTGCTCTTACTTTTGGTGACATACCAAACGATATACCAGTTGAAATTCCTTGACTCTGAGATGTTATACTAGCAGTTATATGCTGTGTTAAAGGTATTCCAGACGGACAGAACCCACAGTATGATAAACAACCTTTAGCCGTTGCTATATCCTGGCAGACACCCCAGAATTTGTCTACTAAAGGACAGTCAAGTGTGTCATTACAAGGATCTGGTGTTGTTGGCATATATGTTGATGCAATCGAAATCTGTGGAGAATTAGAGGAACTTGCTATCGTTGTATTTTGGAATGGACTAACAGTTGACGACGATGCTCCTGACGAAACTGGCAGTGAAGTTTGCGTCCCTGTATAGTATGAAGAATGTTTGGTGTTGGGTGTCTGGCTTAAAGATGCACTTGATATTTGTACTGATGATGTTGGTCCCGATTTACCTGGCAATGAATATACCTGTGCATTAGTAGTATACCCTGTAACCTGTTTGGTTGAACTAAGGCTAACAGACGTTGAAGAAGGTTTAACCGAAGATTTCGAAAATTGAGAAGACGTACGAGTCAAAAACGGCAAGCTATTTAGAGGTGTTTGTCCAGGGATATTTGTAATTGTTGTTACAGCTAACGTTTTCGTATGCCCTATTGCATTAATTGGCGATGTTGGTGTGGAAGACCTTGAAAATGTTTGACTTGAAACCGGAGTGGTACCACTTGAAGAGTTAATGAAACTTTGATGTCCAGTAGTATTTCCAGAAGGTATTGATACTACAGTATTTGAAAATAATGCCTGACTAGATGCCATAGACGGACTAATAGTGGGCGAACTCTTACTTGATTGTATAGAAGAGAAACCAGGAGTTGTAGAGCTCAATGGATCGGACAAGGTCTGGTTAGAAATCGATGTGGGACCAAAAGGGGTATTAACTTTGCTAGATGTTAAATCGGTCGGTTTAGATTTCAAAGTAGTTGAAAATATTTGACTAGAAATTGATGTTGAACCAATATTTGATGAAGTGGAACTTGTCTGTCCAGAGGTTATACCGGGAGATTTAGATGTCAGATAAGAAATAGAGGTAAAGACAGTAGTGGGTGAAGTTGAACTTGTCTGTCCAGAGGTTACATCTTGAGATTGAGATGACAAAGAGTTTGAAATTGTCCGACCAGGAGTCAAGGTAGGGCTAGTAGTGAAAGAAATTGAACTTGTCTGTCCAATGTTTTTATTTTGAGATTGGGATGGCATAGTACCTGAAAATGTTTGACCAGTGTTAGAGGTAGAGCCAGTTGTTAATGAAGTTGAACTTGTTTGTGCAGAAGTTGTATCTTGAGATGACGAAGATATTGAAAGTGTTTTGCCTGAATTCGATGTAGTACCAGTCGTGTAAGAAATAGGACTTGCTAGTCCTGAGGTTATATCCTGAGATTGAGATGGTAAAGAAGTTGAAAATAATTGACTAGATGTCAAAGTGGGCGTTTGATATGTCAAGGTATTTGAATTTGTCTGAACTAAAGTCAGGTTAGAGCCAGTAGTTGAAGAAGTAGAACTTGTCAATCCGGAGGTTATATTATGAGTTTGAGATGGCAAATAATTTGAAAATGTTTGACCAGATGTCGAGGTAGAACCAGTAGTTGTTGAAATTGAACTAGTCTGTCCAGAAGTAATATCTCGAGATTGAGATGGCAAAAAACTTGAAATTGTTTGATCAGAAGACGAGGTTTGCGTTTGAGATGTCAAAGTATTTGAATTCGTCTGAAATGAACTGGACGTGGGACCAGTACTGAAGTCACTGGAAATTGTCTGGCCTGAGATTAAACTGGGTGAATGTGATGTCAAAGTATATGATAATGTTTGACTAGAAGTCGATGAAGAATCAGGAGGGGATAAAGGTAAACTTGTCTGTCCAGTGGTTATATTTTGAGATTGAAATGGCATAGATATTGAAAATGTTTGACTAGAAGTCGAGGCAGGACCAGTAGTGGAAGAAATGGAACTTGTCTGTTCAGTGGTTACATCTTGAAATTGAGATGGCAAAGAACTTGAAAATGTTTGATCAGAAGTCAACATAAGCCCTTGAGATGTCAAGCTATTTAAACTTGTCTGAGCTTGAGTCGATGTGGGACCAGCACTGAATCCAGTGGAAATTGTCCGTCCTGTGGGTAAACCAGGTGACTGGGATATTATATCTGAAAATGTTTGAAAAACTGAAAAAGCTTGACCAGGTGTTGAGGTTAAACCAAAAATGGGTGTAGAACTTGTTTGTCCAGAGGTTATATCATGGGACTGAGACGATAAAGAACTTAAAGATGTTTGACGAGAAGAAGAAGAGCCAGTATTGGCAGAAATGATTTTTGTCTGTCCAGAAGTTTTATCTTGAGATTGAGATGTCAAAGAAATTGAAATTGTTTGTCCAGATATCAAGGATGGCGTTTGGGATGTCGATCTTGAATTTGTCTTACCTGAAGTCGAAGTGGGCCAAGTATTGGGTTCAGTGGAAATCGACTGTCCTGAGAGTATACTTGTTGAATGAGATATAGAAGTATTTGAAAATGCTTGACCAGACGTCGAAATAGAACTAACAGTGGGGGTCGAACTTGTCTGACTAGAAGTTATGCCAGCAGATGTCAGAGTACTTGAAATCCCTTGATTAGAGGTCGAAGAAGCACCAGTAGTGGGTAAATTTGAATTAGTTGTTCCAGAAGATATATCCAGAGAATGAGATGTCAAAGATACTGAAAATATTTGACCTGGTGATGGGCCAATAGTGGTAGAAATGTAACTTGTCTGCCCGGAGGTCATATCTCGAGATTGAGATGGCAAAGCACTTGAAAATGATTGACTAGAAGTCAAGTCTGGCGCTTGTGATTTTAAAGTATTTGAATTTGTCTGAACTGAAGTCGAAGTGAACCCAGTACTGTAATCACTGGCTAATGTCTGTCCTGAAAGAAAAGGGGGTGATTGAGATTTCAAACTATTTGAAAATGGTTGACCAGAGGTCGAGGTAGCACCAGTAGTGGGTAAATTTGAACTAGTCTGTCCAGAAGTTATATCCTGAGATTGCGATGCTGAAAATGTTTGACCAGAAGTTGAGGTAGAACCAATAGCGGAAATTGTCTGTCCTGAGAATAAAGCGGATGATTGAGATATTAAACTATTCAAACTAGTTATATCAGTAGTAGAACTAGTAGTAAGTGAAGTTGGACTTGTCTGTGCAGAAGTCACAAAATGATTCGTAGGGCTATGACTGGAATCTGTTTGTTTAAAAGTTGAACCGGAAGATATCGACGTTAAAAAAATCGACAATGGTTGACTAGAACTCAAATTTTGACCTGTAGAATAACTGTTACTGGTTTGACTAGGTGTTGCCCCAGTAGAGGTACTGTTGGTTATGTGTCCAGAAGATGGTGAAGAGTTTAGTGAAGTATAATTAATTTGTTTTGTGCTCGCTTGTAATCCAGTAGTTATTGACAATGTGTTATTAAATTGTGTGTTTGAAGTTCGCTTTGGGGTATAGCTTGACTGAGCCGTATGAGATGACACATTTGTAACAGAAGATGAAGTTGATAGAACCAAAGATAGGGCTGAGGGGGTTGAGTTTGACACAATATTCGTCTTCGTATTTGAAAATAAGGTTACGGCATTAATGTTAAATGTTGTCTTACCAACTGAAATGGTGTTAGCATTTTTATTGTAGCTCAAAGTTGTACTCAGCAGCGCCGACTTAGAGGACGAGTTTTGATTGGAGGTGGAAACAAAGTTGTTTGTCCTAGCAGTCGCTGATTGTCCGGCGCTGGAGGATAATCCATGTGTGCTTGTAATTGTCATTTGTGTACAGAGGCCACAGTACTTCTTGCAGTAAGCATTTGAAGTAACTGGGTCTGAACAAATATTCAGATATTTGTCGAGCTGTTTGCAATCCACTCCTGACTTATCCACGCAGGAAGCTGTTACCGATGACCCGACTGATCCGATTGGTGAAGATAAATCAGATACTGCAGTTGTTGATGTCATCACATTAGATTTCCATTTGGAACTCGGAAACATGGTCGATAGTGAAATAATGTTTGAAAATGATGACTTGGTATTTGTTTGGCTCTGAATTGAGTTTTTAGAATACACTGACGGAACCATTGTACACTGTTGAGTTTTGTAACCTTTCGTAAGCACGGTCGTTTTTACTGCGTTCGTAGATTTATTTGACTGTGGATAAGTAGTGAGTGGCATCGGTGAACTTCCAGAGAGGGAACTTGCAGTATTTATTAACGTTGTCTTTGGTTGTAGTATTTTGAACGTAGATTGCGCAACAGATAAGTTGTTCCAACTTGTCTGGGTTATGGCACTTTTTGATGGCAATGATGCATGTTGTGATTGGTATGCTGTTGTTGAACCGCACAAACCACAATACAGGGGGCAATATAGTTGTGCAGATTTGAAATCACTACAGACACCTAGATAAACATCTAACTGACGACAGTCGATTCCTGGTTTGTCCTTGCAGGTTTGAACTGAAAATTAAAACAAAAAAGGAAATGTCACTCTTTACGAAGTAATACCGGGTTGTACTGCACGCTCTCTTTTCTATTTAATTACTAATTCAATAATCAATTGCAATTTTAAGCTCATTGTCTTTCTTCAGTTACGCTTTGTTAATTTTGTTTCCTGTTGATAAATGGCCAAAATCGTTGTTTGCATGCCAAGTAAGTTAATCCGACATGATATGCCTATTCGACAGATCTCTTATAAAGTATTTTTAACGCTAATAGAGACGAAAAAAACAAAAAACAAACAAAGATGCTTTTAGCAGACTCCATTCAAATTTCATTGTAAATAATCATTTTATCAAGCTGAACGCGTTTTATATATTCACCTGAAAAGCTTGTATTGTTCATATATTAAACTGAAATATTTCTAAATTACAGCCAAATACTAAATTATACGAATTCGAACCCCTTATCTTTAAACATTTTCTGAAGTAAATATCCATTATCTTTTGTTATTCCCCAATCTAACTCTAGACTATTGTACTTTTAGAGGAATAATAGAGACTTGAGAGCCCAAGAAGAAACATCAAACGTTACGCACCTTTGGCGTTTTACCGAGGTATTAAAGATGATAACATCGAATGTTTCACATTGGTGTAAGAATACGACGCGTTCAATTGACCTATCTAAAATGTTATGATGAATAGATTTTGCACTAAAGAATTTTTAGATATCAAAAACAACATTTAGGGATAAAGAAACATACCCGTAGAAAACTGTGTCATTTGGTTTGTAGAGAATGTGTCCGCTTGTGTTGATTGTGAAGAACTGCTGATTATAGCTGGCATTGCTGAAGTTGCATCGGAACTAGTCGAGGGGGCTGTAGAATTCGATAAAATTGTCGATGCTAAGGGTAATGTTGTATTCAACAAAGTCTGTGTTCCACTGGTAAGATTTCGTCTTGTTGAGTGAGGTGGTGTAGTGGTTATCACAGGTGAACTTTGCAGCATGTAAGCCTGTGTTGATGAACCACATAAACCGCAAAATAATGGACAGGAAACTAAAGCTGCGGCCCTGTTGCTACAAACTTTCCAGTATTTGTTGAGTACTGAGCAATCAACACCTCTCGCATCCTTACATGCCTTTGTTGTTGATGTCATAAGCCATTGCGCAGATGATAATATAGGATTAGTGAACGGGTAGTTTGCTGTTGACGTGCCTAACGTTGCAAATTTGCTTGTTGATATTGAAATAGGTTGTGTAGATTGATCTTTGGTCGTATATCCATGGGTATGTGCTCCAGTTGAAGATATCGACGTTTGTTTTGTAACAGGCCTTGTATATATTGATATATTACTTGCTGTATTTGAATGTCCTGACGAAGACATGTAAACTGTAGAAGCCCCACAAAATCCGCAGTATAACGGACAATACATTAGTGCCGCCTTACGATCAGCACAGAGGTGTAAATAAGTATCCAACATCTTACAATCTATACCATTTTTATCAGTACAAGATGTTATTGATCCAGTTGACGTTGCTAGGTTACTGGTAAGGTTTGATGCTAAGAAAGTGGAACCTGATATAAAGGGCGACGTATTCAAAGTCGCTAATTTCTGCGATTTAGATATTCTTGAAAACCCTGTTGATACGGGAAGAAAAGTTGTTGAATCTGTATCCCTGGATTGTGAAGATATAACTGTATTTTGAGAGGTTGAATTCGAAAAGCCTGATACATTTGTTGAAACAGATGTTGTGGTTGAATTGCTGTTAATATATGAGCTCGTTTTCTTCACCGATGTTGTTTGGCTTGGAAATGTAGCTGAGACACAGAGTCCGCAATAATTTGGACAATATGTAATAGCAGAAGTTTTGTCTTGACATACCTTGTAAAACTTTTGTAGTAGGGAACAGTCGACCCCCTTCCTATCTTGGCATGAATTTATGGTTGTTAAATTAGCTGTAGTTGAGGTTGTTTGATCTGATTGGAAGGTTAGGGTACTGGGTTCTGTTGATTGCGTCGAGGTACTTATACCACAAACATTACAAAAGTTAGGGCAATAAAGTTGCGCCGTTAACAAGTTTGAGCAGATACCAATGGTCGCATTCAAAAAGTTACAGTCAACACTTGGATTATCTTTACACCTGGGTGAAGAAGTTTGATCATTCGTTGTTGTAAATGATGTACTTAGATGAAAGATATTGTTTATGCTGGTTGGCAATGATGATGCCAAAGCTTGATCTGTGGTACTTAGTGTGTTACTTGGCTGATAGAAAGTTGACAAAGTGCTTATGTCGTCGGAAGTGATTTGTGGTGTGTCTGTTGTTGAAGTAAAATGTGAGTTTGTGATAATACTTGTCTTTAATGTTGAAGAAATCGTTGGGGAAGATAACAATTGTGATGAAATAGTTGAAGCTATAGGACTTGTTGTTGACATAGGCATACTTGTAGTTGGTCCACACAATCCACAATACTTCTGACAATATTTGGATGATGCTATTGGATTGTTACATATCTTGACTTGTGCTTGTAGTAATTTGCAGTCAATGCCATGTGTATCTGAACAGCTGTTTGATGACGACGGCCCTGGAAAAATATGTATATATGATATTGAAAACTTCGGATTAACACTTAATAAATTATTCCAAACAGGTCATAATTTTAAATAGCAATGACACAAAAAAGTATAAAAATCAAAGTTTAATGATTTAACACACAAAAGAAACCTCCTGTTGCTTTTAATTATCCTGTTAACTTCATTGGATATACAAACTATATGGAAAACACTGTAAATATAGGTATTTAAGTAATTTGTTTTCACAACGAAAAATTGTATTTTGTCAATTTGAATAGATACTTCGGTAGCCATCAGAACCGGTTAAAAGAGCGGAGACGCATTTGAAACCGCTTTATTGATGTCATTTTGTAGCATCAAGGCGATACAATATTTTTTAAAAAAACTTTGACGGTTTTGACATCAAACAATCCGATTTAAGTTTTATTTTAAAAGTTTTACGTGATTTAACGCATCTCTAGTAACGAGATTTAGTAATATCATTTAATTTTTAGGCGTTTCTTTTATATGTATATACAGTTCGTATTTAGGGAAACCTTATTTATTCATGTAATGACTTGTATATGTCCGTCGAGGGTGGGACGTATTTATGCTTAATATTTACTTATTTTTGTCGACCATTCTTGATTTTAAGGCTTTAATTTTGTCTAGCATATATCTCTGAATGTATAATATTACAAGAACCATTACTCTACCATACATAATTTAGGAGCTATTGCCCTTTGTTGTTTTTTAGATTTGAATTTTGTCCGGCACATGTCTCTAAAAGTTTAATAGATATTATTGCAAAAAGGTAGACAGGTCTTGTAGAAGGAAATGTCTGTAAAAAGAGTCGTATACTTATCGGGTTATTATACTTTGGTTTGGGGAATTAGGGGGTCAAGAATTGAATTCTGAGTAAACGAATGTTTTCAAGCTATAATTTAAAAAGATATGTCTTGGTAGATCTTTCAAAGGGAAAGTTAAATACACAAGAACCATTCTTTTCTTTTTAAGTTTTTGCCCCTAGTTAATTTTCAAACTTGAGTTTGTCCTTAGCATATCTCTGGAAGTATAATAGATGTGATTGTGAAAGTGGACATACCCTTTAAAAGATAGGTACATTGCTTTACAAACATAACTATACATTGCGCTTTCTTGTTTTTCGGAATGGATGTTTTTTATTTTATCTTTGTATAAAACCTATGAAATGTCGTGCGCAGATAAACTTTTACAAAGAGAAGAACCATATCTCTAAATTACTTAATATTTTATTAAATGACCTTTGTTGCTTTTCATGAAAGAATTCTGTTCGGAGCATATCGGGGTGAATATAATTACTATTATGATGAGACTTAATAGGTGGAAAGATCCTACCATGGGGATGTGCAGTACATAAGAGCTGTGGAACAAACGCCACTTTGTGAACTAGCTTAAACAAACTGCTTTTTTTCATCTTCAGTATGGACTGCAGTGAGAAAAACACTTTAAACAAATGCCTTTTTACGCTAAATACTTGGTGGATCGCATTTTCTATGTGGCGATCGTCAATATTAATGAAATATTATAGATTAGCTGTGAATCCCAGTTTGAAGTTCCGATGCACAGATTAAGCCTGAAGATTTTGCAAGCATCCATCGGAAGTTCAAAACGGGTAATATTAGACGATATGATCCTGCTAAACTAAAATCGTTTCAATTCTAACATTATAGAGTTAATTTCAGAATAAAATCTAATTCACTTATTTTCAAAAAGGACTTCGTTCTGCTTTAATTGTTCAAGCTCGTCGAAAAATGTGATAACTTGGCAGTTATTTAAATAAAAACCAGAACACTGTTTTGGATAAAGTCTGTAAAACCTTTATTTTCTATTTGTATAAGTATGGCTGGTATATTTTAGTGTGGTCAAACCTTAAAATGGCGACATCTTAACCCTTGTCATGCTGAAAAATTACCTTACTGAGATACTGTCAAATCAAAGGGCTGAAAGCACTGATAGAACTTGTCGTTCAAAAATCAATATTTCTGTTAGAAATCAACTTCATAAACAACTCTGGCAGGAAAAGTACAGACCACGAGCCATTTAACCAATCGCATCTGTCAATCAAATATCCAGTTGACCAATTAGATCATTCTTTGAGACCAAAAGAATGTTTTCAAATCAGACATTCGTCGCCATTTTTGTTATCCTCTTTTGTTTGTTTGGCGCCTTAAACGTCGTAAGTACATTTTTTTTCACAGCTTTTTAAAATAAATTCTACAATTAGCTCTGATTAAAACCGAAGCTGGATTTCCTTTTGGAGTCAACAGGCGAGGCCAATGGAGTAAATTATGAAGGAGGGGGGACAGCGATTAATTAATTACCTATACCACCCCGCCATCGAGTAAGTCTGAGATTACACCAAACTTCCTGAGTATCGTGCATGACGACATATCTATATAGGCTGGTCCATATTCATCAACCCATTCCACACAATGACACTTATTGACGCCCCTTTAGAAAACCAAGTAGGAAAACATTGTGTAATATGAAGAAATTGCTTGTAACAAGCAATTTCTTCATTTTCTACAATGTTTTTCTACCTAGGAAGTTGAAAAAATCTTAAAGTTCATAAACTTGCAATTGTCGTCTGCAACTGTTTCCAATTTGGACCAGTCTGAAATTTTCTCGTATGGTAATGGGTTAAATTCCAGACATTTCAAATAATGGCATACAGTACAGGTATGTTGAACATTTGAAACACATAAGCCTGTGCATCTACTCAGTCTGATTGGAGTCATAATTATACGTTCTGTAGATAGATACAGACTTCACGCTTCTTTAATTGTAATTGTACCTATACATAAAAAAGGGTGACCATTCCGATCCAACCAATTATCGCGGAAATACTTTGACCAGCTGTTTTTCTAAGCTTTTCACTTCATTGGTCAATGAACGACTTAAGGCGTGGTCAATTAAATATGATGTTCTCAGTGACGCCCAATTTGGTTTCAAATGTAATTACAGTACAGTAGATGCAATTTTTATTTTGAATTCTTTCATCCAAAAACATTTTTACGATAAAAAAACAATTATATTGCTGTTTTGTAGATTTAGAAAAATGTTTCGATTCAATTTACCGAAATGGTTTATGGTTTAAACTAATTAATAATAATATTACCGGTAAACTTTTACATTTGATTCGTTCGTTATACAACGATGTTAAATTGTGCATAAAACACATGGGCTCTATTTCAGATCTATACAATTATGACGTAGGTTTGTTACAAGGTGAATCGCTTTCGCCGATCTTATTTTCTCTATTTATTAACGACATCGAACTCTTTTTAATGAAAAATACTACAGATTGTTTTAGTATAGGTCAGTTGTCGATATATTTATTACTTTTTGCTGATGATTTAGTTTTAATATCCGACACAGCTAAAGGACTACAAGATTTATTAAATGCTTTTGAAAAATACTGTGATAAGTGGAAACTTAAGGTAAATGTTGAAAAAACTAAAATAGTTATTTTCCATCGCGGTAGAAATTCCCACAATAATTTGTGTTTCACATACTCAGGAAATGATATTGAAATCGTGACTAAATTCAATTATTTAGGCTTGGTTTTTAGCAGTAATGGATCCTTTTTGGACGCTCTTAGGACTTTAAACGGAAAAGCAACACGATCAATGAGTGAATTATTGTATATTACCCAAAACAAAGATATCCCTTGAGAAATTATGCTCGATTTATTTGATTCTTTTGTTGCATCTATTATATATTATTCGAGCGAAGTCTGGGGTTTTATGACAAGTGAACTTACTGAACGTGTACATAGAAAATTTCTTAGGAGAATTTTAAACGTCAAACAATCAACTTGTAATTCGGCCATTTATGGGGAACTAGGCAGATATCCCCTTCATATTAATATAAAAATTAGAATAATCAAATACTTTATCAAATTATTTTCCGAAAAAAAATCTAATTGTATCCTGCATGCACTTATAAATGAAATATCTAACATAGACAGTTCAAATCTTTGGACTTTCAAAGAGAAAGAATTACTACAAAAGACTGGGTTTTATGATGTGTTGTTATTTCCAGAATCAGTCAATTTAAAGGCATTTTTGCCCATTCTTCGTAACAGATTGCTCGATATATATATTAGTGAATGGTTTCAGGATATTAGCAGCCGAACATCTTTATTAATTTTCAGAAATTTAAAAGATAGTTTTTATTGTTCTGCTTATATTATCAAAATGAAAATACCAACTTATAGAAATGCTTTGACCAAGTTACGCTTATCAGCCCACCAGCTTTTAATTGAAACGGGACGCCATAGAAACATTACCAGAAACGAGAGAATTTGTAAACTATGTAACTTGAATCAGTTAGAAGATGAATTTCACTTTCTATTAGTATGTCCAGCATATAAAGAAATTAGGAAATTATATTTGAAAAAATATTATTACAATAAACCGAATATGTTAAAATTGATAGAATTATTGAACTCAGAAAACGTGAAAACTCTTAACGGTATTGGAATTTATTATACCAAAGCAATGCATGAAAGAAAAAATGAATTGAACATTGTTACCAACTGACACTCATTCTTAAATGCCTATGATGATTTATTTTTGAACCTTTTGATATACACTATCAATTAGGACTCTTTCTTCTTCATTATTTCCGCCTTTTATTCCTTATTTATTTTGTTAAAAATATGTCCGTACTCATGCATATGATTTATTATGTTTTGATTTTGACGATGAACCACATGTGTTCAAGTCAAATTGTTAAATAAATATTCTGTTCTGTTCTGATCAGTTTATATTAATAGCGAATATATAAACACCTTGTGTGAATGACAAAGCTGCTCAATGTATTCGCTTTGCCAACATCTTTAGCTAATGTAAAAGCATCATAAGTGTATATACTTTGTATAGATACTTATAATGTTTTTACACTAAGCCACCGACATGTGAAATAACTGGAAATTTCATCAAGGACATACCTGATGTGAGAATCGTTGAGGCGGGTGTGGTGTTTGGTGTAGATCTTGTATACACTGATGATTTCAGACCTGTCGAAGTTTGGGTCATAGCAATGGTAGAGGATATATTAGTTGCTCCTAAGGTATGGTGTTGTGTTGTTGTTGACAATGATATCGGCTTAGTTGTGAGGTGTAGAGTCGATATCGGTATTATCGGACAACCCAGAACATCAACCCTCATACTGATCTTGTCATTCCATTTTAAAGGTGTTATACGAATACATCTGGCTGATACCGGACATGGAAATAAGTTCTCAACAGCTGTGTCTTGATCCGCATTACCTGTAAACGTCTGAAAAGTAAATAACAAAAGAATTGTAGATTTGCTTTTTTAAAATCACAAAATATGCCAAAATTTAACCCTTGTTCTGCTCAATAGAAAACTGTTTTCGAAATGATTCAAAACCAATGACTTAAAAGAACTGAAATCACAAGGTTTAAGTATATATTTGTTCTGAAAATTAATTAATTCTATAAACAGTTCTGTCTCGAAGAGAACAAACAAGTGGTGTAGACAAAGATCAGACTTTACTCATGTGCAGCCTGGTCTTTGTCTATGCCTCCTGCCAAAACGGGAATATTCGGGGTCCAACATGACAAGGGTTCGAATTCAATTAGTCAACAAGTACGTTCATAGTCTAGCAAATTCCGAAACTACTTGTATGTCCGCGATGGTCCGTTTGTACGTAACAGGTAAATTTGAATTCCTTCTATAAGTTTCAATAGCTTAATCAAAATACTAAAAGTACTGTAAGCCAGCAAAGCATTGTTTTGTTCAGTAATGTTCTTTGTCAAACGTTATAATGTTAAAGGACGAGGTTAAAGTAACCAAGCAGTTAACCCATTCCCATACAATCCCTCCTTTTTACGCCCCCCCCCCTAAAAAGTTGTGGAAAACAATGTGAAAAATGAAGAAATTACTGTTTTCTAACTAAAGAGATAAATATTTTCAACATTTTAAAATTGTCGTCCACAACTTCTTTGACGACTTTGATCAGAGTCATTTTGAACTCGATGTGCTAAAGTGAGCTAAAATACCTCGGAGATGAATTTGCATGCAGATTTTGTAATATTCCTGAAAAAAAAACATAAGAACTACTTTTTATGGCGTAGGCATTTAACGGATTTAGTGGTTAAGCCTCCATTGGCAGTTTGTACTCGTTAAACTTTTAGAAAACCTCAAAATTTTGTCTGTTAACGCTGACACTTTGCTAGCTAATGAACGAGCAAAGCAAAACATGCGGTGTACCTATGTTCGAGTATGAACTCATATGAATTATATTATAGTATTTCCGTCAAAGAATTTTGATCAGATGAAAACGTGGCTTAAAAGGGGCTAATTTCCATACATGGTTAAAGTTTTGAAAATCTTTTTCTTAGAAACCAGCATATGGAATTCAGCCAAATTTCTCAGGAACGATACTTTCGAGACTCTTTATCAGATTATGTAAAGGAATATTAACCGGATAAATGATATGACTTTAATACGTTGGGATTATGTCCCTATATTGTATATAGTGAAAACTTTAAAAATCCTTTTCACTCAGAAACCAGTAGATTGGTTTTAACCAAATTTCACAGGAACTATCCTTTTGACAACAAAATTTTACAGGAATGATTCTTAGGCGACTATTTGTCAGATTCCATCATATAATTTTGATTGCTTGAAAAACTTGGCTTTTATGGTCGTGCCTTATGTCCATTTATGGTATACAGTGAAAAATTAGAAAAAAAATACATTTTCATCTGACATAGTTAAAATAATGTAACATAATTTGTGAAACATTTAAAAGTTTAAAATGCTTCTCTTGAACTACTAAAAAGAATTCAGTGTCAAGATTTATTTGCCAGACATGTAAAATATGATTTGGTTTATATTGAATTCCTGAAAACACCATTTGCTTAATCACTACATTCAGTCCTGCGGAGCGATACAGGCCCTCAAGCGCCTCTATTCCGTATATAGATAATTGTTTTATAAATTCGGTATTTTATGCCCTCTCATTCAACATTATATTAAAATTGTTTGCTCACTTTTATGGATCCTCTGGTATTCCGAAGCAAACTTGGATGTTCCGCGGATGATCTCAAACTCATGGGTATAATTGTCAAATCGCGGCTGTCAATCAAGGGATGTATCGACCAATCAAATTGTTCATTCAGCCCGGAGTTGAGATTTAAATCAAACATTGGCCGCCATTTGTGAGAAACTGTTTTGTTTTTCGTCGACTTAAACGTCGTAACTACAGCTAATTCCAGCTGTAGTTACGACGGTTAGGTCGAAAACCAACAATTCTACTTTTATGTTACTGACCATAGTGTTTGCAAAATAACGCCGTTTTAATTGAAACGCGACTTCCTGTTGGAGTCTATGGGCTGGGCCAAATTAGTCAGTGGGCGGGACCAGCGATTGGTCATTTGAGCCGGTTGGACATGTTCCAATCCACTCATTTGCTCAAAACCTGTCAGATAGACCTAAATAGTTTAATCTGTCCTAAAGTTCAAAATCTTCGATCTCGTTATATAAAGTACTCTTTTAGCTGTTAAAGTATTTCGACCAACTAATCCGGATCTAAATATTTTCAATGTACCTAGAACAATTCTACTAACTGAGAAGGTTACGGATCGCTTCAATCAATCAAACACGATCGACCAATCAGATAATTCAATTAGACTAGAAGTGAAATCATGTTTGATTTCCAACATTGACCGACAATTATGTGAAGTTTTTTTTTGTTGTTGTTGGTGGTGGTTTGGAGACTGAAACGTAGTCACTATACCTTCTTAAAACAATAGTTACGACGTTTAGATCGCAAACCAACTATTTTACTTTAAGATACATGTTTATGCCCATAAATCAGTGAGCGTGGCAAGCAGAGTCAGTGGGTGTGGCTAGCGGAGTCAGTGGGCGGGGCCAACGATATGTCAGTTACTCGTACCTTTTTAATATCTATCCACGTTTTACAATCCTGGCTATAGGAAACACGATACTCGCTAACCCATTGCTGGCAACAACCGTTTCTACCCTGTGTAACAACTCCGCGTATAACGCTGGGCGTGGTTAGTTGTATCTGCAAACAAATAGAAATAAACATATAGTTTTGTGATAGGGTATATAGAATCGACCAATCTGGGCCGTCAATCAAGGAATCAGCCGACCAATCAAACAATTTATTCAGCCCGGACCTTAGCTTATCAACCCCAACATTGGCCGCCATTTTGATTACCTTTATTGTTGGTTTGGTGAATTAAACATCGTGACTACAGCTTATTCAAGCTGTAGTTAGGACGTTTAGGTCACAAACCAACCAATTTTTTTTTTGTTACTTGCTACTGGCCATTAAATTCGCAAAATAACAACGTTAAAAATCGAAGCGGAACTTCTTGTCGGGGTTAGGGAGTCAGTGGGCGGGGCCTGCGATCGGTCAATTAGTATTAATGGTTAAGTTCAACATATATGAACATATACGGGCCGCCGTTTTTAATTAAAAGATCGGTTGACCAATCAAACCCTTCTTTCAGATCGGAGGTGAACTTTCAACTCCAATATCTGTGTGAAACATTATTCAACAAGAATAGTAATATACGAGTATGAATAAAAATCAAATTGCACATATACGTAAAGCCAAAGCAATTAATCCATTACCAGGCAACACATTTTTAAACTAGTCTGAATTCAAAGATGTAGCAGACGGCAATATTAAGTTGAAGATAATTAAAGAAAATCTTTGCCTTTTTCGGATAAAAACATCGCGGATAAAAAAAATTGCTTTTCACATTTTCCATATTTTTTTCAAAAGACTACTTTTCTCTAGGGACGTAAAAAACGATACTGTGTGAGAATGGGTAAACAGCCTGGACACCAAGACTGTGTAATATGTTTGTTCGTTGATCGTCCAAAGTACGTTTGGTCAGTACCCATCTACAAAGCTTATAGTGAAGACTCTAATCAGACTATGCAGGTTGTCTTCGTAATCGAAGTCTTTGTATTTTGAACATGTTTAATTCACCATTCGCGGCTGTGAAACAAATAACCAGTCGACGAATGAAAGCATTTATTTAAGTCAGCCCAATTAGCTCAGTTGGTTGAGCACTTAACTCCAGAAATCAAGCTCACGGGTTCGAGCTTTGGGCTGACCATATCAACTAACAAACCAATTATCTTTCGGATGAGACGTTAAACCGTGTGACGATGCTATCCATCGAGCACGCCAAAGAAGGAGGCGGAGCTCTCAGCAGTTTCGTCCTGTATCCTCGAACTATCCCCCGTAACAGCTAGCCGTCTTCTTTGGGCGTCGCTGATATGGGCATGTACTACGGTAACGACGTGAATAACGGAAATACACACACACATTTATGTGATGGAGAATTGAGTTTTGATTCCGACATTGGTCGTCAAATTGTTCAGCTTTTTTGTTGGTTTGGCGACTTGAACCCGTAACTACATCTTACTCAATCTGTAGTTACGACGTTAAGGTCGTCAACTTTTTGCCACATGCTAATGGTCGTGCATTTGGTAAAATAATGCCGTTTAAAATCGAAGTGGAACGTCCTGTCAAGTCAATGGGCAGGACCAACGGAGTGAGTGGGCGGGGCCAGTGATTGGTCAATTATTTGAAATGCCATGTACAGGTTATATAAATCAGTACTAGGAACAGTTATATTTATATAATTAGTATTGGGATAATAACCCTTAGCTGAATTTAGACATACCCATGGTCACGTAGATATGTAACTGGCTTAAGTATCTCTTTCCACATTCATGGATTAATTCACTAGAAATGAACAAAATATGAATAAAAATATCCGGTAACAGTACGCTTTTTTTTCTTAAAGTACTCTACAGTCAGGCTAAATCTTTAAACTGTGAAAAGTTCTATCCTATTTCGGTTACGGTTATCTCAAATGAATTTGGACGAGACATATTTTGAAGTTGATACCTCGGAAAACCTGATACTAAAAAGAATTCGAAAGCCGTGGGTTAAAATCCGAGCCGTAATGCTCGTCCCATAGGTATACCCTTGTGTAAGGTGCACAGCTCAAGCCATTTCACAGCAAGGAAAGCACATTGACTAAACGCTTGTAGAAGTGAAGTTACCCCCCCCCCCCCCGACACACCTACTAAGGGTACCTTATAGGAATACATAACCAATAAAATTACCTGAAGATACTGTTTTGTATCTTGAACACCTGCTACCCATCCGCCAGCTTCGAAGTGACCTTGACCTAGGTTTTGTTCTTTAGTATTCAGCACCGCCTTGTCGGGCGTGGCTATCACATTCGGGTCCAATAGGATGGACGATACTGTTATTGTTCCATTGTTTTTGTTTGTACTCAACATCCGATCCTTGCAAACAGCTGTAATACAAATAGAAGATACCGAATGAATGGGTCATGAAATAGCGAATTCATTAAACGAGTCATATATAAACAGAATAATCAAAGTACTGAAAGTACTGTAAACTAGCAAAGCATAGTTTTGTTTAGTAATCTCTTTTGCCAAAGTTTGTCATGATAATTAAAACAAGGCTAAGGTTAACGCAGTAGAATTTGACAAAGTCTTAGACTGGTTCAAAATGAAAGAAGTTGGAAGAAGCTAGTGGAATTTAGAAAGAAAAATTCCTTGTTGGTTAGAAAACATTGTGGACAATGAAGAAATTGCTTGTCACAAGCAATTTCTTCATTGTCCACAATGTTTTCCATAGCTTTTTTCTTGAGATGCTTAAAAAAGTGGAATCAGTGGGAATAGGTTATAAAGCATGCTTTTTAAAGGGTTCACCACAATTTGAATACAGTTGACAACATTCCTGAAATACATAGGAACTACTTTTATAGCGTAGACATTTAACGGATTTAGTGGTTAAGCCTCCAGTGGCAGTTTGCACTCGTTGAACTTTGAGACGACCTCAAAATTTTGTCTGTTAACTTAAGCTATCAAATCCGACGCTTTGCTAGCTTAAAACACGAGGCTATGTCGACTTTTTAACTGTTTTAGATGAAAAGCACGAATTTGAAGTTTTGTTTATAATAAGACGTAAACATTTGGGATACATCGATAAAGTATTTGCACTTAATCGATTTATGATATTCCGCATGTTTGCAAAATGATTTATTGTGGCGTTCAATCACATTAGATGTGGACTAGTCTAAAATTTTATACGTTGGTGATGAGTAAATGGTAAAAGACGAAAAATAAAAGGGAAATTTTTTTCTTAAAGCAACTTCGACATCTTTTAGATCATGATTTTCCTTTCATATAATTATTTTTCCAACAATATATTTGCTTGACATCATTATCTCAGAAAGGTAAGCTAAATACACATGTTGTAAAGGGTTAAATCTTAAGATGTGTCAAAGTGACTCATTAAAGGTTAATTTCACGGGTTAACTGCATTACAAACTACCCTAGCAATTGAAATATTTGTTTTAACTTACCCAAACATTCCACCTGTCTTGCAAACACTGAAATAGAAAGTGATACGAACGTTTGT
Source organism: Fragum fragum (assembly GCA_946902895.1). NCBI lineage: Eukaryota > Metazoa > Mollusca > Bivalvia > Cardiida > Cardiidae > Fragum > Fragum fragum. Next base: position 5,974,107 of record OX336372.1, on the reverse strand, counting down.
CCTGAACTAAATCGATCGAATGGGGTTTAACGCCGCTTTTAACAGTATTTCAGTCGCGGCGGCTGGAGCACCTAACAATGGATTCCTGGTATTTCTCACATCAGTACTACCGCTACATTCTTTCCTAGCCTCCAGCTGCTATCCCACTTAGGTTTACGATTATCCACCCATTGGTGAATGACAAATGTCGGAAAGAATATGTGCCGCTGCCGGGGATCGAACCCATGACATCCCATGATTGAAGATTAGGAGTCTGATGTGCTACCGAGTGCGCTATGACGGCTGCTGTCCTTAGCTTAAAGCCAATACCAAAACTTATGGAGAAAATTACAAAGAGTTGGCAATTGACGGGTCTCTGGCTCCATCCATTGACTCCGGTGACCACGCCCACTGACTCCAACAGGAAGTTCTACTTCGATAAAAATCGGCTCAATTTATTCGGCCAGTACCATGCAACAAAAAAGTTGTGTGGCGACCTAAATGTCGTATCTACATCTTGAATAAGTTGTAGTTACGACGTTTAAGTCGCAAAATCAACTAAAATACTTCACATGAATGTCGATCAATGACGGAGTTCTTAGTTCATTGTCGGTCTAAATATATGCAAAGTATTGACCCTTTTCAGACTGAATGGACAGAGGATAGGGATAATTAGCCAACCAAATTTTTTGCTTTTTAGTTACATGATACTGTCTATAAGTTTTGCAAAATAATATTAAAGAGATGAAGAGATTTTTTTTTCATGCAGGTATGAACCGAAAAACCTAATCACACTGTATGAATACGCGAAGCGGATTCATACATTGTGTGATTAGGTTTTTCGGTTCATACCTCCATGAAAACAAAAAAAAAATATCTTCATTTTTTATAATTTAATAGCACTGAGCGAAAAAAACAAAAGCTTTACAAATTTACATGCCTTTTTGTATGGGATTATTTTGTGCGGAAGTATACAAAATCGCTGCGTGCTCAAAATATTGTTCATGGAGTTATAAATATTTTTTTCGACCAATCAGAACGGACGTTTTTGATAGACGAAACTAAAAATTCAATAATCTAATATCTAATATTGAAGTGGAAATTCCTATCGGGGCTCAGAGAGCGGGACCAGCGATCCGTCAATTATCCATTCTTTTACCAATCAATTAACAAAGTTGTGCTGTCAGTCAATGATTCAATCGACCAATCAAATCATTTATTCACCCCGGAGCTGAGCTTTCAACTCCAAGATTTGCCGCCATTTTTGATTACCATTTTTGTTAGCTGTAGTTACAACGTTTAGGTCACCGACCAAGGATTCTACTTTTTTGTTACATGCTACTGGGGAAATAATGCCGTTTAAAATCGAAGCGGGACTTCCTCTTGGAGTCAGTAGCCGGGGCTTACGAAGTAAGTGAGCGGGTCCAGTGATTCATTAATTTCTAGCAATCAATGCTATGTATAGGAGACTACTGAGAAGCTCTTGTAGCTGCTTTTATGGTGGTGCCGGGCGACGATCACAAAGATCGTATGGAATTATCAAATTTTCACTCGAATCGAAAATCTTTAATATAATTCTAATTTTTTTCCGAAAATCAACTCTTGTATTTAAAGACAATTTCTACTATATTATTCATGAATACATAGAGAATTGGGTTCAACTTGTCTGAATTTTTGTTAATCGTCACCGAATAATATTATAAGTGTCAGGGTTTTCATGTTTTCATGACGTCGTCAGAATTTATAGATTTTCGATTTGTTGACCCTGGAACACTGTGATATTTGAGCATTTTATTTTTAGATGTAAAAACATTATTTTTCGGAGATAAAAGGCTCTATAATTAAAATAGAAATAAATAAAATAACTTGGCAAGCAAGCAATGTTTAGGTCAGAGAATCCTTCTGAAGGGATTGCCTTGAGTATATCGACCAAAAGGTCTTAACGGATCTCAAATATTGGTCGAGATGTCTACCAAAACCATTGAAACCAGAGAAAGAAGTAGACCTATTTACAAAGTACAAGGTATGCCGATCTAAATGAATGATTTGATTGGTCAATTGGTTCTTTCGATTATGGACGCGTTATAAAAGTGGTCGCTTAATAAAGGTTGTCGATTAATCAAGGTTTACTATATTTGTTAAGATGTTGCATTAATGTGACTGAAAATTCAGGTCGGTCAAAATTGGAAAATCCCTTTCAACTAATGTGACGTGTCATTGGAAAAGAAACATTCTGTTTAATGCGAAAAGTTAGATTCTTGGCCAGGGTATCTCCTTGGGCATTGCATTGAAAGACCCAGCTTAAGGATACCCAGGTAACACATGAATATCTGAATTTCGCCGTGATAAAAAAGAGAGATTCTTCACATTCAATCAAACAAACAGCCTGACGGCGTAGTGCGACCATGATCGAACTTTCTGAATCTAGAATGGCCATTTTACATTATCGCAGATTTTCCCCAAACTTTAAATAGTGTTTCTAAATGGCATATCAAAAAATGTATCAGTTAAATCATTTGTTTAGATCGGAATGAAACATTGAACATCTAAGTTAAGTACACGTATTTATTACCTTGACAACTTATATGTCGCTACAACAGTTTATTCACGCTGTATTTAGTACGTTTTGGTAGCCAAGCAACGATTTTACATTTTCTTTATGATATCTTAGTCAAATTTCCCTGTAGGAGATTAGAGGGCGTGGCTAGAGATCCTTCAATTTACTATCTTTCAGTTCCTGTTTTACTGAACCCCCGGGATGTTCCTTTTCTTATAATGGGTCACAACCTTTTTAAACAACAGGACAGGTCAGTCAGACAGAACGAATTGGCTCAGACAATCAAAATCGTTTTGTGTCGACCCCGGTCAGTAACCGCTCTGCGCACAGTCTTGCCAGATGCGATACGATTTCTAATTCTGATGGTCTCTTCACGACAAGATTTTGGACTAGTCCAAATTCGAAGAAGCTTCAAACAGCAAAATCTAGGTGGTGGGATTTGAAAAATTCTTTGACTTTTGAGATTGGAAACATTTATGATAATGAATTGATTGATTAGATAATTGATTTAATGGGGTTTAACGCCACTTTTAGCAGTATTTCAGTCATATCGCGGCGGTTAGAGTACCTAACCATGGATTCCTAGTATTTCCCACAGCAGTCCACTACATCCTTTCCGAACCTCAAGCTGCTCATCCCACTTAGGTTTTGCGATTATCCACCCATTTGTGGTCGACAACTGTCGGAAAGGATATTTGCCGCGGCCGAGGATCGATTCCTGTACCCTTTGACTAGTTTATACTAATTTATTTTAGTTCGATTGCGACGAAAGCTTTTAGCTTATTGAGTCGCTCTCGAACACACAAACCAGATGTTTTCACATCCCTGAAAGAGAGGCAGCGGTTTAACCCCACTGCTACCAACTTCTACAGCTGGGTAGACTGGGGCTGGCTATTAAGTGTCTTGCCCATGAACACACCCCGGTGACAGTGGGACTCGAACCCGTGACCTTCAGATCACGAGTCAAGCACCTACACCACTAGACCATCGAGGCAGACCAGGAGTCCACTGCGATATATGCAAACAATTTCTTCATTGTTCACCATGTTTTTCCAAACGTTTTTATATGGGGGCGGGGTGTCAATAGGCGTTATTGTGTGAGGATGGGTGAAGCGCGGGGGTCACCAACATTTACCGTAGTTACTTACAGACAAGTAAAGCAATTCCACATAGTAAATGATATTCCAATTTCATTTCCACTTTTAATTCATTAAACAACCGAGTAAGTCGTGCAGTTTTCTATTTAGACGCTTTATGATAACAGCACAATATTTGTCCAAGAAACTATCGGTGGCTTGTAACTGTTTCGGGTGGTACACTTATACTTAAGGATGAATTACATTATCTCTCATTTACCAGACAACTTAATAGGAAAGGATAGATAAATAGCTGAATAAACAATAAAAAGATGAATAGGATAGAATTTATAAAATGAAATTAATACGAAAGAGAAAAATTTAAATCAATTAATCTATTCCCGATAAAGCACGCTTTTTTTAACTGTCAAGAAAAAAAGGCATTTATGTCAAAATGTAGCAAAGAGGTCATTCAAAGTCAAAGACGTTAAAGTTGCCTCATACCTGGTAAAATCAAAGGACTGAAAGTACTGAGAAGTTGGAATGCGCTGAAAGGGTCATAACTGTGGAATTCGGTTCAAATTCATTTATCAATTTCCGAGTAAGCCTCCCTCCCTTAAACTTAAACCAGCAGTCCCATTCGTGTACATATATGCGTGAACAACCCACCAAAACATAAATCCAAATACAGAAATAAAAAAAAAAACTAGCATTGTCTTAACCCATTCCCAGACAGTGACGCTTTTACATGACCCTCATTATGAAAGCCTTGGAAAACATTGTGGAAAATGAAGAAATTGCTTGTTACAAGCAATTTCTTCATTGTCCACAATGTTTTCTGTTCATAAAGACCAGGGTTTTAAAGATTTCATCAACTTACAATTGTCGTCTGCTACGTGTTTGAATTTGGACTGGTCTAAAATTTTATCGTGTTGGAATGGGTTACGCACAGCAAAATTAGAATTTTCAAGCATAACATTCTCCTTTCGATCAACTGTAGTACGTGAACTCCTTTTAGAATCTCGAAACAGAGAATAACAACTTCTACAGTGAGAAATCAAAGACCTAGATGATTATTTGACCCTCAATTCTATAACGATCATACTAAACTCACGTAGATTTTCACTTCAAGTTAATGAGTATACGTGAAAATTTGCGGAAATACGCGGAAACTTGTTTCAGGGTGATCGATTTGAAATACCGGTTAAGACTTGGGAAAAAAGAATATTTTAAGCGTTGTGAGTAAAATTCAAAAGAAAAAAAACGCTAATGTTACTGTAACGTAATTGTTTGCAATGGTAGTTTTGCACTTTTCCTAAAAATTCCTATAACATGATGAAGATAGTATCAAATTATCTTCGGCGACCTGTAGTCGCGCGATTTCTTATTCGTTATTCGGCTTTAGAACCGTAAGCATTCTTAAGTAAAAAGGACCAAGCTGAAAGCTAGATGACACTTGTTAAAGGTTTAATGTGTTATTATTGATTTAAACTTGTAAATAACGACATAATAAAGCGTATTCATTTAGTAAATAAGTAGAAACCGGAAGTTGATATGTTTACGTTCTAATTTTCACAATCTTCTACTTTCGTTTTGCATCTATTTGATTTTTATTGAGTAAAAGCTGTAAATCCCACAATAATCGCGTTTGCTTGGTGCCTACGATCCCCCTTGATTACTCTAGAATGTTTTAGAGCACTGGGCGGCGTGATTATTGTAAAAATGCATTTGCGACCTGAGCCATATTTGTAAACATTGCCTATTTATGGTCACATGACTACCGCATGTAACTTGAGATCACGTGATGACCAAACACGGGACGGCGAATCTCAAAAAACAAATTACTGCGCTGATTATTACCTTATTTTTCAACAATTTAAAGCAAACTAAAGCATGTTTAGAAGTCTCTAAACGATTTTTATATCATCTTTCACATGTGCCATATTATTGTCTTCGGCTACAACTAACTGATTGTCCATGGCAAGTTGAGATGAGAAGTAACCCGAGGTATATTCATATCTAAGAGATCACGTGATGTGTTATAAGGAACCCGAAATGAAATTGTCTTGTGTTCATTTTGCGGTTTTGTTAAATCTAAATTGGAATTGCTCCGTATTCCAAATTAAAATCCGTATTAAACATTTAGTACAATAGTCGAATTAATTTCCGAGTTTTTAAGATTTTATTTATAGAACTCAATACTACTTTTTTTTTTTGCCTTTTCTGAACAGTCTGTCCATAAGTATTTTTACTCTCAAAATGATGTCAAAATAAGAGTTGGAAACTGGTATTCTATTTTTTTTATTTTTTTAAGAAAACCCTATGTTGTGGATACTTGTTAGAATCCCGTCGAGGAGACAATCCCAATCCTCAACACATGGTTTGCCACAGTTGTGCGTTGAAAATTAAATTCAAAGTCCAAAGAGACGGATCGCATTTGGTAATTAAAAGAAATGGTAGACCAACCATATCATTCATTTATATCGGAAGTAAACTTAATTGTGGAGCTTTCTTGTTGGTTTTTCGACTTAAACGTCCTAAATACAGTTTAGCCAGGCTGTAGGTACCACAATTAGTTCGCCAACCACAAAGTTTAACTTTACATTTCATGTTACTAGACATAATTTTTGTAAAATTAACTCCGTTTAATATCAAAGTGGAACTTTCTGGTGGAGCTCAATGGGCGTGGCCAGTGTCCCCTTAAATACCCCCTGTATCTGCAGGGGTCGACACTAACTTTGCTTCAATGGGATCCCACAGGAATCTCTACCTATTACTTCAGGGTTTCCCCCAGATAATCGGGGATCCCTCCTTGATATACATTGACTCATTCACGCGCAATCCTGCCCTTCTAAGCCAAACTTGAAAAAAAGCTTAGGAAAACATTGTGGAAAATGAAGAAATTGCTTGTTACAAGCAATTTCTTATTATCCACAACGTTTTCTACCAAAAACAAGCAAATAGAAATCTGGAGCATAAGCTGATACATTGAGATCTATTATACTGGAGAAATATTGAGGGATCTTGACGGAATCCCTAGCCTGAGATTGCTAGGGTCCCTTTCAATTTTCAGGGAACCTCGGGATCCCGGGACACTGTAAGTGTCGACCCTGTATCTGTAGCTCTGCTATCAAATAAAAGTTACTTTGTCACGCGACCAACGTTCTAATGTTTCCGTTTCTAACCATTAAGACGGGTGTATCCGTTTATCACAGATAAATCTCAACTTTATCACCTTTCAATTGTTGACAGTAAATAATGAGTGTACCCGTCCAGAATTGTTACGATTTCCAGCCGACAATATGGCAAATAGTATATCAAAATGTCTTTTAATCCATTTCCGCAAGACACAAATTTAGACTGGTCTATATTGAAAGAAGCTGCAGACGAGAATTTCAAGTTGATGGAATTTTAAATTTTTTTGTCTCTTTGGATAGACATTCGCTTAAAACCCGTATATGAATGTCTTACCCCTAAATTGGACATTATAAATTCGATTAGACATTCGCCGAAACCGATTCATGAATGTCTTACCCCTAAATTAAACATTCGATTAAACATTCGCTTAAAACCCGTTATTAATCTCTAATTCCTAAATTAGACATTAGGTGGCATAAATATGGTAAATTTATAATGTTTGTTGTGTGTATGTTCAGTTATTTATCGTCGCTACCGTAGCACATGTCCATATAGGCGATGCCCCCAGAAAACGGATATATGTTACAGGGAAAAGCGATTATACAGAATGAAGCTGCTGAGAGCCCCGCCTGGTTCTTTAACGTGCACGATGTAAAGCACCGTCACATGGTACTTCGGTTTAATACCTCGTTCAAAAAAAAAAAAATTGTAGCGTTCGAACTCGTGAGTTTGTGGTATGAAGTCAAGTTCTCTACCAGCTGAGCTAATCAGCTTGACCATTAATACTGCAAATTGTCTGTCCCTAAGTTAAGCGTCGGTTGGTGAGAAAATTGTCCTAACCATAGCTTGAAAATGATGGAGTTAGGATATTTACAGTTAACACCGCATCACAGGCTCATTTTTCCGCCCGGTGTTTTTTTCTCTTCCTAACATATGTTTCAAAGTAACAAAACGTCGTTTGGGCGAGCGAAGTGTCGTAACTACAGATTTATTCAAGCTGTAGTTACATTTTGCACGCCCAACGACGATATAATAGAGTTGTTAACACACTTTTAAGGTACCTATCATTGCATGTTCTAGTACCACAGTTATCTTCCCTTAACTGGTATACGCTGTTTCCAATAAAATGGGTTAAATGGGTTTTACATTAGCTTTGACGTTTATCCGTGAAAATTATATTACATAATGTTACTTGTTGGAGCATAGACATATTTTCAGACAAGAAGTTAAGATTTAAACGTTCTTTCGATTTTGGGGATATAAAGACCAAGATAATACTTTACCGAGCCCAGCAGGACTTCGTCAAAAGGAGCTAAAAACGAAAAATAATGACAGAATTTAAACATTAAATAGGCTTTACTCGTCCTTGTTTAAAAACGATGATGGGATTAAGAAATGTTGTCGTTACAAATATTGTCTTTTAGTCACGAAGTGTGATACCAGTAGAATACTAACACGGTAATTGTTATTAACCCTGTCCTGAACAACCCCTGGTTTTTTGCCCATGTGTTTTTTATACTTGAGAATACATAGTGGAAAAAGAAGAAATTGCTTGAAACAAGCAATTTCTTTTTTTCTCACAATAGTTTCTACCCTATTGATTGGTTATTTTTCAACTAAAATCAACTTTAAATTGTCGGCTGCAAACCCTTCGAATTTGGATAAGTCTAAAACTTTCCAATACGGTAAAGTGTTAAATCACCTTTTCTCCTGATTCGTGACAGGATTCTGCCATTATCAGCCATACACATGGTATTGTCAGCTGGTATGACACAGATTGGGCGGAGATTTCGATTATCAAGAATGTTGCACGCAGATTTCTGCTCTTCCCGAAGCACTGGATATAGGAGGGCAAGTTATAGTGAGTGATCAAATGTTAATTTTGTCTATACCTATACAGACAAAACTTACCTTCGATCACCCACTTTAACTTGTACATCTATCGTGAATTAACATTCATGTCGAAAAGGAGCAGAATCGTCCAACAATGGATTTGGTTTTCTTTTACGGAGTAAAAGTAAAATTGTTGCTTGGCGACCCAAACGTCGTAACTACAGCTTATTCAAGCTGTAGTTACAACGTTTAAGTCACCACACTAACTAAAATATTTCTTAAGATGCCGGCCGATTTCGGAGCCCAAATTTTAATCCCGGTCTAATGAATGATTTGATTGGTCGACTGAATCTTTGACAGTCGCGATTTGTCGATTCTCAAGACCAGACTTGGATTTTCAGCATAACAATTAAATCTTTGGTCGAAAAGAGGACAATCGAAAGAATGCAAAATTATCATTAGGATCCCTTTCATTGAGTGCCTGTTGAAAAAGATTTAAGCTGCATAACTATACAAACATTTTCAGCAATCTTGAACATATATGGGCCAACAAAGTGACCAGTGGTGAACCATACAATAAGGAAATTATTGCACGAGGACATTTCCTCTTTAATGAACATGGAATGAGTTCTTGAACCAAAAGCAAACCGCGTTGATCTATTTTACAGGTGATATATCTAAATATCGATGAAATAGCTAATCTGGTCTGAATTCTACAGTCTTGACTTCGAACCAGAAAACGACCAACAATCTTCCTGCCATTTGAAAATAGTCATCGTCGGCCTAGTTTTGCTATACAGCTAAAACACTATTACATCCATAGGCCTATGGCTAATGTATCTGAGGCGTGGTCATTTAGCAAGTCTTTGTCAATTGTATTCGTTTTTGTGACGCTTTGTGTAATTAAATCAATTACCACACATTTTTTACGACCGGTACAAATTCAAAGAAGCCGCTACAGACGACAATTTCAGGTTGCTGGATTTTTATTTTTCTCTCTTTTTTAATTCTTTTTGGATAGAAACACTGTTACAGGCAATTTCTTTATTTTCACAGTGTTTTCCAAAAACTTGAGGAGGGACGGTGTGGGTATGGGTTAAACCCGGGTCAAATCGTTCACTGGCCGAGAAAGGTAGTCGGAATTAATAGAGACAATAAAGAAAATGCGTCCTTATACCATTTCTGGTATTTGGAATGATCAAAAACGAAAGAGAACTGTTTTAAACATCAATTTGCTTTGATAAACAACTTTGTATTTAACACCCAGTCACTCAGTGCTTTGGGATACAGTTGTATCTAACCGAATTTGTAAAGATAAAGATATCAAGAGGTTCTCCGCGCAATACTTACATTGTCAGTTTTGATTTCAGCAGATAGAATTGAAGCAAATCTGTGTAGGTCTATAGACGAAAATCGTTGTTTTTAAGTTTCCTATTTTTCAACAAAGATTTCAAAAAAAAAAAAACCCAGTGTATGTTCAAGTTTTTTTTTTTGTTTTTTTTTTAGCTTCTACGTTATTTGGAATAGTTCATTATTCATGGGTAAAATAAGCCAGTAGAGCAGTATTTTTTAAACAGTGATTCGGTTTGAAGATTTAGGTACGAGTTCATTTGGGCACGAGCTGACTGGATACCAGTTACGTCCCTTGACAGGTGTACGCACTTGCCTTAGCAACGGTATCCAAAATCAAATATGGCGGACGAAGAAGGAAAACAACCGCCAGCAGAGCAAGAAAAACAAGGTTATTAGCTTTTTTTAGAATTATTTAAACAGAATAGCCATGGGAAATCTGGCTACTTGAGTTATATGTAAGCCAGTGTTAATTTGTTTGATCAAGTGCGATTGATTTCACTATAACTTCACTCTTTTTGTAAACAACATTGCTTCAAAATCAATTCAGAATCAAGAAAGGGGACATAAAAATACCGAATACCAGCAAGAAAAAGAAAAGTAAGTCAGTCCCATTCACTCTATTTGTAGATTGCGCTCGATCAAGCCTCGGGCTGACTCAACAACCAACTAACTCAAGTGTTATCAAGTGGGATTGACAGGACAATTTACGTGCAATAGGGTGCTATACCTATTTCTATCTGGATTTCTCTGGGCGATTGCCTTCAGACTTCGTTAAATGACATCTGATTCTTTCGGCAAGTGGCGAGAGAGTAAGACCCTGGAAGGACTGGTACCACTCATAGGTTTCCACTCATAGTTTGCCTGCCAGTAATACCCGAAAGGGGAGTTGGGCAGTATATATAGATAGATAGATAGTTTGTACCACTCATAGTTTGTACCACTCATGTTTCGCTACTAAAGCAAAACAGCCTCAGATGAGACGTAAAAAACCAAAAGTGATGGTGCTTTACACTTAAGAAACAGGCAGGACGTTGGTTTTTATCCTCTATCCCTATCATCATTTTCTGAATCAACTGATTGTTTTCTGATGATGTTGCTCATATGGACAGATACTACACAGGGGTTGAAAAATTTCTTCAAACCTACTAGTCCTGTAGGACTAGTAGCTCTGAATTTCTACTGGCCCTTAAGGCAACCCAACTCGCCCTTAAAGATGAAGAAAATTACTACCCAAAAAACGATCGGATGTCCGATGTTCCAGCCATGAGTTTTAAAACAGACAAATTTTATTTAGATCGACGTATTTTCGCTTTGCAATACACATTACAGTGATCAATCAAGTGTAAAGATACGGAATACTATGCAGGCTAAACTGGAGATCCTGTCTATACATTATCGTGTATTTCGACATGGTCTCCAGTCTACAAATCAAGCGTCTATGAAGATTGATCAACATAAACAGGGAACAGTCAAATTTTACAGCGAATATTGTTTCCGATATGAAGTTGTTTGAAATAAATACTTTCTTTTTCGATCCTTTATTTTTTCCCTCAATCAGCGTGATTCAAGTCCTAAATTTGCACTCGCCCCGTCGGACTAGTTCGTCCCCAAATCTACTCGCCCTACGGCATTTTCTACTCGCCAATGCGAGCGGGCGAGTGGATTTTTCAAATTCTGCTACAGCTGATGATACATTAACAAAGATGATACACTTGAATCTCTGGTCAAAGTCCACTAACTTTTATACTTGAGTTTCCCCCCTTTGGGTAGTCTCCCGTATTCAATCGGTTTCACTTCTGTGCGTTTGCAGTTAACTCTTGTTAAACAAACAACAGACAAATTGTAAGAATAATTTTAATCAATAGCAGTGTATAGAATATGACAAAGAAATACACTACCCCTAAAAACTCTAACTAGTAATATCCCTAAAGTCTCAGAAAACGTTGATCCGTGTCCATATTTCATTGTTTACATCGTGACGTCTGAATCATAGTTTAAAGGCACTGTTTTTTGGACAAAATTATTTACCAACACATGGCACATCTCAACAGATCAAAAGTGTTAATTAGATTAAAATTGATTTCATTTGACACTTTAATAATTCTAAGCAGAGGACGTACAAAAATAGTTGATTTCACTGATGCCTAATTTCTGTTCACGAAAAAATTGCAAATGTTTTCTTTTAGAAAACTTCTGACCTAGATTTAACTTCATTTGCACAATCAATTCACAAATGGGAGTCACATGAAAAGCGGCAAAGGCAAAACTGGAAGTGGATCAAGGTCAAATGAATCCATCCGCAAACTAAGGTACATGTCAACAATATAGGGTCAGAGTTCTTTTCTAATTTTGTTTTTGATTATTTGTAGCATTCATCTAAATAATTTTCGAAATATTTACAAATAAAACCAGTTTTAGACAGATCTTGAGTTGTGACAAATTTTATGCCTACTGATTCTTTCATTTGCTCACAATTTCTTTTGTCTGCTTAGTTTTGCAAACATACATTCATCGTGGATACTATTCATTTTATACCATAAAAATATTTTGGGATTCATGTTGATTTTTTCTTCTTGCAAATAGTGTTGTCATGTAGATGCTTATTTAGAATTGGGTAGATAAATGTGGAGTAACTTATGATTACTTTTTCAAGTCTGTTTCATCAATGGGACAAGTGTGACATTGATCCTTGGATGTAAATTGTTATTGACACTGGATTTTGATCTCCATGTACTTTTAGTTTGGTTCATGGAGTCATATTATCATTGCATAAGTGCCTTGTAATTGTTTTTTGTGTCACATAGTCAAGGTCAAGGTCACAATTGACTTTTGAAAACTGATTCTATGCATGTGACCTAGGACTTTAAAACTTTGTACAAATGTTCTCCATGATCCAAAGAGGTGTCCTATTGTTTTGTGTAATGTAGGTCAAAAGGTTTACTGTGCTACTTCAGTGACGAATTGCTGAAGGAGGGTATATGTCCATTTTGTGACAACTCTATTTATTAAAGGGAAGTGTTTTATACCTTATAAATATAGATTTATTCTGTAAGCAACATAGTTTTGCTCAAAGTGATGAACATTTTCTTCCAATTATTATGTTTCTGTCAAATTATTGAATGAGATGGTCTGGTTCATGTATGACTACATTCTAATGAATATTAATCATATGGACCAGTGTTAATTGTAAAACAATCATGACGCTCATGTAACTAAACATGATAATTCAATACACTTTACTAGTGTATGAAAGATCACCAACAGCATTCCATTTGAACTTTAACTTGAATGTAAATGAATTCACAATAGTTTCTTAAATCTATTACAGAAGATAGTCCTCAGCAAGAGGAGGCTGCTCCACAAGAACAAACAGAGCAGTCCGAAACCCAAGATGTAGGTCAGGAACAAGAAAAGGCTGATGAAGGGAAGGAGGAGACAACCAAGCCTGAAGGCGAGGAACAGGCAGAAAGTACAAAACAAACTGAAAGTAAAGGGGAGGCTGATGGCACAGAACAGGCTGGTGGCACAGAACAGACGGGTGGCACAGAACAAGCAGAGGAAAAGAAAGAAGAAAAAAAACCTATAGAACAAGAGCCAACTGTAGATAGTGGTAGGATACCAATTTCATATTCTATGTCAGCCACGATTAAGTCTTTACTGTGTAAATAAAGTTTTGAGCAAAAATCTTAAAAAGCTGTACAATGGTTAATATAATAAAGATTTTCACCCTTTTACATTTTCTTAAATACATGTAGCTTGAGATGAATTGTGTAATCATCAAATTGTAAAAATAAATCTAGACTGATCTATTTTATGGAAACCCAGAGCTTTTCTGTATAACTTTAATAAATACATAAAACTCCTTAAGTCACCACATTTTCCTGTTACAGCAACATTCTGCCATTAATTTGTTTCTGCGAGAAGGAAAGTTCAGTAATTAAAGTGATAACATTGATGTCAAGATTTTGGTTCACATTTTAGTACTAAACCTACCTTTTTCTCTGCCATCATTTATGACTGATAAAAAATAGTTTATATCTGAGTTTGAACAGAATTATACCATCAAGGATCCTAATTTGGTTGAGCTAGACAGTGGCAAAAAGTTGTACAAATCCTTTTTCAATGAATTAATTCAACCAGTTACCAGGTGACAATTTTTTGTGAGACAGTTTCAAATTGAAAAAAAAAGAGAAGCTGCAGGCGATGATTCTCTTGATTGAATTAAAAAAGAACTTGTTTTAAGCAATTTCTTCATTTTCCAAAATGCTTTACAAAGCTTTATTCTTGAGGTGCTTCAAAAATTGGGATCATGTGGGAATAGGTTAAGAGTCATTTTCTATGTTTATTGATGTTATTGTTGTTGGTTACTGTTGTTTCAGTTAATTGTTCACTGTTCATTTTATTGTTATAAAAATTTTACCAAGATCACTGTTTATACTCTGAAGAATACATCTTTGTTGTATGCTGATGTCATTGTAAAAATGATTGATTATCAAGGTGAACAGCCACCAGATGGTGAGAAACAAGAAAAAACAGAGCAGAAAGAGGGTGATATAGAACAGGCTGAATCAGAACAGAAAGTAGATGAAACAAGTGGACAAAAGCCTGATGAATCTGAACAGAAACCAGATGATGAAGGGCAAAAACCATCTGAAACAGAACAGAAACCTAGTGAAGAGGAACAAGCAGAACAGAAACCAGAGGAGCCAGAACAGAAACATGAAGAGACTGAGGTGGATCAAAAACCAGACGAAGGAGAACAGAAGCCTGCTGAAGGGGAACAACAACCCCCTGAAGGGGGGCAAATTGAAAAGTCTGAAGATGCTGAACAAAAGCCTTTAGAAGGTGAACAAAAAGCAGAGATAGAGGAACAGAAAGATGAGAGTGTTGAACAAAAGGTTGCAGACGGAGACAAGAAAGATGAAGAAATTGAAGAAAAAGAGCCAAAAGAAAAATCTGAGGAACAAAAGGAGAAAACTGAGACAGAGGAAAAAACTCAAAAGCCAGCACAAGATGTTACTGATGGTCAAAAAGGTTTATTTTATTTGTTATTACAGTTATAGTTATTGTTGAAAGTTCTTGTTTCTTGCAATCATAAGCTCACAA
The DNA here is from genome assembly GCA_946902895.1 of Fragum fragum. Classification (NCBI taxonomy): domain Eukaryota; kingdom Metazoa; phylum Mollusca; class Bivalvia; order Cardiida; family Cardiidae; genus Fragum; species Fragum fragum. Next base: position 5,959,065 of record OX336372.1, on the reverse strand, counting down.
AAAGTAATTGGTATTGTCATATGTGATCAGATGTTGTAAATTGCTCATAGCTTTAATATAATTGCATGATTCATTTTAGCTCTGTCAAACAATACATTATTTTGCTACAATGGCCCTAAGCATTTAATGCTTGAGACTTAATTTTAAGAAGAGTAGAAACAAGGTAAATTATTAATGAAAGACATATACATTAAGGGATTAGCCATATGATAAAATGCATTAATTCCAGTCTAAGGTACAAGCACTATATATGATTTTTTTGCCAGTTGGAAATACTTTTTATAAATAAAAAAAGGGTTCTGTAGATAATTAAGCTATGCAAATGTTGCATTGATGATCCAAATAAGACCAAAACTTTTGATGACAAAAATATGAGAATTTGAATGATGTTAAATCTTCTTTTGCTGAACACAGAGTATTTCTATTTCAGAAGGAGGTATTGACAATGATCATTCTGCACATATGCCTACACCACTTATTTGTCCTTTTTAATCTAGAGTTGTCAATAGAATAAATTTTCAAAAGAGATATTTACCTACAACTAGTGATTCCAGTACCTTTCAGCTCATTGACTTCAATTATGGGATGTCATGGGTTCGATCCCCGGCGGCAGCACATATCCTTTCCAAGATTTGTCTCTCACCAATGGGCAGATAATCATATACCTAAGAAGGATAGCAGCTGGAGGCTAGGAAAGGATGTAGCGGTAGTACTGGTTTGAGAAATACCAGGAATCCAGTATAAGGTGCTCCAGCTGCCACAATATGACTGAAATAGTGTTAAAAGTGGCGTTAAGCCACATTCAATCAATCAGTCCATTGATTTTAATGCAGTTCTGAAAAAGGATTTAATTCAGCATGACAAGGGTGAAGAAATTTTTTTTTTCAATTGCACATGGAAGATATTCAAATGGTATATACATGTTTTAAATTTGGTGTTTTCTTTCTTGTTTCTATCAAAACACAGATGAAGAGGAAGGTAAGGAGGGACAGACAGAGGAAGATGAAGAACCAAAGATTCCGGACAATTTTTATTACGAATATGAGAAGTTTCAGTCTCGTCCGTACATCACACCTGACTCGGGGCTGCCTGAAGATATGATTACTTTAAAGTATCCTTCTCTTTTTATATCTTATTTAGATGAGCATTTTTTTCTTGAGATTGGAAATAGAATGTTCCTCCTTTTCTTTGCCCAATACTGATATTATTCTATAGGCACATTTGCATTTTCAAATACAATGTACATGAACAAGTACAAGAATGTATAGATTTTATCATCTAACTTACAGAATGATTGTTCTACATGAAAGGATTAACTAATAAAAGTCTGATTTATACCCTTTGCTGTATTATCTATAGTACATTTTAACCGATTACTTAAGAGATGAAGAGAATATTTTTTGTTTTCATGGAGGTATGAACCGAAAAAACTAATCACACTGTATGAATACGCGAAGCGGATTCATACATTGTGTGATTAGGTTTTTCGGTTCATACCTCCATGAAAACAAAAAATATTATCTTCATTTCTTATAATTTAATAGCATCGAGCGAAAAATGCAACAACTTAACAAATTTTGATACCTTTTTGTAGTGAACTATTTTGTGCGGAAGCATTCAAAATGGCTGCGTACTCAAAATTTTGTTCATGGAGGTATGAATTAAATTTTTCGACCAATCAGATCGCTCGTTTTTGATAGACGAAACTAACAATTAAATTATAAGAGGATACAAACAAAGGCTCTTATGGGGTTGTTTCACAAACACATCTTGTATAACCTGGATTGAAATCAGTGCAACTAATTGGAATTCTGAAATTTGTATTTTTCTTAACTCACGATAAAGGCGTTCCTTTGGTTATGATTGCACAAAGAGAGGAAATCTCCATCTACTAGATGAGAAGACAATCATGTTTGCTGCTGGTAACGTTGTTGAGATTGTAGATCTACACACAAAGACACAGACATTCATTAGAAGTACAAGTGGTGGAGGAATTGGTGCCATAAGGGTAAGTGATTTTGAGTATGATTAATGGGGATGAAGTATTTATGCACTGGTTCTACACATTACCAGGCAAAAGAACTTTTAACTTATCCCAACTTAAAAAGAGATGAATAGTTTAAAATGAAAACAAATGCTTGTTACAAGCAATCTATTCTTTTTAGCTCACCTGAGCACGAAGTGCTCTGGGGGAGCTATTGTGATCGGTCATCGTCCGTCATCCATCCATCCGTCCGTTCACAATTACAAAAAAATCTTCTCCTCCTAAACTACCCATGGAATTTCAACAAAACTTCACAGAAATGATCCTTAGGTCATGCTCTTTCAAAATACTTCAAAGAATTGAAATCCATGAAGAACTCTGGTTGCCATGGCAACTGAGTGAAAAAACTGAAAAAATCTTCATGGTCCTCTTGTTTACTTTTTAAAATGTTCCATAGCTTTTTTAATCAGAGCATAAAAATTTTGAATTGGACAGTTGTGTGTTAATAAATCTGAATTAACCTTTTATTTCCAACAGTTATAAGTTGGTATCATTTAGGCTAGAAACCATTTTCAGAAAAGACAGACATCGCAATTTTCGTCTCCACAGTGATCCTAACTGATATTTCCTTGAGTGCATCAAAATATAGAATTATACGGAAATAATGATAATCATTATAATAGAATTATCTTAATTTACAAAGGCTACATATTTGGTTGCCAAATCTTGGCTGTGGATCTCTTTTCATTTACAAATGACAATATTTAAAAATACAATAAAGATACACAAACCAATCAAAAGACATTCATCATTAGAAGCAAAGATTTTTTTTAGTGGTTATACCGAGTGCAATATCAGTCTGCTAATTTGTTTCAGCTGTTTAGCAGAATTCTTATTTCCCAAACCCATTCCCACACAATGACACTTTTTGACACCCCTAAGAATTAGAGCTTTGGAAAATATTGTTGGAAATGAAGAAATGGCCTGTTACAAGCAATTTCTTCATTATCCGAATGTTTTCTTAGCAAAAATAAAAGATTTCTAGAATTCCATCAACTTAAAGTTGTCATTTGCAACTTCTTTCAAATACAACCAGAATAAAAAAAATTTGTTTGGTAATGGATCAAGTCTTTTATCAATATGCATTTACTCCCATACCGTTTTATTCAAAGACTCCATAGTCAAAACAGATTGTCAATTATATATATATATCAAGGGAATACTGACAAATTTAGGGTAAAATTAGAGTAAAAGAAGTATATGCTTGTATTATAGAGCCATTCACTGCAAGAACCTGTAAATTCCTCTTTTTCACTGAGACTAATTATAATGTAATGGTATGATAGCCTTTATATATTTGAAAAGATACATTTGATTTTCATCCAGACCAGATGTCAGAGAAAGTGTTAATTCAAGTCACATGATCATTAACAATTTCTTCACTTTATTTGCTCATATATAAAACATTGCACTTTCCCCGAATTATATATGAACATGAATTTTAAAATTCCACAATTTTCATTGTATCTGTTTCTGAATGAAATTCACTTTCATAGCTGCATTAAAGTCAAAACGCTGAAAGCACTTGAATTCCCTAGTTTAGTGTTAATATTTTATTTTGTATTCAATTCTATAAACAACTCTTTCTTAAATGTTAAAAAGGTTGCATAGACTAGGATCAGACACAAGCTGATCTTAGTCTATACCTCCTGTCTATGTGTAAAATTTCCCTTTTTCCAAAGAATTTTCAACAGCTTTTTTCCTTGGGTGTGTCAAAATACCAGATTGTGTGGGAATTCGGGATATAAATTCTATTTTGTGAAGCATAATTCAATTTCCATCATGCCCTGATTTATATCTACTCTATAGGTCCATCCATCCAGGAAATATTTTGCGGTAGCTGAGAAAGGAGACAGCCCTAACATTAACCTGTTTGAGTATCCATCGTTAAAACTATACAGGGTACTGAGGGGAGGTACAGAGAAAGCCTTCTCTTACATTGACTTTAAGTAAGTTATAGTTTTGGAATGTACATATTATATTTGTAAAAAAGCTTCTTAGAGTTTTATCTGGTAATTAGAAATCATTTCAATAAATTGATATGTGACACTGACTTAACCCTCTCCCATTTTTCAAAATTTTTGAATGGTCCAATTTGAAAGACGTTGGAGACGGCAATGAAAATTGTGTGCAATTTGAAATGAAACCATCCTATGTTATTGGAAAATAGTGTGAGAAAAGAAGAAATTGCTTGCCACAAGCAATTCTTTCTTTTTTCACAATATTTTTGTAAGTATGAAATCACATGGATGTAAAACAAGGGACTGTATGGGAAAGGGTAGGTGCATGTTAGTGTGTTATTGTTTCCATTTTTTGCTTTGACTTTTACATGCCTCAAACCTTTTAGCAGGCATATCTTGGCATCACCTGTGTACACTATGATCAGAGTTTCAATTTACACCCCATAGAAAGACACTGATCCATTTATGCTTCTTTAGTAGAGGAGCAAATATTCTAAATGTCCTGAGTTTCTGTCAATGCTGCTCAATGAGTGCTTCCTGCACATTTCAATGGGTCAGCGCAAAACAGTTGTAACTGCATATAAACATATAGGCTGTTACAACTGTTTTGTGCTGACCCATACATTGGTAATGGTTAGAAATGTCACAACAATCTCCTTACTATGTTTTCTTTATTTACAGTCCAGATGGCACGCTGCTGGCCTCTCAGGGTTCTGATCCGGACTACATGTTAACAGTTTGGGACTGGAAACAAGAGAAAACTGTACTGAGAAGCAAGGCTTTCTCCCAGGAGGTATTTAGAGTGACATTCTCTACAGAACTAGAGGGTCAGCTAACTACATCAGGAACAGTCCATATCAAGTAAGTCATTTGGACCTTGGTCCAAGTATATTTTAGACTGGTCCAGTTCAAAGAAGTACTTGACAAAAATTTCAGGTTAATGTAATTCTAAGAGTCTTTTTATCTTGATAGGAATCATCGTTGGAAGTGAGGACATTGCTTGTTGCAAGGATTTTCTTCAATTTCTGTATTAGTTTCAATATCTTTTTCCTTGAATGTCTTAAAAAAATGGGCTTGTGTGGGAATGGTTTAAGCACTTGGACATCAATTACTTAGTGTAAAGTTTTTTCAAATGTAGACGCTCTTTTACTTCAGTGCCTGAATAATAACCTGACTTTATTTGGCACATTAGAAGTCAAAAACACCCATCAAAGTTAAAAACTAGTAGCTTTACTTTTTTTCGAAGAACATGCTTAATCAATTTTTTTATTCATATCTTTTTTGTATTTGATTATAATAGGTTGATCTTGAATAGTACATTTCCTGTCAACAATTATATGCAAAATAAGACTATGAAATAGCTGTGGATGCCTATAACAAAAATGGTGTGCTATTTACAACTTGGATATTACAATCATTTCAAACACCAATAATTTCTAACACGCACTACAGAGTGAGGCTTTGGTACAACTAATTATAATGAATGAACCTGTAGCTAAAAGATATTCAGAAAAACATAAAATTGATTTTTTCATATTATGGAAAATGCTATCTTTCTGATTTTCAAAAATAAAAAAGATGTCAATATTTCAAAAACTGACAAAGTTTAATATTAACCAAATACCAGGCATTTTAGACTGGTCTAAATTTTAAGAAGTTGCAGCCGACAATTTTCAATTGATGAAATTTTGTGAGGTAAAAACATTGTTTATAATGCAAGAATTGCTTATTTTCTCAAACTTCTTTCCATAGGGGTCTAGCGATAATCAGACAAATATGACATCATCAAAATATTGGAATTTGTAGCATCAAAAAGCAATGTCATTTATATAGGTTTTTCAAGATAATGAATCAAAAACATTTCTTTTTTATCCTCTATGTCCATGTATTCATACGAAAGTTGTTTGTGTTTATGAAATAGGATTGACAAGACCATTTGATTGAGTGCTTTCAAATTGGTTCTGGGGAAGAAAAATCAGCTTCGTGAACTTATATAAAAAAATCCAAAGAATGTAGGGCCTTCCTTTTGCAAAGTTTAACTTTGATGACTTTCATTGCACAGATTCTGGAAAATGGCAGACACATTCACTGGTCTAAAGTTACAAGGAGAATTAGGGAAATTTGGTCGTACAGAGATTACAGATATTGAAGGCTACGTTGAACTGCCCGACGGTAAAGTGTTGTCCGGTTGTGAGTGGGGTAACATGTTACTGTGGGATGGAGGTTTGATCAAAGTCGAGATTCAACGAAAGAATAAAAAACCCTGCCATAATGGACCCATACAGCAGATATTGTTAGATGAAGGAGAGTTGATGTCTATTGGAGTGGATGGATATATTAGGGTTCGTTTTTTCACACCAGAATTTGTTACTACCTCTTTGAAAATTTGAGTAAGAGAGTCATAAAGATAGGATTGACTTTATGACTTTCCTTGTTTTTAAACCTTCCAACACAACAAAATTTAACACCTGTCCAAATTGAAAGATTTTGCAGACGACAATGTCAGGTTAATGAAATTTTATACAGTTTCTGTGTAGAAAACATTGTGGAAAATTAAGAAATTGCTGGTTACAAGTAATTTCTTCATTTTCAAAAATGTTTTGTTAAGTACTTTTCTTGATGGTTATAAAAAAGAAGGATTGTTTTGGAATGGCTTAAACCATTACATGATAAAAAATGTAACCCTTGACCAAATTTATAGAAGTTGTAGAAAGCAATTAAAATACATTTAGTTAAAAAAATAAGTGTCATATAGATTAAAAGATATTACTAAGAAAAGGAAAATTTGTTTATAACATGTAATTTCTCCTTTTTATACGCCCGTCGAAGACGGGACGTATTATGGGATCACCCGTGGTGTCCGGGCATCCGGCTGTCCGGGCGTCCGGTTGTCTGGCGGTGTCCACTTCTTTGTCCGGAGCATAACTCTGTCACCTTAAGTCCAATTGACTTTAAACTTGGCAGTTATATTCTTCTCATTAATACGGAGTGCAGTGCACAAGAACCATAACTCTACCTGGCCTATTTTTTGAGTTATTGCCCTTTGTTTTTTTTCATACTTGAATCTTGTCCGGAGTATATCTCTAAAAGTATTATAGCTAGGATCATGAAACTTCATGGGTGTATAGATCTCACCAAGGGGGAGTGCAGTGCACAAGAACCATAACTGTACCTAGCCTATTTTTTGAGTTATTGCCCTTTGTTGTTTTTCATACTTGAATCTTGTCCGGAGTATATCTCTTAAAGTATAATAGCTAGAATCATGAAACTTCATGGGTATATAGATCTCGCCAAGGGGGGGTGCAGTGCACAAGAACCATAACTCTACCTGGTCTATTTTTTGAGTTATTGCCCTTTGTTGTTTTTTAATTCTTGAATCTTGTCCGGAGTATATCTCTAAAAGTATAATAGCTAGGATCATGTAATTTCATGGATAGATAGAGCTCACCAAGTGGGAGTGCAGTGTACAAGAACGATAACTATACCTAGCCTATTTTTTGAGTTATTGCCCTTTGTTGTTTTTCATACTTGAATCTTGTCCGGAATATATCTCTAAAAGTATTATAGCTAGGATCATGAAACTTCAAGGGTGTATAGATCTCACCAAGGGGGAGTGCAGTGCACAAGAAGCATAACTCTACCTGGCCTATTTTTTTGAGTTATTGCCCTTTGTTGTTTTTCATACTTGAATCTTGTCCGGAGTATATCTCTAAAAGTATAATAGCTAGAATCATGAAACTTCATGGATGGATAGAGCTAACCAAGCAAGAGTGCAGTGTACAAGAACCATAACTCTACCTAGCCTATTTTTTGAGTTATTGCCTTTTGTTGTTTTTCATACTTGAATCTTGTCTGGAGTATATCTCTAAAAGTATAATAGCTAGGATCATGTAATTTCATGGATAGATAGAGCTCACCAAGTGGGAGTGCAGTGTACAAGAACGATAAGTATACCTAGCCTATTTTTTGAGTTATTGCCCTTTGTTGTTTTTCATACTTGAATCTTGTCCGGAATATATCTCTAAAAGTATTATAGCTAGGATCATGAAACTTCAAGGGTGTATAGATCTCACCAAGGGGGAGTGCAGTGCACAAGAAGCATAACTCTACCTGGCCTATTTTTTTGAGTTATTGCCCTTTGTTGTTTTTCATACTTGAATCTTGTCCGGAGTATATTATTACAGCTAGGATCATGAAACTTCATGGGTGTATAGATCTCATCAAGGGGGAGTGCAGTGTACAAGAACCATAACTCTACCTAGCCTATTTTTTGAGTTATTGCCCTTTGTTGTTTTTCATACTTGAATCTTGTCCGGAGTATATCTCTAAAAGTATAATAGCTAGAATCATAAAATTTCATGGATGGATAGAGCTCACCAAGTGGGAGTGCAGTTTACAAGAACCATAACTCTACCTGGTCTATTTTTTGAGTTATTGCCCTTTGTTGTTTTTCATACTTGAATCTTGTCCGGAGTATATCTCTAAAAGTATTATAGTTAGGATCATAAAACTTCATGGATGTATAGATCTCACCAAGGGGGAGTGCAGTGCACAAGAACCATACCTCTACCTTGCCTATTTTTTGAGTTATTGCCCCTTGTTGTTTTTCATACTTGAATCTTGTCCGGAGTATATCTCTAAAAGTATAATAGCTAGAATCATGAAACTTCATGAATGGATAGAGCTCACCAAGTGGGAGTGCAGTGTACAAGAACCATAACTCTACCTAGCCTATTTTTTGAGTTATTGCCTTTTGTTGTTTTTCATACTTGAATCTTGTCCGGAGTATATTATTACAGCTAGGATCATGAAACTTCATGGGTGTATAGATCTCATCAAGGGGGAGTGCAGTGCACAAGAACCATAACTCTTCCTGGCCTATTTTTTTAATTATTGCCCTTTTTTGTTTTTCATACTTGAATCTTGTCCGGAGTATATCTCTAAAAGTATAATAGCTAGAATCATGAAATTTCATGGATGGATAGAGCTCACCAAGTCGGAATGCAGTGTACAAGAACCATAACTCTACCTAGCCTATTTTTTGAGGTTTTGCCCTTTGTTGTTTTTCATACTTTAAAATTGTCCGGGGTATATCTCTAAAAGTATAATAGCTAGAATCATGAAATTTCATGGGTGTATAGATCTCACCAAGGGGGAGTGCAGTGCACAAGAACCATAACTCTACCGTGCCTATTTTTTGAGTTATTGCCCTTTGTTGTTTTTCATACTTTGTTTGACAAAAAAAATTCATTCAAAATAACCTCAGTTCTATTTAAACGCCCAGTTAATAGTAAGCAGTGTGACGGGCGTATCTTGTGACAGTTTGGCACCTTGTTCCACAATGCTCTCCTAAATTAACTTTTTGCAGGGCTTCAAAATGTTGGATTGTGTGGTGATGGGTCCTCTTTTGCTTTCAATATATGAAAAAATTCATCTGCTTGTGTATAAATGCAAATTTTGGCAGTTTTACGCATTTTAGCAGTTTAAATATCTTTTTTAGGGAAAACCAGTATTGTGGAAAAAAGGAGATTTTGCCTCCATGAAAAAGTTTTCTTCATTTCGTATAATTTTATGATATTAAGCAAAAACAGCAATTTTTTATGGAACTATTTTGTGTACAAACATACAAAATAGCTGTGTGCTCAAAATTTTGTTCATAGAGTTGTGATTAATTTTTTTTTTCAGCCAATCAGAAGGCTTTTTTTTCCGATAGACAAAACTTACAATTATAATTAACACTTAACATGCTTCATAGAGCAAAGCACTGAAAAACTTAATTCTTATCATTATTTCAGGTTTGGGATTTTGAGGCAATAGACACAGCTGACACGACAGATGAGACAGGAATGTTTGAACTTGATCCAATGAATGAACTGAAGGTTGGGCCTGATGTACAACTGAAAACTATCATTAAATCTATTGACACTGAAAATGAACCAACAATATGGTATGCCCAGGTAAGAGATTCATACAACTACTTTTGGAGGGATGAGATAGACTCTTCCAAACACTTACCCATTACCACCCTTATGATGCCATGAAGAATTGTCATAGAAAACCTTGTGAGAAAAGAAGAAATTGCTTGTGACAAGCAATTTCTTCTTTTCTAACAATGTTTTCTACCTTTTCTACCTTATTTGGCAATTGTTTTACAATTTTAGCTCAGTTTGAAATGTTGTCTGCCACTCCTTTTAATTAGGATAAGTCTTAACTTTTGTCATCTAGTAATGGATAATTACTGAAATTGAACTAATAATATGGTGTGTGTAGGTAAGAGATCAATTTATGCCACTACTATATGACATGATTATAGACTTTTCCAATTTTAAAGAAATTGCAGATAACATTTAAGAAAGTGTGAAAATTAAAAAATAAGCACTGTATTTATACAAAAAACATTGTGAAGAAAAGAGAGAGATAATTTGTTAAAAAAAGTAATCAGAAAAAATTTCTTATTCAACTTCTTAACTTACCAATCCATATAACAAATTGCTCCAATCATATCACTTGTCTATTCGCTAGTTCATGTTTGATCTTAAATTTATTTAAAAAAAATGAAAAGGAACTTTATTTTTGCATATTCTCGGTTTTGCCATTGTTTTCAAAAGAAGCAGTCAAAAATTTTGTTAGTTGGTTAACCTTTTCCCACACAGTGACATTTTTGGACGCTCCTCTAGAAAATACAATTGGGAAAACATTGTGTAAAACAAAGAAATTGCTTGAATCAAGCAATTTCTTCACCTTTTTACAATGTTTTCTACCCAGAAAAATGAAAAAATCTAAAATTTCACAAAATTTTAATTGTCGTCTGCAACTTCTTCCAATTTGGACAAGTCTGAAATTTTGATGTGTGAGAATAGGTTAAATTGAAACTTTAAAAACCCTGTTTTTGTGTAAACTCTCATTTTTCATGATTTGTGAGAATTATGCTCTTTCTATGTAGGATGCCCATGGAGGTATCTGGAAGCTAGATCTTTCATTCTCCCACACATCTATGGCTCCAGAGAAGTTGTTTACCCACCATGCAGGTCCAATTGTCCAGTGCGATGTGTCGCCTGTCTCGGAACTTGTCATCAGTACTGGTGTGGATGGTAAGTTATCATTTTCTCACCAATCTATGAAAACAAGAATGTTTTCTAAATAATATATTGGATAGATATAAAGATTACTATAAATGATTGCAAAAGCTACTAGTTTTTCTGCAGATTACAAGTTGAGCAAGAAATCAATGATTACTTGTGTAGCTTGGAAGTCATAAAATGATAACATCCAAATGTAACTTTTCCTATGTTGGCAAGTTAATCCATTACAACAAAGCCAATCATTTTGACTATTTCCAGAGAAAAAAATTTGTCAAAAAACATTGTAGTAAAGAAAAATTTTGCTTCTTTTGTCTCAAATTTCTATCCTACATAAACTTCTTTTTCAATTTTATACTACTTTGATTGATGTCTATTTTTTATAGTTTGAATGGACTGATTTTTTTTAACCAAATGATTAGTTAAATGTTTCGGGTTAAAGACCTAATTAGAAGATAGAATTTAGAAGTGCATACAAATTGAAAGACGAGTCTAGTATAGGAAGAATGTATTTTGAGGAAGAAGAAATGACTTGTTTCTAGTATATTGGGTTTGTTTTTAGGGGGAGTTGAAGTAGGCATTGGTTTGTCAGACCTTTCTCATTTCTCTATTATTGCAGAAGATATTTACTTGAATTTCTGTATGTTTTTTCTGTATCAAACAGTAATCCATACTAAGACAGTAGATAATTGTAGATACATTTTAAATGTATGATGCTGCCTTTTATTCATATTCTATCAAGTACTAACAATTAAGGTTGGCATCTTCATGCTATACTGTTTTTTATCTTTCCATAACCTCTTCTCTTGCGATCCCACTTCATCACACTCTTCATCATCTTCAAGGTTTGCTACCCTGAAAAACAAAGATTTTAAAATTCTACCTATTAAAAATTATTGCCTGCCACTTCTTTGAATTTGAACCAGTCTAAAATTTTGTCATCTGATAATGGATTTAAGCAAGATTACAACAAATTTGCTGTATTGCTTTCTAAATGTCTGTTAAAATCTCGTTATTAACATTGAATTTGTATGGTTGTTTTCAGGTTCTGTTAGATTATTTGACTATGTACAACAAAAACAAGTCAGTGATGCCCGGTTCCCAGCTGGAGGCTCTTCACTAGCATGGGCACCAAATATTGTAAGTTACTCTTTCTTTTATTAATTTTGTCATGTTGAGAAAAATCTTTGCCTAAATCTACATTAAATTCATAGGCCTGAAGGGGATATAGTAATGGTCTCCGTCCGTCATTCCATCACTAATCTTATCCGGAGCATAGCTCCTAAAGTATAAATGCTATCAACTTCATAGATGGATAGATCTCATTGAGGAGAAGTGCAGTGCACAAGAACCACAACTCTTGCTTGCATACTTTTGGAGTTATTGCCCTTTGTTATTTTAAAGACTTTGATTTCGTCCGGGCATATCTCTGAAAGTAGAAATACTATTAACTTGAAACTTCATTGGTGGATAAATCTCATAAGGGACAAGTGAAGTACACAAGAACTATAACTCTTGTAAGAATAGTTTTGGAGTTATTGCCCTTTGTTAGTTTAAAGACTTGGGCATATCTCCTAAAGTACAAATACCATCAACATGAATCTTCATTGGTGGATAAATCTCATAAGGGGCAAGTGCAGTGCAAAAGAACCACAACTCTTGCTTGCATACTTTTGGAGTTATAACCTTTGTTATTTCAAAGGCTTTGATTTGGTCCAGGCATATCTTTGAAAGTATAAATACTATCAACTTGAAACTTCATTGGTGGATAAATCTCATAAGGGACAAGTGCAGTGCACAAGAATGATAACTCTTGTTTGAATAATTTTGGAGTTATTACCTTTTGTTAGTTTAAAGACTGGGGCATATCTCCTAAAGTATAAATACTATCAACTTGGAACTTCATTGGTGGATAATTCTCATAAGGGGCAAGTGCATTGCACAAGAACCACAACTCTTGTTTGCATAATTTTGGAGTTATTGCCCTTCGTCGAGTAAGATTTTGTCTGGAGCATATCTCTGAAAGTAAAATAGCTATTAACTTGAAACTTCATAGGTGGATAGATCTGGCTGAGGAGAAGTGCAGTGCACCAGACCCACAACTCTTGCTTGCATAATTTTGGTGTTATTGCCCTTTTTTTTTCAAGACTAAGATTATGTCCGGAGTATATCTCTGAAAGTATGATAGCTATCAACTTGAAACCTCATTAGTGGATAGATCTCATTGAGGAAAAGTGCAGTGCACAAGACCCACAACTCTTGCTTGCATAATTTTGTAGTTATTGCCCTTTGTGATTTCAGAGACTTAGATTTTGTCCAGGGCATATCTACTAAAGTGTAAATGCTATCAACTTGAAACTTCATATGTTGATATATCTCGTTAGGGAGAAGTGCAGTGAATAAGAACCACAACTTTTGCATGGATATTTTTGGAGTTATTGCCCTTTAATGTTAAGAACTAAGATTTTGTCCGGAGCATATCTCTAAAAGTACAAAAGCAATTGACTTGAAACTTCATAGGTGGATAGATCTTGTTGAGGAAAAGTACGGTGCACAAGACCCACAACTCTTGCTTACATAATTTTGGAGTTATTGCCCTTTGTTGTTTAAAAACTTTATTTTTTTCCAGAGCATATCTCTGAAAGTATAATAGCTATTAACTTGAAACTTCATAGGTGGATAGATCTTGTTGAGGAAAAGTGCAGTGCACAAGACCCACAACTCTTGCTTGCATAATTTTAGAGTTATCACACTTTTTAGTTTTCAAAACTTAGATTTTGTCCAGAGCATATCTCTGAAAGTATAATACCTATTATTGTACTCATTGACAAGAAATGCAGTGCACAAGAAGCCTAAATCTTACTGGCTTCAGTTCACTATCAAGCTTTTACAGTGGGGGATGGCCATGGCACTTGTGAAAATTTATTTTATAAACAACTCTTGGTTGAAGGAGTGAAACAGGAGGTGTAGACTAAGATCAGACTGCACTTTTGTACAGACTGATCTTTGTCTATATCCTCTGCCAAAGCAGAAATATTCCTGGTTCAGCATGACAAGGGTTAAAAGATATGCTTTCAAATGATGTATCATATTGTAATACTTGTTTATGTCAGGCTTTTTGATAAAGAAGAAGCATCATTTTCATAAAATAAAGGATGTAACTAAATATGTAAGCTCCTATCAAAGAAATTTTTAAACTTTCTTAATAATTTCCTAATGCATTCCGCCACAATCCCCCCCAAAGAACAACATAGGAAAACATGGTAGAAAATGAAGAAATTACTTGTATCAAGCTTTTTCTTCATTTCCCAACATATGCTAACATCTACTAAAAAAGATGAATAAGATTTCATCATCTAAAAGTTGTTGCCTGCTACTTCCTTGAATTTGGACCAGTCTAAATTTTGTTATTTTGCAATAGGTTAAAACGTGCTTTGATGACCAGTGAATAAACCTGTAATACAGGTTGATTTAAAAGAATGGGCTGTGAATCTGCATGGTTTTTCCTTTTTCCTTAAATGTTTGCTACCGTACTGCTATAAATCATACTGACTTATGGTACAGTTTTCCCTATTTTTAGCTCACCTGAGCACAACGTGCTCAAGGTGAGCTTTTGGTATCACCTTTTGTCCGTCGTGCGTCGTGCGGTGTGCGTCGTGCGTCGTGCGTTGGAAGTCGTCAACAATTCTTTAAACATCTTCTCCTCAGTAACCACTGGGCGGAATTCAACCAAACTTGGTAGGAATGTTCCTTGGGTGACCCTTCTCAAAAGTTGTTCGCTGATTTTTGATTGACCCCCAAATATGGGCGTGGCAGGGCGTGGCAGTTTTTAACTTAGAAATCTTTAAACATCTTCTCCTCAGTAACCATTGGGCCAATTTCAACCAAATTTGGTATGAATGTTCCTTGGGTCACCCTTTTAAAAAGTTGTTCGTGGAATTTTGATTTATGCCAAAATATGGGCGTGGCAGGGCGTGGTAGTTTTTGACTTAGGAATCTTTAAACATCTTCTCCTCAGTAACCATTGGGCCAATTTCAACCAAATTTGGCATGAATGTTCCTTTGGTGACCCTTTTCAAAAGTTGTTCATGGAATTTTGATTTATGCCCAAATATGGGCTTGGCAGGGCGTGGCAGTTTTTGACTTAGAAATCTTTAAACATCTTCTCCTCAGTAACCATTGGGCCAATTTCAACCAAACTTGGCATGAATGTTCCTTGGGTGACCCTTTTCAAAAGTTGTTCATGGAATTTTGATTTATGCCCAAATATGGGCGTGGCAGGGCGAAGCAGTATTTGACTTAGAAATCTTTAAACATCTTCTCCTCAGTAACCATTGGGCCAATTTCAACCAAATTTGGCATGAATGTTCCTTTGGTAACCCTTTTCAAAAGTTGTTCGTGGAATTTTGATTTATGCCCAAATATGGGCGTGGCCAGGCGTGGCAGTTTTTGACTTTGAAATCTTTAAACATCTACACCTCAGGAACCATTGGGCCAATTTCAACCAAACTTGGTATGAATGTTCCTTGGGTGACCCTTTTCAAAAGTTGTTCGGCAGAATTTCATTTCACGCCCAAATATGGGCGTGGCAGTTTTTGACTTTGAAATCTTTAAACATCTTCTCCTCAGTAACTATTGGGCCAATTACAACCAAATTTGGTATGAATGTTCCTTGGGTGACCCTTTTCAAAAGTTGTTCGCAGAATTTTGATTTATGCCCAAATATGGGCGTGGCAGTTTTTTTAACTTTGAAATCTTTAAACATCTTATCCTCAGTAACAGTTGGGTCAATTTCAACCAAACTTTGCATGAATGTTCCTTTGGTGACCCTTTTCAAAAGTTGTTCCTGGAATTTTGATTTATGCCCAAATATGGGCTTGGCAGGGTCAGGCACTTTTTTTGACTTTGAAATCTTTAAACATCTTCTCCTCAGTAACTATTGGGCCAATTTCAACCAAATTTGGTATGAATGTTCCTTGAGTGACCCTTTTCAAAAGTTGTTCTAGAATTTTGATTGATGACCAAACAAGGGCTTGGAAGGGTAGGGCAGTTTTTGACTTTGAAATCTTTAAACATCTTCTCCTCAGTAACCATTGGGCCAATTTCAATTTTGAATCATCTTACATTAGTCAGGTGAGCGATTTTAGGGCCATTCTGGCCCTCTTGTTTAACCCTTATTATGTACATGTACTAAAGCTTGAATGCATCCAGCATTTTGACTAATGGTAATAATTTCTTAATTTTAATACCAATTATCTAAAGTAATCCTTAGCATAATTGTGAAATATTTTCATTTAATAGGTTGACACAAAAGGTGGTACTGTGTATGTTGGTTTCTCTGATGGTGTAATTAGGGTGTTGGGTATCAGTAAACTCGGAGACGAGGTCAACAGGAAAAAGAAACATCATGAATGTAGTTTAGAACTGATACAAGCATTTAAACCTCACAGTAAATCTGTAACAGCCGTCACTGTGGATCATAGAGGAGAGATTCTTGCATCTGGGGTTTGTAATCTTTCTCTTATAAAGTCCATGTTGTAATATAAAGCATAAAATAGCTGTTATCAATATTGTACATTTAACCAATCATGGCTGTGAATCAAAAAATGGATTCTTATTCAAATTGTTAATTCAGACTTTGAACTCTGATATTAACATTAAGCTTTATTGTTCATATGGAGGGCTGCAGTGGTATTGCATTGGACTCCTAGTCATGGGGTCCCCGGTTCAATTCCTGGTAGCGTCAAATATCCTTTCCGACATTGATAAATTTTTCTGCCAATCATTTTGCATGAATTTGATAGACAAAACTGAGATTGAATGATTTTATTCTTTTATAACAGAGTGGAGATGGTACTGTGTTTTTCATGAACATCGGGAAGACGTATGATCCAATTGGTTTTGTCAAGGTACCAGGTCCAGTCACCAAGATCCAGTGGTCACCAGTCACTTTTGTAAGTTATCATTCCATTGTAATTGACCTTTCAAGTAGCAACATGCCCACCTTATTGTTACTTTTTGAGCCTGGTTAATAATCAATAAGTATGGTATTATAAAATTAACCCATTCCTACACAGTGATGCTTTTGGACACCCTTCAAGAAAAATTATTGGGAAAACATCGTGTAAAATGAAGAAATTGCTTGTTACAAGCAATTTCTTCATTTTCACAATGTTTTCTACCCAGAAAGTTGAAAAAGTCTAACATTTCATAAAATCTTAACCCTTTCCTGTTTTTGGAAATTTTAGACTAGTCCAAAGTGAAAGAGGTTGCATACGACAATGAAAACTGGATGCCATTTGAAATGGAACCATCCTATGTGGTAGAAAATATTGTGGAAAAAGGAGTAATTGCTTGTTACAAGCAATTTCTACTTTTTCCACAATGTTTTCTGGAGTATAAAATCACAGGAACGTAAAATCCTGTATTTGAACGGGAAAGGGTTAAATTGTTGTCTGCAACTCCTTTGAATTTTGACCATTCTAAAACTTTGTTATTTGATAATGGGCTAAGGATATCAACACAATACATGCGTAACATTCAAACTTTAATTAACAGACTGGCTGGACCACGTCTTGGTCTCACATAAACGGAATTTATAGATATGTGAACTAAACAATATACGTGTCTGTACAATATGTACCACTTATAACATCATTTTTGAAAAGCACTGAGAGAGGAAAAAGACAAAATGTCGTGTATTTCATTCAAAGCTAATCACCAATTGATAATTTGCTCCTGCTATATTCGTATATTTATTTTGTTGTTGTTGTTTTAAATTTTCCATGTATGGCCTAAGTTAGAAATGGACAACATAGGGATTTCCCAAAAATATTGATTTGAGATCTGTTATACAAATGAGGTCAATTTGGAAGTAGGATTAACCAATTCCCACACAATGACGCTTTTAAACGCCTCTCGATATAAACGCTTTGGAAAACATAGTGGATAATGAAGAAATTGCTTGATACAAGCAATTTCTTAATTATCCACAATGTTTTCTACCCCAAAAGTCAAGATTTCATCAGCTTAAAATTGTCGCCTGCAACTTCATTGAATTTCGACTGGTCTAATATTTTATATAGTGGGAATGGGTTAAAATCAAACATGTTCAGACTGCAGATAAAACTTGCTGACCAGGTTTGAAACCTTTTTTGATGTTTGCATATTTTCAAAAAGTAATCATTGCACTTTTCTGTATATTTGTTCAAGTCAGTGCATGACATTTTCAACAATTTGAATGAGCAAAAGTTCAAGACTCAGATCTCTCGGTGTTCTACCCAGAAAGGCAAAAAATCTAAAATTTCATAAAGTTTAAATTGTTGTCTGCAACTCCATTCGAATCAGTCTAAAATTTTTCTTATGTATGAGTTGGTTAATGCACATGTTAACCCCCGTCATGCTGAATAAAATCCTTTTTCAGAACTGTATTAACCCTATCCCGTTCAAATACAGGATTTTACGTTCCTGTGATTTTATACTCGAGAAAATATTGTGGAAAAAGGAGAAATTGCTTGTTACACAATATTTTCTACCACATAGGATGGTTTCAATTCAAATAACATCCAGTTTTCATTGTCGTCTGCAACATCTTTCAATTTGGACTAGTCTAAAATTTCCAAAAACGGGAAAGGGTTAAAATGAAAGGATAGAAAGCACTGCGTGGCTTGATTCTTGGTCAATATTTTCGTAGAAAATGAATTTTGATAGACAACTTTGGCTTAAAGGGAACAAACAGATGACATTGGCTAAGATCAGATTGCACTTATGTGAGGCTGAACTTTGTCTATGCCTCTACCAAAACAGCTATATTCCTGGTTTAGCATAACTGGGGTTAAACTGTGGAAAATCTCACAAACAGAACATTATTTTTTAAAACAAACCCCATCCGACATGTGCCGCAGACCAGATTACTTTTTCATGCATTCTAAAGAGCATCTGAAAGGCCCATTTTTTGAAAGAGTTATATTAACCCATACCCACACAGTGCCGCTTTTAGATGCCCCCCCCCCCCCACAAAATCCACAGTTGCTACCTTTCCTGAACAGAGTTTTAAGATTCAAATGAATTATGATTTTATATGTTTGTTGTTGTAGGACAAAACATACCTGTTAGTATTCTGTGAAGGAGGTTTGATACACGAGATTGAATTTCCTGATGATAAGAAGTTTGATACGTCACATACCTACGAAATTAAGGGACTGGCTACACGCAACTTTAAATTTAGAAGTATCAAATCCAGACTTAGGGTAAGTTTCATTCTTTTATGATGAACAATTCTAAAACAACAAAATTTTAGACTGGTCCAAATTCAAAGATGTTGGTGATGACAAATCAAAGTTGGATTCAATTTAAAAATAAGGGCCATATATATGAGGTAGAAATTATTGTGAGAAAAGAAGAAATTGCTTGTTACAAGCAATTTTTTCTTTTCTCACAATGTTTTCCATAACTAGATTTCACGTGTAATAACGGGGGATTGTGTGGTAATGGGATAATAGAAATAGTTGTTATATGTTGTTTGACACTACAGCATTTCATTGGTATTGCGTTTCTAGTGCACTTAACCATGCTCTATGGTTGGTTCTGACATCTGTACAACCAAAACATATTATAGGATATCATAGCTGTTAATCAGCTGCTTAGCTATCTCTCTTTGATGACAGACAAGTCTGACATATGACAGTGACCTAAAACAAATATTAGAAGCAATTTTGGAGAAGATGGATTGATCGCACAACCACAAGATTGACAGAAAATGAAATTACCGACTCAGTTAATCTAGTTTGCTCATTTGATATAAATCCAATTGCTTAAAGATCATGAAAATTATCAACAAGCATTTGGTTCTAATAATGTAGACATGTAGAGTAACCTTTTACGGTTTTTCACAATTTTAGACTAGTCCAAATTCAAAGGGGTAGCAGGCAACATTATAGAAGAAGTTCAATTCAAACAGCAGCCATCTTAGATGATAGAAAATATCATGGAAAAGAAGAAATTGCCTTATAATTTCTACTTTTCCCACACTGCTTTCTCAAGTATAATAGGACAGGGATGCAAAAATAAGGGATTGTACAGGAAAGGGTCAATATTATCACATTATCTTGTAAATTGGATGAATTGGAACTACAGAAATTAATTGTAAATTCAGAAGACTGTTGTTTTTTCAAGCAGTTGATCATGACTTACTGTAGTTGATATGCTTTGTATGAAAATATTATTACAGCATGAGGAGGAACTTGAGAGAAAAGCCAAAGAAGAAGAAGCCAGAAAAAAGAAGGAAGAAGAAGAGAGAAGAAAACGTATAGAAAGAGGTTTGGAGACAGAGTCAGAACAAGGAGATATTGAAGGTGAGCTCGGTAATTCGGTTGTTTAACCCATCACCAGACAGCAGAGTTTTAGACTGATCCAAATTTTGAGGAGGTGCAGAGGACAATTAAAGGTGTATGTATTTTTTTCAACTTTCCTGGTAGAAAAAATTGTGTAAAATGAAGAAATTGCTTTTTACAAGCAATTTCATCATTTAACACAATGTTTTCCAATATGTTTTTCTTGAAGGGCATCTAAAGGGTCATTGTGTGCAAATGGGTTAACCAATTCCCACACAATGACGCTCTTTGATTCCCCTCAAGAAAAACAATAAGGAAAACATTGTGTAAAATGAAGAAATTGCTTGAGGCAAGCAATTTCTTCATTTTACACAATGTTTTCTACCCAGAAAATTGAAAAAAGTCTAAAATTTAATTAACTTTAAAATATTGTCAGTAACTCTTTTCAACTTGATCAGTCTAAAATGTTGCTGTCTCGCAAGGGGTTATAACATTGGCTTGAGATAGATGAATGGGGAAGCTCAAGAACAGAATATGTCATATATTTGTCCCATACTCAATCCCCTTTATTTCCCCCAAAATAAGTTATATAAATTACAGTTACATGAAATATCAAATATAAAAATTTCAAAATTTTCATGACCAGGGCCTGAGTTTATAAAACTTTTTTTATATGCAGTTGAGAAATTACTCAAACTTTGAGTTTGGATTAAAGATTAGTTTCTGCTTAGATCCTATGGTAATTGCTTGAAAGTAATTAACAGTGTTAAAAGGTTGCTACCTTTTACTCCTACACAATTGGAATTAAAATAAGATATTCAAGAGATGACGAGAATATTTTTTGTTTTCATGGAGGTATGAACCGAAAAAACTAATCGAAACGGATTCATACATAAGTGTGATTAGGTATTTTAGTTCATACCTCCATGAAAATAAAATTTTCTTTCCATTTCTTACAATTTAATAGCATCGAGCAAATAGCAAAAACTATACAAATTTTGATACCTTTTTATTCTATTTTGTGCATGTCATACAAAATCGCTGCATGCTCAAAATTTTGTTCATGGAGTTATGAATATGTTTTTTTTGACCAATCAGAATAACCGTTTTTGATAGACAAAACTAAAAATTAAATTATTTATTGATATTTGAAGTTTTATTAATTCTTAACTGAGTACAAAAATGTTTTATAATCTCGGCCCTGATAGCACATAGAATTTGGTACAATCTCCGCATAGGCCCTTACTTTACAAAGCATCAAAACACTGCAATGAAGATGTAGATTTTACCCTAGCAGGTGCAGTATTGTCCAGCTTCTTGTTGTATCAGATTTATGATTAACCCTTGTCATGCTGTGGCCGCCGTCATAGCGCAGTTGGTAGCGCGTCGGACTATTAATCTAGAGGTGCCGGGTTCGATCCCCGACGGCGGCACTCATCCTTTCCGACTATTTGTCTCTCACCAATGGGTCGATAATCGTAGACCAATGTGGGATAGCAGCTGGAGGCTAGGAAAGGATGTAATGGTATGTCTGGTGTGAGAAATACCAGGATTCCATTGTTAGGTACTCCAGTCGCCGCGATATAACTGAAAGATTGTTGAAAGCGGCGTAAAACCCCATTCAAATAAATAAATAAATTGTCATGCTGTATAAATTGCCATACTGAATTGCGGTAAAATCAAAGGGCTGAAAGCACTGATAGAACTTGTTATTCAATAATCAATATTGCTTTTAGTAATCGATTTCATAAACAAATCTGGCAGGATAAGTACAAGCAGGAGGTGTAGACCAAGATCAGGCTGATCTTGGTCTACACCTACTGCCAAAACTGTAATATTCCGGGTTCAGCATGACAAGGGTTAAATTCATCTTTTTCATAACTTTATGTTTATCATTTATGACAATAAACAAAACCAAAACTGAAATTAAATTTCAATAGGCTAGAAAATTGCACATGGTTTTACCAATCTCTGGTTTGAAACAGAATATTGATTGTTTGCAAGAACCTATTATCAATACTATTATGAAATAGGGAATTTATATTGGATGATAAGAAATTGAAATTCAATAAGTCAACGATGGTAAACAATGTGATGTCTTCGTTTACCCATTCCCACACAGTGACGCTTTTTGACACCCCTCAAGAAAAAAAGCTTTGGAAAATATTGTGGATAATGAAGAATTTGCTTGTTACAAGCAATTTCTTCATTATCATTGATGATTTATACCCAGGAAGGCGAAGATTTTTAAATTTTCAACAGCTTGAAATAATTGTCTGCAGCTTATTTGACCTGTCTGAAATATTAACATATGCCAATGCAATAAAGCACAACAGCAAGAAATACCTGACACTTTTTTTTATAACAAACAGAGGAAGAGAAGGAGCCAGAGCCAGAATGGCACCCATACATACCAGATGTACCCAGCCCTATTCTAACAGGATTTTACTCTGAACCTGGAAAGTTTTGGCTGTCTATGGTAAGCTTAAGAAATACACTTTAAAGCTGGTCTTGTTTAGGTCGCGGCCATAGTGCAATTATTAGCGCATCGGACTCTCATTTACGGGGTCCCAGGTTTGATCCCTGGTTGACACAATATCCTTTCTGACACTTGTCTCCTACCTGTGGATAGATAATCATAAACCTAAGTGGGATGAGCTGCTTGAGGCTCAGAAACGATGTAGTTGTAGTACTGGTGTTAGAAATACCAGGAATCCAGTGTTAGGTGCTCCAGTCACCACAATATGACTGAAACACTTCTAAAAGTGGTGTTAAACCCATTCAATCAATCAATCTTGTGGAGTGAATGATAGACAGGCTATAGGAAGATTAGGCAAAGAACAGACCTTATGTGTATTTATACAAATATTTTTGGATATAAAGTTATTGTCAGTGATATAGCTGATTTGGTCCCTTCAGTATTTTTATTAACACAATTTTTCTGTAGTTACGATAATACTATGATGATAATTAATTATTTTCTCAATCTAAACATATTAACCCTTTCTTACATAATGACGCTTTTTGATGCCCCCTTAACCGATTCCAATTCAGTGACGCTTTTAGACGCCCCCTAGAAAAAAAGCTTATGAAAACATTGTGGAAAATGAAGAAATTGCTTGTTACAAGCAATTTCTTCATTTTTCACAATGTTTTCTTTCCAAAAAGACAAAAAAAATCTAAAATTTCATAAAGTATAAATTGACCAGTCTAAAAAATTTTTGTGTGGTAATGGGTTAAGAAAAACAATTGGGAAAACATTGTGTATATTGAAGAAATTGCTAGTAACAAAAAGGAAAGTGAAGCAATCTAAAATAACTTTTTAAGTGGTGTCTGCAACTTCTTTCAATTTTGACCAGTCTAAAAGTTTGCTGTCTGGTAATAGGTGAAATAAGCTCTTTTTGCAGATGTATGCCAGTGAGATTGCTTGTTGCATACTGTCATTCTTATCTTTATATAAACATTTTACTACTTTAAACAATTACCAGACAACAAAATTTTGAGCTGGTTTTGATTGAAAGGGGTTACTAGTGGTAATTCAAAATGAGCTGAATTGAAAAAAAAAAAAAAAAAGAAGAATCACAATAAAAATCCTTTATATTACAAGAAGATTCTCTCAATATTTTCATTAGCTTTTTTTTCTTTAAGATATCAAAATCTGTTTTAATGGGTTGATTTTTGCAGGGAAAAATCTATCACGCATTATGGTTCAGCTCCTGGACAAAATGAAATACATTGGCATCCATTTATTTGCAACCAAAGAAATAGCAATTCACTGCTTAATTGCAACTGACAAACTTTAGATTTAAAGAACAAATAGCTCCCTTTAATAGCAACTTCTGGTTAATTGCAAAAAGTAATAATTTAATTGTTAGTTTCGTCTATCAAAAACGAGCGATCTGATTGGTCGAAAATTTAATTCATACCTCCATGAACAAAATTTTGAGTACGCAGCCATTTTGAATGCTTCCGCACAAAATAATTCACTACAAAAAGGTATCAAAATTTGTTAAGTTGTTGCATTTTTTGCCTGATGCTATTAAATCATAAGAAATGAAGATAATATTTTTTGTTTTCATGGAGGTATGAACCAAAAAACCTAATCACACAATGTATGAATCCGCTTCGCGTATTCATACAGTGTGATTAGGTTTTTCGGTTCATACCTCTATGAAAACAAAAAATATTCTCTTCATCTCTTAATTGGTGTTGCAATTAAATGAATTCCACTGTACTATTATTTAAAACTATAATGCCTTTGATTCAAAAGGAATTTTATCTGACTAAAAACTACTTCATATTTCAGGGAGATTTTGATGCAGGTTACCTGTACGAATGTCGATTCTATACGCCGGAAGAGAAAGCTCAGAGACCTGATGATGAAAAAGATTTTGATGAACCTGAGAGGTTTATACCAGTCCATGATTCTAATGATGTGCCTATATGTACCATTGAATGGAGGTAACTTCTATATTTCCTCTATTTACCATCCTCAGACAACACTAATTTTACAGTGAGACTGTTCATATTGAATCCATTGACCAATATTGGCTGTCAATCAAATAATCAATTGACCAATCAAATGATTCATTTAGACCAGTAGTGAATTTTGAAGTTGAACATTTGTTGACATTTATGTAAAGGTTTTTTGTAGGGTTTGCCACTACAACACTGTAACTACATGTTTGAATAAGTTGTGAACTATTCATTTTTGTTTCATTTTCCACAGCCTTTTTTCTTGGGGGGGTGTAAAAAAGAGGGACTGAGTGGAAATTTATTAAACATGTGCTTATCCCATCACCACACAATTCCACATATGATTCACTGCAGAAGAAAACTATTGTAACGAACAATTGCTCCTCTTCTCACTATATTTCTACAGGATATGGCCTTATTTTTTCATTTCAGCACACATTGTATTGACATCTGAACTTTTCCATTTAGGAATAAGTCTAAAATTGTGTTGTCTTTTAATGGTTTATGAGATCTGGCCTTTAGCCATCTGTTGAGAAATAAACAAGAAGAATAATGTTATCATTGTTATTATTATTTATAGAATGAATGAGAACAATTTTTGTTTGATCTTGAATTTATTCTCCTTTTTTTCCCCAGTAAAAATGGCCAACAAGCCTTGTTTGGTATGGAAAACGGACAAGTAAGGCTACAAACTGTTGTGCGCCCGTATGACATTTCCGAACTCGGACCATTCTGGTCTCTTAGTGTTCATGACGGGACATACGGTCACATTACAGGACTTATACAGAGTCATGATGGTCAGGCGTTGATATCGACAGGTAGCGATGGAAACTTGTTCTACTTCCAAGTTATGGGACAAGAGCAACTGGATCAAAAGATTGCAGAGAATAAGGCTAAAATACCTTCTGCCAAGGTTTGTAATATTACAACATGAAACTCAACTTAACCCATTCCAACAAACTTTTTATTTTACACTACACACTTTTTTACATTTCACACTTTTTTATGCACTTCAAGAAAAACAATTTGGAAAACAAATAAAATGAAAAAATTACTTCTAACAAGTAATTTCTTCATTTTACACAGCGTTTTCTTCCAAAAAAGTTGAAAAAATCTAAAATTCCATCGACTCTTAATTGTGGTCTGCAACTTTTTTCAATTTAGACCAGTGTAAAATTTTGCCATATTGTAATGGTTTAATCCTTTACTAAATTGCAAAATTTTTAGGAATCAAAGGTTTTACAAAGGATTTAAAGTTGATTTTATTTGAAAAATAATCACTCAGTAGGATAGAAAATATTGTGAAACAAGAAGAAATTGCTTGTTACAAGCAATTTCTTCTTTTCCATAATAGTCTCTCAAGTTTAAAAGCACAGGGACCAAGACACCAGGGATTGGATAAAGAAGATTTAAATTAATATAAAATGAGTGGAAATCAATTTGAATCCTGGCCATTATTTGTCATATTAGTTTCAACCTTTACTGATTTTTCATCCTCTTAACCCATTACAAGACAACAAAATTTTAGATTGGTCTAAATTGAAAGATTTTGCAGACAATGCTATTTAATTGATGAATTTTTAAAAATCTTTGTTTGTTGGGGTAGAAAAAAATTGTAGATAATTTAATAATTGATTGTGACAAGCAAATTCTTCATTTTCCACAATGTTTTCCAAAGCTTTTTACATGGGGGCGTCAAAAAGCATCATTGTGTGGGAATGGGTTTACTGATTTGTTATTTAAAGAATAGAGTGGCTAGCTTTGTTTTCTCAATGATTGAATATCGAAGACATGGAAATAAATTAGTTGATTGAAAAGAAGGAAAAAAAGATCATTCTTGAAATGCTATTCTGTAAAAAGTGATTAATTAATAGTAAATTTCTTGTGATGTTTATCATACCCTAAATTTATGAAATGCCAAAATAAACATCATCGTTTACATTTTTGCAAGAAACTATTATAACATATTATATTGTCATATTCAGTCACTGTACTTCACTTTTTTGTTAACAGAAAATTGATGAACTGAATCCGCCAGATGACATAGAGGACCCTAATGCTTACAGGTAAGGTTAACTAAAACAGTCTACAAAATCTTAGAACTGTCCTAATTGAAAGTGATTTTAGATGATGTGTTATATCAATCAACCTTGTAACAGTAGGATAGAAATCATTTGTGGAAAAGGAGAAATTTCTTGTTACAAGTAATTTCTCTTTTTCTGTTAATATTCTTGATATTATTCTTTATGGTTGTGAAGAAGGAATTGTCTTGTACTGGGGTATCATTATTATGAATATATCCTTTCAATCAGATTAAAACAAGATGTCAGTCCAAATTGTTCAACTTACATTCAATTTTTAACCCAAAAGCAGACGACAAATTTTTAGACTAGTCAGAATTCAAAGAAGTTTCAGATGATAACTGAAAAAGGACAGAATTTTTAAAATCTTTTTCTTTTGTGGTAAAAGTCATTGTGAAAAGTAAATAGCTTTTTTTTGAATGGCGTTCAAAAGCTGGATTGTGTTCAAATGGGTTAATTCAATGAACAAATATGATGTTTTGATTTGAACTAAATCATGAAGCTGACATAAATACTGTTATTCATTACCCGGAAAAGTGAGGCAGTTGTACCCATTTTACAGCCCTGTAGACTGGCAGAACTGACTAATCGTGGGTGTCAATCAAGGAATCAACCAACCAATCAAATCATTTATTCAGCCTGGACCTGACCTTGCAACATAGGCTGCAATTTTTGTTACTGTTGGTTAAGAGTCTTAAACATTGTAACTATAGCTTATTCATGGCCTCGTCAAAAAGGCTCTTTAGGTCAGGAACCAACTATTCTACTTTTATGTTACATGCTGCTGGCCATAATTTTTCAAAATTAAAATCGAAGTGGGATTTCCTGTTGTAGTCTTTGAGAGTTGCCAACGAAGTAAGTGGAAAGGGCCAGCGGTTGGTCCACTACTACAAGAGTACCTGAAGACAAAAATTTAGAAATTCAAAGAAGTTGATGACTATTTCAAGTGGATAGAAAGTTAGAAATCTGTCTTTCTTGGTATAAAACTATGCAGATGATGCAGAATTTGTTTGTAGCAATCATACAGACTGCTAGTCAAGAATTTTACTGCTTGGATATCAAAATCGCCAATATTTGTATTTATTATATACCTATATACCTATAAATATTTCTAGTATGAAATATACATTCCACACAGGCAAAATTAGACATGTAGAAAAAAAAGACATATGTATCTGATAGTGTTCAATACGGTTCGGTATAAGGTAGTCAGAGATGACCGCATTTTCATTCTGAAGATGATGTCATAGTGCTAATAACGTAATTGGAATGGTAAAGGAGAAGGGAAATACTTGTAGAAATACATTTTTTTATTATGTAGATTTATAATAAATAATATACTGAGTTACGATAGTGATACAACATTCTCGCTGTGGATGAGAATTTTGATATTCAACTCAACCTTCGGTCTCATGAAACATCAAAACTTTCCCCCACAAAGCGAGTTCAAGATGTTGTATCTCTACCATAGTATAATATTCCATATATGTTTGTAGCATTGAAGAGGCCAAACAGAAGGCGGAGTATGATAAAATGATGAAAGAAGCTGAAGAAAAGAAGAGAGAAGTGAGACGGCATGTTGCTAAAATGAGACGGATGTTTAAACAGTTACTTGAACAAAATGAACAGCTTCCAAACCATCTACGTCTACATAAAGATGTAAGTAATAGCTGGAGTAATATAGAGTCCTGGTTGGGGATGTGCTTAACCCATTCCCACACAACAAAATTTTAGACTGGTCCAAATTGAAAGAAGTTGCAGACGACAATTTAAAGCTAATAGAATTTTATTTTTTTTCGTCTTTTTTGGTAGAAACATTGTGGAAAATGAAGAAATTGCTTGTTAAAAGCAATTTCTTCATTTTCCAATATGTTTTCCAAAGCTTTTTTTCTTTGGAGCGTTGAAAAGCGTCACTAAGTGGGAATGGGTTAATATAGTCACTTTATCAAAAATGCCAAAAGAAACAAAATATCGATTGAATGCTCAAGCAGGTTTAATATAGATCTGTCTTTAACTGAATTGTTCAGGTGTGAATTTAAAGATTTAACTTCTTTATTCTTTACTACAATATTTATCAAATTTCTTACATCAGAAATTTCTCTGGGTAAATGATCTCAGTTGTCAATGCGCTGTAAACTCCATTCAAGCAGAAATTTCTAATTATTTTCTCATTGTTTAAATGATTCTCTCCCTTTGTCTTTTGTCAAAATATTGTCTTGAATGAGTGACATTATCTAGAAGCACTTGAATAAATGAAGGATAACATATTGGTTTAAACTATCAACAGACATCAAAACAAGCTACTGACGACAATTTGAATTGATGCAATGTAAGAAAACAAAATGTTAGTTTGGGGCAGAAAATATTGCAGATGGAGAAAAAATTGCTTGAAACAAGCAATTTCTTCAATTTTCCTCAGTGTTTTCAAAAGATTGTTTTGCTTGAGGGTTGAAAAAGTGATATCATGGAATTTTTAGGTTTAAACCTATTTATTTTACATCGATTGGGAAACAAGTTCTTCCTACTTAGATTAATCTCTCTTGATTCTGCTTCCTGGAAAATGCACCAGTACTCGCGCCATAAGTGTGGACCAATGACAGAACCAAGATCAATAGACACTCCCGGGAATCGAACTTAGGACCTCTTGATCGAAAAGCCGACGCTCTACCTCTCGACCACGGACACCACACCATAACCGGATCATGTAATTGATAAAACTGAGCAGCTGCATTTAAGCCATTGCTCACAACTATGATGCATGATTCAAATTTAATCAGTTTGGGCAGCAATCTTTTCCTGTACAAACCCTAGATTTTAGGGTGCCGAAATTTTATACCTAATAATGCATTATGGAAAAAGGAGAAATCAAGCAATTTTCTCCATTTCCCATGATATTTTCTACCACACAGGGTGTTTTTTTCCCAAATGTTATCAAAATTTTATTTTTGTTCGTAACCTTTTTCAATTTCGACCAGTCTAAAAATATATAAAAAAGGGGAAAGGGTTAAGATTATTTATTCTTTTATATATTGGTATTTGATACTTTCGAAGTTTATTCATTATTTGTTTACAATGTCTTAAAGGAAAAGGTAAAAGACTGTAGCAATTCCTTTTGTTGTGAATCATATAAATGTTCCCTTAAATGTTCCCTAACACATGAATCTTTACCTGATGACAATTGTTGTAGAATTGTTTAGGGGCCTTAATTAATTTAATTATTTCCGTTTATTTATCGTCGCTACCGTAGCACATGCCCATATGAGCGACGCCCCCAGAAGACGGTTAGTTGTTACGGGGGATAGTGCAAGGATACAGGTCGAAACTGCTGAGAGCTCCGCCTGGTTCTTTAACGTGCTCGGTGGATAGCACCGTCACACGGGGCCTCGGTTTAACGTCTCATCCGAAAGACAATTAGTTTGTTAGTAGATATGGTCAGCCCAGGGCTCGAACCCGTGATCTTGAGGTTTGAAGTCAAGTGCTCTACCAACTGAGCTAATCGGGCTGACAGTAGGGGCCTTAAGAGAAGGGATTGTTATATGAAATTTACGACAAATGAGATAGCATTTGTGGTAAAGCTAAAAGATTTATGCAATATTTACCTTAGCATATTTTGACATCTTGAAAATAAATAATCTTGTTGTTTCGTTTACCTTTCCCTAACCCATACCCACACAATTCCTCCTGCTTATGCCCCTCAAGAAAAAGGCTTTGGAAAACATTGTGGAAAA
This sequence comes from Fragum fragum, assembly GCA_946902895.1. NCBI lineage: Eukaryota > Metazoa > Mollusca > Bivalvia > Cardiida > Cardiidae > Fragum > Fragum fragum. The sequence goes on along the minus strand of OX336372.1, from coordinate 5,928,364 downwards.
TGAAAAAAATTGTTGTAACAAGCAATATCTTCATTATTCACAATGCCTTCTACTCCAAAAGATTTTCTTTTTAGATTTCACCTACTAATGTTGTCTACAACTTCTTTTAATTTGGACTATTCTAAACTTTTGTTGTGTGGGAATTGATTAAAGTCCTGAAATAGCTTTTGGTTTCACACACACCTACCATATCTGTCCATCCAACTGTAGACTTTGTCATTTCCGTGCTCCATTTCTAGAACAAAATAGGCCTACAACCATGAAAGCTCATACAGTTGATGCCAATGATCCAAGGAAGTGCCTTGCTGTATCTTAGGTCATGAAGGTCAAAGTTAAAGGTCAAAATTTTACTTTGATTAAAGGTCTAGATCAATAACCATTTGACCTAGGACTCTGAATTTTTATACAAATATTACCCACAATCCAAGGAGGTTCCCTTTTGTTTTGAGGTAAGGTAGGTCAAAGGTCAACTCTGCTACTTGAGTGACAAAATGCTATTGGGGAGGTGTAAATCTACTTTCAAAAATTCTAGTTTCTAAGGATCTACATTTCCCATCATCACTTATGCTTATTCTTCATCTACAAACAAAGAAATAGGCAGCATGTGGTATGTCTGCTCCCAAAGAAGTATATAGTAATACAGATTACTGTTTCTATAAACCAATTAAATGGAACTATTCTGTTCAAATTTACTCATTTAATTAGTTTGCCTCCTCCAAATTAATTTCTATGAATATAATATTTTGGATCTTTCACTAATACTTACAGTGGGCAGGTGTTGTCTACCATTGTTTCCTAATTAAGTTATGTAGTTCATGTAGTTTTGATGCAGCTACGTTTCTTACCTCTGTATGGAAGAAGCGCTGTCTTACTATAACCCATTACCAGATGGCATAATTTTAGACTGTTCAAAAATTGAAAGGAGTTGCAGACGACAGTTTAAAGCTTATCAGTTTTTTCTTTTCTTTTTAATTTTGGGTAGAAAACATTGTGGATAATGAAGAAATTGTTTGTGGCAAGCAATTTCTTCATTTTCCACACTGTTTTTGTAAAAACTTTTTTTCTTGGGGCGTCCAAAGGCATCACTGAGTGGGACTCTCAAGGAGAAATTGTAACAGTAACATGGCAGGGCCTATTACATAGTTCTTAGGGATGGAAGTCTTCCAATCTATCCTATTGTCTCTAGCTCAATAGCTCTTTGACATTAGAATATGAGACTTAACCCATTACCAGACGACTCAATTTTAGACTGGTCCAAATTGAAAGAAGATGCACACGACAGTTTAAAGTTTGTGAAATTTTAGATTTTTTCCCACTTTCTAGGTTGAAAACATAGTGTAAAATGAAGAAATTGCTTGTTACAAGCAATTTCTTCATTTTCCACAATGTTTTCCAAAGCTTTTTACTTTGGCGTCAGAAAGCGTCACTGTGTGGGAATGGGTTGATAAGAGTATTGTTCATGATTGATTTATAAGTAAATAGATCTAAATAGAATACATTGAATGAAGAAAGGTAAATGAAAAAGAAGAGTACAGACAGTCCAACAAATAGACATTTATTTCATTAATTTTGGTTCTTGTATAAACTGTATCATACTCATGATCTAATGTTGATGTTCTCTTGCAGGAGTTTGAGATGGACCGAGAAATCAAGGAGGAATTAGAGAGACATAAACGAGACAAGATAGATTTGGTCAGGAAAGAACTGGCTTGGGAATCTGATAAACAGAGAATAGGACTAGAAAAACTGAGAAAAAGGTAGGTTTAATTCTAGTTTCTGTTATCAATTACTTGGTGAAAAGATAAATGAATAAAAACTGAATAAGCATACTGATGATAGAATCACTTTACTAATATTCCTTCTTTTTCCCTTTCTGATTCAACAATGACCCATTCCCATTTAATCCTGACTTTTAATGACCAGAATATTTCAATGTAGAAATCATTGCAGGAAAATAAAAGATTGCTTGCTACAAGCAAATTCTTATTTTCCAACAATTTATCTACCCCTATATCACTTTAGACTTCTTCAAATCGAGACCAATATTGGAAACAAAGGTAATTTCTCAGATTGGTCTATTTAATGACACCCTTCATTGAAAACAATTGGGAAACATTGTGGAAAAAGAAGAAATTGCTTGTAACAAGCAGTTTCTTCATTTTCCACAATATTTTTTACACAGAAAGTTGAGAAAATCTTAAATTTCATCAACTTTAAATTTGCGTCTACATTTTCTTTTAATTTGGACCAGTCTAAAATATTGCCGTCTTGAAATGGGTTAAAAAGTGCTGAGTCTTATGGTTAGAATCATCATATTGAGTTTGTTGTAAAGCCAGACTGCATTTCATTTTTATGTTAATGTTGTAAAAATTATCTCGGTAAATTTCATTTTATCCTTCTGCAGATCTATGTCTTTCTGTCTGTCTGCGAGCAGAAAACTTAATGCAAAATCTTAACATTTAAATCTTATTAAAACACCATTTAAGATACCTGACACATATTTTGCATATAAGTTCCTTGCATTGATCATGGTCACTTATCAAGGTCACATTTCCCCAAAAAGGGGGGGCATGGTCTTTCAAAACTCATCTTGTTTCTATTCTAGATTTAAAGATGTGGTAGAGTGTGACAGGATAGTTGTTAAAGCATTTAAGACAGCTCATGAGGTAGCGAGTTTTAGAGCATCCAAATTGTCAGATGATTTCTACCATTTGAAGGCAGATTTTGAGAGAAGGAGGACTATGGGATTGAAGGATGACATCACGAGAGATCCTACTAGAGATATCATGACAGGTTAAAATTTAAAATATTTTCATACAGCAATAGTTTACTTTTTATGATAGGAAGAAATTGAAGGTTACCAAAAATAGATGGTTTGCTAGACTCCAGAACTAGCCTCAAATAAACCATTAACATGCAAATCAAGATAGTTAGCAGCATTAATATTTTTCTAATGGCTTTGCCAATAAAATAATAAACAGATTTAATTATTTGCATTCTGCTGTATTTGAAAATTACTTTCAGCACATTCCCACAAATTGACTCTTTTTGAAGACCCTCAAGAAAACAGATTAAAACTAATTGAATCATGAATAGTAGAAACAACTGGAGCAAAAGATTGTAAAGTTTATGTGCTCTTTATGTGAGAAAAAGAATCGTAACTTGATTGCCTCTAGAGAAGCTGATGTGAACTGAACCTAGAAGACTTAAGTTTGGAAAGACATGCTTAATCCATTCCCACACTATCCCACTCTTTAATGCCCCATGAAGAACAAGTTTTAGAAGACATTGTGGATAATGGAAAAAATGCTTATATTAAGCAATTTCTTCATTATTCACAATGATTTTCTACCAAAAGACAGAGATTTTAAACTTTCGTCAACTTAGAATTGTTGTCTACAACTTTTTTTAATTTAAACCATCATACAAATTTGTTGTTTGGGGATGGGTTATTAACATATGATAATAATAATAATGTCGTTATTTAAAGAGGCAAACACAATTAGGTGAACCCAGTCTTCCTTATGGGCCTCTGTGGAAATAAAATAAACAATATTAAAACATCTCTATTCTAGATTAAATAAAGATCAGCTTGTCTATAATTAAATCTCATGACAGATCCTATATATCACTATTCTCTATCTACAGGAGCCACAAGAGTGACGGAAGCCACAGCTCAGGCTGGAGAGAAGACCGTTGATCAGGCTGATGCCAAGAATATCATCACCACACTGAAAGGTAGCATGGGAGAGAGAATTACTAAAGCTTTACACAAAGTAGAAGAGAAAAAGAAGAAAAGGGCTGAAAGAAAAGCTCAGGTAAGGAGAGCCACATCTTTTTCTAGTGAAAAATGAAATCAATCTTACATCTCTTCAAATTAACCCTCTCCTGTTTTTCAAAATTATAGACATGTCCCATTTCAAAGGTTTTGCAGACGACAATTGAAAGTGGATTTAATTTAAAAATAACCTTTTAGTAGGGTAGAAAATATTGTAGAAAAAGAAGAAATTGCCTGTTACATGCAATTTCTTCTTTTTCTACAATGTTTTCTCAATCAAAAAATCACAGGGACTTAAAAAACAGGGATTGAACAGGAAAGGGTTGATTACACATGAAGTAAATTTAAAAAAAAAACAAAAAAAAACCCAGCAAGTAGGACAAATACACACTTTGTTACATCCAGAAGAAACTAGGGATTTGTATACATGAAAGAATTGTTTTGTATTTGTCATTTTAATATTCATTGATTCTTCTTTATTAAATGGTTTTTTTTTAATTTGCTTTAAAGTATAACTTGAGTGTAATATGTTCAAAGACAAAAATCTTCAAAAGTTGCATTGACTAAGATTCATCGTCTGCAACTTCTTTAAATTTTGACCAGTCTAAAAAATTTTTCTTCTGGTAATGTGTTAAACATGCCTGAAAATGTACAAGGTAGGTTTATATGAGTTTACATTTCCCTTTTTGGTGTTTTGCCTTTGTATGTGATTGTTAATCATTTTGATTTAATCCAGTGGGAAGAGCTGTATGAGACAAAGCCAGCAGATGACTATGAGGATCCAGCAGATCGAGCTGCTATCAAGGAAGCCAAAGATAACATGGGTGATTATAAACTTAAGACAGCTAAAGATTATGTTGTACCAGATCATCTACGTATGAATGTGGAGAAAGCACGTGGCAGGTTACTGGTGTTGAAAGATCTGGTAAGTAGACTCACTCAAATCAGTTCAACCATAACATACTATCTAAGCCCCCAACCACTCAGTCAACTATGAGGCACTACTTAATTTTTTCCCATAGCTGAGAACCAAATTCATGTTGTGATGATTTTTGTCAATTGTCGCAAAAAGAATGTAGGCCAAACTGGTATTGAACCCAAAGATTGAGAGAACAGTGCCTTATCAAATGAGCTTACCAGACTCAGTGATACTTGATCAGTCTAAAGCAAACAAGCTTACTTTTCCTCAATAAGTATCCATAGAGATCTAATTTATTTGCTTAACGAATTTGCTCACAAGCTTGCTGATTACAACCCACAAGAAAAGAGCTTTTGAAAACATTTTGGAAAATAAAGAAATTGCTTTTTGCAAGCAATTTCTTCAGTATCAACAATGTCTTCTGCATAATAAGAGATTTCTAACAAAACTTGTCATCTGCAATTTCTGTGAATTCGGACCAGTCTTAAGTTTTGTTGTTTTGTCAAAAAACTTTGAAAATCTCTGTCTTTCAGGATAGAAAACAAAGAAATTGCTTTTAACAAGCAATGTCTGCACTATCCACAATGTTTCCCCATTTATTTTGCTTGAGGGACATCAAAAGGTGACACTGTGTGGTAATGGGTTAAAAGGATAGACTGGAGTTGAGTGTCAATTTCTTTCCAGACCAACTAATGTTTACAAGATTTCCGAAAATAATCTTTTTAACTTTGGTGGTTTTGACTTTCATTAGCACTGAAAAGCTACCAGTTGAATTGTTATCTAGTTTACATGGTACTCTGCAACTCCTCTATAACGCTACCTGCTACAGCGCTGACTCCATTTTAAAGCGGGATCCGCTTGGCTCCCAAAATTTTGGGGGGGGGCATTTTTGGTTGCAGATGCTGAGATACCACGTTAATGCTGATTTGGCCGCGATTCTTTCATCCCGTCTTCGGCCCACTCGAAGAAAAAGGGTTGCACATAAAAATCGATAATTACCTGAAGCTTACGTGGACGGTCATGGCCATTAATGCATTAGTTCAGAGGTAATTGCTTTGTTTGATTGATGACACGCGTAGTGTTTCAATTTACAAAATCGGTTTGATTGTTTGGTCTTACTGTTTGACATTGAGATGATCATTGCCTTAGGTCATTGATATTTTTTAAATCAATAGAGAATAGGCACGCACCTCGGTATCCTTCAGTTACAAACCTTGAAGGTGGTGCAATTTAAATAGCACAGTTTCACTCTCGGTGTTCGTAATTTTCTTCAGTCCCCGGTAGGAACTGTTTTTAATGCAATGCGCGACCGTGAAATAAAACAAGTTGTTTGAGCCTACTTTTTAATTCACTTCATAGTTTGCTGGTATCCGGAGCTCGTAGAGGATAGTGGCTTCAAGATAAAAACGCAAAAATGTGCTTTGAAAACAATCAGTCGTAGTTGCGACGTTTTCCCTAATACAGAAAATACGTGAATTTTAATTGTATATGTCACAATATCGGAAGATTCTCATCCGACACGGGATAGATAAAACAAGTAGATTAAAATAAAATACCCTTATTTTTCCGCATTTCTTTCAATAATCCAAAAATTTAATGCCATTCTGTATGATCAAACACACGACAAAAAGCTTGTCGACAAATTTGAAGTAAAGGTTTTTCGGCTACAGTTTATTTTATTCTGAGAGAGGAAAAGTGATCAAAGGCGCCACCGCCAGATGTTCAGCTATTTATGGGAGAGTTTCTGGAGTTGACACGTGCCAGACGCGTACCCCATGAGAATTCTTGCTGACCGAATTTTTTACTCTTGTCCTAATGAAACCAGACATTCCACCATCTCGAATATTTTTCAATTATTATGACCTTTATTTTTACGATTAAAAGTTAGCCGCTACAAAATTTAATCCAGTTTTGTAATCGTGCAACTGGTCGGTTTAAATTCCCGATTTGTAAATGACTAGGTTCAGATAGAGTTCTTTGTTGATTTATTGTTACCGTATTTTTAACAATGGTAAAGAAATTAGACCAAGTCCATTACCGCGAAAGAGGTTCGAAGGTCAATCCATGCGACATTTCTCAACGCTTCAGTAACCCCAGGTGTTCAACAACTTGTCGGTCTCCAAGGAGACGTCGCTATGCGAGAAACTTAGATTTTATCCCTTTTGTCTAAGGATTGTAATATTTACGTCCGTGTAAAACTAAATTCAATTAGATTAATGCCAACGGCTATCATAATAAAACATGTCTCGGGTAAAAGTTCTAGCTTCTTATTATTGGGAGAAAGAGAGCCACAATTTGTAGACCTGTAGAAATTTACGAATTATTCAATCCTAATAGACCGGGAAGGTAAGGTTAGAATTTAATTCTTTGCATGCTGAATTTTGTCGGTTTCTGCTAAAATTTCGTAACTACAGTTGTTGTTTTTCATTTCCCGAAAAGTAACTTGTATAGAATTATACTTGTTACAGGAATTTTATCACGAATTAGTTCTGATTCCGACGGCTGAAAAGCGTTATAGCATAATAACTCCACTTCTTCCGCTGATTCATTTCTTAGACCCCACCAACAGCCTTATAGTGGAGCTGCAGTGTATTATTTAAACTTTTCTTTCATCAAGCAAAAAATAACTTGTTTACAAGACTATTTAGCATAGTATACTATTCTTTTATACATCTGGGCCACTATTATAGTGCAGTTGGTAGCGCATCAGATTCCCAGTCTTCAATCATGGGGTGTTATAGGTTCAATTTCTAGCGGCACATATCCTTTCTGACATTTGTCTCTCACCAATAAGTGGATAATCGTAAACCAAAGTGGGATAGCAGCTGGAGGCTAGAAAAGGATGTAGTGGAAGTACTGGTGTGAGATATACCAGGAACCCATTGTTAGGTGCTCCAGCCACTGCGATACGACTTAAAAGCAGCGTTAAACCCCATCCAAACAAACAAACAAATCTTTTATAGATCCATGAGAACAAGTATGACTTCAACCAGCGGTTACTAGCTCTAAGAGACAAGAAGATTAAGGTTATCGAGGAGATTAAAGATCTGACAGTGGAGCTAGAGATGGTCCAGACCAAACTGGATGAGACTGCACACAAAACTATACCACCAGTACCAGTGATGCATCCAGAAGAAATGCCAGAAAAGTGAGTTGTTTGATATTGTAAATGTATATGGTTAACCATCATGGGAAAAGAAACCATCTGGGTATTTTTTCAAAGCCTGTATTTTTTTTCAAGAGAGGTCAGATGAATAAAGGGTAAATCAGGATGGGTGTAGATAGATATATAGTTCAAAGCTTGGTAGGATAACCATTGGAACAAAACTTTAACCCATTACCAGACAGCAAAATTTAAGATGTCTAAATTCAAAGGAGTTACGGATGACAATTTAAAGTTTATGAAATTCTAGATTTTTCAACTTTCTCAGGAGAAAACATGGAAAATGAAGTAATGGCTTGTTGCAAGCTATTTCTTCATTTCTCGCAATGTTTTCGAATACTTTTTAAGGGGTGTCAAAAGGCATCACAGTGCGGGAATGGGTTAAGTTTGGAAATGGATAGTGCTCCTGTTTGATATTATGTACTAATTTAGCTTGTGAAATAACATGTTTGAAATGACATCATTCGATATAATCTATAGTGAGCATTCCATTTCTTTAACCCATTACCACAAAACAAAATTTTAGACTGGTCCAAATTCAAAGGAGTTGCAGACATCAAATTAAAAGTTGGTGGAATTAAGAAAATCTTGGCCTTTCAGGGTAGAAAACATTGTGGACATTGAAGAAATTGCTTGTTACAAGCATTTTCTTCATTGTCCACTGTTTTCCAAAGCTTTTTTCTAGAGGGTGTCAAAGAGGGTCATTTAGTGGGAATGGGTTAACAATGTATTAACTGATAAAAGATGGTCAACATTTTAGTTATTTTGATTTCATTTTGGTAAGATCCTTTCATGAAGAAGGGCCTCATGACTTGCTACAAATAATTGTCTTCAATGTTTACAAATGCAATTTCTAAGGCATCTCATAATGGTTTTATACATTACCGGACAAAAAAATCTTAAACTAGTCCAATTGAATTTGTAGATGAAAATTCAAATTGCTTTGAAATAGAAAACTGAGAATCAAATAGGGCAAAAACATTGTGATAATAGGATAAATTGCTTGTTTCAAGCAATTTGTCCATTCTTCCACAATGTTTTCCTTTGAGTAGAAAACTTTTCATAAAAAGAGAAGTGGTTTGTTACAGGCAATTTCTTCTTTCCCACAATGCTTTTCTCAATATATCTATTCAGTGTATATAAACAAAGAATTGTGTCAGAGTGGGATGAATTCTATGAAAGTGAATGAAACATTTTTCAACAGGAAACTAGAATACACCCGTGATACTCTGATTGCTTTCAAGAAGGAGATGGCAGAAAAGGCTGCAGCAGCTAAAAAAGGTCAACAAGAACAAGGTGGATTTGGAGGATTTGGTGGATTTGGAGGAGGGGCTGATAAAAAAGGGGTAAGAAACAATTTTGTCTTAACCCTTTACTGTTTAATCCCTGGTTTGTATGTCCCTATGTTTTTATATTTGAACAAATATTGTAGAAAAAGAAGAAATTGCTTGCAATAAGCAATTTCTTCTTTTTGCACACTATTTTCTAACCTACCAAATGATTATTTTTTAAGTAAATTCTACTTTGAATTGTTGTCTGCAAATCCTTTATTTGGACTAGTCTAGAATTTCAAAAAACAGGAAAGGATAAGATCATAGAAATACATTTTCTCCTCCACATATACACTGCTTTAGAACTGGGATATAAAACCTCTAATCTAAACTAGACAAAAAAAACTTAGGGATCATGAGTGATGTATTTACCAACTTTTCTGGCAATTAACTTGTGAAAAATTGATAGACATTAAACTTTTAATCATATTAATCCATTCCCACACAAACCCTCCTTTTTACACCCCTGAAGAAAAAGATTTGGAAAACATTGTTGAAAATGGATAGATTGCTTGTATCAAGCAATTTCTTAACCCATTCCACTCAAGCCCTCCTTTTTACGCCCCACAAGAAAAAAGCTTTGGAAAACATTGTGAACAATGAAGAAATTGCTTGTAACAAGCAATTTCTTCCTTATCCACAATATTTTCTATCCCAAAAGACGAAAAAAAAATAAAATTCCATCAACTTGAAATTGTCGTCTGCAGCTTCTTTCAATTTGGACCGGTCTAAAATTTTCTTGTGTTGGAATGGGTTAATCATCCACAATGTTTTCTATCCAAAAAGATGAAAACATTTAAAATTTCATCAACTTGAAATTATCACCTGCAGCTTCTTTGAATTTGGACCAGTCTAAAATTTTGTCGTGTTGTTTTAAAGCAGACATAAAACTTATCATATTATAGCTTGTATTAAGCTGTTCCTACTGGTACTTTGTATTGAAAAGTCAAGTAGAAAAACCAGAGTTACATAGCATCATCTATTTATTTCTAGGATGTTAGAACAGCGTCGCCCACCATGACTGTAAAGCAGTCCACAAATGTGAGTACTCGCTTCACAGAAAAGGGAGTTGATGAGGAGGATGGGCAGGTCCAGGAGTTATCTCCCTTAGAACAACAGATGAGACAAGCAGAAATTATCAGGTATACTAAATTTCTAGATTACGTGAAGTGCTCTGTGAAAATTGTTGATAGAAAAAAAAACAGCTCAAAAGAAACTCACAGTATCAGCTAATGAAACATTTTAATATAGATTCATATTATACAGCAGATAGTACAAATCATAGTGCAGTTGGTATCGCATAAGACTCCCAATCTTCAATCATGAGGTATCATGGGTTCGATCCACGGCTGCGACACATATCCTTACCAACATTTGTCTCTCACCAATTGGCGGATAATCGTAAACCTAGGTGGGATGGTGGCTTGAGGCTAGAAAAGTATGTTATGTTAGTACTGGTGTGAGATTACCAAGAATCCGTTGAAAGGTGCTCCAGCTCACCTTGATATGACTGAAAAATTATCAAAAGCGGCGTTAAACCCCATTCAAACTAAACCAAATGTTATTTGTCTCACAAGGCAAGCCAAAGCATTGTACTTGTGATATCTGAAAAGCAAAAATAAAAATTTGTTTTGAAAAAAAAAAATATTCAAACAACCAAACCTTTTGATAATCTGCATATGTTCACAAACTAAAATACTTTTGCTTATGTATTACATGGCTTTTCGAGTCTGCTGTTTTTGCTGTAAAGTTCAATTCAAATAAGACAATAAGACTTATTCTGATTACTATGTGGAGTGATGTATCAATTGTATCTTGTTAACCCATTCCCACACAGTGACACTTTTGGACGCCCCTAAAAAATACAATTGGGAAAACATTGTTTAAAATGAAGAATTTGCTTGTAACAAGCAATTTCTTCATTTTACACAATGTTTTCTATCAAGAAAGTTAAAAAAAACCCTTAAATTTCATAAACTTTACATTGTTGTCTGCAACTCCTTTCAGTTTGGACCAGTCTAAAATTTTGCTGTTTGGGAATTGGTTAGATTACTGATTAGAACACTTCTTTGTCTAAAATATCACTGAGTTGTTTATATTTGTTATATCTAGGCTGACATACGTACAAGATAACTTATTGAGTCGTATAGAAGAGTTAGTTTCTACATTCGATGCAGAACTGAGGTTATTGAGACATGACAAATTCAGACTAGATATCACCATGAAAAATGCTGACTTGAGGTATGTTACTGTTTTTGTGTTGTTAATTACATAAGGTTAACCCTTTACTGTTTATTCAAAATATAGACTTGTCTTATTCAAAATGGGTAGCAGACAACATTATAAAGTAAGAATAATTAAAAAAGTAACCAGCCTAAATGATAGAAAATATTGTGAAAAAAGAAGAAATTGCTTGTCACATGCAATTTCTTCTATTTCCGCTAAGTTTTCTCAAGTGTAATATCACAAGGACATTAAAATTAGTGACTGTTTAGGAAAGGGTTAAATGAAAATTTGAGAAATGTTCTTATTGGATGCAAATATATTTTTTTAAATTAGTTTGAATTGAAAATAAAAAGAACAGATGGAAAGCTACATCTAAAGTTGAGATTATGAAAAGATAAATAATCCAACAAAATAGTAGTGGTACAAAATGTCAGAAGAATTGAGTAGGCCTAGTTTGTCTAAAGTATCAATGCTACCAAATAATTGATAGATTTCATGTTATTTTCTCCCTACAGACAGGTGACATTGTTTGAAGAGTTAGTGTTGTTGAAAGAATATGAAAAGAGAGAGGATGTTTTAGCAGAAAAATTACAGAATAAACAGCAAGAAAAATTGGACATGCAAGCCAAGGTATGCCTAGGACAATCTAATAATTCATAGAATTATACATTTTTACAAATATGTAAAATGAATAATTGCTTATGCTGCCACAGTGTTTGTTTAAACCATTCCCACACAATGACACTTTTTGACGCCCCCTTGAAAAAAGAATTGGAAAACATCTTGGATAATGAAGAAATTGCTTGTTTCTTCATTTTCCACAATGTTTTCTACCAAGAAAGTTGAAAAAATCTAAAATTTTGCTAGCTTTAATTGTTTTCTGCAAGTTCTTTCAATTTGGACCAGCCTAAAATCTGTTGTCTGGTAATAGGTTTAAGGATAAAAAGATGCCTAAGTTCTAATCTATTCTCACTTGAAAATTCTATATGCATCTTGTTTCAGTTTGGCCGAGTTTTGTCATCACCTCCTATTTACTAGAAAGAATGTGACTTAAAATATTTTCCTTTTGTAGATAATAGATGTGCAATCAAAACTTGAGATAAAGAAGAAAGATATTGAAAAACTACAGGAAAAGGAGAAAGCTCTTCATCAACAGTTTGTGTCATCCCTAGGAGAAAACAATAAATTTGCAGACTACCTAACTAAAGTTTTTAAGAAGAAAATTAAGCGATCAAAGAAGAAAGTTACAGAGGGTGATGGTAGGTACTTTTAAGAATGAGCTTGTGTAAGACATTTCCAAGAATTAACGGATCACTGGCCACACCCACTGAGCTCTGACAGGAAGCTCCATTTAGAAATTTTGTCAGTAGCTTGTAACAAAAACGTAAAATGGTTTGTTGATATCCTAAATGTGATAACTACAGCTTGAATAGGCTGTAGATGTGATGCTTGATTTATCAAACCAATATAAAAGACTTTGCATAAATGTAAACAAATGTTGGAGTTCAAAGTTCACTTCTTGACTGTATAAATGATTTGATTGTTTCTTTGATTGGCAGCTGCAATCCATCCATTTCATTTGAGTGTGAATGGTAGACATTGAGCGGTCTGGACATGTACGAAGGACTTGTTAAATACTCACTTAACCCATTCCCACATAATGATGCTTTTTGACGCCCCTCAAGAAAAACAATTCGGAAAACATTCTGGAAAAACAATATGGAAAACATTCTGGAAAATGAAGAAATAATAATAATAATGTTTTCTAACCAGAAAGTTGAAAAAATCTAAGAATTCATAAACTGTAAATTGTTGTCTGCAACACCTTTCAATTTTGACCAGTCTAATTCTTTTCTGTCAGGTAATGGGTTAATGTCTAAAGAAAATTTGGGTCATGACCTTTTTCAGGGTGCCAAGTATAGGCACTGAACAGACTGTATAGATTAGCAAATTACCACAAAAAAGTTTTTGACTAGATCAAATTCAAGAAGCTGCAGACAACAATTGAAAGTTGATATAATTTTAATTAAATTTGTCTTTTGAGGTGGAAATCGTGGATAATTAAACAATTGTAGCCCAGCTTAGCACCCACTTGTAGTATATATTGCCATGTAGAGGAGTGGAAACTAGACCATGATTTAAAACAGTTCTATTGAAAAAAAATCATGTGCATAGAGCCCTTATTAATGGACAACATTTTAAGTTTAGAACATTCATCAACATCAACAAAATTATATCAGTATTAACAACAAATGGTAGTGGGAAAGCTTTCAATAACTTTATGCATTTGAGAAAATGCTTTTGGCCTATATTTGAGGACTTCCATTCTCTCTTGTCATGAAATAATTATAATGTTAGTTTTCTTTTGCAATTAATTCATCATTTATGTAATTTGCAAGAGTTCCGGCCACAGTTTGTTTACATTTGGAAATATCAAGTTCATTAGCAGTTCAAAAATTATAATCTGTTAAATGTACATAGAGAGCTGCTGCGTAGATTTCTAACGTGCAAAACATTGTTATAAGCCATTTCTCTTGTTCTCTCAATTTTTTTCCTGCTATCATTCATAATTCATTTTGGGATGACAAAAATGTTGAATCACTAATCAAAGCCATATTATCCCTATGAGGAAGGAAAAATTGTTTCACAATCTATCTTGTATTTGGTCACTAAAGCAAACAAAAGCCTTTTTAATATCAGGATACAAAAGAAAGGTATGAGTAAAGGTCTCTGGAATGAGTATTTTGAATTTTTCTAATTGATTTCAACTTGTGTTTGTTTACATTTTGAGATCAAGTCAAATGCATCAGATTCTCCACTGAGAACACTAACTTATCTTTGGCATTGACAGATATATGCAACTGCGTTGATTACTTAACTTTACAGACAGTTTTTTTAACCCTTTTACAGACGGCAACATTACAGACTGGCCAAAATTGAAAGGAGTTACAAACGATAATATAAAGTTGATGAACTTTCTGGTTAAAAAACATTGTGGAAATGTTTTCCCAATTGTTTTCCTAGAGGGGAGTCTAAAAGCGTCATTGTGCGGGAATGGGTTTATCTCCTCGACAGAGCTATTTGTTTGAATAGCAAGTGAATGTTCAAACCTCATCCTCGACATCATAGTTTTGTGTAAACAAACCTTAAATTGTGGTTGGTCACAATTTGAAATATTGAAACTTCTGTCATGAATTGTAGGCTTACTGTGTAGAATAATTTAAACCTTAGAATTTCAATCACCAAATTTATTTATGCTCTTGGACCTTGAGTTAGTTTTTCTTATTTATTTTGTTGTGTATTTGGGGGGAATATATGATTTTAAGTTACTATTTATAGAAGAATTATTTTATCATTACTATTTATAGAAGGTGATCACATTATTATGTAACTATTTATAGATGATGATGAGGACAGCGATGAGGACTCTGATGATGAATCTGACTGGGATGATGAGGAAGATGATGATGAGTCTGAGGGTGGAGGTTATGACCTTGACATTTGTCCTCCAGGGTGTGATCAGGTAGGTTCAGAGAAATAGCCTAGACTTGTAGATTGTTTAATGTGTGTTTATTTCATAAAGATGATAATGCTGTAACTGAAGTGATCAACATGTACAACAAATTTTGATTTTTAGTTCAGCCATGCACTAAGTTATCTATCTGCACCCTTTGTCCACCTTCATTTGTCTGTCATGTGACAACATCTTATGTGCACTCTAGAGCACAAAATATTAGCTCAAATATCATGAAGCTTTGTCAAAATGTTTGTCGCTATGAAACCTCGAACAAATTTGATATTGGGACATGTTGGGTCAAAAACTATGTAACTTGCTCCCATATAATCCCTCCTTGTAAACCCCTAAAGAAAAATTCTTTGGAGGATATTGTGTAAAATGAAGAAATTGCATGTAATGAGCAATTTCCTCATTATATGCTGCTTTCTTTACCAAATGACAATTTAAGAATTAAACTAAATTTTGTCATCTGGTCATGTTCAAATTTGGGTCACTATTGGCTCAAATTATGTCGATAGATCAAATCAAAGAAATACCTCTTATGTACTCCAGAGGTCACAATTTTGGCTCAACTGACTTGATATTGGTTCAAAATGTTTGTATTTATAAAAATCTCTTTCAAGTTTGGATTTGTCACATGGAGTCATAAACTAGGTCACAAGATCATATCTTACAAAAACCTTTTATGCACTCTAGAGCCTACATTTTTGGCTCAATTGACTCAATATTTGTTCAAAATGTTTGTTTCCAAAAAATTCTGGGCCCCGTCATGGCGCAGTTGGTAGCATGTCAGACTGTCAATCTAGAGGACCTGGCTTCGATCCCCGGTGGCGGCATTGATCCTATCTGACTATTTGTCTCCCACCAATGGGTTGATAATCGAAGACCTATGTGGGATAGCAGCTGGAGGCTAGGAAAGGATGAGATGGCGATACTGGTGTGAGAAATATCATGAATCCATTGTTAGGTGCTCCAGCCACCGTGATATAACTGAAAGGTTGTTGAAAGCGGCGTAAAACCCCATTGAAACAAACAAACAAAAAATTCTTTTGTCTCTCACCAATGGGTGGATAATCGTAAACCTAAGTGGGAAAGCAGCTGGAGGCTAGGAAAGGATATAGTGGTAGTACTGGTGTGAGAAATACCAGGAATCCATTGTTAGGTGCTCCAGCTGCAGCAGTCAAACCTTATTCAATCAATCAATCCAAAAAAATCTAAGCGAAGTTTGATATTGGATCACATGGGATCAAAAACTAGGTCACTAGGTCTTATCTAAAGAAATCTTCTTTGTTATTCACATGCTACGTTTTTTTAAACTTTATAAGAATATTTTTCTTGGTTTCACAGACAAGATTTGATAACAGGTAAGGTTTAGCTAAGATTAGGTCACTTGGGCTTTTAACTTAAGCAGTAATTGAATCAGGTGAACGCTTTAGGGTCAATGGTCTTCTTATAAGTAAATGATTTTATGTTCTGTAGTAATATATGAATTTTTGAAATGTGTAAGTTTATTCTGCCTAAAAATGAACAATCTTAGGTGTAGCACCTACCAAGCAAATTTTTTACACAACCCACTCATCAGTTTTGCTTGATATGAAAGAAAGACCATTGTAATAATTCCTATTCATTTATCATTAACACAGAAACAAATTTTTATAACTTGAATTAATTCCTCTCAACTCTCCTTTCTGGAAAAATCCAAAATACTCATACCTTCTGTGAACTGATTACTTTTAGAGGACTAGCGGTTGATCTAAAGTATAAAACAAAGGACTGAAAGTCCTGAGAGCAGTTTTGCAGGTTTATCAGTAACCGCGCTCAATATTGCGAGCATGTTTCATCTATGTGAGGAAGTAAATCGTACACCTAAGTAGGAGGAGCAGCTGGAGGCTCTATAAGGATGTACTGATGTGTGAACTACCAGGAATCCATGGTTAGGAGCTCCAGCCGCCCCGAAATAACTGAAATACTATTAAAAGTTGCATTTAACTGTATTCAATCAATCATGACCCGTTACTGTTAACTGAAATTGTTATTTTGATTTAATCACAACGTTTTCTTCTTAAGTGCGTGAAATTTTGTGGTTTTGTGGTAAAGGTTAAATGATAAAAGGTAAAGAAATAAAAGCTTACATTCAATTCTTTTTTCGTTGAGCATATTATTATCACAATTGAAGTACTACATGTCAGTTTCAAAGATTTAGTTGAATTCGAGAGGTAAAGGGTGTTTTATTCGATGGGATTAATAGGCACTTGAATTGCGACTATAACAGGGTTGTAACTTGTTACATATACTATGTAACGGGATGTAAATTTGCTCAGCCCTGCCAGGTCAAAACACAGTTTACAAGCAGACAGTTTACATATATTTGCTAACTCCACTAACCACTGGCCTAGATTCTATCTTGAAAAGCTGGGAAAATTATTTCTCTCATTTTGACAATTCATTAGACGATTTACCATGGATATATTAAGTCAAAGTTTTAAACCATTTTCCTGGATATTCATGACTAAAAGGAGGCTGTTGGCATTCAGCAAGTAAGTTATTTTCTTTATCAGCGATGAAACAAGATGGAGGCGATCACATAGATTTTCACTTCAAGTTTATGAGCATGTGTGGAAATGAGTGGAAAAGCGTGAGAACTTGTTTCCGGTTGATCGATATGAAATACCAGTTTTTCCTAAAAAAAACGCCAATAAGGAACCTTTTGATTGCAAAGTTGAAGTGTTACTTCATGGCCATTGACACCTATACTTTATTCTTATTTCTTTGTAGAACCTGTATGAAGCTACCTGCCAATTACGGGAGAAGAAACTTGATATTGAAGAGATGTTAGCTGAGGAGAAGAAGACTAATGATACCTACAAGAAGGATTCAGAGAGTTTCCAGAAGAAATTGAAGGTCATTGACAGTGGACTGAAGAATGCACAGCAAGATTTAGAGGCTTTCCAGGTGAGATAGGGCTTAATTCATTGATCTTCTCTCTTTTTTTCAAATGTTTTTTTAACCTCACCTGTACAAATCTGTGATCGTATGTTGCAGTGAATTTGTACTTGGGAAAACATTTTGGAAAAAGAAGCAATTTCTCTTTTTCCGACAATATTTTCTACTTCAGTGGATGGTTTCATTTCGAATTTCATCCAATTTTCATTGTCTGCAACATCTTTCAATTTGGACCAGTCCAAAATATCAAACGGGGGGAAAGGTTAATTAAATTAGGTTGTCAGCATGATTTGAGGTAAAGAAGTAGTAAAAGCCTTGCAAAGTGCTCCTAAGAAGGAATCAGAGGTGGTCAAGTTTATTCTTAACTGCATGTGACAATCAGTTTCATCTTCCACAGAAAATTTCAGGTCTATAAGATTCTTTTAAAAATTTTGTCTGCTCTTTTCTATCTCACCCGAGCATGAGGTGCTGAATGTGAAGTATAGTCTTTGCCATTATGCATCGTTTGTATGGTATTTGTCATCCAATATTTCTTTAAATATTTGCTCTTCCAATATCAGTGGGCACATCTTGTTCAAATTTGGCTGGAATTTTCCATAGGTGAAGTTTTCCAAATAATTTGAATTCCATTTTTTACTCTGGTTGCCTTTTCTTAAATGAAAGTGCTTTGGGCTTTGATAGTTGGTATTTATCCCTTCCTAGCAGACCTTTACCATATTTGTTCATTTGGTGTCCACTGGGGCATACCGTAATTAACATAGAAACAAAGAAGGAATTCTTCAAAAATCTTTTTCTTAGAAACAAGAAGAACAAGAGCATTGAAATTCGGTGTGAAGCATCTGAAAATGGAACTCTAGCAAGTTTGTTCCTTTGGATTCCTGGGGTAAAATCTTAGCTCTGCCAAGGTGCAGCCAATTCTGTATAGAAACAAGAATTATAAGTTCTTCCTATAAGCCAGTTGGTATTTTGTATGAAGCATTACTCAGAGGACTTCTACCAATTTTGTCTAAATTATTTCCCAGAGGGTCATATTTAGGATCAGCCCAAATACATCATAATTGCAAAAGGAGGAATTCTATGAAGTCTGTCCTCTCTGGAGCCAGAAAACCTTAAGCATTGGTATTTAGTTTTAGATTTCTAGGTGGATTTCTCTATAGGTTGTACATATGATGCCCCTGGGGTAGTACTTGGGTGCTGCTCAGGTTTACTTTCTTTTACAAACAAAAATGGAAATCTTTCAATATCATCTCCAGAACATTGATGTGTGGTATGAAGCATCATCTAGTAGACCTACACCAAATCTGTGCATGTATTACCCACCTCCACCTTGAACCCAATTTTTGTAAAAATTAAAAAAATCATTGAAAATCTTCTCTTTTCAAATCAGAAGGCATAGAGCATTGATATTTGAATCATCATTTTGTGGACTGCCACCAATTTTGGTAAAGTGATGTGTCTAGGGTTGCATTTTTGCTTTCTCAGGCACACACTATTTTGCATTGAAAAGAAACAGAAGATAAAGAAATTGTCTAGAAGGTCTAGACATATCAAACCATTACACATGTGTGTTAAGTATAGACTCAGATCAGTCTTCACTATGCACTCTATTGATAGATACTGACCCAAAAGGTTTGTTGGATAATCAGTATATATTCCAAGTGCTCTGAGTGACTGTCCAGGCAGCTCAATAACTGTCCTTCATGCACATGTGAAATGGTTGGTATACCCATTACCAGATTACAAAATTCTAAACTGGTCCAAATTCAAAGAAGTTGCAGACTAAATCAGGTAGATGGAATTTCAAAAATCTTTGTTATAAAGGGTAGAAAACATTGTGGAATAATGAAGAAATTGCTTGTAACTAGCAATTTCTTCATTTCCCATAATTTTTTCTAAAGCTTTTTTCTTATTAATGGGCAAGAAAAAGCATGATTGTGTGGGAATAGTTTTAACGCTAAGGCTCTTATTAGTCCCCTACTGGCAAAGCCCAAGGGGACAATAGGTTTGCGCTCCGTCCTCCTGTCTGTCTGTCCGTCATATCAGTTTTTCGGACTTTTTTTCCTAACCCTGGGAGATATCGAGCTGATTTTTGGTATGTGAGTCCACATCAATGAGTTTCAGAACAAATTACAGAACGAGTTTGGTTCTGGTCCATTGATTTTTGTGGAAGATACGGATGCTCGACTTAGAAATTACCAGAAAATTTCAGTTTTCTGGACTTCTTTTCTTAACCCTGAGAAATATTGAGCTGATTTTTGGTAAGTGAGTCAGCATTGATGAGTTACAGAACGAGTTCAAGTTCTGTTCCAATCCATTGATTTTTTAGCAAGATATGGATGCTTTTGCAAAATAAGTTACATAAAAATAATATTGAGTTTAATTGCAGTCCATTGCTGTTCCAAGGCTTGTAAAGGATGTTTGAGTGGTACTGGTGAGAGAGATACCAGGAATACATTGTAAAGTGCTCCAGCCACTGTTATAATGACTGAACAAATTGTTAAAAGTGGTTGCATGAAGTGATCAAGGCAAATATTTTTATAACCCTATGTCCGAAAAGCATTCATAATCCTAGACAGATTTTTGAAAGCTTTTTCTAAAAGTTTACTTGGGCTTCAGGGTCTTAATTATGACTTTATGAAGTATAATTTAGCTATCAACAAAAAGAGACGCCTATTTTTTATGTTTGTGTGTATGTGTGTGTGTTTAAGAATTCCTCATAAAATCTGATACAACTGTAATATTTTGGAGGGGTAGTAATCCCTTTACCACCCAAAAAATATACCGCTCTAGGGATATATATAAAACCGGTAGGGGACTTGGTATTGCCATGCAATACTTCAGAATGCTTGCTGTTTATAGATCTGAGATTAGTAAATCATTCTGATATTTTACAGTTGGAGAAGCAGCAGAAGTTGAATGAACTTGACGTTGTTGTGTCCCTGAAACTTCACCAGATTCAGTATATGATCAACGGTATCTTGCCACAAGATCTCTCACAAACTCTTGTGTTTGAGGCTAATGGGGTCACTCGTCTACAACTTAGGATTAAAGAATTGGAACATGAAAAGTTCTCACAGAAGAAATTTATGAGGTAATGAATTTTCCTATTGTTATAAAAAAAAAATTCTGAATTTGCCTTAGACTCCAGAAAACAGAAAAAACAATTGATGAATTGCCACCATCAATCACACATATTGACTGACCAATCCATCAATTCATTTAGACGGGAAGTGAATCATGAATGCCAATATTGTAAAAAAAAATATTGATTTGGCTATTAAACCTTTTCCTGTTTTGCAAAATTTTTGACGTGTCCAAATTCAAAGGTTTTGAAGACAAAAATTTAATTTAGATTTAATTGAAAATTAAGCATTTTGTAAGGAAGAAAATATTGTTGAAAAAGAAGAAATTTCATATTTTTCTACAATATTATCTCAATCATAAATTCACAGGGACGTAAAAGCTGAAGTTATGATTTTTGGTTGCCAACCAATCATTTTCTTGTTGTTTTTTTCTTCCTATACTGTATATTTTACAAACTAGCAGTCAATTCTTCAGTCAGACTGATATGTTATTCAATGGGAGTAGCCAGCGATCTGTCATTTAATAATTTTTTACATGAGATGCATCTATGTTAGCCTTCATTCAACTGTCATATTTCTCTTAATAAACACCCACTTCCTAATATTAGCTCCTTCTGTGATAATTTCAAAGATTTTCCTCTAATTTGAGGATATTTCCTCTACATAATCATTGTAATGATTGTTAGAGAAATTCATCCTCAGGTTAGAAATATTAAAAGAGAATTATGGAAATTATGTACTATATAACAGTTCCCTGCCTCTGTTTTAAAAATATATGGTAAAATATGGTATTTTGAATTCTGGCAAGGTAATGTAGGCATAAAGTAACTAAACGCTCATACAGATTATTTGACACCTTTTTATCTAAACTTGCTCTATAGGAAAGTAGAATTTGTCTCTGTACGTTTAGAACATTGAATAATTCATTGATCTATCAAAGAATTTAACTTATGATAGATAATTTAAGAATTTGGGCCAGTCTAAAATGTTGTGGTCTGTTAATGGGTTAATGAAAATTTATTGTAGAGAATCCAAGAAGAAACATGTCCAGTTAATAAAAGACAGAAAAATGTTTGAAGCCAAGATAACAGAGATGGACAAGGAATGTGAGGAGATGATGATTGGCAAATTTGGTTGTGTGGTGGACATTGAAAAACTGGAAACTGTCACAGTGAATAGAAATATCGAGGAGTTGAAAGAAAAACTACGAATGACAGAAATCCAGTGCTCAGAGGAAGTCCTAGAATGGAATGTAAGTAAACTGTGTTTGATGAATTTATTACAAGATGACAAAAATTTAGACTGGTCAAATTGGAAGAAGTTACAGTGTAATTTTACGTTAGTGCATTTTAAAGTTATTTTATCTCCTTAGGTAAAAAAAAGCCATTGTTGACAATGAAAAATTTGCTTTTTGTAAGCAATTTATTCATTGTCTGCCATTTTTTTCTATTATCATTTTTCCTTGAGGGAAGTGAAGAAGTGTTTCTGAGGGATAGTGGGTTTAAGTCCCAATAATGATTTGTCTCCAACTGAATAATTTTTAAGATACCAGGATCTAAAGCTCTTTTTGATGATGGGCATGTTGTGTGCCTTTTTGACATCAATTCTTCAAAATATTTTACAATTTTTTTGTCTTTTACTTTAAAATCATAAGAATATCACATGATCAGTGCCTGAGTGATAAATAGACATTAACCCATTCCCACACAATAACGCTTTTGGACACCCCTCAAGAAAAACTATTGAGAAAACACACAATTTCTTCATTTCACAAAATGTTTTCTACTCAGAAAGTTGAAAAAATCTAAATTTTCATAAACGTTAAAATGCTGAATAAAATCCTACTTCAGAATTGTATTCAAATCAAAGGTCGAAAAGCACTGGATAGTCTGATATTTTGTGTCAATTTTCTCTGTAAATAAATTCTATGTTCAACTCTGGCTAATAATGTCAAACAGGTGGTTTAGACTAAGGTCAGACTGCACAATTGTGCAGTCTGATCTTAGTCTATACCTCCTGTCAAAACGGGAATATTTTGGATCCAGCATATATGATATAAGTGGTGGTTAGATACTGAAAGGTACATGGATTACATAGTTAGATGGAAGACATATCATACAGCAGGATTGTGACAACAAACATGCTTTCAAAATAGATTTGTGGCACACATTGTATTTTGGTCGGATTTATTAAATTGATGGATAGCTGACCATGCCCACTGACATAAAACCGAAAAGCAAATGTTAATTTGTCATCCTAAACATCTAGCTACAGCTTGAATAAGCTGTAGTTACGGGGTTTAATCCATTCCCACACAATAAGGCTTTTTAACACCCGTCAATGTGAAAGGTTTGGAAAACATTGTGGAAAATGAAGAAATTGCTTGCTAAAAGCAATTTCTTCATTATCCATCATGTTTTATACACAAAAGGACAAAGATTTTAAAAATTTCATCAATTTAAAGTTGTAGTCTGCATCTTTTTTTAATTTAGACTTGTCTAAAATTTAATTGTGTGGAAATGGGTTAAGTCAACAATCCACCAAAATTGCTTGACTCAAATGAATGATTTGATTGGTCGATTGGTTTTTTTCAATTAGCAAGTGACTGTTTTTCTTGACAGGATAAATTAGCAGAAAAGAAGAACCAAATTACAGACTTAATACGGGAAAATACAAAACGATTAAACCAATTATCAGAATTATTAAACAGCAAGCATTCATCGGAGGGAGCATTGAATGCAAGACAGAAAAATCTGGTAAGTGAAATTCCTATACAATTTATATATGATTGGTTTTTAATACAGTTCCAGATAACAGTTTCAGACTGGTCAAAATTGAAATGAATTTTAAGTTGGTGAAACTTTAAAAAACTTCGTCTTTTGTTATAGAAAATATCATTGGAATTGAAGGATTTGTTTGTTTCATGCAATTTTTTTGATTTCCAAAATGTTTTCCTTTTTTCATTTTTTTTTTTTGAAGGCCTTAAATGCAGAGTTGTATTGAAAATAAGTTTATGTCCAAGATTAAATGTTTACTGGTAAAATCTTCATCTTGTTTTTCAATTCAAATGATTTTGTAATGGTATTTATTCCATTCCCACACAATAGCGCTTTGGACGCCCCTCATTCAGAAAATATTGTGTAAAATGAAGAAATTGGTTGCTACAAGCAATATCTTCATTTTACACAATGTTTTCTACCCAGAAAGATGAAAAAATCTAAGATTTCATAAACTTTAAATTGTCATTTGCAACTCCTTTTAATTTAGACTAGTCTTAAAATTTTCCATCTGGTAATGGGTTAATAAAGATCAGTCTAGTACCAGTGAGGGTAAGGAATCACATGGATTAGTAAACTATGTTCTGATATGACAGAAAGATTGATGAAAACGCTGTAAAATCTCATTCATTGTGTTTATTTTTGTTATTGTTTGTACATAAATCAGTATGCTCTTCATTCTCTAGGCCAATTTTATGAACATTTCAATATATAAATATACAGTCGACACTCATTATCTCAAAACAAGAAATCTCAAATTTATGGATAAGTCAAGGCCATATTCAAGTACCAACTTTGTCCCTTCTTTGTTTCGTATAATACCCATAAACCCATTATTCCTGTTATGTTGAGTTGTCTTTCGGGCTGAATTTCAATTTTTTCAAGTTTACCTGTTTAGCAGACAATATGACTAACAAATTCTTTAAAGCTTTTTTTGAAAATAAATGGAAATATGAACATACTCATGACGAGGTAATTATAATCCTGATTTAAAATCCTTTGACACTTAATGGATTAAATTGGTTGTCCATATTTGTGGAAAAACCTGAAATTACAGCAAGCCATTATCAAACTGTCTGTAGCCACCTTGATGATTGCTGTATTTTACCCAAACCAGACTTGGTAAAGAATCTGGATTGACGGCCCACTTTTTACCTCAAATTTCCGTTAACGCAAGCTTTTTGCCACAGCCTGCAAAATCGAGATAACGAGTGTTGGTTATACATGTACATGTATTGAAAAAAAAGCAAAAACATGAAGTTGAATAGTGCTTATAGGTGATATGAAAACAGATGAATAATTTCCAACTTTTTAGACATCATACTGTAATAAATCAATCGCTATAAAAATCTCAAAAATATTCTTTAATACCTGGTTCTGATTTTTTTCTTTAATGTTGTCTGAATATACATATTTCTGTAGATAAAAAATGGGGTAAGTTTAGTCAAAGCTTGCTTTGAAAGGAAACAGGGGGAGATTTTGCTGAAAGATTTAAAGACTATTTATGCTTCTTCTAATGATTTCTGTATAAGGCAGACAAATTTGCACTTGAAATAATCTGTATTGGCCATGTACTGAACTAATATAAATAAGTTTAGATGACATCATTTTCCTGGTAAAATGACATCACACTAGGAAAATGACATCACACTAGGAAAATGACAGCACACTAGGAAAATGACAGCACACTAGGAAAATGACAGCACATCAAAAGTAATTTTATTTGGATTAAAAAAGGGTTGATTTTAAACAAATTTTGTGATGTTTTGTCATCTTATATATTCAAAGTTTGTTTGTATATAATAGATGGAATACTATTATGTTGTAGCAATACAAAACCTTGTATTGGATTCTGAGAGTAATATAAATACGTTCACATGAAAGATCCTAATTTTCCTGCATAGATTTAATCCAAAACAAGGTTTTATATCACAACTTTAACATAATATTCCTTATTTATTCAGAGAAAAAATAGAAAGCAATTTGCAACTTTTCCTATGAATATCAGTATTTTAGTATGAGGAGTTGACCCATAAAAAATTGCGAATTAATTGTAGCATAAATATTAACTCTTGTCATGCTGAACCCAGAAAATTCCTGTTTTGGCAGCAGGTATAGACAAAGATCAGACTGCACATATGTGCAGTCTGATCTTAATCAACACCTCCTGCTTGTCCATTTTTAACCAAAGTTGTTTATAGGATTTATTTTCTTTTTCAAATAAATATTAGATCACAATTGGTCCTTTCAGTGCTTTCAGTCCTTTGATTTTAATGCAGTTTTGTAATGATTTTGCACAACATGACAAATGCTAATTTGAAAAACTATTTAAAAAGCCATATCAGACAACAAACACACTTATTGCTCTAGTAATGTTGTAAACAATTTATTACATTTCTTACTAAATAGATAGTCATGCTTCTGTAAAACTGAAAAAAGCAATAAATGCTAATGTAATACAAATTTCTACTAATTTTCAGTCATAGAATTGAAATAAAACTTGATTGAATGACCAGCCAAGGGTCAACAACAACAACAACAAAAAATGACAGCACTTGATGATATAGTTGTAGACTCATTCCCACACAAAATGAAGAAATTGCTTGTTACATTCAGTATCCACTAAAAAGTGAAGAAAAATCCAAATTCCATCAACTAACTTTTGTTATCTGTAATGTCTTTGAATTTGGACCAGTCTAAAATTCTGTCATCTGGTAATGGGTTAATATAGCTTCAGGAAGAGGTCCTTAGAAAAGATTGTTCCACTGTTTAGAACATTTTAAGTAAATCCAATGACATATGCAATCAGTGTTAAGTTGAAATTGCTTATTCGAAATGTTGGCTAATGTCTAAATTCAAAGTTCACTTCCAGTCTTAATGTATTATTTGATTGGTTTATCAATTAACAGGCAAAGTCCATCAGTGAATTTTCTTTGACATGGTAAAAGTTTGTGCAGAATTGGTTTTGGAAAACTATATCTTTGAGAATCTGCTTGTCTTATTGATTGGGTGATGTGCTTCAGAGATCTGTACTTCAACCTATATTCTCTTAACTCTTCTTTTTTTCTGCGATTTTCAATTTCTAAATAGGAAAAACCAATGATTGAAAATGGCTTTTGTGTATATTTTTCTTGATTTGAAACCAGATAGTAACATTTTCCCGGATAATCAAGTCACCAAAGCTTTCAAAAGAATTTGGAATCTTTTTGTTGGTGCTGAAAGTGGCTGAAAATTCAGACAGTGCAAGCATACAGTACTGATAGTCAACTAAATTAACTGATGAGTCCTTCATTTATTACTTGAAAAGTATAATTTCTGTTAACATTTTTACATAAAAATCAACAGTTCCTATTTATCCAAATGTTGTTGGAAACAGAAAACACTGTATAGAACAGACAAATGAGCAAAAGGCCTTGACACATTACCATACAACAATATAAACTGGCTGAAATTCAAACATGTTGCAGACAATATTTCGTAGAACATTGAAATTGAAAAGTACTTGCCAGGAGAATTGCCATTCACAAGTAATTCACAAGTAATTTCCGATTTTCCCTTGTTTTGCTTAATATCACTATTCAAGGTCATAAAAGTCAAATATTTATAGGTTAAATTGGCTTTTTAACCCATTACCAGACGGCATATTTTAGACTAGCTAGAAAACATTGTGGTAAAAGAAGAAATTGCTTGTAACAAGCAATTTCTTCATTTTCACCAACGTTTTCTACAGCTTTTTTTTCTTTGGGGCGTCTAAAAGTGTCACTGAGTGGAAATGGGTTAATGAAAGGCTATTTCATGGTATTGTAAACAATGTGCAGATGACCTTCAAATTGTGTTATACATTTACTTCAAAGAGGGTTTATCTGGTTAATTAACCAAAGGATATTGAAGAAAGACAAGTCAGCTTTGTAATGATGATTTATGACTGCTATAGACTCCTATAACATTTTTATAAAGACATCTGACATGGGTGAATCTGATACTAAAACTGATCATCTATTGATTATTTCTGTTTATTTATCGTCGCTACCATAACACATGCCCATATGAGCGACTCCCCCCGAAGACGGTTAGTTGTTACGGGGGATAGTGCAAGGATACAGGACGAAACTGCTGAGAGCTCCGCCTGGTTCTTTAAGGTGCTCGATGGATAGCATCGTCACATGGGGCCTCGGTTTAATGTCTCATCAGAAAGACAACTAGTTTTTTGTTAGTTGATATGGTCAGCCCAGGGCTCGAACCCGTGATCTTGAGGTTTGAAGTCAAGTGCTCTACCAACTGAGCTAATCGGGCTGACCATTGATCGTCTACAAGAATTTATCCCTATATATAAGCTTTTATCACCATGGTGACAACTGTACAAACCAATCAGAGGCCATGGAAGGTCTCCACTAGCTATTCAAATCAATCAAGGATTCCAGGATTCCTAGGAGGTAAAAGAACAATCCAGCCCTATTTCCAGGTCGAAATCCTTTCGTGTGCAATTATTACAAACATGAGAACAATGTCAATCAATTATGATTATAGATGGGTAGATTACAACAAGACCTAAGCATTGATACCCTTCAAGGTCCGTAAATTACTCTTAGTAGATAGAAATTGACCCTTGAAAATATGAGATGACCAGGAATTCAAATATTCCCTCCTTCCAAACTTGACGGTCAAAGCCGGGAAATCAATAACTTGTTTTACACAAATAATTCTTTAAACCTAGTACTGTAAGGTTTGGCAGAAGACAAAATGCAGCATCAGTGACCATATAAGAACCTCTGTGGATGAATAGAATAGACTGTGCAAGAATAAGTAGTTTGTAGTCATGGCAGATAACCACTTCAGCCTTGTAAACAATAAACCTTCAAATAGCAATGAGTAAATTCCTTGAGTTAACTACTTTAAACAGACTAGTCTCTACACACAAATAGTACTTAAATGCTTGATTAACCCTTTCCTGGATAAACATGGGTTTTTACATCACTGTGATTTTATACTTGAGAAAACATTGTGGAAAAAGGAGAAATTGCTTATAATAAGCAATTTCTCCTTTTCCCACAGTGCTTTCTACCACATAGGATGGTTTTGTTTGGAATTGCATTCAATTTTCATTGTCGTCTGCATCCTCTTTCAATTTGGCCCAGTCTAAAATTTCAAAAACCAGGAAAGGGTGAAGCCCTACCAGTACATATTGTGGTAAAATGGGATGGCAGTTTATATGGTTACTAATATGGAACCCCTGGGCCTAATTGGATGAAACTTCATATATAATCTTTCTAGCAAATTTCCAACGACTTTTCTTTTAATTTTCTCTATTCAAGGCTGCGTCAAGGAAAAACGGTCCTTAATGTAAAAATTAGTTTTTTGCCAATTTCTCCTAATCAAATTGTCAGAATTTTATGAAATTTCATATTTGAGTAGCAAATCAGATCTTCTTGACCTTAAACTATTGAAAATTTACGTTTAAAAAAAACGTGTCATGGGAAATGGGGTCTTAATATATTAGCTTTACGTAAGCTCTCTTTTAGTCCTGCAAAAACTGATATTGGCCATAACTTTTGATTGGTCACAGATGTAGTCTTCATATTTCATGAGTGCATTGCTTGTGACAAAGTCTTTTTGTTGGTATTAAGTTCAAGGTCATCAGTCAAGGTCATGTGTCAGGGTCAGAATTTTGAAAATCTTAACTTTAACTTTGTTTATAAGTTTACAATGGTAAGCGAAATAGCCTTCATATTTCACAAGTGCATTGTTTATGACAATACCTTTCTGTTGGTATTAAGTTCAAGATCATCTGTTGAGGTCAAGGTTGTTTCTCAAGGTCAAAATTTCAAAACTTTTAACTTTAACATTGTCCATAATTTTACAATGGTAAGTGATATAACCTTCATATTTCAGATGTGCATTGCATATGACATGGGTTGTTTGATGGTACTAAGTTTTAAGTCATCTGTTAAAATCAAGGTAATTTCTCAAGGTCAAAATTTCGAAAATCTTAACTTTAACATTGTCTATTAGTTTACAATGGTAAGTGATATAACCTTCATATTTCACATGTGCATTGTTTATGACATGACCTTTCTTTTGGTATTTAGTTCAAGGTCATCTGTCAAGGTCAAGGTCATTTCTCAAGGTCAGTTTCAAAAATTAAACTTAAACATAGCCTATAAGTATACAATGGTAAGTGATATAGCCTTCATATTTTACATGTGCATTGCTTATGACATGGACATTCTGTTGGTACTAAGTGCAAGGTCATCTGTAAAGATCAAGGTCATTTCTCAAGGTCAAAATTTCGAAAATCTTAACTTTAACATTGTCTATAAGTTTACAACATTAAGTGATATAGCCTTCATATTTCACATGTGCATTGCTTATGACATGACTTTTCTGTTGGAAATAGTTCAAGGGCATCTGTCAAGGTCAATGTCATTTCTCAAGGTCAAAATTTCACAAATTTTAACTAACATAGCCCATAGGTATACAATGGTAGGTGATATAGCCTTCATATTTTACAATTGCATTGCTTATGACATGGACTTTCAATTGGTACTAAGTGCAAGGTCATCTGTCAAGATCAAGGTCATTTCTCAAGGTCAAAATTTCGAAAATCTTAACTTCAACATTGTCCATAGGTTTACAATGGTTAGTGACCTGGGCATTGCTTATGACATGACCTTTCTGTTTGTAGTAGATTCAAGTTCATCTGTCATGGTCAAGGTCATTTCTCAAGGTCAAAATTTCACAAATTTTAACTAACATAGCCCATAGGTATACAATGGTAGGTGATATAGCCTTCATATTTTACAATTGCATTGCTTATGACATGGACTTTCTGTTGGTACTAAGTTCAAGGTCATTGGTCATGGTCAAATTGTCAAGGTCATTAATTTTCAAATGTACCTCTTCTACAAATTTCGAAAATTTCTTGTTACTTTACATAAATGTTGTTTATTAAATGCCCTAGGTAATTTTTATTTCAATTTTTGACCCAATGAGCCTTACCATGCTAAAAGAGGGCTTAATGCCATGTAGCTTTACACTTTGTATATTTCCTACTCTAAAATAAATCAGTCTATTATTTCTGCACGACTAGTCTTCATTTTTTATGGAGACATTTTTCATTGATAACTTTGATAGTCAAGGTAAAATATTTAACCCTTTACCATATAGTGATATTGAATTTTACTAGAATCAGGCCTGTGAAGCCAAACAGATTCCTTCAATGTCAAACTTCCAAATTTCTTGTGAACTGAACTCTCAATCTACAGTTGCATTCAATAAAAAGTTTTTTGTCCATTATCCGTCTCCGACAGCTCTTGTTCCACAATGTTTTCAGCCAAGAAAGTTGAAAAATAAAAAAAAAATCATGGACTTTAATTGTTATCTACAACCAGGGTTAAATTTTGCCGTCTGGTGTTGGGTTAACCCTTATCATACTGATCCTAGAGTATTCCTGCATTTGCAAGCAGTCGTGTCTTTGCCCCAGTGTTACCTGAATCATAATTTATTTTCTTTTCACAACAAGGGTTAACCTATTGAAAGATGTTGCAGGGGATAATTTCTGACTAGTGGAATTCAAAAATGTTTTTGCATTTTTGGGTAGAAAATATTATGGACATTGAAGAAATTGCTTGTTACATTGGATTAATGTAATTTATTTGTGATACACCAGTGAGGAAGTGAACATTAACCAGTGTATGACATTTTCATTAAAGTTGAAATGTTGTTAAATTACACTTGAATATCCATAAAGGGTAACATATTTTGTCAGCTGTAATTAAGCTGTGGTTATAACATTTTCTCTTCCACAAACTAAATGCTTAATGCCTTTAGAAACATTTTGTCTGCAGGGCTTACAGTAAAGAATCAGATCAGACTCTGCATATTCCAGGGCCTGATTTATTCTTTACTTGCTGTTATTTTGTCACTAATAGAAGTGGCAAGCCTAGACTCAAATGGCGTTCAATTCTGTTTTCAGGGTGAGGAGTACAATGGTGCTAGGAATTCGGATGTCCGTGAACGTCAACGTCTTATGCAGTTAGTCCAGCTCCAGGCTCAGGAAATTGATGCGCTGAAGGAAGAAATTATGCTACTCTCTCGTAAAGGAGGTCACATCCTCCCTCCAGCTCAACCTCCGTTGCCACAAAGTCCACAAATGAGAACAATTAGCAACTAGATAATATAACTGTCCTATTCTATTTATGAAAATGGCTTGAAAAATAATTAAAATTCTAGAACTTTTTTGTTCAATTACTGTGAATCATTAACCCATTCCTACAGAATTCCCTGGTTTGACAACCCCCACAAAAAAGGTGATGGAAACTATTGTGGATAATGGAGAAATTGCTTGTCACAAGCAATTTCTCCATTATCCACAATGTTTTTTTTTAATTTTATAAACTAGAATTTGCCTTCTGCAACTTTTTTCTACTTGGACCAGTATAACTGTTGTCATCTGGTAGTGGGTTAATAAATGATAACTAGATAACTGCTAATTTGTTTGCTACTTAAGTATTGTGTTTAAACTCAGTAATACTTAAAATGGATTTGTCTCATGCAGTAATTACAACATAAATAAATCATGGTTAATACCATTTATACAATAAATAATATGAGTTGATAACACTTGAAGTGAAATGTTGGCTTATATCTTAACTCTAAGGTTTAAATGAGCGATGAAGATTATTCCCTAATAAATTGCAGCTCATAGCAGCTCCACCTGTGATATTACAGAATTGTTGCTATTGTTACAAAAATTTGGTATTAAAAATGCTGCCTTAATTTACATGATTGCATAAGCGGCATTTATGTTACTGTCTTTTCTCTTCCCAAAAATGTAATTTATATATTGATTATCTGTATTTACAAAACCAAGGACAGGAAAAAATTATGAAGAATTAACAACAGAATTAATATTTTTGAAACATTTATAAAGATACCTGATAGAGAGATTTGAGTGTGTGAGAAAAGTTTAGCTGAGTAAAAGCTATGAAGCCATATATTTTTATTCTCTGTGATAGTCTGTATTCACCCAAACAGAACTAATCTATCATAGTTCTTGAACCAGCTGACAACTAGGCAAAATACAAATAAACCAAACTTAGCTCTCAAATGACATGTTTTGGAGTTAACTCTCTGCGTACTTTAGAACCCAGATACTTTTTTTTCAAGAAAATATTATGCGAAAAGAAAATAATTCTCTCCTAATGTATTTTAACCTCAAAGATGCTCTTATTTTAACCCTTTCCCTTTCTATTCCTGTTTTTTACAACCCTGTATTAGTATACTTGAGAAAACATTGTGGGAAAAGAAGAAATGCTTATAACAAGCACTTTCTACATTTTCAACAATATTTTCAATCATATTATACGATTTTTACATTGTTGTCTGCAAATCCTTTGAAAGGGTTAAAATTAACAATTACTTCTGTTTATTCAGGATAGTCAAAAAATAAGTTCTATAAGATTTAAGAATATCAAATGTTAGGTGAATATAATACAAATATTGGGTGAATATAGATATTGTTCATATATTAGTTTATGCTTCTGTGATATCTCTAAAACAATGCAAATTTGAGACAAGGTGGGATAGACATATTGGCTTCAATCAATTTTCAGTTGATATATTACTGAACAATAACAGCAAACATGCTTCAGAAAGTTCAAACATCCACATACAAATCAAACCTGGACTAAATGAATTTTAATTTTTCTAACCAATACCTGGGAAAAAGGGAGATTTTTCATTTTGGAGTTATTTGGGCTTATTCATGTAGAATACACAAACTTTTCCTGGGATATTTCCAAAACTATAAAAATCAATAAATAGAATAATCCTTTTTGAATCAGAATCCACTTATACCTGTGAATAGAACAAAGACCTATTGTTACCATTTTATCAAATACTTATCAAAAATTGTTGCCCGTCATATATTTGTGATTTGTTTTTAGAAAACTTGAATAAATTGTATTATTTATGTTTTTGAGATAAACAAGAATAACATCTTTAACAAGCTTTTTTTTCTTTTGTTGTCATTTTCATTTGACTATTTTGCCTCAATCCATTGCTAAACAAACCAGCCTTTTCATGCCCATCAATAAAAATTTTTTGGAAGATATTGTTGAAAATGAAAAAAATTCTTTAATAATCGTTTTTTTCATTTCCCACATTGTTTTCTACCCTCAAAGAGAGAGATATCTAAAATTCTATCCATCTAAAATTGTTTTCTGCAACTTCTTTCAATATTGGTTTAATCCTCAGCTCCAACCACCTCGATATGACTTAAAAATTGTTAAAAGTGATGTTAAACAAACAAATCTTTCAATATGAACCATTCTAAAATTTTGTGATTGTGATTTGGATAGGATGTTGTAATGGCATTTGAAAGAACATGAGGTAGTCATGGTCAGTTGCTCAAGTTTCCATGATATAACTCAAATACATTGTACTGTGTAGAGTGATGCTAAACCCACAGCAACAGCCACTTTACCCATTCTCACACAACGACATTTCTGGAAGCCCCTGAAGAAAAACAATTGGGAAAAGATTGTGAAAAATGAAGAAATTGCTTGAACCAAGCAATTTCTTCATTTTCCACAATGTTTTCAACCCAGAAAGTAGAAAAAAACAAAAATTTTACGACCTTTGAATTGTCGTCTGTTTCTCTTTTCAATTTGTACCAGTCTAAAATTTTGTAGTCTGGTTTTTATGCCCCCAGCATTTAATAGACAGGCATATGGAGCTACCTCTGTACATGGGTGTGTGATTTGGTGTGTTTTTGTGGGTGACCAATTCTTTTACGGAGCATATTTTTTACAATAATTGGTGTATTTTAGTATAACTGGCAGAGTTGTTCCCCTTGAAGAGTACTAGTGCCATGTGTAAAGTATTTTTTGATACTCTGAAGTTCAAGGTAACAACCAAAGATCATGTGACTAGCAGTTATACGGGGCAACCATGTCTGCGACACATTGTGATCAGTCATCATCCAGCGTCTGGTAACCCATCTATTCATGCGTCTATTGGTTCATTGTTACAAACTAAAATATTATAATTCTGTGTATTTCAGTATTAGCATTTGGGTAGATGTTTGTTTGAATGGGGTTTTACGCCGCTTTCAACAATCTTTCAGTTATATCGCGGCGGCTGGAGCACCTAACAATGGAATCCTGGTATTTCTCACACCAGTACTACCATCACATCCCTTCCTAGCCTCCAGCTGCTATCCAACATAGGTCTACGATTATCGACCCATTGGTGAGAGACAAATAGTCGGAAAGGATGAGTGCCGCCGTCGGGGATCAAACCCGGGACCTCTAGATCGACAGTCTGATGTGCTACCAACTGCGCTATGACGGCGGCTGGTCATTTGGGTAGAAGGTCATAAGGTGATTTTATATACCACATATTCAAAGCTCTTAGGCCTTATATTTTGGGAAAGGCATTTTTTAAAAGCTTTTTCAATGGTAGCCATGAAGACCATAGTTCTTCATAGATTTCAATTCTTTGATACATTTTGAAAAAGCTTGAAATAAGGATAATTTTAGTGAAGCTTGATTGAAATCCAATGGTTTGTTTGGGAGAAGAATATATTTTGCAATCGTGGATGGATGGACAGATGAACAGATGCTAGACATGGACCCATCACAAAAGCTCATCCTGATTTATGTTTTCTGGGAAAGGTTTCCAAAGATATCTTGACCTTAAGAAAGATGTACTCAAAGTACATAAATATGTGATGAGACCAATGCCCCTTTTTGTATTGAAAGAGTTTAATATTTTTGACACAATCAGTATTCCATCCATTCAAATATTTGAAAAAGATGCTGGACTAGGTAAATGGTGAATCATGGTTTTATTTCTTAACCCATTACCAGACAACGAAAATTTAGACTAGTCCAATTCCAAAAAAATTGCAGACTACAATTTTTATACCCCCGTCGAAGACGGGATGTATTATGGAATCACCCGTGGCATCCGGGCGTCCGGTTGTCTGGTCATCCGGACGGTGTCCACTTCTTTGTCCAGAGCATAACTCTGTCACCATAAGTCCGATTGACTTTAAACTTGGCAGTTATATTCCTCTCATCAATACGGAGTGCAGTGCTCAATAACCATAACTCTACCTGGCCTATTTTTTGAGTTATTGCCCTTTGTTGTTTTTCATACTTGAATCTTGTCCGGAGTATATCTCTAAAAGTATTGTAGCTAGGATCATGAAACTTCATGGGTGGATAGATCTCACCAAGGGGGAGTGCAGTGCACAAGAACCATACCTCTACCTGGTCTATTTTTTGAGTTATTGCCCTTTGTTGTTTTTCATACTTGAATCTTGTCCAGAGTATATCTCTAAAAGTAATATAGCTAAAATCATGAAATTTCATGGAAGGATAGAGCTCACCAAGGGGAGTGCAGTGTACAAGAACCATAACTCTACCTAGCCTATTTTTTGAGATATTGCCCTTTGTTGTTTTTCATACTTGAATCTTGTCGGGAGTATATCTCTAAAACTATTAAAGCTAGGATCATGAAATTTCATGGATGGATAAATCTCACCAAGGGGGAGTGCAGTGCACAAGAAATATAACTCTACCTGGCCTATTATTGAGTTATTGCCCTTTGTTGTTTTTCATACTTGAATCTTGTCCTGTATATCTCTAAAAGTATTATAGCTAGGATCATGAAACTTCATGGATGTATAGATCCCACCAAGGGGGGAGTGCAGTGCACAAGAACCATAACTCTACCTGCTCAATTTTTTTGAGTTATTGCCCTTTGTTGTTTTTCATACTTGAATCTTGTCCAGAGTATATCTCTAAAAGTATAATAGCCAGAATCATGAAACTTCATGGATGGATAGAGCTCACCAAGTAGGAATGCAGGGCACAAAAGCCATAACTCTACTTGGCCAATTTTTTTTAGTTATTGCCCTTTGTTGTTTTTCATACTTGAATCTTGTCCGGAGTATATCTCTAAAAGTATAATAGCTAGAATCATGAAATTTATTGGATGGATAGAGCTCACCAAGTAGGAGTGCAGTGTACAAGAACCATAACTCTACCTAGCGTATATTCTGAGTTCTTGCCCTTTTGCTGTTTTTTATACTTGAATCTTGTCTGGAGTATATCTCTAAAAGTATAATAGCTAGAATCATAAATTTCATGGATGGATAGAGCTCACCAAGTGGGAGTGCAGTGTACAAGAACCATAACTCTACCTGGCCTATTATTGAGTTATTGCCCTTTGTTGTTTTTCATACTTGAATCTTGTCCGGAGTTTATCACTAAAAGTATATTAGCTAGGATCATGAAACTTCATGGGTGTATAGATCTCACCAAGGGGGAGTGCAGTGCACAGAACCATAACTCTACCTGGCCTATTTTTTGAGTTATTGCCCTTTGTTGTTTTTATACTTGAATCTTGTCTGGAGTATATCTCTAAAAGTATAATAGCTAGAATCATGAAATTCAATGGATGTATAGAGCTTACCAAGTGGGAGTGCAGTGTACAAGAACAATAACTCTACCTAGCCTTTTTTTGAGTTATTGTCCTTTGTTGTTTTTCATACTTGAATTTTGTCGGGAGTATATCTCTAAAAGTATTATAGCTAGGATCATGAAACTTCATGGGTGTATAGATCTCACCAAGGGGGAGTGCAGTGCACAAGAACCATAACTCTACCTGGCCTATTTTTTGAGTTATTGCCCTTTGTTGTTTATCATACTTGAATCTTGTCTGGAGTATATCTCTAAAAGTATAAGAGCTAGAATCATGAAATTTCATGGATGGATAGAGCTTACCAAGTGGTAGTGCAGTGTACAAGAACATAACTCTACTTAGCGTATAGTTTGAGTTATTGCCCTTTGTTGTTTTTCATACTTTGTTTGACAAAAGATATTCATTCAAAATAACCTCAGTTCTATTCAAACCCCCAGTTAATATCAAGCAGTGTGACGGGCGTATCTTGTGACAATTTGGCACCTTGTTAGTTCATGCAATTCCAAAATCTTCAACTCTTTGGGTTGAAATCATTGTGGATAATGAAGAAATTGCTTGTCACAAGCAATTTCTTCATTTTCCACAATACTTTTTTAAATCTTTTATCTTGAGGGGGATCAAAAAGCATGATTGTGTTTGATTTGGTTGAAGGAATCTGTTAGGTTGAAAAATGATTTTATCCTTGTTGCCTTGATGTTATCTGTGTCTGTCATGCAAAATGACATTTTGTAATATCACCGGTATTATTGAAGGCATTCATTTGAGGACTGGAAAATGTTTGATTAATTAACGTGGAATTTTCATTTTTAAGTCAATTTACTTGTTAAGCTGACAAAAGGTTATCATAATCCTTATTTACTAACTTTTGACACTTATCGGATTAAGTAGATTATCAAAGTTTTTTTGAAGAGTGAAAAAGATGAATTACAAAATTTCACTGTCAAACCATCTGTTTTTTATGCAAAATACAGGTGTCACAGAGAGAAAAAAATATGAAGCCAGTCCAGAACCTCTCGCTTTCAGGGCGAGTACTCTACTGACTTAACTAACCGGCCACTTACATACAGTCTGACATAAATGTGTGTGAGTTCAAACCGTGACATGTAATGACCAAGCAGCATTTAAGTCAAATCTCCCTTCTGTAAAAACTTTGGTTCAACTGCTGATTTTTTACCTGGAACTTCGGTTATCTCCAGCTTTTTGCCATGACCTGCAAGAATAGAGATAATATCTTTATTATAAGAGCTATAGCCCAATTTTTACTTAGACTTTCTCTTCACTATCCTTAGCGTCAGGCACCAGCAGATCAGGCAACACAGATGGTGTCATTTTTTTTTACTTCTGAGATTGTCTCTTCATAAGCCTTGCAATTCTGGAGATGGAAAATATAGTCAGTTTCATTATGTCCTTTTCATGTATATTTGTCAGACTCTTGTTGTCACTCCCCTAGCCATGAGATATACAGTTACTTTTATTGCTGTATTGGTGCATGTATCCCATTCATGTCTGGAGCATAATTGCTGTACATTGGGATTAATTTCAAGACAACTAAATACCTATCATTATGGATAATTTCATGGACTCCTTCCTGTGAGATACCCATCTCTGTTGCATTGTTGTGTTAATCATTGATCTGCCATAATCATATTGATTTTATTGGTACCATTTGAGGTGATAGTAAGTTGCCTTAAGGATTGGGGTCATCTTCAAGACAATTTCTAATGTGTTCAAATTCAGTGGCCTAATCTTTCACCAAGCTGTAAAATGTGGCATGCCCCCCCTCCCCCAAATGTTGTTACCGTATCCTTGTGAATTTCCTCAGGCAATTAGTCTATGAGGCCAGGGTACTTTAGACTGGTTCAAAAGGAAATTGCTGACAGCAGTTTTCAGTGGATAGAGATTTCAATATTTCTTTCCCAGAATAACAAAAAAATTGGTTGAACTTTTCAGTATTGTGTGGAAATGAGTTTACATAACTCAGATGTATGAAAGGTTCATCATTTAGAATAGAAAACAAATAATGAACAAACACTATTTTAAGATTTTTAATCAAATAAAACAATGGAAGACCATCTCACCATCACAATAAATTTGTTCAATAATTCTAAAAACAACAAGAGAACCATGATGGTCCTAGATTGCTCAACTGAATTGTCTTCTGTTAAAAAAAATGCAACTAGAGACATATAACTATAACCAGTTTCATGAAGATTGAGCCAAAATTGTGACTTCTATATTGTAAACAAAGAAATTGTCATCATGGCCCCTTTTCTTGTGTTATCCTATAGAACCTTCCAATAATCTATAAGGTTCATTTTTATGACCTAACAATTATCCTGACCAAGTTTCATGACGATTGAGCCAAAATTATGACCTCTAGAGCGTTAACTAGGAAAATTGTCATTAAGGCCCCTTTTCCTGTGTTTTTCGGAAAGATCCTCCTAATAATCAATAGGCTTTATCTTAATGACCTAATAATTATTCTGGTAAAGTTTCATGAAGATTGAGCCATATTTGTGGACTCTAGAGAGTGTTTTCGAATAGAACCCTCCCATAATCAATAGGGTTCATCCTCATGACCTAACAATTATTCTGACCAAGTTTCATGAAGATTGGGTCAAAACTGTGGCCTCTTGAGTGTAAACACTTCAATTGTTGACGCCGGACGACGAACAATAGACATTCAACGATCACAAAAGCTCACCATGAGCACTTTGTGCTCAGATGAGCTTAAAGCTCAAATAATATTATCTAAATCACAAAAAAATTAAAAATCCTCATAAAATTAAAAATCCAAGCCGTTTATATTGTAAAACAAATTTAACCCATTACTAGACCACAAAAATGTAGACAGGGAGAGGGTTAACCAATTCCAAGATGGAAAAATTTTAGACAGGTCCAAATTGAAAGGAGTTGCAGACGACAATTTAAAGTTTATGCAATTTCAGATTTTTTCCACTTACTTAGTGGAAAACATTGTGGAAAATGAAGAAATTGCTTGTAACAAGCAATTTCTTCATTTAACACAATGTTTTCCCGAATGTTTTGCTTTAGGGGTGTCCAAAAGCGTCACAGTGTGGGAATTGGTTAAATGGTTTGGACAAAGCTATGAGGATAAGATATACAATGAATATAC
Organism: Fragum fragum; assembly: GCA_946902895.1. NCBI lineage: Eukaryota > Metazoa > Mollusca > Bivalvia > Cardiida > Cardiidae > Fragum > Fragum fragum. Next base: position 5,888,000 of record OX336372.1, on the reverse strand, counting down.
ATAATTATGTACCTATTTAACCCTTTCCTGTTCAAATATGGGATTTTAAGTTCCTGTGATTTTATATTCAAGAAAACATTGTGGAAAAAGAAGAAATTGCTTGTAACAAGCAATTTCTCCTTTTTCCACAATATTTTCTACCACATAGGATGGTTTCTTTTTAAATGGCATCCAGTTTTCATTGTCGTCTGCAACCTCTTTCAATTTGGACTAGTCTAAAATTTCTAAAAACAGGAAAGGGTTAAACTATGATTACCGCTATGAATACAAAATCAATCTACCAATTAATTGGTTAGAAAATGGAAATATTGCTTGTAATAAGACTGACAAAACCATAACAATCAAGACTGCTTTTAATTAGGAGTTTGCAAGACATGTTTCGATATGTTTTTAGGCGCTTGAGCACCTGTATCATTCCAAAGGGCTGAATTTACTAATTAACCCTTGTCATGCTGAATAAAATCTCTATATGAATTTACTTTAAAATCAAAGGCCTGAAAGTACTGGGAGCACTAAGTTAAGGGTCAAAATTTATTTTGAAAATTAATTTAATAAACAACTCTGGGTTCCAGAGACAAACAGGGGGTATAGACTAAGATCAGACTGCACTGATGTGCAGTCTGATCTTAGTCTATACCACCTGCCAAAACAGAATATTCTGGGTTCAGCACTGCAAGGGTTAAGCAAATAGTGATTTCAGTAAATCAATATGCACTGAATCATCTTTACCATTTCTGGAAAACAAACTTAGTCACTGAAGCCTTTGAAATAGTTCTAGAAGAGCATTCAAAAATTTCCATTGTTTTACAAAAGTCAAGTTATGTAAACTTTATTTACTAAGTCAGATGAAAAGGTAATTACAAAATTTTCAAAATGTCCACTGTGTAACAAATATGAACATAAGCCACGACAATAAATCTCATGTTTTTTAACCAATCAATCCATTGAAGGAGTGTGATGAAAGGTGTCCAAAGGGTAATTTCTGTGAAATTAATCTGCTGGTTTCTAAAAAAAGATTTTCAAAGCTTTCACTATATATCATATTTGGAAATGAACCCCCCCCCACGTTTTTCATCTAATCAAAAATCTTTCAAATAAATTGATAAAGGGTCACCAAAGGATATAAAGGATATGAGATTTGATTGAAATCGATTGACTGGTTTCTGAGAAGATTTTTAAAGGTTTCACCAAATGGAATTAAGCCCTTCCAATTAGAGCCATGTATTTATCTGACAAAATTCTTTGAAGGAACCTGATACAGGGTCATCCAATCATCATTCCTGTAAAAATTGGTTTAAATCCATCACCTGGTTTCCAAAAAGATTTTTAAAGGTTTCACCTTATATGAAAATTAGCCTTGCCCATTAAAGCCATGTGATTTTTCCCATCAAAATTCTTTGAAGGAATCTGATAAAGGGTCACTAAATGATGAATCCTGTAAAGTTTTGTTGAAATCCATTGACTTGATTATTGGAAGATTTTTAAAGGTTTCACCAAATACAGAAATTAGCCCCACTGATTAAAGCCATGTTTTTAATCTGATCAATTTCTTTGAAGTAATCTGAGAAATTGGTGGAAATTCCTAGTGATTGACAAATGACAGACTTATTCAAGTTTTTAGGCAGGTTGAACTCAGCAATCAACATAAGGGACAGAAAGTTATCTGAAATATACAAGGCCAAACTTAATTAAACAAGAGGGTTGTTGGCTCTGGGGCGCTGACCTGAGATAAAGGCTCTTTTTCTTTCATAGGTCTAATTTAAAGTTAAGGTTAGGATTATGATACAAGTGGGCCACACATATAAAGACTATGTACCTGGGGAACCAAAAGTCTAAATTGCAAATTCCAAGGCTTAAGGGCAAATTTGAAAGAAGGAGAAACGCTTTCCTCCCTCTGGATACATGGGTTATATTTCAGAAATAAGAAAGAAGTCTGTGAACTGATGCTTCATGCCTATAAACCCCCCCCCCCTATCCACCCCTGGGGACCCAAGGATCATGATCTCAGCTAGTTTGTAAGAGATCAATATACTGATGCTTCATGCAAGATATCAAGGCTCCACTCCGTTTGGGTCAGGAAGAGAAGATTTTTAAAGATTATTTTAGAATTTCACTTTTGTTGCCATGGCAACCAGAGTTTTTTTCCTTTAAGTTTTTTTTAAAGGGGACCACCTAAGGAACATTTCTGCAAAATTAGGTTCAAATTGGCCCAGTGGTTTGGGCGGAGATGTCATTTAAAAATCGTTCTTTATTTCTATAAAAACCCCAACCTCTGCCCCTGGGGACCCGAGGATCATGATTTAAAATAATTTGAAAGAGGTCAATATAATGATGCTTCATGCAAAATATCAAGGTTCTATGCCTTTTGCGTCAGGAGGTGAAGATTTTAAAGATTATTTTAAAATTTCACTTTTGATGCCATGGTTACCAGAGTTTTTAACGAATTTACATTCTTTTAGCTATTTTTAAAGGGGACCACCTAAGGAACATTTCTGCCAAATTTGGATCAAATTGGCCCAGTGGTTTGGGAGGAGATGTCATTTAAAAATCGTTCTTTATTTCTATATAAACCCCACCCCCCTGGGGCTCTGAGGTTCATGATTTTAGCTTTTTTGAAAAAGGTCAATATACTGATGCTTCATGCAAAATATCAAGGCCCTACGCCTTCTAGGTCAGGAGGAGAAGATTTTTAAAGATTATTTTCAAATTTCAGTTTTGTTACCATGGCAACCAGAGATTTTAACGGATTTACATTCTTTAACCCTAGTGGTTTGGGAGATGTTGTTTGAAGAAATTGTTGACGGACGCTGGACGACTGACGCATGCCGGACGCCGGACGAAAGGTGATCTCAATAGCTCGTGCTCAGGTAAGCTAAAAAGTATTCCAAAATCTTGAAAAACTAGAGGCGCTTGAGCGCCTGTATCGCTCCACAACAAATGGTGTTTTCAGGAATTCAACATAAGCCAAATCATATTCACGAAGAGTTGCAAATAAATCTTGTCTATGAAATCTTTTAATGTTTCAAACTTTTACAAAAGTCAATTAATTTTCTAAGTCGGATGAAAAAGGTATTACCAATTTTTTAAAACTAGGGGCACTTTAGCGCCTATATCGCTCCACAGGCCTGATTGTACAGATTGATAAAATGGTGTTTCCAGGATTTCAATATTCACCATGTGTGGCAAATAAATCTTGTCAATAAAATCTTTTACTATTTCCAACATTTCATTGTTTTACAAAAGTCAATACATTTACTGAGTCAGATGAAAAAGATATTAACAATCATTTTAAAAAAAAATCACTGTATACCATTAATGGACATAAGACAAGACCATTTAAGCTATGTTTTCAACCAATCAAAACAAAAAGGTGGAATCTGAAAAAGTCACAAGAGGATCATTCCAGTGAAAATATGTTGAAATTCATCTACTGGTCTCAGAAAATTAGATTTTCAAAGCTTTCACCATATATGGAAATTAGCTCCGTCCATTTAAGCCATGCTTTTCATCCGATCAAAATTTTTGAAGGAATCTGATAAAGGGTCGACCAATGATCATTCCTGTAAAATTTGGTTGATATCTATCCTCTGGTTTCTGAGAAGATTTTTAAAGGTTCACCATATATGGAAACTAGCCTCGCCCATTAAAGCCATGTTTTTCATTCGATCAAAATTCTTTGAAGGAATATGATTAAAAAGTCACACAAGGAACAATTCTGTGAAATTTGGTTGAATTCTGTCCAGTAATTTCTGAAGAAAAAGTTTACTTATCGGCGAACACACGCACTTATGCAAGGTGGACACTCCATGACAATATCTCACTGGCTTTTAGCCAGTAGAGCTAATAACATTTACTGTAACAAGTGCCATGTTGGACATGACCATCCCCTGTCGTAAAAGCTTGATAGTAAACTGATGCCATTTAGATTTAGGCTTCTTGTGCATTTCAATTCTTCTCAATGAGTTCGATAATAGCTATTATACTTTCAGAGATATGCTCAGGACAAAGTCCAAGTCTTAAAAATAACAAGAGGACCATGATGGTCCTAAATCGCTCACCTGAGGCATCTGCAAATTACAGTACTTTTTTGTATAAAAAAGACACAACTTGAGCAAAATAAATAAAGCAAATATAAGATTTTGGGCTTTGTACAAAACAATCCAGTAATGCTTTAAAATGAAAATGAAAATGAATGCCTTTGGCTTCATAGTTTAATCGATAACCAAACTATCTCAGAATTTGTCAGCCTCAGGGAAAAAAGGTTTAAAAAAGCATTGCGAGAAAGCAAGCAATTTCTCCATTTCTATTTAAGAAGATTCCTTTCAATACGATCTATGCAATTTTCAATCCCAGGAGCAGAGACATTTTTTATCCTAAGAGCAAATTTTCCTGTAACATAGTACAAAATTATATAGTCATGCTACATACCAAATGTGAATGCCCTTCATCTTATATTTCAGAAGAAAAAGACTTTTGCTCTAATTGGGTGTTTTCCAAAATTTTGGACCTCTGGGGCAGTGCCATGTTTTATCCCAGGGCTAAGATTTTAGCTAACATAGTAGAGAACCATCTGGTTATGCTATAAATCAAATATGAATGCCTTAGACTTTGTAGATTGGGAGGAGAAGACTGTTGAACATTGTCTAATTGAGCATTTTTACCAACTTTGGACACCCAGGGAAGGGGTGTTTTTTAACCTACAGGCATAATTTAATCAAAATTGATAGATAACAGCCAGGCTATGCTACACTCAAAATGTAAATGCCCTCTGCCTTAAAATGAAGATTTTTTTTCAACATACTCAAATTTTGTATTTTTCCAAATTTTTGGACCCCTAGTCAGGGCCGTTTTTGACCCTTGGATGAAAACTTTTTGTGATTTAGTACAAAACCATCTAGTTATGCTACATACCAAATATGAATATCCTAGACCTTATAGTTTAAGAGGAAAAGCCTTTTGAAATTGCTCTTATTAAGAATTTTTCCAAACTTCGTACCTCAGGGGCGGGGCCTTTTTTTACCCCAGAGACTAATATTTGAAAACTTGGTAGAGAACCATATGATTTAGCTCTTTACAAAATATAAAGGGCTTTGGCTTTGTAGTCTATGAAAAAAAAAACATCGAAGATTTACTAAAATTTCCAATTTTCATATGCCGCGGTCACAAGAGTTTTTGTCGGAATTAAATTCTTTTAACAACTTTTGAAAAGCTTCACCCAATATACATCCCTGCAAAGTTTCAGCTTGTTTGGCCTACTGGTTTAGGAGGAGAAGATTTTTAAAGATATTTAGAGAATAACTAAAGATTCCCATTTTAAAATGCCGCGGCAACCAGAGTTTTTGACGGAATTAAATTCTTTTAACAACTTTTGAAAAGCTTCACCCAATGAACATCCCTGCAAAGTTTCAGCTTGATTGGCCTACTTGTTTAGGAGAAGAAGATTTTTAAACATATTCAAAGAATTACTAAAGATTCCCATTTTTCATATGCCGCGGTTACAAGAGTTTTTGACGGAATTAAATTCTTTTAACAACTTTTTAAGAACTTCACCCAAGGAACATCCCTGCAAAGTTTCAGCTTGATTGGCCTACTGGTTTAGGAGGAGAAGATTTTTAAAGATTTTAAAGAATTACTTAAGATTCCCATTTTCATATGCCGCAGTTACAAGAGTTTTTGACGGAATTAAATTCTTTTAACAACTTTTGAAGAACTTCACCCAAGGAACATCCCTGCAAAGTTTCAGATTGTTTGGCCTACTGGTTTAGGAGGAGAAGATTTTTAAAGATATTTAAAGAATTACTAAAGATTCCCATTTTAAAATGTCGCGGCAACCAGAGTTTTTGACGGAATTAAATTCTTTTAACAACTTTTGAAAAGCTTCACCCAATGAACATCCCTGCAAAGTTTCAGCTTGATTGGCCTACTTGTTTAGGAGAAGAAGATTTTTAAACATATTCAAAGAATTACTAAAGATTCCCATTTTAAAATGCCGCGGCAACCAGAGTTTTTGACAGAATTAAATTCTTTTAACAACTTTTGAAGAACTTCACCCAAGGGATATCCCTGCAAAGTTTCAGCTTGATTAGCCTTCTGTTTTAGGAGGAGAAGATTTTTAAAGAAATTGTGGACGGACGGACAGACGGACAGACGGACGACGGACAACGACTGATCACAATAGCTCACCTCGCACTTTGTGCTCAGGTGAGCTAACAAAGGGCAATAACTCAAAAATCATGCAAGCAAGAGTTGTGGGTCTTGTGCACTGCACTTCTCCTCAACGAGATATATCCATCTATGAAGTTTCAAGCTAATCGCTATTATACTTTCAGTGATATGCTTTGGACAAAAATGTTAGTCTTTAAAACAACAAAGTGCAATAACTCCAAAATTATGCGAGCAAGTGTTGTGGTTCTTGTGCACTGCACTTCTCCTCAATTAGATCTATCCACCTATGAAGTTTCAAGTTCATAACATTTATACTTTAGGAGATATGCTCCGGAAAAGCATAGAAACGGAATGACGGATGGAGACCATTACTTCGCCGAAACGGCGGGGATAAAAATTGTTGTCGACAATACTAGATCAGATGTTCTGCATATGATAGATTTTATGACAATCATGGCTTTTAAAAGCATCAAAACTGTATAAAAAGTCAAATGGTAACAGTTCACTACGTCACATAATAGATGTAGAGGTGGTCGCCTAAGAGGTGGCTTTCATACAGGTAATGCTAGACTTGTGAATTATGTACAAGAAAGAGGTATGTCAGAGCATTTAGGGCAGTGCTCCACACATGATTTTTTCATGACCCAAGCTAGTCTGAATATGGCAAACATACATGAAATTGATTGAAAAGTCACGTTGAACACTCCAATATTTTGTTTGTTATTGATAATGGTGCAATTGGTGGAAATCCAATAAAGGCATATGGTAGAATGACTCTGCTGTGTAAGTACGAAAATGTTGATAGACATGTTAAATTTCTGATTGTAAAAACGAACTAAAGCATAACTTACTAGGTGGGGAAGAATCAGTGATGTTTTGCTTAAAAGCGAGAGTAAAATAAGGTGGAAGTTCACACACGAGATCCTAAATGAAAACAGCGACGTTGTACCACCAGTGACTCCTACGGAACAACAGTACTATGGGATCATTTAAAGAAGGAATTGGATAACCATGTGGAAGAACATGCTGAATGGGTAAATGGTATCATTTGTGTTAGAAAGAAAATAGCCGCATTTGAATCTGCATCGACCCATCTTATTTAAATAAATCGATCAAACGAGAACATTTTCCAATGGACAGAATCGACAATATCTGAAATAGACTGCAGCTGAGAAAATATTTCTCAGTTCTCAACACAAATCAAGGCTATTACCAAATTCGACTTAATAAGAAAAACTCACACTTAACAACTTTCAACAGTCTATTTGGAATTTGGACATTACATTTACTTAATGGTTTTAAAATGTGCTAGTGAAGAATTCAAGTGAGTTAACAAAACATTTTGGTGGCTTAGAATGTGTTAAGTTAGTAATAGATGACATTCTGGTTCATGGCAGCACCCTAGAAGACCACAATAAATGATTAAGACCAGTATTGAATAATTCAAGAGAAGTAAACTTGAAATTGAACATGGAAAAATGTGATTATGCGCAATCCGAAGTATACTATGTAGGTCATAAGTTAACTGGTGAAGGTCTATAACCTACCAACTATTTCTCACATGAAAGAGCAAGAAAACTATGGTGAATTAGAAACAATAAAATACTAGCTTATGTGTCAAAGTTCATTCAAAAGTGAGCTAAATGCGCCACTACGGGAATTAAAGAAACAGGAAAAATTATCCACACAAGAATACGCAGTTTTTAATCTTAATTTACCATTACACCAACTTAACACGACCTTCAATGGATTGATCTGTAAACCTCTAGGGATTATCTGTACCCAGAGATGAATGTTGGTGCTAATTTTGACTGATTTAGGTCAAATCTGTGTCACGTCATCATCAAGTAAATGTTTTAATAAGCTATAATCTTTGTCGGATTGAGCTGAAAATCAAGATGCATTGGATCAATCTGAAAATCAACAGAGATAATCAACAACCAAAGATAAACTGCTCTCAATTCTGTGTTAAGCTATTATCTAGGACAAGGCTTGACCTTGATTTTCAATGGATTATTCTGAAAATTGATTGGGATCATTAACGCCCAGAGATCGGTTTCTGTGCGAAAATTGTTGATCCTAGCTCTATTTTGTGTCCACTTATCATCAGGACATGGTTTGGTGTGCCAAAGGTTACCCTATGACCTACAAACAAAAATGAATATCTGTGGTAAATTTGGTAATCCTAACTCTATTCTGTTTCAAGCTATTATCTAGATAAGATTCAGTGTATCATCAGACTAACCAACCAACATGGGTAAAGCATCAGACCCCAACTTGGCTAAGAAGGCATGAATATTGTATTCCAGAAAACAATCTGAGACAAGATTCTGTCAGAGACAGCAAATTCCCCTGCACTCGCATTTTGAGGAGAATCTATTCATTTCACCTTAAACTGTTAGCTTGATATGAAAAGGGAACTAAAAACAGCCCTCTGCACATGGTCTCAACCAGTTGACAATTATATGAAAGATATGCTGTGGACAAGATGAATTTGCGTGGGGGATTGAAATGATGAGTTTGCTTGCTAAAATCAATGTCTATTTTTCAAACATTTTCCAGAAAAAAAAACAAACATTTGAAGGTGTAAAAACATTAAATTGATTGGTAATATGTAATACATTTTTTTCTTTGGAAATAGCTAGAATGTATCCTCGCTCAAATGTAAAATATAATCAAACACTATAAAACAAGATGTGTTTGTGAAACACCATGCTCCCATAATAGCCTTTTTTCAGTACATGTGATCATAAGTGACCTTGACCTTGTCACATGAACTCTACCATGGGTATGCAGTCATTTCGTACCATAACCATTTCGTACCATAATTTCTATGGTTATTTCGTACCATACAATGGTTGTTTCGCACCATGTGCTGGTCATTTTGTACCAAAGAGTTAGTCATTTCGTACCACAAATAAATGACTCAATCAAGTTCATGCTGCCTACTTTAAATATTCTTTTTTTCCCTACACAGTGATACTATGGAACAGCCTTCCAGAAACAATTGTACAGCAACCTGATATTGCAGCGTTCAAAAAGAGTCTTGATTCTTTTCAGATAGTGAGCCGTCCCTGAATGACCAAAATATGTTTTATCAGCTCTTTTAATCTAACACTCACAATACTTTTAAAATTTTGCACCCTAACAATTGTCTAACAGTTTTTATTCCAGCACAGACGCGCACCTGCCAGTAATACCCGAAAGGGGAGTTAGGCAGTATATATAGATAGACCACTTTTCCTGTGATACTTTACTATTGATTTAATCATTCTGTGAAAATTAAAAGTGAATCTGATGAAATATGGCCCATTTTTACATGATTCTTGGTGGATTGTACCTAATTCTGAAAAGAACCATCCTTGTGATTGTACAATCATTCTTTCAAATTTTGAAGTGAATCCGGTGAATTTAGGGACATCATTGATTCAACTGGAATATTAAAGAAAGTTTTTCATAAGGCCCCTTTTCATGTGATTCTTGCCGCATCATATCCACTGTCAAAATCAACAATTGTAATGATGGTTTAATCAATCTGTGTAATCTGTGAAATTTATGGTGTTAATGAGGATTTTATAGTGAAATTTTCATAGGGTACCCTTTCCCATGATACTTTACAGACCAAACCAAATTTTAAAAGGAACAATCCTAATGAAGGTATGATCATTCTGTAAAACTTTTAAGAGAATCAATAGAAACAGTGGACTGAATTGTGTCAAGAATTTTTTGCAATAAAATTTCCATAAGGCCCCTTTTTCTCGCAAAACTTAACAAATCAGGCCCAATTTACAAAGGAACAATCCTAATGATAGATACATGTAGTTTGAAGAAAATGATAAAGACTGAGGATTTTATTGTAATAATGGTGTTTTTGTAATAAAATTTTCATATTAATATCAAGCATCGGTATTTTTGTGCAGTCATTCTGTGATTTATGAAGAAAATCCGATGAAAGCTCTAAAATTGGTAACAAGGATTTTTTAATGAAATTTTCATAAGGCCCCTTTTCCTGTGTTTCTTGACAGTTCAGACCCCATTTTGAAAAGAATGATCCTGTTAACCTACAATCATTCTGTGAAAGTTTCAACAAAATCTGATCAAAGCTGTGGGATCTATTGCATAAATGAGGATTTTTAATTATTCACCATTTCCTGTGTTTCTTGACGGATCTGATCCTATCTATCTATCTATATATATATTTGGGAAACCATTTTTGAAAATGAAGAAATTGCTAGTGACAAGCAATTTCTTCATTATCACAATGTTTCCTACTCCAAAATGACAAGTACTGTATGTTTAGAATTCCACCCTTCTCTGAATTTTGACCTGTCTAAAATTCTGTTGTGTGGCTTCGGGTTAATGGTAACTTTGTCATCTTTAATTATTCGGTAAATGATAATTCAAATTTGACTGAGACACGTTTCTGATTCTCTACTAATTCTCTTATTATAAACACGATCCCTATTCGAAAACAAAAATAGTAATGTGCTAATACTGTAAAATCATATTTACGTTTTCCTGAATGGACAGCCTTTGTGATGTCTTAGTATAAGGTAGATAACTTGTGTTTTTGGTTTCCGAACTTCAACCATGAGTTTTCTCTCATATACGAGTCTTATAACTATTCTTTACGGAAAGGTGATTCGCACACACACTCGCGCCAAGAAACCATGTGGAAGAAACACAAGAAACCGAATTGTAATTTATGTTTTGTATGGCCAAGGTGGCACTCACTGTAAGTATTTATCAAGAAAATGATGCATAAAAGGTCCAATTATAGTATTATACACTGTCAAGTCTAGTCAAGGTCAGAAAAGGTGTATTTTGTATGTTTAAAGTTTGATCAAAGTATTCAGAGTATTACGCACACTTGCGTCTTGGGTGAAAAATGGGTTTTAAGCGTACTGCATAGCTTTACATCCTTACTTAGGTAAGAATTTCAAGTCTGTCTGTTATTTAGTATTGATATTATAAGTCATATAGTTGTCATCAAGGTTCTTTGGTACTTTTTGCCATTGTTCAGTGATGTCAAATATTTCTCTTTCCACAATGTTTGAATACCGTACATTGTTGCCGATAGTCAGAAACCTGTTTGCAATTATTCTATATGTAATCTAGACTTCAGAGTTTTAATCATGGTTATAGACAATGCTTACTCAGATCCGGTTGCTCAGAGGTGCAGCCTGATCTGGGTCTACACTGTTCTTTTGACATTCACTCAGCTATTTCAAGGTTTATCTAATTACAGTGGCTAAGAGAAAGAATTAAGCATACTTGATCTCAGATTTGAACTTTATTTACATATTTCATGTGTTCTAAATATTTAGAATCAATTTTAGATTAAGAATTAGAACAGAATTTAGAATCGAGGTCAAAGCTCAATATTTTACTGCAAACGTATTACATATTCCTCTTTATATCATTAATTCATATGTATTTCTATCAATACACATGTCTTAGTGTGATCCACCGTGACATCACATTGAACGAAATACATATGATGGCTAGGAATTTATGCATTCAACGTGATCCACTGGAGTGTGTATTCTAGCATGATTAGTAATGTTGGTGTTTTACCTACAGTTTAACATTGGCATTGCGAATATTGATCGATACTTAGCTCAGCTTCCTTTTACAGTTGCTTATCAACCTTGTTTGTTTAATTTCAGTTTTTTACCATCACTATGAATCTTGTCCAGATTGAATAAAGCCTATAAATCAAAGTGACTTGATGTGGTTATGCTATCTGCCGAGCCCTAAGGCGGAATAGCCTTAGTTGATTTGTACTTGCTTAATGATCGATAGAATAGTAAAGCAAACACACAATAATAATATTTTCTTAGTTTGCTAACGTTGAAAGCGTCAAATTTACCATTCAAATAATATAAGATCTTTTTTTCTAAACATGGTACAAAATATTTGACATATGGTACGAAATGACTACAACATGGTACGAAATGGCCACAGCATGGTACGAAAAAATTAATACCATGGTACGAAAAGACCAATACCATGGTACGAAATGACTGGTACGAAATGGTTATGGTACGAAACGTCCGTAATTCCTACCATGGTATCTGCAGATGCATATCGATGAGATCTATCATCATGCCAAATATGAGCACTGTATCTTGAATAGGCTTAAATCAATAGTAAATGTAAAGGTTTCTGGTTAAATCCGACAAATAGACAGGTGGACAAGGGTAAAACGATATGCCCCCAATCTCTCAATGCAAGGGCATAAAACTTGTATGTGACAACTCACAAAACAGATTTGAAAAAAATTTGTATAGACTAGTTGCAGACAAGGCTGTACAGAATACATCCGCTAGATTCAAATCAATAGTTGCAGTTAACACAGCAACCAAAGGGAAAGACATAGGATAATAAGTCCGGTCCAAATGTTTCAAAAACAATAAACCATGGTAAATGTGGACACAAAATACAAATAACTGCTGAATTTACTAATAGTTAAGTTTTTCATCCCATTCAAATCTTCTGACCAAGGCAAATAACAATTACAGATTACAACTTCTAATAAAAATTGGCCATTTGAAATATTACAATCAAAACTAATACAAAATTCATTAGGATTTTTAATCGTTTCATCAAATAGCTGATCATTTGATTGTTGATGTATTCATACAAAACTAGTGTCATAATTTTAAAGCATGATACATGTATTTGGATGGTTGGATCCAAAGGTGTTAAGTTACTGGTGTTTTTAGGTCCCATTGAAAATAGTGCATTATATGCAGTTCATACTTAATTTTATGGTGGTTAACTGGAATAGCAGGATGTCCATATTAACCCATTCCCTCTCAGTGACGCCTTTAAACGCCCCTATGGAAAAAAGCTTTGGAAAACAATGAGGAAAATGAAGAAATTGCTTGTTACAAGCAGTTTTCTCATTTTCCACATTGTTTTCTACCTAGAGAGTTGAAAAAAAAATTCATCCACTTTGAATTGTCGTCTGTAACTTTTTCAATTTGGGCCAGTCTAAAATTTTGCCGTCTGGTAATGGGTTAAAGGGTTTTACAACTTCATTGTATTGAAAGGAAGAACAAACAAATCTGTTCCATTAAAAATTGGTTGTCATTTCGGTCAATATGAGGGTTTTTTCTGTAGAAATGACTTAACCATCACAGAAAGAAGGTGGCAAAAAGATACTCATATAGTCAGCCCTCAACCGATGCTGAATTAAATTTTCATTCAAAATTACATTCAAAGCTCAGGTAGACTAAAGGGAAGTAACTTTCAATTAACAATCTGTAAGTAAGCAAGAGTAGTCTTTCTTTATACTTAGAGATATCGAGAAGTTGCGATCATGTGTCATGAGAAATAAAAGAGCCACTTTGGTCTAGAATTCTTGATCTTGACTTGATTATTTATGCCTTTGAACACCACAAATTGGCGACAAGGTGAAGTAAACCAAGAGTAAAGTAATGGTTACATACCGTCAAATTAAAGAATTTGACGATTCCGGGGAAGAATGGGGTCAATATGTCGAGCGTCTTGGACATTACTTTTTGGCCAATGATATTGATGATGCGGACAAGCGGAAAACCATATTTTTGTCCATTTGTGGTAGCAAGAAACACAAATTGATGTATGATTTATTATCACTAGCTAAACCTGGCAATAAGACCTTCCTGGAACTGTCCAATTTGGTAAAGAACCACTTACACCCAAAACCGTCTGAAATAATTCAGAGATACATGTTTCACAGTTGTTTCAGGCAATCAGTTTCAGACTACGTAGCACATTTGAGGAATCTATCTACAGATTGTAGTTTTGGTGCCACATTAGAGCCAATGTTGAGGGATAGACTGGTCTGTGGGGTCAATAATGACAGGATACAGAGACTTTTGAACGTGAATTGGATTTTAAGAAAGCCCTTGATCTTGCCCAAGGTGTGGCGCAGGCTGAAAAAAGTGCTGCCGACCTACAGGGGAATGATTGGTTATTGTTAATTCAGTGAAGCAGTCAGGGTTCAAGAAAAAAATGTGCTATAGAACTTCAACAATTGAATGAGTGTTGGTATTGCGGAGGGAAAAAAACAAATGCCAAATGACTGTTTCTATAAAGATGCAGAATGTTACAAATGTAAGGCTAGACTGCTGTCGGGCCCGTAACATTTTGAAGGTATCATGCTCTAGATAAGCACAATTTTAGTGTTTGACCTTGAGCTTTGACCTTGAACTTGAAGCTATCCATAAATTCTTTCAAATGGCATCTCTACTCATGATGGAGAACAAGTGTGCCAATTTATTTTGAAATCCACCCATAACTGTAGGAGAAATGCTCCGGACAAGCACAGTTTTAGTGTTTGACCTTGAGCTGTGACCTTGAACTTGAAGCTATCCAAAAAATTCTTTCAAATGGCACATCTGCTCATGATAGAGAATAATTGTGCCTAGTTATTTTGAAATCCATCCATTAATGTAGGAGTAATTGTCTGGACAAATTCGAACGGACGGACGGACAAACTAACGCACTAACGCACATACACCAACTTGTTATAGTGACAACTATGTCTCGATTACCACAAGCGGGCTCGACTAAAAAGGGTCATGTAAAGAAGACATGTAAACAAACAGAAGACAGGAGGGGTTCAAAAACTAAGTCAAAGATAAGGGCCTACCAGGGACAGAAACAAAAAATATCTTGATGATGATATTAGAGATAATGGGAGTAATATTCTTATGAATATTCCTTTTATAGAATGGGGAATTCGAAGGAAAAACCAATTATGGTAACAATGACAAAAAATGGATGTTTGATTGCAGTGGAGGTTGATACAGGTGCATCAAAGTCTGTAATATCATAAAGTACCTTTGACCAAATAGGGGGAAAGATAGTAAAGTCTGATATAAAGTTAAGGACGTATATAGGCGAGGAGATCAAAATTCTTGGTGAAACAACAGTCGATATTTCACATGGAGATGAAAATAGGATTTTTTCACCCACAGTTGTTGAAGGTGATGGACCAAACTTAATGGGCAGAGATTGGTTAAATCATATAAGGCTAAACTGGCATGAAAGTTTTTCACATTCAGAAGAGTCAGATCCTCTAAAGGGTTATGAAATGATTTCTGATGGGGAAATAGGCACCGACAAGGGGGCAAATGCAAGGATTGTATTGAAAGACAATGTTCAACCAAAATATTTTAAAGCTCGTCCCATATTCATTAAAAGATCAGATGGGCATTGAATTAGACAGGTTAGAATGAGTGGGACTGTTACGAAAGTTCAATATTCAGATAGGGTAGCACCTATAGCTCCCATTGTAAAGGATGATGGAAGTATTAGAATATGTGGGGAATACAAAGTTACCATTAGCCCAGTCTCATGTCTTGATAACTATCCAATACCTGAAACTGAGGATTTATTTGCAAATCTAAAGGGTAAGTTCTTTTCAAAACTTGACCAGAGCAATGCTTATCAGCAGATCAAACTTGAAGATAGTTCGAAGCCTTTCACTACTATTAATACCCACAAAGGTCTTTATCAATACAATAAACTTTGCTTTGGTATTTCCTACAGCCCAGGGATCTTACAAAGAATTATGGATAGTATTTTGCAAAGACTTGAAGGGGTAAGGGTAAGAGTGGGTAATATTTTAGTTGCTTGGAACTCAGTTGAGGAACTTAATTCAAGGGTATGTCTAGTTTTTCAGAGATTAAAACGAGCAGGGATGAAATTAAAGAAGCGTAAATATATTCTCATGAGTAGGGGAGTGGTTTATTTGGGCCACAAACTAACAGAATCAGGGGTAGAACCTTTAAGGTAAAAAGTTGAAGCAATCGAACAGATGGAAAGACCAAAAGATAAAAAGGAGCTTCAGAGCTATTTAGGTGTTATCAACTACTATGCAATGTTTTTGCCAAATAGCTCTGATGTATTATCACCATTATATAGACTGTTGCAAAAAGGTCAAGCATTTCAATGGGGTGAAAAATAAGAAAGCACATGGTCTAGTTAAAAAGAAATGTTATTGAATTCAGGAATATTGGTTCATTTTGATCAATCAAAAGATATTATACTAACATGTGACGCATCCCAGTATGGGCTGGGAGCGGTATTGTCCCATGAGATGGACGATGGGTCAGAACAACCTATTGCATTCGCTTCAAGAACACTGACAAGAAAGAAAAGAATTATAGTCATTTAGAAAAGGAAGGCTTGGCTGTAATTTTTCGGGTGAAAAAATTCCATCAGTATTTGTATGCCAATAATAAGCCTTTCAAATAGTAACAGACCATAAACCACTGTTGGGTTTGTTCAAAGAAGGTAAAGGGATTGCGGTTATGGCCTCTGCAAGAATTAGAAGATTGGCTTTAACTCTAAGTGCTTACAATTTTGTACTGGTACATAGGCCAGGTTCATGTATTGGTCATGCGGATGGGTTGAGCAGATTTCCAAGACAAATTGATACAGGGGAGCCACCAATTCCTGGTGAAACTACTATATTGATAAACTTTCTGAATGAATCTAGCCCAGTTACAGCTAAACAAATCAGTAGTTGGACAAATAAAGACCAAGTATTAAGCAAAGTGAAAATGTTCATTCTACAGGGATGGCCATATCAAGTGGATGATGAAATTAAGCCATTTTTCAACCGAAAATTAGAGCTTTCTGTAGTGTATAGTTGCATACTATGTGGAACTAGAGTTGTAATACCAGGTTAAGGTCAAGCTGCAGTATTGGAACAATTACATGAGGGTCACATTGGTATGAGCAAAATGAAACATTAGGATGTTCATATGTATGGTGGCAAAATAAGGATAAAGATATTGAAATGACAGTAAAAAAAATGCCACAGTTGTCAAGTAATCAATAGAAAGTCTGACAGTTCACCATTACATTCGTGGGAATGGCCTTAACAGCCATGGTCAAGAATCTATATTGATTGTGCTGGACCTTTCATGGGTCAAATGTTCATAATCATGATAGACGCTTACTCAAAATGGATGGAAATTTTTCCAACAACAAAATCTACAACTCAAAATACTATTGAATCAATAAGAAAAGCATTTTCAGTTAATGGTTTGCCAGATGTCATTGTATCGGACATTGCCACATGCTTTGTTAGTGCCGACTTCAAACAGTTCATGTCATTAAACGGTATTAATCATTTGACTTCAGCCCCAAATCATCGGTCTTTAAATTGATTGGCTGAGAGAGCAGTTCAAATTTTCAAAAATGGTATGAAAAAGCAAGGTCCTAATTTGATAGAAACTAAAGTATCATGAATCATCCATCTAGGAGCTTGAAAGATTTCCGGGAAGGGGATAGAGTGTATGTGAAAATTTATGGGGTACATGGAGAAAATTGGTTAATAGGCCTAGTTGTGGAGAAGCTAGGGTCAGTTATGTATGAAGTGAAGTTAAATGATCACAGAGTTGTGAGAAGGCATGTTGATCAGATGAAAATGTGTTATGAAAATGAGAAAACATCTATTAATCCAGATTACAGTGAAAGTAAGTTTGAAAATGAAAGAGTTTCAGAACAGATTGGTGCGTCATTTAATGAAAGCAGTGAAATCTCATCATCCAATTCACAGAGAGAAATTGACAATGGTAGTCAGATTCCAAAGGCTGGGAGTCCAGAAAAATCCACACCACAGGATACAGAAATCCAACCCCAGATATCAGCAGTCATTCGACCAACAAGAACTATGAGAAAACCGATTCGATTCAAAGACTATGTTTGAATAGTTGAGAGTTCGGAAAGAACTGAGAAATTGCAAATTCTGTTTATTAGTTAAGCTTCATTTGAACAAAGTCAGGGCATACTCTGGACTGAAATTTCTTTTAGCCAACCTTTTAGCCAATCTGAAAATTCTTTAGCCAATTTGGCTAAACTGTAGCCAACTTCTAAGCCGTTGTAGAACTTTTTAAAATTTAAAAAGAATTTTTTTTTCAAATTTTCTATAAAATATAATAAATTCTTTTATTTTCTTTTATTTTTTTTAATATCATGTAAATTAATTCAACCCATTCCCACACAATCCTGATTTTGAGCTCCTGTTAGAAAAAAAAGTAGAAAACATTGTGGACAATGAAGAAATTGCTTGTGACACAACATGTTTTGTACCATTCTAAAATTCAACCAACTTAAATTGTTGTATGCAAATTCTATTGATTTGGACCAGTCTTGAATTTTGTCAGGTAATGGGTTTATTATAATTTCTTAAGTATGTTGGAAAAAATAAAAATTGATTTTGAAATAGTCCAATTAAAGCGGGGGCATTTGGTATCTTTTACAGTAAGCCATTCTCACGATTCAAAATCTATTTTTAGTAACAAATAAACTAGATTTCCCTTTCCATTTTCCTACTCGTCAGTAGTTTGAATAAAAGAATTAAATGGGGAAATCATATTTTGAGGTTCATATTCAACACTAGTGGCCTGATTATGGGATGCATGACACAATATCAGCAAAGCAGACATGCATTGGGCGACGATCTTTTACCTGTCAATCAAGGTAATAAACAAAGGTGTAGTTGCGTGAAAGGGATTTTATGATGCCAATCCGATAATTACTTTACCCATCAGTCCCTTATCTTATATTTAGTTGTTTACAGTTTTATTATCTGATAACACTTTCCCTCCCTTTAGCCAGCATTTTCGCCAATTCATAATTTTTTTAGCCATTTTCTCAAAATTTTAGCCATTGGCGAAAATGGCGATCGCCAGCGTGAGCCCTGAGAGTAGTTCATATGAGTTGTTTTTTGTATGATTTATTAACTGGTGTATAGTGTAAGGGATAATTTATGTTAAAGCCTTTCTGCATGATGTTTAATAAACTAACATCATTTTTCAAAAAAGATTTGGAAGTTCACAGATACAGAATAAGCATTTCAAGTTTTCAAAACTTTGGTACTTATAAAGATATTTTATTTAAAAGATACATATCAAAATATTAAGGGGGAGGATATGTGGTAGACTAAAGGGAAGTAACTTTTAATTAAAAATCTGTAAGTAAGCAAGAGTAGTCTTTCTCTATACTTAGAGAGTTCGAGAAGCTGCGATTGTGCATGTACCACATGTGTCACGTGAAATAAAAAGACACATTTTGATCTAGAAGTTTTGACCTTGAGTTGATTTTTTATGCCTTTGAACACCACAAATAGCAATGTACAGAAAATTAATCTTCTTAAACAACTCTGGCTTAATATGAGGTGTAGACCAAGATCTTTGTCTATATCTCCCGCCAAAACAAAATATTTCAGGTTTAGCTTGCCCAGGTTTAACTTTAACAGTTACATGAGCACAGCATTTGATGCTAAGTAACTGGTGCTAGAAAGTGAAAAAAAACTAAGTCCCAAAAGGGTATACTCCTGAGAAAAATGTATTAAGTTATCTCCCTTAACCCTTTCCTGTACAAATATTGGATTTTACGTCACTGTGATTTTATACTTGAGAAAACATTTTGGAAAAAGACGAAATTGCTTGTAAAAAGCAATTTCTCCTTATCCTGCAATATTTTCTACCACATATGATGGTTCTATTTTAAATTGCATCTAAATTTCATTGTCGTCTGTAACCTTTTTCAATTTGGACCAGTCTAAGACTTCAAAAAACGGGAAAGGGTTAATAGCATGAATTGCTCTTTCGATTATCAACACACATGCAAAGTTCAGATAAATATTTTCAATACTAATAAAGATATGAGATAGAGGTAACAACAACACCAAAGCCTATCAGGATAAAGGAGTCTACAATACTTTTTGTTAGAAAAAAGTCGAGCTAATAACCATTCTCCAGATTTTCTGAAATCAAATTTGTCGTTTTTGTCACAGTTTCCATCAGAACACTCCAAGAAGTAGATATTGAATAAGAAAAAAACTTTTCAAAATTGTAGTTTTTGTTACTTAGAGAAATCAAGAATTTCAAACATTTCTTTTTTTACCCAAAAACTGAAAAACCTACTTTAACATTGTCTATATAAAGAATATTGAATAAGTGGTCATAAAATATGGAATTTACTGAGTCATCTCTAAACAGAAAACAATGAGGCTATGCAGAGTTTTTATCTGTTTTAGATGACAAGTTTAATAAATTCTGTATTTTATGGGCACAAGTTTTATATTCTTTTAAAATATGACATTTTTTTGGACAAATCAATAAAATCTGGAACTTTATCAGTATAAGATATTCTGCAAAACATATAATGTCTTTTGCAAAATGTTGTCATAGCATGCATTATGACATCCTTTTCACAGTAAAAAATGAGCACTATCATTACTTACACAGTTATTTCACAAAAGTAAAATAAAATAATATTCAACCAATCTACTTCAATCCAAAGTCATAAGTCTTGTCATAAATATACTTGTTTTTGTTGCGAACATCCTACTATACTGCAGTAACAACATGTTGCAGAAACATGTTGCTGAAATAGTAGTAAAATATTTTTGTTACTCAATGACAGCATCATTATCATTAATGTTAATAGTAAACTGTTGTCAGATCTGACAGAAGATGCTGCATTATCAAAGTTTGATATGCATAAACTACTATTCTATCTGAGTATATCCACTTATCGGAGAATCATTGGAGTGAATACTTAACCCTTGCATCTCAATCCCTCTTTTCTACGGAAAACATTATGGAAAATGAAGAAATCGCTTGTATCAGGCAACCTCTGCATTTTGCACAATGTTTTCCATCCAAAAAAAGGAAAAAATCAAAATTCCATCAACTGTAATTGTTGCCTGCAGCTTCTTTGAATCTGGACCAGTCTAAAGTTTTGTTATTTTGGAGTGGGTTAACCAGTCACTTGACCTGGGCATCAGAACACATGCCGGGCAGCAGCTATAGTGTAATGACAGTGCATAAGACACCTAATCACGGAGTCATTGGTTTGATCCCCAGCCACAGATTACTGATAAGCCAAATGGTTTCCCCTTATGGAAATTCAGACTCATGTGATAAGCATTATTGGACAACGCAGCCAGACAAAGTAGAATTTAATTCGAGTACAAAAGGTTTCAGTATATCATATCTTCAGGCTAAATGGTCTATCTTTGTGAACCGAGGCAATTTGGACTTCAATATCTTCACAAAGGTTAGGGGTTCCACTTTCAAGGGCTCAAGTCAATCAAGCAAACTGGTGCAAGATCGAAATACAAGAGGGCCGTTGGCCCTGGGGCGCTCACCTGAGATAAAGGCTCTTTTTCTTTCAACAGTCTAATTTAATGTTAAGGTTAGAATTATGAAACAAGTGGGCCACAATTTCATATAAAGACTATGAACCTAGGGATCAAAAAGTCTAAATTACAAATTCCAAGGCTTAAGTGCTGATTTGAAAGAAGGAAAGAACTTTTTCCATGGGTTATAATTTCAGAAATAAGAAAGAAGTCTGTGAACTTATGCTTCATGCCTATATGCCCCCCCCCCCCCTGGGGCTCAGCCCCTGGGGACCCGAGGATCATGATTTTGGCTATTTTAAAAGAGGTCAAAATACTGATGCTTCATGCAAAATATCAAGGCTCAAATTGGCCCAGTGGTTTGGGAGGAGATGTCATTTAAAAAATCGTTCTTTATTTCTATATAAACCCCACCCCCCTTGGGCTCTCCCCCTGGGGACCCGAGGATCATGATTTTAGCTATTTTGAAAGAGGTCAATATACTGATGCTTCATGCAAAATATCAAGGCTCTATGCTTTCTGGGTCAGGAGGAGAAGATTTTTAAAGATTTTTTTAAAATTTCACTTTTGTTGCCATGGCAACCAGAGTTTTAAACGTATTTCAATTCTTTTAGCTATTTTTGAAGGGGACCACCTAAGGAACATTTCTGCCAAATTTGGTTCAAATTGGCCCAGTGGTTTGGGAGGAGATGTCATTTAAAAAATCGTTCTTTATTTCTATATAAACCCCACCCCCCTGGGGCTCCGCCCCTGGGGACCTGAGGATCATGATTTTAGCTTTTTTGAAAGAGGTCAATATACTGATGCTTCATGCAAAATATCAAGGCTCTATGCCTTCTGGGTCAGGAGGAGAAGATTTTTAAAGATTTTTTTAAAATTTCACTTTTGTTGCCATGGCAACCAGAGTTTAAATCGGATTTCAATTCTGTTAGCTATTTTTGAAGGGGACCACCTAAGGAACATTTCTGCCAAATTTGGTTCAAATTGGCCCAGTGGTTTGGGAGGAGATGTCATTTAAAAAATCGTTCTTTATTTCTATATAAACCCCACCCCCCTGGGGCTCCGCCCCTGGGGACCCGAGAATCATGATTTTAGCTATTTTGAAAGAGGTCAATATACTGATGCTTCATGCAAAATATCAAGGCTCTACGCCTTCTGGGTCAGGAGGAGAAGATTTTTAAAGATTTTTTTAAAATTTCACTTTTGTTGCCATGGCAACCAGAGTTTTTAACGGATTTCAATTCTTTTAGCTATTTTTGAAGGGGACCACCTAAGGAACATTTCTGCCAAATTTGGTTCAAATTGGCCCAGTGGTTTGGGAGGAGATGTTGTTTAAAGAAATTGTTGACGGACGACGCACGACGCACGACACACGACGCACGACGCACGACGGACGACGGACGGACGACGGACAAAAGGGGATCACAATAGCTCACTTGAGCACTACGTGCTCAGGTGAGCTAATAAAACAGACCGAGTTGGCTCTTTTATTCGCTAAAATACCCGACAAAAACAAGGAAATGATTATAAACAAATTAAGACAAATCAATCTCCAATTCTGTCACAACAAAAGGTGCTGGGTGAATTATTTGGGAGAGAAGACAATTTAGTAAAGCTCGTTCAAATGAACAGCAGAGATAGCAAGGAACAGACAGGAACAAGCTAATCGGATGATGATAGCTCGAACATTGTAGACCAAGATTCAAGTCTGGGTCAACCGAAATCAATGAAATAAGAAAATTGCTAATAAAAACAAGAATTGTGACATACCCCATACCAGTGCCTTGTCACTGAAGTAGCACTTTTGACCTTAGACCTACATTGACAAAAAAATTTATTGGGGCCTTGACCTTTGATGTATATTATCAAAAAACAATATGGCATCTCCTTTGGTCATTGACAACATGGGTATAAAGTTTCAAGGACCTAGTTCAAATGGCTTATGAGTAAGAACACTGAAATGGTTTTTAACCAAAGTTCAATTGAGACCTTGACAATTGACCTATACGACCCGAAAAAAATGGTGCACTTCCTTGGGTCATAGACAACAATTGTAAAAAGTTTCAAAGTAAAAGGTTTTTTGAGTTAGAGCAAGGAAATGGTTTTTAATCAAAATTCAAAAGACCTTTGACCAACATGAACTCCCAAAACAAAAGGGCATCTCCCTGGGTCATGTATAACATGTGTTTAAGGGCCTAGGTCAAATGACTTATGAGTTAGATTACGGAAAGAAAATTTCTATGGACGGATTGACAGCCAGACAGATATGATGAAACAAACATACCCCCTCTACTTCAGAGGTGGGGGTATAAAGAACTTTGGGTCAGCTCATCATTATTCAACAAGTTCAAAACCATGACCACAATTTTCAAACCACCCATAACAGTGTTATGGAATTACAGATTTTCTGCACTTGTCCCTGGACAAGTAAGACATGTCTATTTCTATTTGTCTAGAATTAAATAAAACTTGTCCACAAAAAAGTGAAGACAGAAATTTTGAGAAATAGGCAATTAAGAAACGCTGGAAATCCAGCATTTTCTCCAATAACATTATTGTATGTTTTTTCATCTGCTTTGTAATGATATTGAAACCATTATAGAGGTCCCGGGTTCGATCTATCGAGCTATCTTCAACCCTTGTCATAGTGTATAAATTACCTTACTGAATTGCTGTCAAGTCAAAGGGCTGAAAGCACTGACAGAACTTGTTGTTCAAAAATCAATATTTTGTTTAACCCTTTCCTGTTTTACAAAATTTTAGACCTGTCCTAATTCAAAGGTTTTGCAGACAACAATTCAAAGTCGATTTTATTTGGAAACCAATAATTTAGTACGATAGAAAATATTGTGAAAAAGAAGAAATTGCAAAACAATGTTTTCTCAAATATAAATCAACAGGGACATAAAAACCAGGGATTGAACAGGAAAGGGTTAATAAACCAAAACCAATCATTCAATTAGACCCAAAGTTAAATTTGGACTCTGATATTGACCAACCTTTATGCAAAGCATATTGGCCACTTAAACATCGTAACTACAGCTTATCTAAGCCGTAGTTGCAATGTTTAGGTCTCCAACTAACCATTATACTTTCTTGGTACATGTAACTGGCCATAAATTTTGAAATATAATGCTGTTTAATGACGAATTGGAACTTCTTGTAGGAGCTCAGTGGACATAGCCAGAAATGTGTCAATACACTTTAGGACATCATAGATCCAGCTTTCCCAAGCTAGATTTACAATATTTTAATTGTCTAATGCTGAATAGTTTAACACCAACTACTAGAATACAATTTTTATAAGTTGATTTACTTCAACTTAACCAAGTACCAGACAATAGAATTTTAGACCGGTCCAAATTGAAAGGAGTTGCAAACGACAATTTGAAGTTTATGAAATTCGAAATTTTCTCAACTTTCTGGGTAGAAAACATTGTGTAAAATGAAGAAATTGCTTGTCACAAGCAATTTCTACATTTTCTACAATGTTTTCCAAATCATTTCTTCTTGAGGGGCGTCTAAAAGCATCATTGAGTGGGAATGGGTAAAACCTTTATCAGACAACAAAACTTTAGACTAGTCCAAATTCAAGGAAGTTTCAGACAAAAATTTCAACATGATAGAATTTCAGGAATCTTTCTTTCTGGGTCAAAAACAATGTGGAAAACAAAGAAATATCTTGTTTAACTCATTACCAGATGACACAATTTTAGATTGGTCTAAAATCAAATATGTTCCTGATGTCAATTTTAAGTTGATGGAATTTTTAAAAAAATCTTAGTATAAAAGGGTAGAAAACATTGTTGATAATGAAGAAATTGCTTGAAACAAGCAATTTCTTCATTTTCCACTATGTTTTCCAAAGCTTTTTTATTGCGGGTTGTGAAAAAGCATCCCTGTGTAGTAATGGATTATAGTAATTCCTTCATTTCACACAGTGTTTTCCTGAGCTCTTATCTAGAGAGTTGTAAAAAGAGCAGGTTTGTGTGAGAAAGGTTTAATGCTTGTTGATTTCATTGTGTTTCCATTAAATCACTATAACCTATGTCAGATGAATTTTTTCTTGATCGGCATTTCTTGCACTGTTTGCAGTTCATATACACCAAAAGGGTTAATAATGGCACAACACATACTCCGCAGATACCTGCCAGCACGTACCCCACAATTGCCATTGTTTTGTTTGGTGTATCTAAAGGTTTTATATAAGCACAGTCTTTATAATTACCTGAAATGAAAGAAAGACAAAATTAGATCATCAATGAAATGAATTGTAATTTATCACAAACATCATTTAACCCATAACCAGGCATCAAAATTTCAGACTGGTTCAAATTGAAAGAAACAATATTTAGAAATATGCTAAAATTGGAAAGTAAGTGCAAAATAAGGTAGAAAACATTGTGAGAAATGTAGAAATTGATTGTATCAAGCAATATCTCCTTTCCCACAAAGTTTTCCATGATCATATTTCTTGAGGACATCTAAAAGCGGCATTATTTGGTAATAGATTAAGTGTCTGACACAGTCATAATACTTGTATTAGGCCCTAAGATTCACTTAGTCCTTAAAGTCCAAAAAGGGTTAAATTTCGACTAAAATGAATGTCAGAGTAATTAATCTGCATCTAGAGGCTGATATCATTGTCACAAAAACATGTGAAAAATTTCAAAGCAATAGCATTAGTAAAAAGAGAGTAATTGAAAATATATGACAATTGCATGTAAGGTTTAACCAAGAATTTCTAAGTCCAAAAAGGGTAAAATTCCACTAAAATGAATGTCAGAGTTATGAATCTATCTTTAGAGGCTGATATTATTGTCACAAAAGCATGTGCAAAGTTACAAAGCTATAGCATTGGTAGAAAGAGTTATTAAAGATATATGAAATGTGCAAGCAAGGTTTAAAGTCCAAAAAGGGTTAAAACTCCACTATAATAAATGTAATTGTAATGAATCTTTGCCTAGAAGATGATATTATGGTCATAAAAGCATGTTCAAAGATTCAAAGAAATAGCAAAGTAGGAAGAGAGTAAATAAAGACAGTTATACTTAAGGTTTAAATAAGAATTTCCAAATCCGAAAAGGGTTAAAATTCCACTAAAATGAATGTCAGAATAATGAAGCCTTGTCTAGTGGGTGACATTATTGTCACAAAAATATGTGCAAAGTTTAAGAGCAATAGCATTAGTAGAAACTGAGACATGACACTGAGATAAGGTTTAACCAAACCATTATGCCGACATTGATGCCCGGGTGACTGGAATAGCCCCCTAGCCCCCCCTAGTTTTGAATAGTCGAGCTAAAAAGGAGAAAATGCTGATGCTCAGTATTTTCATCTTTTTCCACAATATTTTCTAAACCTTTTGATATAATTTCTTTTTCTGATTTTGCCACAAACAATTTGAATCTGAGACTTCTTTCAATTTAGACTGACCAATGTTTTGCAGTCTAGTATGGGTTAATATAGAGTTATGATGTAGTTTTTTGGGTTTTTTAAGAAGTGTCTAGTTTTTGTATTTACCCTTACCAAATGACAAAATTTTGGACTACTCAAAGAAATTGGTTGATGAAATTTTAAAAAATCTTTGTCTTCTGGGGTAGAAAACATTGTGGATCAAGGAGAAATCACTTGAAATGAGAAATTTCTTCATGTTCCAAAATGTTTTCAAAAGCTTTCTTCTGGACAGGAAAATCAATATAGCTTTGTTGAAAGCATTGTGGATCAATAGTAACAGGCTTTAGGCATAGATCTAAAAGGTCAGACCTGGGTTCTTAGTTCATGTGAAAAATATCTAAAAAAAAAATTTCTAGACAAGAATTAATCGAATGATAACTCGTCCTATTTTGTCTATTCATTTTTTTGAAAATCTTACCCTGAAAGGGAATATTTCCCATCACAGCTGATTTTTGAGCTGATTTGACATAATGTGAACATGATGACGTAGCAAAGTCTACTGTGTTGTTTTCTCTGTTAAATATGATATAGAAACCCTCCATTATGACTGCTCCAATAACAGTACCTAGGAAACAAGAAAAAGTATTCAATGTTACATCAAAGGGGAGATAACCGCTAACGCCAACTTCTGAGAGCCATCCGTACAGAACTCACTGACTGGTCTATGTGTGCCAGATTCCAGATGACACAAACATACATTTGAAGTAAATGATCAGAGAACTTGTGGGGAAAATACAACAAGCAAATTGTTAGCCATCTACATGAATTATATGCAGCTTGAATAATTACAATGACTTTGTCAGATACAGAAGAAATTTTTTTTTGTAAAGTTAGGGATGAAGACTGATGCCCAGGTCTCAAATAACAATAACTTATCACACGAGACAACAAAATCCCAGAGTGGTCTAAATTGAAAGATGTTGCATACAACAATTTTTGATTGATGAAATTTTTAAATTCTTTGTCTTTTGGGATAGAAAATATAACCAATTTCTTCATTTTCAACATTGTTTTCTCAAGTTTTCTCATGAGGGCATAAAAAGTGGGATTGTGCGGGAATGTTTGATTCATCCTGTATAATAAGACGATATGGTTGGTTTCAACAGTTTATCAACTAGAAAACAAGTTTATTCAAATATTGTCTCTCTTTATTCTACTCTTAGAGTTACCAAAGACTATAAAAAAGAATAAAATGTTTGGTCACATCTTTTGCCAGCATGTAGCACTAGCATTTGCTTCCATTCTTAATAAATGACCATGCAAACTACATTCTATGAATGTAGTTTGCTTTTAAAATCAAAGTTTGGAATAATTTTGTATTGAAACCTTTCAAAATGAAGCCACTTTATAAAAGCGTGCCAAAAAAGTTATAATTTGGCATGATAACACACGATGAGCCTATTTAAGAAACGGGACTGTCAGGGTGGTTATTTGTCCTGGGCCATCGAAGGAATACATGAGATAGTAAAATCGTACGACAACAATGAGTAGCTTCACACCTTCTGTCTGCCCCAACTCAAAAAACCACTGTTACCTGATTCTATACTTGATATTCCAAATTTATAACAATCTTCTTCTGGTGACAAATCATTTTCCTCACCAACAGGTCGAAGATATTGCTGAAAATATAACAATCATTTGAATAAGATCTGTTTGAGGAAAACAATGTCCTGAAATAGCAATTTTTTCCATAAGTTTCCAAACAGAAAATTTAAAAAAAAAATTTAGTTTAACCCATTCCCACACAATGACGCTTTTAAACAACTCTCAAAATAAAAGCTCTGGAAAACATTGTGGGAAATGAAGAAATTGCTTGTCTCAAGCAATTTCTTCATTATCCTCAATGTTTTCAACCCCAAATTACTAAGATTTTCAAAATGTCATCAACTAAAAAATGTTGTCTGCAACCTCTTTTAACTTTGACTAGTCTACACAAATGGAATGGGTTAAGCAAACAGACTGATTGACATACAATGGTAAAACTAAGATCTTTCAAATGTTGGCCCCTGAATATTTAACAAAATGCCTGTAAAGGACCATGATCCATCCAAAAATAAATTTTACGGTTGACTCTCCGGATATAATAGGTTGCTCTTTGATAATGAATGCCGTCTTACTTTCAAATAAATTTCGGTAGTAATATTGGTCAGAAGAACCGTCAGAGAAGGATAATGCTCTCCATCTAAAGCCCTGTCAAAAAAGGTATAAAATAAAAGGGGAAAAGGGTATGGACGGACAGATGAAGGGGTGGCTATGTGCTCGCTCTTGTCAAGACATCATTGATTTTGACATTTGACCTAGAGCTTGGACCTTGACCTTAGAGCTATCTGAAAATTTGTTTCAAATGGCACATCTTCTGATGAAAAAGAACAGTTGTGCTAAGTTATTTTGGAATCCATCCATAATTTCAGGACCTTAGTCTAGACATGCTTAATATTAACATTTGATGTTGTGCTGTGACCAAGACCTTGGATCTACCTGAATTTTTCTTTCAAATAATACATCTACTCATGCTAGAGAACAATTGCCCCAAGTTACATTGAAATTCATCGATAACTGAAGGAGCTATGTTATGGACATGCTTACTTTTAACACTTGACCTTGAGTTGTGACCTTGAACCTGGATCTATCTGAATTTTTCTTTCAAATAACGCATGTACTCATGTAAGAGAACAATTGTTCAAAGTTATTTTGAAAACGAAGCCATAATTTTAGGAGCGATGCTCTGGACATGCTTAATTTTAATGTTTGTGTTGTGACCAAACCTAGTGTTAAGACCTAGACCTTTGAGCTGACCAAGACCTTTGAGCTATCTGAATATTTCTCTCAAACAATACATCTACTTATGAGAGAGAACAGTTGTGCCAAATTATATTGAAATCCATCCATAATTGAAGGAACTATGCTGTAGACAAGGTCAATTTTAATGTTTGACCATGAACTGTGACCTTGGCCTTTGAGCTATCAAAAAAAAAGGGGGGGGGAACATGTAGGTGCAATGTCAAGTTTCATCCAACTTAGCTCAAGGATTATGGAGGAGCTGAAAAGGGCAGATATATTGAAGGACAGATGATTTGTTTGTTTGTTTGAATTGAGTTTGACATTACTTTTAACAGTATTTCAGTCATAACTCGGTAGCTTGAGAGCCTAACCATGGATTCCACGTATTTCTCAGACCAGTACTACCACTAGGTCCTTTCTGAGCCTCCAGCTACTCATCCAACTTGGGTTTACGATCATCTACCGATTCGTGGGAGACAAATGTTGGAAAGGATATTCCCAACAGTCGAAGATCTAACCTGGGACCCCTTGATTAAGAGTCCTACGCCCTACCACTATGCTGGCCACGGACAGGTGAAGTGGCAGCTTTATGCCTCCGGGAGCATGTAAATATGTCAAAGTTTTGGATAAAATTCACTGCAAGTCATAACAGCAGCACCAAAACTATAGCAAATACCTTCGATTCTCTCCAAAAACAACCAATCTAAAAACTCCAATTAGTTCAGAATATATATTTATTTACTGTTCTTCAACTTTTTTCACAGAAATATTTACAAGATCTAGATATGACATGATGTACAGTAAAACCCCTCCTTACGAAACCCCAGAAATACAGGCACCCCGCTATTATGACTGAATTTTGACAGAACGGAATTTTTTTGTTCTGTATTTCAATGGTCACAAAACCCCTCTAAAACGGGCATCCCACTATTCCCAATTACGACCACTAAATTCAGTACCAACTATAACTGATAAACTATTTTGAACCCCACTAAAATGACTAGTAACTCCACACCTTGAGACCTACCACCCAAATTCCACACTTGATAAAAGCGAAACTAATTGGGTACAAATGCATTATCATTACAATGTTGGATTTTTGATTATGTGATATCGAACACCTATCATGATTAACACCGGTTTTGACTCGAGTAATAAAATCTCTGAGAAGATATAATTGGTTTGTTTATGGTTTTCAGCGATTGAAATTTGATTTAAACTTAATCGCTGTTTGGTATTCACATTATAGAAAATTTGATATCAACAGTTTGACACTTTAAACCTGTACTTATGTATGAATTATCTGAAGTTGGAAATAGCTTTATTTTTTTGTATGTATAGTATAAATATATCAAAATAACTAAGATGAAATAAACATTAATTACTTAACAACAAACAACCAAACCTCAGTATTACAACCACCAGCCATTACAACCACTTTCAAAAGTACCTCAAGTGGTCCTATTAGAGGGGTTTTACTGTACTAGTGAAATACTTATGCCTCTATAAAAGCAAGTTTTTCAGGAACATAAAATAGATAGGAGACCTTGTCACAAGCAAATGCCTTTCCTAAATGGATAGCTATATACCAAATATGTGCAAAATATCTTGGACTGTCATGAAGTCAAAGAGAAAGAATCATGACAGAGTACAGAAATACAGACAGAAAAATGACAAACAACACTAAAAACAATTTGCCACCTATCTTTCGATCCAGGGGCTAAACAGTCCTTATTGATGGATAAAATATTTTTTAATTAACTTATTCAAGACCAAATCAAGTCTACTAGTCTATTAATCTACTTACTAAAGGAGACACATCCAGTCTAAATGCTGCAGTATTGTTTACTGGTAATGTAAGGGAGAATATGGGCCAGTTTTTATATGGAACTAATCCTGTGTGCCAACAGAGTACCTCATCCCCATTCCAAAAACCAGGTCCAGGCATCTGCAGATCAAGATCCCTCTGGAAGGACAATTTTATTAATGCAGTATATAAAGTGTACACACTAATTGAAGTATAAAAGGTATCAACCCAGGTAAGACAACAGAAATTGTTTTGAAAAATTGTGGAAAATGAAGAAATTGCAAGTTACAAGCAATTTCTTCATTTTCCACAATGACTTCTACGCTGAAAGACAAAGATTTTTAAAATGCAACTAAATCAAAATTGTTGTTTGCACTTTCTTTGAATTTGGACCAGTCTTAAATTTGATTATGTGTTAATGGGTTAACCTTTGTGCAAGTAGAATCATCCTCTGCAACTCCTTTTAATTTGCCCCTATTTTGTTAAAATTTTTGTTTGGGAATGGGTAAGGAAACTTGAACCATTAAGAAGCAAGGTACATTGGAAGTGCTTTGAATTTAATTTTTGCCATCATGTTTTATGCTTTTGAACATCAATCAAAGAGCAATTTTCAATTTCATTGAAATGGATTTAATCTATTCCCATACAATCTCTCTTTCTAATACCCCTCAAGAAAATACCTTAAAAACATTGTGGAAAATGAAGAAAATGCTTGTTTCAAGCACTTCTTTCAATATCCACATTGTTTTCTAACCCAAAAGACATTGTTGTTTGGTAATGGGTTAATGAATACAAAACCCTTTGTGACTAAATTTTAAGATTGGACCATATTGAGAGCAAACTGATGACATTCAAATTGACCAGATTTGAAAAATCAAACACCTTATAAGGCAGAAAGCATTTTGAACAAGATGCACACAGAGCCTCAGCAATGGCCAATTCTTAGAATGTGACATGACCTTGACACTGGTACCAACAGAACACTTTTAATCTATGATGGTCATTAGTGAAAATCTCAAATATACCTGTAGAGTGAGCAAAAACATCAAATATCGAGGTTTTAGGGCAAAAAATAGTATGGGTCTATACAATGTATAGACCCATACTATGTTATTGCTCTAAACCCTCAAAATAGATAGAGTGCCTGGAAGGAGCCCTTATTGAACCTTAACCCATTCCAACACAAGCCCTCCTTTTTACGCCCCTCAACGAAAAAGCTTTGGAAAACATTGTGGAAAATGAAGAAATTGCTTGGATCAAGCAATTTCTTCATTATCCACAATGTTTTCTATCCAAAAAGACGAAAAAATTTAAAATTCCATCAACTTGAAATTGTCGTCTGCAGCTCCTTTCAATTTGGACGGGTCTAAAAAACCACTGTGTTGGAATGGGTTAAGGACACAACCAACATTAACCCTTGTCCTGCTTAATATTTATCCTCTTTTCACAGTATCATAAAACTTTGACATAATTAGATTGATGTTGTGTTCAGAGATTTTTTGTCAACGCTAAAAAGCAGGAAATGTAGAATAAGATCTGGGCCCGAGATTATAAAACTCTTTTTCGTACTGAACTGAGAATTTACTCAAGCTTCAAGTTTGAATAATTCTTGTTTTTTTATGTTTACTGTAGATTTTTTGTTGAAAATTATGATAAACCAATATAATGTTTCATTTCACTCACTTCTCTGATAATTCAACAAAATATACATCTTTTTTTAATTGAATTTCGAGTAAATTCTCAATTGAGCACGAAAAAAGTTTTATAATCTCTGGACAAGATTGCACATCTTTGAGGGCTGATCTTAATCTATACACGTGCCATATCGAATGTCAAAGCAGAAACTTTCCGGGGTCAGCTTGACAAGGGTTGAGATGCTAATACCACATGCATAAAACATAATCTTAAGGCTCATAAAAGATATAAATTGAACAGTAACTATTAACCCATTCCCACACAGTCCCTACATTTTATGCTCCTCTAGAAAAAGCAGTTGGAAAACAACATGAATAATGAAGAAATTGCTTATTAGCCGCGATGATTTCTTTCCAAAAAGATAAAAAAAAATTTAAAATTCCATCAACTATGAATTGTCGTCTGCAGCTTCATTGAATTTGGACCAGTCTAAAATTTTTGTGTGGTAATGGGTTAACCAATTCCAACTCAGCCCTCCTTTTTACACCCCTCAAGAAAAAAACTTTGGAAAACATTGTGGAAAATGAAGAAATTGCTTGTATCAAGCAATTTCTTCATTATCCACAATGTTTTATACCCCAAAATAGTGGCAAATTAAAATTCCATCAAACTTAAATTGTCCTCTGCAGCTTCATTGAATTTGGACCAGTCTAAAATTTTTGTGTGGTAATGGGTTAAAGCAAATACCAACCAAGAGATGTGATTTTATCTGTAACACAACTTTATCAAACACTCTTTTTGGTAGTCGCATGTTTGTGGTGCCTGTATCTACAATTGTTTTACCAAAATTGTACTGAAAAAGAGCAAAACATTGTGAACCAACATGTCAGTTGTGTTTACATTTACTAATGAAGAGCACACCTAATAACAGTTTTCAAAGCCTTTTCCCTGTACTTAATTTGAGAGGTCAGCATATAGTTAGACCTTTCCAATATTATCCATTAGCAGCACAACTTTTGCATCCCAGAAAATTGTTGCAATCACCTTCCCAGTAGATCTTTTTGACTTGGCCTTTTTAATGGTGATGATCCTGGGTCTTTCCACTGTTTTGACTGTTGATTTGTCTCAGGTTTTAAGTGGTGAACCCATGATTTGTCAACAGTTACAAAATGCTTGGGAAACTCCATGCCTCTTTCACAGCCTTTTTTTTCTAAATGTGACCTTGACAACTGACCTTGACCTTGCCTTGACCTTTGAACAACAGGTTAATTTTAAGCTATTGTGTTGACAATATTTGTGACCTTGGTAAGTGACCTTGAACTTAAAACCAACTGAAGTCTATTAACCCTTTCCTGTTTCTAGAAACTTTAGACTGGTCAAAATTCAAAGAAGTTGCAGACGACAATAAAAATTGGATGTAATTTGAAATGAAATCATCCTATGTGGAAGAAAATATTGTGGAAAAAGGAGAAATTGCTTGTTACAACAAAAACATGCATAAAAAAGATACAAAATTCTGATAATAAAACATTTTCCTTGATCCCGTGAGCATTGTTAAATTAAAAACTCAATCACAAGATGGATTGATTGATTGAATGATTGAATGGGGTTTAATGCCTCTTTTAACAGTATTTCAGTCATATCGCGGCAAATGGAGCACCTTACAGTGGATTCCTGGTATTTCTTACACCAGTAATACCACTACATCCTTTCCTAGCCTCCAGCTGCTATCCCACTTAGGTTTACGATTATCCACCAATTGGTGAGAGACGAATGTCAGAAGGAATATGTGCCATCGCCCATGTTCGAACCCATGACATTCAAAAGATGGAAGTGGTAATCTGTTTCAAATGCAGGCCTGGAATTTCCCAGAAAATTTGACTCACATTTTTTTGCAAGTGGCTTTTGAAACGACTCGCAAAAAGTCAAATTTACTTGCAATTTTAGTATTAGTTGTTATACAGGTTTACCTATAGAAAAATAAAATCATATATTATAAAGGAGTTATACTTTTCTTGTGAATAAATCTTCAAAGAAAAAACGAGTTGATCTACCATTCATGTATTTCCAGACAACACAACTCTGACTAGTCCATATTAAAGAGGTTGCTCACAGTTGCTCTTCCAGAGCTTTCAATCCTTTGTTTTTATGCAATTATGAAAGAGATTTCGTCCAGCATGAAAAAGGTTAAAACCTACTAACATAATGGAGAGAGTGGTTAGTGAACACTACATCTTGAAAATTTACTTTTCTGATTGAGATTGGTATTTAGATCTCTGAGAGGCATCCATTTACGTATGCATTCTTTTCACTAGTCACAAAGGTTGACTTGTTAGAATATTTGACTGGGTGATGGATTGCAAACTTAATCATTTGAAGGCTCAGTTTCTGTGTTTTTTTTTATGCATCAAACCTAATCATTTCGACATGTAGACAATAAAAGTTACATAAAACATAAAGCTCGGAAGCTAACATTAAAATACGGGAAATTGTTAACTGTATCTTGTGGGAGTTGATAAAATGATCACAGACCTTTGTTTCTGGTATGGGCAGTGACCGATGACAATTTTTTCATCATTTAAAAAATATTTAGAAATGTTGACTTTTTTCCATCCATTGGTTTCTGAGTAGAGGATTCTTAATAATTGATGAGTTAACAAATCACTACAGTACACTGGAATTTACCGGTGAAATAATGTCATATCTAGACTTCCTGTTTAGGAAAAAATGTAAACAAAACAAGATCCAGTGAAAAGCATAAACCATGATACTTGCCTCGAAGGTTAAGCACAATCATAGTGCCAAAAAAGAATGAAAAAATAATGTGACATCTTTTTGCTGCTGATCAATTTAATTCACTCTCAAAAAAATTAGAGTTGCAGGAAAAATCACTAGCAATCTTCATTTCTAACTCACAAATTGCAAGTATGCGAGCTGAAATTCGAGCCCTGAAATGTTAAGAATATTCACCTCTTTACAGTCCATACCCAAACTCTTATTATTTACAAGTATGTCAACAATCACAACATCGTAATACCATTGTTTCTCTATTGGGGTGGAATAGAAACTGCCAGTATATAGTGATGGGTCTATACCTCCAAATACCTGAAGATAAATAAAGTAACAAAATGATAAAACATGAATAATCCGCTGTAAGGAAACTTGCTAAGATTTTGACTGTTTAACCCATTCCCTCATACAAAATTTTAGACTTGTCCAAATTGAAAGGAAGTTGCAGATATCAATATTTTGTTGATGAAATCAAAATGGCACAATCTAAGTGTGAGGGTTAAACCTTCAACTCAGAACTCAAGTAGTGATTTGATTGGATAATTGTTTTTTGGATGAATAGTGATAATCAATCACATGTTATCCTCAATTATAGTTTTTTCATTGAATTGTTTAAATTCATCCTCAACAATAATTTCATCTGGTAAAAAATTGACCCCTTTCCACAAAATCCTACTTTTAAGAGTCCTTAAAAAGTGTATTAGAAATGAAGAAATTTTCTAAATAAGTTAATTTTTCATTTCCCACAATGTTGTCCACCACAGAAGACAAAGACTTTAAAACTTTAATTACCCCATTTTTGTTTCTTTTTAAATTTTAGACTGGTCTATATTGAAAGAAATTGCAGACGAATGAAAATTGGATGCTATTTCAAATGAAACCATCCTATTTGGTAGAAAATATTGTGGAAAAAAGAGCATTTGCTTGTTACAAGCAATTTCTTCTTTTAACACAATGTTTTCTCAAGTATAAAACCACAGTGATGAAAAATTCCAGATTTGTATAGGAAAGTCTACAAATTCTTTTAATCTTGACAAAACATAAATTTTGTCATCTTTTAATTTGTTTAAAAATTTACTCACTACAGATCCTCCCATAGGAATATTTGTATTGTTGGAATGTGAGTCCATACCACATAGAGCCACAGAGAAAGTGTCTTTCACAATGCCATCTTTTACCATTGTGTCATAGATTGGTTCTACTGAACTGTCAGGCTGAAATAAAACAGTCAATACAGAGTTAAACCAATCCCACAAAATGAAATTTTATACCAGTCCAAATTCCAAGAAGTTCTAGATGACAATTTAAAGTTAATGAATTCTTAAAATCTTTATCTATTAGGGTAGAAAACATTGTGGATACTGAAGAAATTGCTTGTAACAAGCAATTTCTTCCTATTCCACAATGCTTTCCAAAGCTTCAAATTGATGGGAATTAAAAAGCGTCATTGTGTGGAATGGGTTAAAGTGTTAATACTTTTTCAAACAAATTCAAATTCCTCAAAAATTAATAAGAAATTCATCTAGAACTGGCCCTACCAAAAACCTTTAACCCATTACGAGATGGCAAAATTTTAGACTGGTCCAAATTCAAAGAGGATGCAGATGACAATTTCAGATTTATGAAATTTTGAATTTTTTTAACTTTCTGGGTAGAAGACATTATAGAAAATGAAGAAATTGCTTGTAACAAGCAATTTCTTCATTTTCCACAATGTTTTTGCAAAGCTTTTTTCTTTGGGGGTGTCTAGAAGTGTCTCTGAGTGGGAATGGGTTAACAGGCTCAAGGACAATAGACAATATCTAATTGATGTAAACTTTACAGTTTCTAGTCATACAAAATAACAAACTGGTAATACATGAAAATGTAACAATGTCAAATATATCAAAATTCTTTTATATAATATGATAAAAAGTCACCAAAAGATAATCCCAGTAAAATAAGTTGAAATGAATTGAGAAGATTCAGAGAAAAAGATTTTCAAAGATTTATAGAAATTAGCCCCACCCATTAACCCATTTTTTTCATCCCATCTGATAAAGGGTCACCCAAAAATCATTTCTGTGAAATTTGGTTGAATTCTGTTCAGTACTTTCAGAGGAGAAGATTTTTAAAGTAGAAGTTTACAGACAGATGGATGCATGCATATGACACAAGGCCATGACATAAGCTTGCTAGCTTTCAGCCAGTAAAGCTAATATTGATGTCAACCCTATCCTATTGCATAGGAGACCCAGTTTCAAGCTAGAAATAAATTTTCACATACTCTGGCTAGAAATTGCGTAAATAGTAATATATCTACTTTTTTTCTTTTTATGGAAAAATAAGTTATCAGTATCTTTGTATTCTTGCTGACATAATCACCTGTAATGGTATCAAGCATACATAAAAGAGAAGAAATAGATTCTAATCATTGATAGAAAATCCAAGGCTTGTAAGGCTGGACTTGCACAGTAACTTATTCAATCTATTCCCACACAATCATACCTATTTATGCCCTAGAGGAAAATGCTTTTGAAACCATTGTGGACCCTGAAGAATTTGCTTGTATTAAGCAATTCTTGACAGTCCACAATGTTTTTTGCCCTACAGGACAAAGACATCTAAAATTCAATAAACTTGAAATTACTGTCAGCAACTTCTTTAAATTGGGACCAGTTTAAAATCTGTCAGGGTTCCCACACTCTGGCAGTTCCAAAATTCCCTGACATTTCCCTGACAAGAAAGTGAATTTTCCCTGACATTTTATTGACGTTTCAACCGATGTTTCTCTCTTC
The DNA here is from genome assembly GCA_946902895.1 of Fragum fragum. Classification (NCBI taxonomy): domain Eukaryota; kingdom Metazoa; phylum Mollusca; class Bivalvia; order Cardiida; family Cardiidae; genus Fragum; species Fragum fragum. The sequence goes on along the minus strand of OX336372.1, from coordinate 5,849,431 downwards.
CTTTAAAATTTTATCAAAGAATTACTATTGCTATACACATTTTAAATAACGACTACATCCTTCTTACCCTTAATGTGCACCATAGTTCCCTGTCACAACATCTGGTATGATCACTTCATTGATATGCTAATAATGTTGAACACAATTCAGTGAACAACAAAACTGAAACTATCACAGAAACGACCATACTGCTCAGGAGGCAAGGGGCGCAACCCCCTTGAGTTTCTATTATTTTTTTTTTAAATAAATATCAAAATTGGAGATCAGTACTTTTAGCAATTTAAGCCAAAAACATAAGAAATTGCTATAGCCTTGAAAACTACTCCAATGAAAAATTCCCTGACGGTCTGTTCGAAATTCCCTGACATTTCCCTGACTTTTGCCTTATATTTCAAATTTCCCTGACACTCATCAAAATTCCCTGACATTTCCCTGACTTTTACAAAATTCCATTTTCCCTGACTTTTCCCTGATGCGTGGGAACCAAGATTTGTTGTTTAGGAATGGGCTAAAAGTGTTTTGTAAAAGAAGAATTCTTTGAACAATTAAGCGTGAACCAATAATTACTAGGTTGTTGATATCATAAATTTGATAGAACAATTAACTTATACATTTAGGTCAGAAGTGAACTTTGAACTCTGACATGGAACTCTGACTGTGCCAATATTTATGTTAAGCATTTTTGTTGATTGGCGACTTAAATGTCATAACCACATCGTCTTCACTTTAGATACATAAACTTTTGTAAAGAAGATTACAAAGATATTGCTCTGGAGGAAAGGAGGAACAGAGAGACAGAAAATAGATGGATAGATGGAAAGAGAGAAAGTACTACTCTCATAAAGTCTTTACAGGGGTTAATAACATACATATTACATTCTGTAAGATTTTTTGCTCGCAGATGAGGCCAAGGCTATAGCAATACTATGGAGTATACAATGAAAACAGTCATATGTATAAATATTGATCATACCCTAGCAATGCCAGCATATGCCAGACCCATAATACCCTGCCAATTAGAGTTATTGATGAAGAAACCGTCAGCCTGATCGATACATGCTATTGTAGCAAATACTGTAGAGTTAGGTAACGATGTAATGGTCACATAGTCCTGTCCTAGTATACCGTTCCAGCTTCCCTGGGTGTAAGGAACATTTACTGATCTACCTAATTCTTTAAATGTTGAAGATCTGCAATAAAGAATAAAATAGTCAGTGATACAACACAATAGCCTATCATAAGCATTTCATTAATTTCTCAGAGTATTCACTGCCCTATTGACCCATTACAACTCAAATGACTTTTAGACTAGTCCACGTTGAAAGGTGGAGCTGTGACTATTCCAGGTTGATGAAATTTAAATCTTTGTTTTTTAGGGTAAAAAACATCATGAACAATGAAGAAATTGCTTGATATAAGCAATTTCTTCCTTTTTCAAAAATGTTTACCATAGCATTGTTCTTGGGAGGCATTAAGAAAGCAGGATTGTGAAAGGAATTGGTTGAGTTGACTTTTTCCATAATACTTTCCCTCAAATTCATTCTTCATAATCTTTTCTAACCCATTACCAGACCACAGAGTTTTAGTATGGCCCAAATTGAAAGAAGTTGAAGACGACTTTTAAAATTGAGCTAAAATTGGAAACTAAAAGCCAATTCAGGTACAAAACATTGGAGAAGGAGAAAGTTCTTGTCACAAAGAAATTACTCTTTTGCCACAATCTTTTTCCAAAGGTATATTCTTTAGCGTGTGAAAATGCAGGATTAAGTTGTTATGGTTAATTTGGTGACATATTATTTTTTCCCCTCAAAAACTGGTTTGTGCTCTAAATGTCCTTCTTTGTTAAAGCACAGGCAAAATGAGTTTTCTTTAAAGGTTAAATGCATGTTATTGTTGATGTCATATTCTTTCTTTATCCTTTGATAAAAGTACTGGTATAAAACAATCAAATATTTCCATACTAATTCAGCAAAAACTTACTCATTTCTATGGAAAACCCTTTTTAAATCCACATTGGTTTTACAAGCAATGGCTAAATTGCTGCTCCCTGTGTCAATCAAGACATTAAGCTGAAAAACAAAACATGTTGTACAGTAAAATTTCATTAAACTGACAGCCAGTAACCTCTATTTTCATAATTAACTCATTCCCACACAATCCATCCTTTTTATGCCCCTCAATAACATAGTTCTGGAAAACAATGTGGAAAATGATGAAACTGTGTGTTACACACAATTTTTTCCACATTGTTTAATACCAAGAGAGAAAATGATTTTAAATGTTTCAACAATTTGAAATTGTCTTCTGTAACTTCTTTCAATTTGGACTGGTCTAAAATTTCATTGTGAGGCTAATTGTTTACAGCAGTTCTTGTACTATTCAAGTCAAAATTACAATTATAAAATTTGTTTTACGCCCCTGGCCTCACAATCTGATATCTGTCATGTAGCATAAGTAAAATGCACTGCCATCAACCTATTCCCACACAATCCCAACTTTTAAAGCCTGTCAAGAAATTTTTTTTGAAAAAACTGTGGAAAATAAAGAAATTGCTTGTAAAATATTGCTTGTTACAAGCAATTTTCTTTGTTGTTCACAATGTTTTCTACCCCAAATGATTTTTTTTTTAATTTCATCATCTTAAAGTTGGCATCTGCAACTTCTTTGAATTTAGACTTGTCAAAAATTTGATGTTTGGTAATGAGTTAAAGTCAGGGAGGTCAAGACATCAGTGATCCACCTTTTCTTATATTCAATTATTCAATATAATCATCTAAACGTATCATTTTGTCTTGGAGAAAAAATATCAAAACAACAGGCTTAGTAGTAAGATTGTTAAAATATGATGAAGATCACTCTAGTAACAAAAAGAAAAAAAAATTCGGAAACAAAACATATTTCAGAAACTATGTAAACAAATTGGTGTAAAGCCCATTTGACACTGACATTGATTTTTCAACTTTGTAGCAAAAAATGCATGGACTGGTCTCTAATGAATATAATCTATTTTTTCTGTGTACAGAAATAGGATGCTGTGTTTGGTAACACATGTATACAGTATACTCTTAACCAGACACCAAAGTTTTGGTCCACTCTAAATTTGAAAAGGTTTCAGACAACATTCTAAAGTGTGTTTTAATTGAAAAATGAATACTAAATAGAGTAGGGAACATTCTGAAAATAGGAAAAATTGCTTGTTACAAGTGATTTGTCCCTGACTTGCTATGTTTTTAATAGTTTAATATACATTTCCTTCTGTGTGCCAAACAGCATTTGTGTGGTAATGGGTTAACAAGTAAGATTTTTCCCTTTACCTTTTGTTTTGGGGTTCCAATTTCAACCTGGAGATAGTACCCTTCCCCAGGTTTACCAGCTAGATTATTAAGTTGAGACCCATGAACTTTGTAGCTGACATCCTCCCTTGAAATGTCTCTTTTGGACACAGACTTTAATGAGTTTTTTTGGTATGAATACAAACTACCGAACACCTGACTACCTATCAGGTTGATGGCTATGAAGATTAGAACTATAATTGTCCTCGTGGAAATACTGTTTGGCCGTCTCATTTTGTTACTTATTAACTGTTACATAACCATTCTGTAAGTAGAAAAAAGTGAAACCTTTGATGATCTGATTATCAAAATTTACAAATTCTTTATCTAATATTATTTCACAACTCAAAAAGACTATTCATTCACTTCCCAGACAAGAATGGTTGCCCATCAAGCCTGCAAAAGTTTGAAGTCAATGGAATATTAATTTTTTCAGTCTTTTTTGGATAGAAAACATTGCGGAAAATAAAGAAATTGCTTGATACAAGCAATTTCTTCTTTCCCACAATGTTTTCCAAAGCTTTTTTCTTGAGTGGCGTAAAAAGGAGGGATTATTTGGGAATGGGTTAACCTAAAAATACAAAACAACATGTGACTGAATACACCACCTTCACTCACCCCCTAGAAGAACTTCAGGATTGCATATGGCTATTGCTTTATAAAACGGTACCAGTTATAGGTTGATACTGTCATCTGCAAAATCTTTGAAATTGGAGCAGACTAATATTTTGTCATCTGGTAATGGGTTAAGTCCAAGAAAATAACTCTATCTATAATCATCTGTGGAAGATGAGGATCAAAAATAAAAGCAAGTTTTTTGACGTTGTTACTAGTGTTGGGCAATTGGTTTCAAACCATAATCTATTTTTTTTTTTTTTAGTCAGAAGAGTAAATGAACTAATGATTGATTACATTCTTTGAATTATCATAATTTATGCAATGATACTTATATCATTTGTTTTAAAACTTGTAAGCTTTGATTTTGAAAATGTTGACTTTGTATTTTTGATGGAGACTTTGTTCATCCTCAAGACAGGGTTAAAATGAAATGTGTTCCCTAGAGTAAAAGTTTATTACAAAAAGTACCATAAACAAGACCAAATTAGCTACATTGATCTTGCCAGTTGACTTGAAATGTGTATCAATGAATTGTATCTTCATATCAAGCAGTGAATGATTTAGATTTTGCCATCTGTGAGTCCCCAAGACTCGCATATCTGAAACTTGCAAGGAGTCCAATAAAAAAATCAACAAGTCATGCATAGAAAATAAATGAGTCCCCTCTATTAACAAATCATAATCAAGTACAAACAAACAACAATATTTTTCTATTCTTGCTGTGTGGTTCAAATTATTGTGTGTGTTGTTTTTTTTTGTTGCTTTTGATTTTTTTCTTCTTTTTAATTAGATCAAATTCAAAGGGAGTTTAAGCTATACTGCCAAATATCAATTATTTCATACCTATGTTATCATGCATGACCCCTAAGGCACTTCAGTGGGCTTTGTTGACCTAACTTTTTCACAAGATACTTTGCTTTATGTGTCCCTTTCTTGTGCTATGAGAACTAATTACACCATAGAGCACACTTAAAAAAAAAACCAGTGACATGGGTAATTGACCAACAGAAATATTCCACAAAGTTGGGAGCCATGATGTATATTTAGCTTAAGTTTACAGAAGTCTGAACTGCACTTGACATAAAATAAATAGAAAGAGGTACATGTAGTTGTTTTAACCCACTCCCACTCAGTGACACTTTTAGACGTCCCCAAGGTAAAAAGCTTTGGAAAAGATTGTGGAAAATGAAGAAATTGCTTGTGACAAGCAATTTCTACATTTTTCACAATCTTTTCTACCCAAAAAGTTGGAAAAATCTGAAATTTCATTAACTTTAAATTGTTGTCTGCAACTACTTTCAATTTGGGCCAGTCTGGGAATGGGTTAAGCAAAGATTGATGTTAAAGATTGAAATAATTTTGCTTTTGATGTCATAGACACTATTTTCTATATGATACATGGTAACTGCAGCAGCAATCAAGGGCCAACATTGCAGTTTTCATGATAAATTTCATCCTCACGAGTGAAGGCATATCGAGATCATCTTTTTCTCTAATATCACCTGATGAATAGGTAATTTTTTAACCAACCAATCAAAAGGTCAAACATGATTTCTGTGACTGCAAATCAGAGGGGTTCTTACATAAGGCTTAGGTAAAACTGTTTACAGCCTAACCCTTTTGCCTCCAGCAATTGCATAATCCGATATTAATGTTGGTATTTACTATGTACATTAAGTTTTGCTGCTAAAACTTCTGCATAAAACTTGACAAACAAATTTAGATAGAAAGGAAAACAAATTCTCTTTTTTTTGATAACTTGAAAATGATTTTTTTTTCATCTTTATTAAACTTTGATATATTGATATATGAATTTTACTTTTATGTGCAAAAAGTCAAGTTTTGTGCATAGTTAAGTTGGCAGGGCAATGTCAAGAATTGTGTGTTTTATATTCCGATTTTTTGTAAAACAATAAACACACACCCCTTGATATAGTCCCAAAATCATTGAGAGAAAGTGAGAGAGTTTTGTGTGCAATTTTGTAGAAATTAAAACTGGTTGAAACAATGGTCCATTCAATAGATTAAAGAAACAATGGAACTAGGCATTGGTTACATATGGGTGTTTACCAGAATACATAAAGTGAGATAACATAGGTTTCATATAATTGAAATCCACAGAAGAAATGGAAATCATTGATTAGAAACTATATTTTACTTTGTTTCAGGTAAAATTCATATGTCAGTTTATTTATGGTTTTGGGTGAATCATGTGAAGGGGTTCACATCGAAATTAAAATATAAAATGCATTTCTTAGTTTGACAATAAAAAATCTTTAAAGATTTTTAAAAAGTAAATTTACAACTCTTAATAAATGAAAATTTTCTCATCGGCATCATCTTGAAATTTTGTCTAGATTTATTATCTAGCAAACAGCTAAATCCTAGTTGTAAATTCTTCCATTGGTGTACCACTTGTTTGATAAAAAGCAATTACTTAAATTGACAAATATATTACTAAAGTAAAATATGTTTTTCGCACATCATTTCAAAAGTTTGGTTGTTTCAAATGATGGCCAGGGTTAAACATGCAACTGTGCACAACTGGTAGACACTGACAGCCTAGGGCCTGTGGACAAGGTTGGCTTTATTCTAAGACCCCGCCCCTTTAATCCTAGTTTGTAAAACCCTATTGTTTGGCCAACCTCATTTTCCTTTCTGCGAAATTCTCTATTCATTGTGTTATAATGTTAGATAAGAACAAGGTTTACTGCCCTTGGTAAGGCAAGATGGATAAATTTATGAGATATATAAAACTCAATTCAACTGATAGAAACATCTTTACCCCATTCCAAAACAACAAAATTTTAGACTTGTCCAAATTGTAAGAAGATGCAGAGGACAATTTTAGATTGATGAAATTCTAAAATTCTTTGCCTTTTTGGGCAGAAAAAATGGTTTCAGGTAACTTCGGTAAATGGCAACTTCGGTAAATTGATTTTATATAGTAAAAAAATGGAGCCTTCGGTAAAAAGATAATTATAGTGTAATTATCGATGGCCTGCGGGTTTATCTGTAATTTAAAGTCTTCCATATATCTGTTATATTGGGTTTTTTTTCTTTTAATTTGGGAGTTTTGTTTTAATTTGAAAGTTTCTGCATCTTATCAAAAGTGAAATAGTGAATAAAAGTTTTTTGTTACAAAGTAGATACATAAGATGCGCAATTGCAACAAGTTCGTCAATGAAACACAAACAAATTAAAAGTACCTATAAGTAATCTCGGAACAATGGCTGGCTACATCAGTTCTATCTTCAAACATGGCAGAACAACATCCTTGTATTCGATGTAATGTGAATGTAACGGGCCGGTCACATGCTATTGCTTGTGACGATTGTGGCAGGTGGAATCACAGAAAATGCGGTACTGGTAAGAATGATATACTTAATAATAATAATATTGTTTAAAAACCAAAGAACACTTTCATAGCAGACAAAAAATATGATTAAGTTAAGTTCACGAATTTGTTTTTGGAAATAAACAAAATGCAAAATTGCATAACATTTGGTATAGATAATTCCACATGCATCCTCTTGTGCGACATGTGAATTGTGCCTACTTATAAATAATACATGATTTTATTTCTTTCAACAGGTATTTCACACAATCAATATATACAGCTTATATATATACATCGAGCGTGGTGATAAATTCCAGTACCTAAGAAAACTCTCGTATGGATCGCACTTGGGTCCGTGGAACTGTGTGGCAGCCTTAAGACGGGTGCGTCTTCCGTGAGTTTGTCCGCACCAACAATGACCTTGATGGTATGTTCAGTGTTATTTGTTCATCATAAACAATCATTCAATCATCATTCAATCAGTCATTCAGAATTAGTTCGTTCATTCAATATTCTTTTTATTTACGTAAACGTTCGCTAATTCAATTCCTTTTATTTCCATACACTTTTTCACAACCGATATCAATTTTAATTATTTTTGTTTTAGGCTGGCATCGACGCCTCAACAACAGAGCAGGTCACCCAAACCTTGGCCTGTACAAACTCGTAACTCTATTGAAGGAAGAGTCCCTTACAGTCGACATACAGATCCGCCTAGTTTCAGACAATTTATTGTCGAAACTTAGGCGGAAGAAGTACAAGAAAGTCCACGGCAACCTAGAAGATTGCTGGGACAAATGCGAAGAAGACGAACTAACTACTACAGCACTCCTGCGACTCCACCGGGCTCGACCCTTTAACAACGACGATCCGCATGATCGACGACGACAAGCCATCGAAACTCGTAACATTTAGTATTAAAGCAATATTTCATTTGTTATTACCTCGCTGTGATTTTCTTAAAATCAGAAAAATTGTAGAAAAATACGGAAGTGAAAGCACTCACTTTCTTCTTTTTCCCATAATACTTTATGAATCGGCAAGTTATCAAATTGATTTCATCATGATCACCGATCATTGGTTAAGATATTTTGTAGTTGCGAAAACATTGTTGAAAAAGAAGAAATCGAAAGTCATTACCTTCTACTTTTTCCACGATATTTTCAACTACTTTTAATTTGTTAGTTTTTATAATTTCGGCAATTTCACAATTTCCTCTCCGATCATTTGTTATTATGTTACCAAGATGAAGCGAAAAAATTGTTTAAAAAGAAGAAATTGAAATTCGTAAATTTCTACTTTTTCCATGATTTTTTCTAAACTTCGAATTGGTTTATTTTGTATTTCTATCAACTCCTGTTTTAAATCCGGTATCATCTCCTCTTCAATCTTTGGCATCAGAGATTTTATTATTTAGAAAACATTTGGGAAAAAGAAGAAATTGGAAGCAATATCTTTCGTTTCCACAATATTTCTTCTGTCCTTCTGCTTGATTTTAACCTATTCCAACTCAAGCCCTCCTTTTTACGCCTCTCAAGAAAAATACCTTGGAAAACATTGTGGAAAATGAAGAAATTGCTTGTATCAAGCAATTTCTTCATTATCCACAATGTATTTATTCAAAAAGACAAAGAAATTCGAAATTCCATCAACTTCAAATTGTCGTCTGCAGCTTCTATCAATTTGGACCAGTCTAAAATTTTGTTGTGTGGGAATGGGTTAAGCAACTTGAAACCACTGGAATTTGGACAACGGCCGAGAATAGTAAGTGTTGAATCACAGAAATTAATTAATATTTAATTCAATATAGATTTGAGTAAAAGACATTACAAAGCTACCACTGGTCTTGAAATCTGAAATAAATGAATAAAATAGTAAGATTAGTAGTAATATGATTACTTGTTACTTTATCTCGAATTCTACTTAATGTTATATGAAATAAATGTATTTCTCTTGTTTTTCGTTCATTTACTCAATTAAAATTATCTAAGTCATGGCTTATTCAAAATTATGACAAACTGTCAAAATTGATAAATAAACCTCGTGACTATGCACGGTCTTCAGGTGATAATACACTATAATTAGCTTTTTACCGAAGTCTCCAATTTTTTACTATATAAAATCAATTTACCGAAGTTGTCATTTACCGAAGTTACTATCACCCGAAAAAATGGACATTGAAGAAATTGCTTGGAATTTCTTACATGTCCACAATGTTTCATGCTTTTTTCTTGGAGGCGTTAAAAGTAGGGATTGTTTGGGAATAGGTTAATTGTACTGCACTGCAGCTTCCTTACATGCACGGTATGGGTTCTACATGGGATTGGTCCCTGTTTTCGAAATGGCTTTCGTACGAATTGGTTGTAAAGTGAATAATAGAGCTTGACCGTTCCCTAAACTTTCAACCTGTCGAAGCAATACTTCGTGATTATGACTATTAAATGACTGAGTAATCAATTAAAAAATCATTTGTCTAACTATTAAAATCGAAAATGAAAACACACCAATTTCCAATTTTTTTCCCGGAAGTAAGTCATGTTTAGCTGGTAACACGCTTATAGCAACACTATTTTATGGAATCCCACCTTAGACGGAGTACCAGTTGAGATTGTAAACGCGCTACAACCACTTTTTGCGGCTAAGTCTGTCTTTCCCCCTTTCGAAAAAATCATTTTTATTGTTTCATTGCGGACTAAAAACAAGTTTTACTCGGAACCAATCTAAGTAAAGTTTTTTACTTAAATAATTGAAAAAACATTGTGGAAATAAAGAAATTGCTTGTGACAAGCAATTTCTTCACTTCCATAATGTTTTCTACATAGAAAATTGATAAACCTAAAATTTCATTATATTCAAAGTTTCGTCTGCAACTCCTTTTGATTTTGACAAGTCTAAAATATTGCTTTCTGGTAATGGATTAAACGGAAATTCAGATCTCAAAGTCACAGGCTTTACATGATGCCACTTTATGATCGAGATTTTACTATAGATATTACTAATCCGTCTCCGGCAATTATAACCCTTTTCTGTTCAATCCCTGGTCTTTATACCCCTGAGATTTCATACACGAGAATACAGCGTGTGAAAAGAAGAAATTGCTTGTTACAAGCACTTTCTTCTTTTCCCACAATATTTTTACCATGTAGGTTGCTTATTTTTCAAATTCCACTCACTTTTAATTTTCGTTTGCAACTATTTTCAAATAGGACAAGTCTTAAATTTTGAAAAACAGGAAGGGATAATTAAGTAGGCCAAATGTCAAGGTCAAAAGCTGTTGACGCTACTGTGATAGACGAAAAAGCACGATGATATGTAAAAAATCAATTACCATTTCTGAAAAATAAATATTTGTATATATGAGACAATCTAGTACTATAGTTAATAATTAAAACAAATCAGAAAGTATGAAAAAGACTTATGGTAGGATCAAAGACTCAACTTGAATCCAGATGAAGGCAATTTCCTCCAAACAATTTACTTTTGATATAATCCAGTCCTCGAGTTAATTGTTCAAAGTTTCATAAAGTAGATCAAAAGTCAATGTCATGTCGATGGTTTTTAGTCAACTCCCAACCGATTTATATGCTTATTATTCAAATACAGCGCTTAGATACATAAATTGTGTTCACCTTTGTCATGCTGAACCCGAAATATTCCTGTTTTGTCAAGAGCTGTAAATAAAGATCAGCCTGCACATATTTGCAGTCTGATCTTAGTCTACACCACCTGACCATTTTAATCAAGATTTGTTTGTACGATGTTTTTTCTCAATATAGTACCCATAATCAGTAGTTCCAGTGCTCTCAGTCCTTTGATTTGAATGCAACTCTGTAGAAGATTCTATTCAGCGTGACAAGGGTTAAAAATCAAGTAATTGTAAGAAATCTGAAACAGGTCCCCCCGAGGAGCTTCCTTAAAAAAACATTGATACCAATCTGTAGTTTCAGAGAAGAATGTGTCTTGATATGCAATGTATATTCCATATAATACTGATAAGCATCATTAACAACCGTGTATTGTCCGATCAAAATTAGTGCTACCCTTCCTGCTAAAGTCATTCATGACTAAGAGTAGTTTCAGAGATCTTAACATTTCACTGTAAGTACAGTATGAACCTCACATGACACGAACCTTTTTGATGCTATTGAAAATTTAATTCATATAATTACATAAGTTTAACCGCTGATGGTTGGAACAATCTTCAGTTATATCATGGCGAAGTTTGCATCCTGGATATCACCAATACTAGGCCGGAGCTATGAAATATCTTGCCATATGACAACCCAATTGACCAGGGGCACAGGCGGGATCGAACACGTAATCCTCCACTTTTTCTCATATAAAGAGTCGGTCACGCTGACTACTTACCCCAGCAGCACCACTGAAGAAATTTGGAAAAATGCCCACCCAAGTTCAAAGTGTTGTATTAAGCACTTTTGATAACATGCGTAGATCTCAACATTTTTTTGTATCAGTCAATGCCCTAAACAATCTTACAGAATATGAAACTCTATAGCTAACTAACCATTACCAAACTCGATTTTAAACGGGTTCCAATTAGGGGGGGGGGGGGAGCTGCAGACAACAACTGAGTTATTTCAAATTTAAACGAGAGCCATGTCGGACATGGCCATCCCCCGCCTTAAACTGAAGCCAGTTAGATTTAGGCTTCTCGTGCACTGTATTTCTTGTCAATGAGTTCGAGAATAGCTATTAAGCTTTCAGAGATATGCTCTTGACAAAATCTAAGTCTTTAAAACAATAAAGGGCAATAACTCCAAAATTATACAAGAAAGAGTTGTGGGTCTTGTTATCTTCACTTCTCCTCAACGAGATCTATCCACCTATGAAGTTTTAAGTTAATAGCCATTATACTTTCAGAGATATGCTCCAGACAAAATCCTAGTCTTAAAAACAATACAGGGCAATCAATCCAAAATTATGCAAGCAAGAGTTGACGGTCTTGTGCACTGCACTTTTCCTCAATGAGATCTATCAACCTATGAGGTTTAAAGTTGATAGCTATTATACTTTCAGAGATATCCTCCAGACAAAATCCTAGTCTTTAAAACAAAAAAGGGAAATAACTCCAAAATTATGCAAGCAAGAGTTTAAGTTCTTTTGCACTGCACTTCTCCCTTATGAGATCTATCTATCTATGAAGTTTCAAGTTGATGGCATTTATACTTTAGGAGATATGCCCCGGACAAAGCCTAAGTCTTTAAATTAGCAAATGGCAATAACTCCAAAATTATTCAAGCAAGAGTTATATTTCTTGTACACTGCACTTCTCCTCAATGAGATCTATCCAAGTCGATAGCTGAGTTGAGATTTATCAACCTAGGGGGTTTCAAGTTGATAGCTATTATACTTTCAGAAATATGCCCCGAACAAAATTTAAGTCTTTAAAATAACGAAGGGCAATAACTCCAAAATTATGTAAGCAAGAGTTGTGGTTCAACAAGATCTATCCACCTATAAAGTTTCAAGTTGAAAGCATTTATACTTTAGGAGATATGCTCCAGACAAGATTAGTGACGGAATGACGGGCGGAGACCATTACTATATCCCCTTCGCCGAAACGGCGGGGGATAATAAGGTGCCATGTAGGATTGAAGACACTTGGAAGGGATGGGAAATTGCTTTTTACATGCCTTTTGTACTCTTTTCACAATGTCATCTACGTGTTTTGTATTCACATTGGTTTGAGAGGTAATAAGCTCAAAGACCCCTTTTCTAATTAAACAATATAAGTTCCATCATAAAGCCGAACATTTTTCATTCAACTATGATTTATACAACTTGGGATTTGTCAATATGTTTCAGCCCAGGTGTATTACTCTGCATGGCTGGAAATTTGCACGAAGTGTTTACTACTTTTTAATTGGTCGTAGAACAATTTATATAATCATAAACTCGAGATTTGTCGCTGCATTTTACCAAAACTGCCTTTAGCCCAACTGGACGTATATACTGACGGGAAAACAGAAAAAATCATTTCATTTTACAAGTTAAGAATTGTCAAAAGGAGTAACGGAAAACTGGACGGTCACACGCTTTAGAGATGAATGCTTTTAGGATTTTCCGCTAGTGATGAACGCGTCTAACCAACCATTTCTTTCAATCATATCGAGGTGTAAACAAAGATGATACTGCCACTCAATTATTTCCAGCCATAAGTTAATAAAAGTACTGAAAGTTCTTCTGGAGAGCAAATTTGATTATTATGCTTTCAAGCTGTCTAAAGAATTCGCCCAAAGAATAGTATCAATTGTTTTTTCCTTTGATTATAATCAGCGCTGTTTAGGAACTTGTTAATTTCTGCTCAGAAAAAGAGAGGGTTTTGAAATTTCATGAATCTGTCAGCATTTGCTCTTAAACTTAAGTTATCATATTTCCATAATTTTTCTGTTTTGGCTTTGTAAAAAAAAGCTTGCAGGGATGATCTAACCATGACTATTTAACAATCGAGAATTTTTAAAAATTTAGTTTTCACAAAAAGTTGCTTTTTTGTCGGTACCCATGTTGCATCAAGGTCTTACGTTCGTGTAAAAAATATTAGTTCTAATTAACATTCACGGAAATATCATACACTAGGATAGAACCTACGTGTTGTGAAAGTAATAGAAATTAAAGTTGTTTTACCCTAATTCTAAAGTCGGAATACAACGATATGTGCAATTTCTCAGTGATGACCAAATACAGTGCGTACGGCACTTTGATTATAATAATGCACGTAAATTTTGCATTTAAGGCTGAAACGGAATTCTTATGTTAGTTATTTGATCGGACTAAGATATTGTCACTCGGCAATGGAATAAAAGGAATGTGACCCACATGTGGTTAACTTTTTCCTGTTCAATTCCACTTTTTTACGGCCCTATGATTTTATAATTGAGGAAAAAATGTAAAAGAAAAAAAAATTGCTTGTTTTTCCACAACACTTTCTTCACATGTGAATAGTTGTTTGTCAGATTTAATCCACTTTAAAGTTTTGTCTCAAATCCTTTGAAATTGGACAGGTCCAAAATGAAAAAAAAAAAAAAAATAAAAAAATAAAAAAATAAATAGAAAAAAAAATATATTTATATATATATATAGGCCCGTGTTTTGATAAAGTATCACGTCATTTTGACGTTGCAGCACTTCTGTCTTAACCCTTTCCTGTAACGTGGTTTTTACGCCTCTGTGGTTTTATACTTGAGAAAACATTGTGGAAAAAGAAGTAATTACTTGCAAAAAGTAATTTCTTCCTATTCTATAATATTTTCTACCCTACTACGTGATTATTTTTCAAATAAAATCAACTTTTAATTGTCATCTGCAAAACGTTTGAATTCGGACAGGTCTAGAATTTTGAAAAAAGGGAAAGGGTCAACCCATCCCACACAGTGATGCTTTTCGACGCCCTCAAAATTTGAAAAAATATAAAATTTCATAAACCTTAAACTGCCGCCTGCAACTCCTTTCAATTTGGACCAGTCTAAACTTTGGTCGTCTGGTAATGGATTAAATAATAGACACATTTACATGTACAAATACGTTGGTATCACACATGGATATTAAATCGTTCTTTTATATACAATAAAAAATTGAGGCAAATTGTCACTGTATTTTGATACTTTTTGACCTATGAACTAAAAACAGCATTTTTATAAGAAATAACGTTTGAATGACCCTTTCCAGTTCAATTCCTGATTTCCACGTGCCTTTGATTTGATAATTGAGAAAATAATGAAGAAAAAGAAGAAATTACTTGTAGCAGGCAATTTTTTATTTCTCCAAAATATTTTTTTACCCTACTATATATTTATTTTTCAAAATTAATCCACTTTAAATTTTCGTATGCAAAACCTTTGAATTTGGACAGGTCTAAAATTTTGCAAAACAGGTAAGGATTAAATCAAAAGGCATCATAAAGTCAAATCAACTCCATATTTAGACATACTGCTGCTGTCTTTTGATATGAGACAGGGCTTGGATAGGTCATCATCCCAATCTTGACATAACGCCTCCATTTGATAATATTTAACCCGTTCCCACATGAGCAAAATTTTTAGTCAGTCAAAATTCAAAAACGTTGCAGACGACAATTTTAAGTTGATTAAATTTTTAAAATCTTGGTCTTTTATGGTAGAAAACATTGTGTATGATGAAGAAATTGCTTGTTAGAAGCAATTTCCTCATCATACACAAGGTTTTCCTAAGCTTTTATATTGAGGGGTGTTTAAAAGCATCATTTTGTGGGAATGGGTTAAGACAATTTGTAGGCAAGTCATCGTCCCATTTGGACACAAAATGGGAAAGGTTAGACATGCTCGTTAAAATGAGACCAAATCCGCTTCAGAACCAAAATTGTGTAAAGTGCAGAAGAAGAAAAAACCGACAAAAAAAGTATGATTATTTCACCTTTTATACAGAAAGTCTACATAATTTGTGGACGTCCATTTACATATATGATGGTAAATGTCAGTTTTCTTGGTTATTTAAAGGTAGGTATCGATGTTTCTTTTTATGTCACAGATTTTAATTATTTTTTATTTCCTCTCGTATTCTATTTGAATACAAAATTCTGAAAAGTATAGTTTTGCAAAAATCAGGGGTCGCTCATCAGAAAAAACAGGATATTTCACTAATAGGCTACGTAGGCTATTGATCTATTTTCAGAATAAGCCGAGGCAGTTGCAAAGAAAAGAGGGACATTCACGTGGTGCGAATAACCGTTGGAATAGATCTCGTTTTTAGTTTGAATTACATCAAACTAACGTCATCGTTACGCCATCAGGAGTTATGTTCGCTAGCCGGTCTTTAATTCTGTAAATACGAGTCCAAAACTGTCGTATAGATTATTTCGAATATAAACACTTGTCGTAGTTTTTGGCTAATCATTTGATGCGACATGATTTTGGACGTTTTTCTTATCGCTTGTTAATTTGTTACCTTCAGGTGACTTTGGGTCATATGCAAATGAGGTCATTCGATGTCGACAGTCGAATTCGGTGATATCTAAAAATAACTTGGATTTCCGCTGAACCGTTCCGATTTAACAAAAATAAGCCCATAAGGTTATCGCGAAGACATTATCTGACTAAAATTTTAGTGTTAAACGTCTGTTTGAGCGTCTCTTTAGGCAATTGACAATTTTTTCGTAGCAAGGTTTCAGAAACATCGATACCTCCCTGTTAGAGATGGAGAGAGATTTTGTTTTTAGTGGAGGTTTGAAACGAAAAAACTATCCACACTGTATGAATACGCCAAGCAGGTCTTTCCGTTTCATACCTCAATGAAAACAAAAATAGTCCCTCCATTTCTTTTACATCAATGTCATCAAGCGGGGAAAAAAAGAACAATATACATTCTCTATGAAAATATTTTTTGCGCAATTATACAAAATAGCCGCAAGCTCAATATTTTGTTAATGGAAATATGATTTTTTCCAATCAGAACACTCGTTTGTGGTAGACAAAACTAAAGATTGAACTCGTACCATGTATTAGCAGCTAGGTTTATGATAAACGAAATTATCCCGGTATTGTTAGCTTGATATTTTTCTTCACATTGCACTGTATCTAGGTAGTTACATGTTTCAACTGAGATTTACCTTGCCATCAAGAATATTTCGGTCTTATCACAGCGCTTTTTGTTTGTTTGTATTTTAGTCATTACATGTATATAATTTTCACTAGTACTAGGTATGATTCTCAATCTTAAAGAAAAGAAAAAAACAAAACAAAACAAAACAAAAAAAAACGAATGAATCAACAATAAAAAAATCGTTGAACGCAACAGCGGTTAAAACGTTTTAGGATCTTTAACCAGGGATAACACGTTATGGTATACAAAAGGGCCTTTTCGAGCGTTAAAATATGTGGTGGCCACCGTCATAATCGACCGATAGCTGACCACTTCTACTGACTCCGCTAACCCCACCCAATGCCCTCCGACAGAAACTTCGTCTTCTATAGCAACGGCATTACTTTGAAACAAAAACAACACCAAACAAAAAAAAAAAAAACTTAACAAAAATGACCAGTAACATGCAACAACAGGTAAAATGGTTGGTTTGCGACGTAAACATCGAAACTACAGCTTGAATATGGGATCCGGTTTTGTGTACATGTATAAGAATAACGACCATAACTGATGTCATGACTTTTACGCCTCTATTATGACGTTATCCAACTTGACCAATCGCTGTCTCACTGACTCATTTGGTCACGCCCACCTACCCAAACAAAAGGTTCCGCTTCGATTTTTTAACGGTGTTCTTTAGCAAAATTTGTGGACAACAGCATATTTCAATGGGCCCCTACCGATACACGGAGTTTTCCCGAAAATTGCCCTTTAATTAACTCCCTTGATTCTACTGGGTAGTTCCGGTTTAAATTTCAACATAGAGTATATAAGGGCTGAGACTAAAAGCGTCCGTTTTGGAGAGAATTAATTATTTTTTCGGTATTTCACACATAAGAATATTGAGTACTTTTTTAATACTTATGGATTATGAAAATGTTTTGGTAGTTTTTATTTACGTTGGCGAGTTATAATCGTCTTCCCGTCCGAGTTTCATCCAGTTTTCACATTCTACTTCTCATTTTCGAACCAAATTAGCAAAAGTGTCCTTCATGGTGAATTGTTGCTTTTATTTGCTTGGCTTGAGAATATCTATTGAAACATGCAAACAGACAAAACAACAACGTTGGGAACAAAAGTATTGCGATAAAGGGAGTATTTTTACAAGGAATTTCTCCAAATCTGGGCGATCCGTTATTTAGGATACAAATGCTTTTTAATATTTCGTCTGTATCCTATTTCGTTCTGAGATTTTTCTATCAACAAAGGTTTAAATGGTAAGTTAATCTTAAGAATTATCGATGTCCGGCCATAAACCAAGTTACTTACACGTTTTGAATCGGTATCTTTGATTACGCAATAGTCCACGGGTGGTATCCGGATATATCTCATAACGATAGGTTATTTGCTTTGATTTTCATACGACTGCCCAGATGTCCTTCTTTTGACTAATTAACAAGGGAGTCGGGTGACTTATATTATTTGGAATTTATCTAGTTCTACAGATTGATTAATGTTTTATCTTTCTGTCGATATATTATATGCAAAATGATGTGGTCGGGTCCCTAAGTAAAAGTACACCACCCGAGGTTAAATAATTCTATTTTGCGTAGAATTATATATTTTTTCAGAATTTGATATAGTGGAATGTTGAGTATTCTTACAATACTCTTAGAATATGGAATTGTTGTGGTAGTTTATATTAACGTTGACACGTTTTAATCGTTTTTCTCTCCCGACCTAGGAATCAATTTCATTCGCATCCAGTTTTCATATTTTACATCTCATTTTCGAGAAAAAAATTAGCAAAGGCGTCCTTTGTAGGAAATCATTGCGTTTACTTCTTTAACTTGAAAAGACTTCTTAAAAAAAGGAAACCACACAACAACAACAACCAAGAATAACAATATTGCGATAAAGAGTACTTTTTACGCCGATTTTCTCCACATCTGAAAGATCCATTATTTTCGGTACACATGGCTATTAA
This sequence comes from Fragum fragum, assembly GCA_946902895.1. Classification (NCBI taxonomy): domain Eukaryota; kingdom Metazoa; phylum Mollusca; class Bivalvia; order Cardiida; family Cardiidae; genus Fragum; species Fragum fragum. The sequence goes on along the minus strand of OX336372.1, from coordinate 5,830,581 downwards.
AATTTCTTTCGTATCCTCTTTCGTTCTGAGATTTTTTTCTGTAAAGGGTTAAATGGTAAATCAAATTTAAAAGTTAACGATGTCCTCTCATTATCCGCTGTTTTAATCCAAGTAACTTACACGCTTCTGATCGGTATCTCTGATTGCGTAATAGACCACGGGTGGTATTTTGGATATACGCTGGAAATATCTCATAATGATCGGTTATTTGCTTTTGATTTTCACCCGATATCCCCTTATTACAAGTAACCGTCAAAGGAAGTCGTTTGCTATTCCCTCCAATTCCAAGGAAATTACGAGTTCGTACATTTTAAATAGGATTATAAATGCAAGAGGTAAAGGAAATCTATTTTAAAACGTTTCTCATTTAAAAAATAATTTGAAAAATGTTTAAGTAAGAAAAATCTGAAGGAAAAAAACATGTTTAAGATCACTTTTTTACAACAAAAAGATTTGAATATTTAGTACCATATATGTCATTGCATGATATATCTCAATATAGTAATAAGAATTTGGTATCAACTGAATGGATTAATACGTTCAAAAAGATTGTCTTAATATCTTTGTAACACTTCTTACGGTCATCTTTTTTTATATTTCCACTTTTTTATTTATCACTTTTTCTCAAATACTTAAATACATGAAATGATATATAAAACAATAAATTGGAAAAAAAAAACATTCAGCAGGGTAGAAATACTGTGAAAAAGGAAAACATTGCAAAAAGCATATTCTTTTCTACAATGCATTCTCAATTTGAAAGCCACAGGGACGTATAAACCAGGGTTAACCAGATTACATTTTATATGAAAAATATAAATTTGTGCACACATCTAATATCAGATGCTAAAGCTTGTGCAGGTTGATTGAATCAGTTTGGTTTGCCCATTCACACACAATGACCTTATCATTTGCCGATTGGTAAGAAATCAATGATATATCATTATCTTACTTGCCATTGGTAACAAACGAATGATATATCTTGGGAGGACCTACAGAGGCAACAATCATTTCCACAAGCCTCCAGACACTTTACAAAGCTTTTTGAGGATCATGCAGTGAATTCTGATTAAATTTATTTGATATTCATCAATGGAAAGGGTATTTGGTAAATTCCCATGGTCATGAAATGAAGACGTATGGAGAGCTTCTTTGTAACAATTCCCGTTTGTAAAATGTCAGATATCTTATAAATTCAAAGCCCCGCTTGACATGTGAAACCATTTTTTTAAAAAGGAAATAACGAAATGTATTTCCGTGAGTATCATTGTATTTATTTCGATCATAAAAAGCTCTTTTTATGGTAATTAATACGTATATCCTGAATTAGGGTATATCCGAAAAATACACTTTCATACTGGCTCATTTACGATTATAAACACATAAAACGTCACTTAGCTTTAAAAATTAAGCTCAGCTGTTAAAATAAAGTAGCCTCTAGATCATCTAGGGTTTCAACAACAATGACACATAGTAAGAGCTGGCAAAAACCTGTTAATGTTTTCGATACCGATATAATCGATTTTTTCACCGGAACTACCCAAAGATTTAAGAGAGGTCACTCTAATACTAAAACTAAGCGGAGTAACTCTTGATATCGGTAGGGGCCCATTAAAGGCCTAGTTTAATCCTTCTTTATTTGACCCCCCCCCCCAAATGAGATATACAATTAACCACCTGCTGAGAATTTAACGACCTTATCTGATAAGGAAGCTATATACAGTATACAAGGGATTAAATCTGCTGTATTACCATGGATAAGTGTGGCATATATTTGCACTTTCTTTGTAGCTAATTTGTCTTTTGAAATAAATTTTGAATTTTATTTGGTTATAATTGTAAATGAATAATAAGTTCTCATTTTTAAGATTTTTTCAAAGTGTGGGAGGAGTAAAAATACAAAATATAAGGCTATTGTTATCATAACAGATCATGAATAGCAACATGAATAACTTGGACAGAAAACTTTGAGAAAAGAGGAGAAAACATGATTATTTTTTTATTTCACCTTTCGTCTCAATATTTCAACCCTTTTTCTCTTTTATCAAATCAACCTTTTTTAGTTTGTAAAACTTCTATAATATTCAGGAAATAATTCAATATTCTAGGCCAGGAGATAAATCAAAATGGAAAAAAAGTAATTTTACTTCAACGTCGTAACTATAGCTTATCCAATCTGTAAATCCGATGTTTAGGTCGCCAATCAACCATTCTACTTTTGTTACAAAATTATGCCCTTTAAAACAAAAATAGAAATTCCTGTTGGAGTCTATGGGCGCGGCCAACAGAGTGATTGGGTGGGGCCATTCATGGATTGGTCAATTTCGTTACATTTTTTATAAATAATATCAATGGATACTTGTAATTCAGTTGAGTATCTTGTGCACTAGGTTTAAGGCTGGAAATCTCTGCACAGTTTCACACGAGGATACGTGGTGCTTAGACACCAGAGGTTACATGGCTTGTTTGTTTGTTTATTTGAATATCTCGGCGACTGGAACACCTAAACCTGGATTCCTGGTATTTCTCACTCAAGTACAACCACCATTTCCTTTCCGAGCCTAAAGCTGCTTATCCGACTCAGTCTTACGATTATTCATCCATTGGTTGAAAACAAATGTCTGAAAGGATATTTCCCTCGACCGAGGATCGAACCCTAGACCTCATGAATGAGAGTCCGATGCGCTACCAACTGCGCTATAGTCTATGCCATAAAAGGTACTTGGACACCAGATCGAATTTTCCCCGACAGAATCAACGATGGTGTAAGTCTTTCATCTTGTTTTACTCTAAACTGATAATTTTGAAACATCTGTTTAAAGCATTGTCTAAGCCTTTTCGATCATTGAGCCACAACCCGCTTATTAAGTAGTACTATTTCTTAATTGGAAAGATTTTTGTAATATATTAAGGACAATGTCAAATATTAGAATTAAGCGATTATTTTGTCTGTGAAGCGGTCAATAATACATCACCATTGCATTGGTTGTCGATCTTGCGTCCGAGCACCATATTATCCCGTGTGAGTTTTTGTAATCGAATTTTTACTATGATGTGATGCATCACATTGCGATGGCAGAAATAAGTACGAATGTTATGAAGATTGAGGAAATTGAATTTTACAGGGAATCTGACAATTTGTCTATTCTAACTGTGATAAAAGTGTAAATATTGCAAGTTATGCCAATGCTAAAAGGGGATTTCATTGGGTGATAGTAACTTCGGTAAATGACAACTTCGGTAAATTGATTTTATATAGTAAAAAATTGGAGACTTCGGTAAAAAGCTAATTATAGTGTATTATCACCTGAAGACCGTGCATAGTCACGAGGTTTATTTATCAATTTTGACAGTTTGTCATAATTTTGAATAAGCCATGACTTAGATAATTTTAATTGAGTAAATGAACGAAAAACAAGAGAAATACATTTATTTCATATAACATTAAGTAGAATTCGAGATAAAGTAACAAGTAATCATATTACTACTAATCTTACTATTTTATTCATTTATTTCAGATTTCAAGACCAGTGGTAGCTTTGTAATGTCTTTTACTCAAATCTATATTGAATTAAATATTAATTAATTTCTGTGATTCAACACTTACTATTCTCGGCCGTTGTCCAAATTCCAGTGGTTTCAAGTTGCTTAACCCATTCCCACACAACAAAATTTTAGACTGGTCCAAATTGATAGAAGCTGCAGACGACAATTTGAAGTTGATGGAATTTCGAATTTCTTTGTCTTTTTGAATAAATACATTGTGGATAATGAAGAAATTGCTTGATACAAGCAATTTCTTCATTTTCCACAATGTTTTCCAAGGTATTTTTCTTGAGAGGCGTAAAAAGGAGGGCTTGAGTTGGAATAGGTTAAAATCAAGCAGAAGGACAGAAGAAATATTGTGGAAACGAAAGATATTGCTTCCAATTTCTTCTTTTTCCCAAATGTTTTCTAAATAATAAAATCTCTGATGCCAAAGATTGAAGAGGAGATGATACCGGATTTAAAACAGGAGTTGATAGAAATACAAAATAAACCAATTCGAAGTTTAGAAAAAATCATGGAAAAAGTAGAAATTTACGAATTTCAATTTCTTCTTTTTAAACAATTTTTTCGCTTCATCTTGGTAACATAATAACAAATGATCGGAGAGGAAATTGTGAAATTGCCGAAATTATAAAAACTAACAAATTAAAAGTAGTTGAAAATATCGTGGAAAAAGTAGAAGGTAATGACTTTCGATTTCTTCTTTTTCAACAATGTTTTCGCAACTACAAAATATCTTAACCAATGATCGGTGATCATGATGAAATCAATTTGATAACTTGCCGATTCATAAAGTATTATGGGAAAAAGAAGAAAGTGAGTGCTTTCACTTCCGTATTTTTCTACAATTTTTCTGATTTTAAGAAAATCACAGCGAGGTAATAACAAATGAAATATTGCTTTAATACTAAATGTTACGAGTTTCGATGGCTTGTCGTCGTCGATCATGCGGATCGTCGTTGTTAAAGGGTCGAGCCCGGTGGAGTCGCAGGAGTGCTGTAGTAGTTAGTTCGTCTTCTTCGCATTTGTCCCAGCAATCTTCTAGGTTGCCGTGGACTTCCTTGTACTTCTTCCGCCTAAGTTTCGACAATAAATTGTCTGAAACTAGGCGGATCTGTATGTCGACTGTAAGGGACTCTTCCTTCAATAGAGTTACGAGTTTGTACAGGCCAAGGTTTGGGTGACCTGCTCTGTTGTTGAGGCGTCGATGCCAGCCTAAAACAAAAATAATTAAAATTGATATCGGTTGTGAAAAAGTGTATGGAAATAAAAGGAATTGAATTAGCGAACGTTTACGTAAATAAAAAGAATATTGAATGAACGAACTAATTCTGAATGACTGATTGAATGATGATTGAATGATTGTTTATGATGAACAAATAACACTGAACATACCATCAAGGTCATTGTTGGTGCGGACAAACTCACGGAAGACGCACCCGTCTTAAGGCTGCCACACAGTTCCACGGACCCAAGTGCGATCCATACGAGAGTTTTCTTAGGTACTGGAATTTATCACCACGCTCGATGTATATATATAAGCTGTATATATTGATTGTGTGAAATACCTGTTGAAAGAAATAAAATCATGTATTATTTATAAGTAGGCACAATTCACATGTCGCACAAGAGGATGCATGTGGAATTATCTATACCAAATGTTATGCAATTTTGCATTTTGTTTATTTCCAAAAACAAATTCGTGAACTTAACTTAATCATATTTTTTGTCTGCTATGAAAGTGTTCTTTGGTTTTTAAACAATATTATTATTATTAAGTATATCATTCTTACCAGTACCGCATTTTCTGTGATTCCACCTGCCACAATCGTCACAAGCAATAGCATGTGACCGGCCCGTTACATTCACATTACATCGAATACAAGGATGTTGTTCTGCCATGTTTGAAGATAGAACTGATGTAGCCAGCCATTGTTCCGAGATTACTTATAGGTACTTTTAATTTGTTTGTGTTTCATTGACGAACTTGTTGCAATTGCGCATCTTATGTATCTACTTTGTAACAAAAAACTTTTATTCACTATTTCACTTTTGATAAGATGCAGAAACTTTCAAATTAAAACAAAACTCCCAAATTAAAAGAAAAAAAACCCAATATAACAGATATATGGAAGACTTTAAATTACAGATAAACCCGCAGGCCATCGATAATTACACTATAATTATCTTTTTACCGAAGGCTCCATTTTTTTACTATATAAAATCAATTTACCGAAGTTGCCATTTACCGAAGTTACCTGAAACCATTTCATTTACATAAATAGTTCAGTTGTTTATTACATTATCGCATTTCAATATAAAAGTTTGTGAAATTCATCCATGTTAAAAGAATTCTTACAAGTGTACCAGTCTATTCTATGTTACTTTCACCAGTCTATATATTGCAATTTCCCTCGCCAGAGCAAGCAGCAGACGAGCACATTCTGTCAAAATAAAAATGGCAAACGACAATGTTCTGATATTTTTTGTGAATGGAAGAAAGGTAGGTTCCTGTTTTTAGAATTAAAAAAGAAAAGATTAAATTCATTTCTACAAGACAAGCTGTATGTGGTTTTGGTTACGAGATCTATCACAGCATTAATTCAGATCTAGGTCATCTGACATGATAACCAAAGGACAACTTTTAGATTAGTGCAAATTCAAAGAAGTTGCAGACGACATCTATAGATATTGGTGAAATAATATACAATTTCTTGTTCGAAAAATTTAAATCGCTTTTTTTTATTGTAGAAAATGTTTAAAGAACATAATCTGCTTGGCAGCAGATTATCAGAAAAAGGGCTGCGATATTGCAGCTAGAGTCTACTGGGTCATACTAAAACAAGCCCTATGTATGAGATTTATAGCCCCACAGATGCCCTATGGAATTTGTACAGGGCTTATGAGCGATTGATAATCATTTATAATTTTAGTTTATAGGAGTTTGTCTTACAAAATATATGAATATGTATAATATATGAATATGTATAAGGATATTTGCTTATGAATTTGTTGGGAGATCATTCAGACTTAGGGCATTTCATCAAGTACTTCCCTTCAAATTATGTGAGATTGTAAACACCAATAACATTCTTAACCCATTCCAACTCAATCCCTCCTTTTTATGCCCATCAATAAAACAGCTTTAGAAAACAATGTGGAAAATGATGAAATTGCTTGTTACAAGCAATTTCTTCATTTTCCACAATATTTTCTTCCCCAAAAGACAAAGATTTTTAAAATTTCAACAACTTAGAATTGTCGTCTGCAACTTCTTTCAAATTGGACCAGTCTACAATGTTGTTGTGTGGGAATGGGTTAATAAACAGAATCTCTTTCAAATATAACAAAATAAGAAGAAAAATATTAAGTCCACTCAAATGATAAATTATTGGACAATATCGCTCACATACTCATAGGGTGGGTACGAACTTCATAGGGCATCTTTAGGGCTTTAAATCTCGTAGGGCCTGTTTTAGTGTGACTGGGTCTAACCAGTTACTAGACAAAAGAAGTTTAGACGTATCAATTTCAAAAAGCGTTTCAGATAGTTCAATAACTTGGCCCCACTCTGAAATGCGGATTTAGAGTCTGAGAAAGAGGGCTACTTTATATGAGCTTGTTTGCAGACATCAATTCAGTTTGCATATACATTGGGGTAGATCCAGAAATAATTTGCTAATTTTCATGCACCCATTTATACCCTGAATTGTTACTACTTAACCCATTTCTACATGTGAAAATTTTAGACTAGTCCAAATTCAAAGAAGTTGCAGACGACAATTTCAAGTTGAGAAAATCTTGGGTAACAAGGTAGAAAATGAAGAAATTGTATATAACAAGCAATTTCTTCATTTTCAACCTTGTTTTCCTAAAATGTTTTCTTAAGGGCATAAAAAGAGGGATTGTGTGGGAATGAGTTAAACAACTAGACAGATATTATGGAATGTGGAATTGACTATAATAATCAATTTATTTATTTCTTACATTGTTATCCATATTTATCAACCAATTACCATATTTATTTGAACAAACGCCCAGGCGATTATTAGAATAGTGACCATTGGCAAAGTTTGTGTTGGGCGATTATTAGAGTTTTTTGGTACGGAGGTAGGTGATTAAAAGAGGTGTGTGGTATGAAAGATGACCGGGGAATACAAAATAGTACAAAAATTTTAATGATATTTTATTTAGGATGTATGTACGATTTTCTAAAAGCCAACGGTCGATTTAGTTCTGCATTTGCATCGGAAATTAAAAGCCCAAAGAAATCCCACAGTCGCAATAAGTTTTAAAATGTCTAATAAGTTGACCCTCGCAACATCGCGTATCATCGTTATTTTTCTATATGCGTAGGACAATAAAGATATACCTGTTTAAAGTTCAATCCTTTTTTTGAAAAACCTAAAAAATTTGAGGTAAAGCTAGTTTCCATAACGTTAGACTTGTACTGGCATCTTTATCGATTGATGAAGCCCGGTTTTGTTTAAGGCATTAAATCATAACGGAAACAAAAATCAAGGCTGAGTCCATTACTACGGATTACTTATAGTAGGGTCCTGTAATAATCTTAACCCATGAGTAAGCGTGCCAGGTGTTCAACTCGACTATGTACAGACGCGTCGGTCACCAAGGAGATATGGCAGCGCGGGAACTTTCCCTTTTTTATCATTTCCTTCATTATTGAAAATAGCAATCTCATTTCAATTAAAGAAAATTACGCTAATAAGTGTTTTGTTATGGATATTTTAATCATTTACTTATTTTCTAGTGTTTCACAGAATATATCCATATATTTAAACATATTAGCGTTGAAAAATTTGATATACATTTGTTATATCTTCCTGTCCACGGCCCTAGACAGGGAGTGTCCACGGTAAAGGTATTTCAAACTTTTGTGTCTTTTTACCCGTATCTCCTTACCCTAACTGATCGGATTTCATATGAATGATTTCTTGACTTTTTCTCATTACTGAGGTATGAATAGTCAATACCAGAAATAAGTGAAATACTTGCAAATGATTTTGTTGTTATTGGTAGTTCTCTGTAGTTTTTACCTAAAAACGAAGACTCTTTGGATTCAGCCATTTAATTGGATAATAAACATTAATCCTTTTCTATACGCCCTTCAAAGACGGGACGTATTATGGGATAACCCATGGTGTCCGGGCGTCCGGTTGTCCGGGCATCCGGCGGTGTCCACTTCTTTGTCCAGCATAACTCTGACACTGTAAGTCCGATTGACTTTAAACTTGGCATTTATATTCTTCTCATCAATACGGAGTGCAGTGCACAAGAACGATAACTCTACCTGGCCTATTTTTTGAGTTATTGCCCTTTGTTTTTTTTCATACTTGAATCTTGTCCGAAGTATATCTCTAAAAGTTTTATAGCTAGATCATGAAACGTTATGGGTGTATAGATCTAACGATGGGGGAGTGCAGTGCACAAGAACCATAACTCTACCTGGCCTGTTTTTTGAGTTATTGCCCTTTGTTGTTTTTCATACTTGAATCTTGTCTGGAGTATATCTCAAAAAGTTTTATAGCTAGGATCATGAAACTTTATGGGTGTATAGATCTCACCAAGGGGTTATGCAGTGCACAAGAACCATAACTCTACCTGGCCTATTTTTTGAGTTATTGCCCTTTGTTGTTTATCATACTTGAATCTTGTATGGAGTATGTCTCTAAAAGTTTTATAGCTAGAATCATGAAATTTCATGGAATGATTGAGCTCACCAAGTTGGAGTGCAGTGTACAAGAACCTTAACTCTACCTAGCATATATTTTGAGTTATTGCCCTTTGTTGTTTTTCATACTTGAATCTTGTCCGGAGTATATCTCTAAAAGTATAATAGCTAGAATCATGAAATTTCATAAATGGATAGAGCTCACAATAGGAGTGCAGTTTACAAGAACCATAACTCTACCTGGCCTATTTTTTGAGTTATTGCCCTTTATTTTTTTATACTTGAATCTTGTCCGGAGTATATCTCTAAAAGTTTTATAGCTAGGATCATGAAACTTTATGGGTGTATAGATCTAACGAAGGGGGAGTGCAGTGCACAAGAACCATAACTCTACCTGGCCTATTTTTTGATTTATTGCCCTTTGTTGATTTTCATACTTGAATCTTGTCCGGAGTATATCTCTAAAAGTATAATAGCTAGAATCATGAAATTTCATGGATGGATAGATCTCACCAAGGGGGAGTGCAGTGTACAAGAACCATAACTCTTCCTAGTGTATAATTTGAGTTATTGCCCTTTGTAATTTTTCATACTTGAATTTTGTCCGAAGTATATCTCTAAAAGTATAATAGCTAGAATCATGAAATTTCGTGGATGGATAGAGCTCACCAAGTGGGAGTGCAGTAAACAAGAACCATAACTTAACCTAGCCTATTTTTTGAGTTATTGTCCTTTGTTGTTTTTCATACTTGAATCTTGTATGGAGTATGTCTCTAAAAGTATTATAGCTAGGATCATGAAACTTCATGGGTGTATAGATCTCACCAAGGGGTTATGCAGTGCACAAGAACCTTAACTCTACCTAGCATATATTTTGAGTTATTGCCCTTTGTTGTTTATCATACTTGAATCTTGTATGGAGTATGTCTCTAAAAGTAAATAGCTAGAATCATGAAATTTCATGGATGGATTCAGCTCACCAAGTGGGAGTGCAGTGTACAAGAACCATAACTCTACCTAGCGTATATTTTGAGTTATTGCCCTTTGTTTTTTTTTCATACTTTGTTTGACAAAAAATATTCATTTAAAATAACATCAGTTCTATTCAAACTCCCAGTTAATATAAAGCAGCGTGACGGGTGTATCTTGTGACAATTTGGCACCTTGTTCAATATTGAAAGGTTAATTTCAATTCAGAATAACATTCCATCTAAGAATATCACGCCCGCAGACACCAAGACAATTGACCCTTGTCATGCTGAACCGGAATATTCCGGTTTTTGGCAGGAGGTGTAGAATAAGATCAGACTGCACATTTGTGCAGGCTGATCTTAGTCTACACCTCCTGCTCATACTTTTCCTTCCGAAGTTGTTTATGAGGTTGATTTCTAAAAGAAATATTGATTTTTGAACAACTAGTTATATCAGTGCATTCAGTCCTTTGATTTGACAGCAATTCAGTAAGGTCATTTATACAGCATGACAAGGGTTAATGGGAGCCTCATAACAAAGTTTAAAATCACCCCTACGTCCAGATGTTAGGAAATAGATTGTTTCAGTTTTTTTAAGACCAAATGACAAACTCCATTTTTTCTTCCTGTTCACATTCAGTCTTTAACTGACATCGGCTAAGTTAAATAACGTATCAAAAGTAAAGTCTAGGCAGTTGAATAATGGATTATTATTGAGTTGTGGCGGCGATCTCATTACGTTTTTATAGGAATACATTACTTACCTTATAGATTCAAATCAAATAATATTTCTTTTCATTCAAATACACCAACTAATCATGACTTGATTTTCGATCATAGAAGGGGGTGGGCGTTTAATGGAATCACCCATTGTTACTGAAAACCGGCGAAAAATGGCGAAAAATGGCCGCATTTTATGCAGTATTTTAGGGGATGGGGGTTTATTAGAATATGGGCGATTATTAGAATTAATACGGTATTCTTTTATTTTGTAGGTAACTGAGGCTAATGCTGATCCAGAAGATAATTTATTGCTGTATCTACGAAGAAAGCGTATCCTTGAATTTGAAATTTTATCAACTGGAAGAATTTTATATCAGTTGACTGGGGACATTTGTTTATACTCAGGCTCAAGGTTAACCCTTTACTGTTTTTCATAATTTTTTCTGTCCAAATTCAAAATTAATTTTTATTGGAAAAATAATCATAGTAGGGTAGAAAATATTGTTGAAAAGAAGAAATTGTGTGTAACAATTTTTCTTTTTCCACAATGTTTTCTAAAATATAAAATCACAGGGATGTAAAAACCAGGGATTGAACAGGAAAGAGTTAATGGTTCCAAGGAGTAAATATTTGATTGGTTTCAAATTCATATGTCTCAATCTTAACCCATTACATAACTTAGCAAAATTGTTGACTGGTACGAATTCAAAGACGTTGATGAAAACAATTTTAAGAAGCTGAAATTTTACAAATCTGTGTCTTTTGTGGTAGTAATAGAAGAAATTGCATGTTACAAGTAATTTCTTCATTTTACACAATGTTTTCCAAAGCTTTTTCCTCCAGGGGATGTCAAAAAAGGGGATTATGTTGGAATGGGTTAAGTATATGGTATGATTTCAGTAAAATTTACTAACTGACCTTAACATACTAAAGTATTGCTACCGGGAACCAAAGAAGGATGTTCTCACGGTGGGTGTGGTGCCTGCACAGTGATGGTTTCCCGTTACGATGATGTCACCAAACAGATCTAGTATCCTTTATTAAATAGAGTGTTCTGCCTAATACCAGCTCTATCCCCTTAAAAGCAGCCACCCTGTTAGACAGATACCCACAACATAGGGCTGACCAGATAGCAAAACTTCTTACTTGTAGCTGTGCAAATTGGTTTAATGATAAAAATACAATAGAAGAATCTTTTTAACCCATTATGTTTTACAAAATATTAGTCTGGTTCAAATTCAAAGGTCTTGTCAATAAAAGTTGATCTTATTTGAAAAATAATCATTCAGTAGGGTAGAAAACATTGTGGAAAAAGTAGAAATTGATTGTTACAAGCAACTTCTACTTTTTCCACTAGGTTTTCTAAGGTAGGAGCAATCTAGGTAAGTACAGACGCTTTTTACAAGTATAACTTTGAATAAGTAATGGTTGTTTAGAAACACTGCCTGATACATTGCCAATGGTTGTTTAGAAACGTGTAAGTACACATATTCTTTCCAACATTTTTCTCTCACCAATGTGTGGATAATCGTAAACCTAAGTGGGATAGCAGCTGGAGGCTAGGAAAGGATGAAGTGGTAGTACTGGTGTGAGAAATACCAGTAATCAATTGTTAGGTGCTCCAGCTGCCGCGATATGACTGAAATACTGTTAAAAGTGGCGTCAAACCCCATTCAATCAACGGACTTAGTAGGGAAAGTTCGGACACCATTTGATAGGGACAGTGGAATATTCTTTAAAGAATGACTCTGATGTATCTTTAATTTATTAACACCATTGAACTTGTTGAGTAATTTTAAGTTACAAAACTTCTAACTGAATGTGTGAGTTATTGAAAACCTGAAAAGCGGCCTCTATGTTATTAAATTTAACATAAAGTTATGTATTGCATGTTTTAGTTGGTCCTATCCGTGGCTTCAAATTTTGGTTTAATAAACATTTTATCACAAAAAAGACCTAAATATAGCTTTGCGACATCAATTCTGCATCAAGTCTTCCTTTTGTACCCAAATTACTTTGTTGGCATACTGCTCATGCCGACACCAACACCGAATACGTCGACGACACGGTGATGACAATAACAAAAGTTACTGTTCCAAAACAGCTGAGCTACAAACATAGCAAAAGTTGTTTTGACTCTTTACACTGATCTTATAACACAATATTATACAGACATGCAGAAAAAAAACTTATTATCCGGGTTTTATTTCATTAAATAACTTGGTGTCTTGTAACGCTGAATAATTTTGCTTCTTTTTTTCTTTTTATATGCCCGTCAAAGACGGAACTTATTATGGGATCACCCATGGGTTAAAATGTCTGATGTCCGATGTCCGACGGCGTCCACTTCTTTGTCCACAGAGCATAACTCTGTAACCTTAAGTCCGATTGACGTGAAACTTGGCAGTTATATTCCTCTCATGATTACAAAGTGCAGTGCACAAGAACCGTAACACTATCTAGCTTATTTTTTTAGTTATTCACCTTTGTTGTTTTTCATACTTGGATTTTGTCCAGAGCATAACTCTGAAAGTATAATAGCTATGATCATGAAATTTTATGGGTGGATAGATATCATCAAGGGGAAATGCAGTGCACAAGAACCATAACTCTACCTTGCCAATTTTTTTAGTTATTCCCCTTTGTTGTTTCCTTACTTGGATTTTGTCCGGAGCATATCTCTTAAATATAAGAGCTATGATCATGAAACTCTATGGGTGGATAGATGTCTTCAATGGAGAGTGCACAAGAGCTGTAACTCTACCTAGCTTATACTTTTAGTTATTCCCCTTTGTTGCTTTTCATATTTGGATTTTGTCAAGAACATATCTCTGAATGTATAATAGCTATGATCATGAAACCATATGGATAGATAGTTATCATCAAGGGGAAGTGCAGACTTAAATTTTAATCCCCTTCGCCAGTCAACAACCAGCAGTGTTACGTGTATTTTGTGACAATTTGCCACCTTATTTAAGGTTATGAACAGTAATTTTGATTACAAGATCAGTTTATTCTCCTTCTTGAAAGCATTAGAGTAATAAATATGAGAATTGAGAGCAAAAATTTCTTCTCGATAATCTGTGCAAGAGAGGCTTTAAAACTTAAAATTTTATGATGATATGGAACATAGAACGGGGAAGATCTTACTATATCTTATACTTGATTTACTATAATTTATTGCTATAGTTCAAAACATTCTGGCTCTTTGAAGTTTAGTGTATGAGAAAGAGCAAGAATAGCCTCGATGTTTGTGTGCAAGTCATTTGATATACACAGGGTTATTGTTACTTAATAGAAGGTAAGTAGAGTAAGCGAAAAGAATGAGCCTGAAATACAAAAAAGTTCTGTTCAATTCATATTTTATTCATTGCAAACCTTTGTTGTTCGTACTTACCCACCCATCCCTACTAACCCGGATTCCCCCCATAAAACATAGGGACCTGAAAACAAGTGATTGAACAGGAAAGGGTAAAACATGCATTTGTGGAATTCAACTGCCTTTGAGTGAGTTTCATTGACATGTTATAGAGATTTAGGTGAAATTTCATTGATAGGTCCATAATATTTTATGTGAGATTTATTCATTTTCTTAACTATTTGAAGTCATTTCAATGTAAATGCCTGTTTATACCCAGTGTGTGCTGCTCATGGACTAGCTATAACAACAGTAGAAGGGGTTGGAAGTCCAAATACTGGTCTACATGATGTACAAGTGAGTCCCAAATCTATTGCAATCTAAATGCCTGTTAATACCTATAATGTGCTTCACATTGACAAGTAATAACAACAGTAGAAGGGGTTGGAAATCCCAATACTGATCTACATGAAGTGCAGGTTAGTCCCTTATTCATTACAATCTAAATGCATGGTTACACTCTATGTGCTTCACTAGATGACAAGTTATGACCACAACATAGGGGAATTGAAGTTTTAACACTGATCTACATTACTATCAGACGAGTCCTTAATTTTTCAAGGTATGGAACAATGTTAATTTGACAATCATTTCAATTGAGAGCAATCACAGGTAATCACATTCAATCAGCGTTCACAGTTCAATCCGGTAGCACTCACGGTTTTCCAGTCTGCTGTTTGGTAATAGGGTAAATACTTGTTTATACCATGTGTTCTTCTTAGCAACATCATCAGTAGAAAGGCTTTGGAGCAACACTATTTGTATAATCTTGGAGAAATGCAATTATCTTGTCAATTCTAAGGTTGAGGTAAAATAGTGCCTGTGAATCTCACCTTGATCAGTAAATGATCACAATAATGAGACCAAGTATAGCTGGGCAGCAAATATTGTTCAAGAAAAATTGGGGGACTTTAAACAGGTTTTGTGAATAAAGTTACTGCACATATAAGATTTGAACTTGTGAGTAAGAAAGCAAATTATCCAAGGTAAGATTTACTCTTATGCTTGTCACCTCCCGAAGTATAGCATGGAAGTGCAATGCTTTACTCCGGACTGGTAATGACATGCTATCAAAACATGAAGTCAGAATGTTGTTTTACTTTATAGCATATTTGGAGAATTGTTTAGTGCTTCAAATCAAAGAAAAGCCTTTTAAATTCATGAAATGATAATGGTTAAGTTGTTTTTTCAAATGCAGAAAAGTTTGGTAGAGAAACATGGCCTACAGTGTGGATTTTGTACCCCTGGATTTGTGATGACAGCATTCACATTACTCAGGAATAATCCCTATCCAACAAAACAAGAGATAGAAACAGCACTGGAAGGTCAGTATTCTGGAAGATGTTATACTCCCAACAATAGGCATCCAGTTCAAACAATTTCCACACAACATCTCAAGAAAATGCTTTGGAAAACATTGTGGAAAATGAACAAATTGCTTGTTACAAGCAATTTCTTCATTATCCACAATGTTTTCTACACAAAATATACACGATGGCTACAGAAATCACAAATGGTTTGTTAATCATGATATTGGTTACTATTCGAAAATTGTTTGCTTAGTCATAAATACATTGTAAACAACAAAGATTTGAATTGAATGTAGGTATTTAGGCATTTGAAAACTTGACAATCGGATGGATGGCCAGGCACACACACAAATGCATGACGGACACAACGTCATGACAATAACTCTCTTGCTTTCAGCCAGTGGAGCTAAAAAAGTAAAATTGCGTCAACAGATAATGCTATGACATCATGTATAGTTAAAGGTCCTGCCTCATAGTGTGTGGTAGCGTGTAGGACTCCTGGTCAAGGAGTCCCGGGTTCAATCCCTGGCTGCAGCGAATATCCTTTCAAACTTTTTTTTCTCATCAGTGGGTGGGTAATCTTAAACTTCAGTGGGATGAGCAGCTGGAGGCCGGGAAAGGACATAGTGGTAGTACTGATGTACCAGGAAATACCAGAAAAATATGGTTAGGTGCTCCAGCTGACATGATATGACTGAAATACTGTTTCAATCCCAATAAATCCAATCAGTTATTTGTCTTTGAGGTAGAGGTACTAGTAATTGGTGATGACCACTGCTCAGAGAACAGAAGATTTCAAACAAAAAGAGATCAGATGCAGCAGAAGTCAATTGACCAATCACGGCTGTCGATCAACTAATCAACCAACCAATCAAATCTTTTATTCAGTCCAGACCTGAGCTTTTCAACTCTGACATTGGCCCCATTTTTGTTTATCTTTTTTGTTATTTTGGCAACATAAACATTGTAACTACAGCTTATTCAAGCTGTAGTTACGAAATTTAGATCACCAACCAACCATTTACTTTTTTGTTCCAAGCTACTGGCCATGAATTTTGCAAAATTGCGCAATTAAAAATCAAAGCGGAACTTCCTGTCTTGGGGCCAACGGTTGGTCAATTGGAGATGTTGTTATGAAAATACACATACAGTCAAATCTGTGTTAGCGGCCAACTATGCACTGTGGCCAATCTGCCGACAGGGGCCACTCGATTTCCCCCGTGCAAATTCCTTCTTTAATTGCATGGTGTTATCTCCTGAGATGCGGTCACCTTAATTGGTCTAAATTCAACTGTATATCACACCTATCAGTCATCTGACCAAACACACGACATATTTATTCATATTTGCAAAAAAAAGATAATCACTACTATAGTAACTGCTGTAGTTGTCTTATCATAATGTACAAGATATAAACAGCCAATGATTGTTTTAATCCAGTATTATCGATTAATTGAAGTGTAATTGGCCATTATTATTCATTTGATCTACTTAATGATGCTTATTAATTTAAGGGTAAGGAATTTCTCAGTTGTTGGGTCTCTATAAATAAAATGAACATTATAGGTATAAACATTTAGCAAACTGATTTCTTGAGGGCTTTAAAATGGATGAAATGTCATCCCGCTGTCAATTCTCCATCATGTCACTCTCAAAATGTAAGTTCCTCTCTCTAGAGGATCGTGTGAAAGTGGTACCCATGTTTGAATCAGAACATTCTTCCAGGATTATTGCTAATGAGTTTGTTGTATGTGTTAAAATGCAAACGAGAAATTCTCAAGGAATATGAATCTAGTGACCCCTCACTTTTTTCACAATATTTTATATCTTAAATTGTATGAATTGCCTATTCTTTATTAACAAACACTTAAAATGAATGTTTAAAACTGCTTAGAATTTGGAGAAGTCTAAAGTTTTGTGATCTAGTAATTAACTAAATAAATATAGTATGACAAAATGGCCGCCCTGTGGATACTGTGAACAGCAGCTTATCTGTGTACAGTAGCCAATTTGGTCCTCTGCCTTGACTGGCTGCTGTACACAGATTCGACTGTACAAGATAGAAAATCATGATTGAACCATTAAATCCTAGTCATCCTGCATAGTCTGACCAGGGACTAACTTCCAAGAAAATGAAAAAACATTTGAAGCAAAGATATTATTTTTGATGTCCCTGCATTGATAAGATCAGGGGAATATTGTTCTGATGATGTCTTTCTGCCTGTCTGTACATCTGTCTGCGAGCAGTGAACTAAACAGAAAAGTTAACATTTTGGTTTTAATCAAAGACTGTGCAAGAAACATGGCTCTTATTTTGAACATAGGTTTCTTGCATTAATACGCATTAGTTTGTTATATGGTTAAGGTCATGAATTAATGTCAAGGTCACTCCACAAGGTCTACTAAAAAAATATAATTAAAAAACACTTTTACAGGGGCATGGTGTTTCACAAACACATATTGTCTTTTTAGACAAGGTGTTAGAAAGAAATGAAAAAAAGAGAATCTTAAACACTGAACTGCATGTTTCACTTGCTATATTTGAATCTGTAATTGATATGTTCATTTTTTTTCAGGAAATCTATGTAGATGTACAGGATATCGTGGTATAGTTGAAGCCTTCAACACATTTTCCAAGGTATTTTTAACAAATAGTACATATATATGGTTGTTGCAGAAGTGAAATGAAACATATGGTATGCAAAAGATATTTGAAGAGACCTGAGGTAATGGTACTGGTAGGTCTTGGTTGATATTTAAATATTACCAGACGACAGAATATTAGACCAGCCTAAAGTGAAAGAAATTACTGATGGCATTATAAAGTTGATAGATTTTTAAAATATTTAACATTTGGGGTAGAAAAAATTGTGGAAAATAAAAAATTGCTTATAGCTTCTTATTTTCAATAATGTATTTTAAAAAAAACTTTATTCCATTTGCAAAATGTTTTCTGTCACATCAGGCTCTGGGAGGTACTGGACATATTCAGTAATAGTCTAGTTTCTGTAGGAGTGTAAAAATGTGGACTTTTGTGGGATAGTGAAACTCGGTGATCTGCAATGGCCCCAAGAATTCTTTAATGTCCCATGTCTTGAAACTTACATTTTGTTTTTATAAGATCAAGGTCATCTGTCAAGGTCGAATACACTTGTCAACTTTCAAAACTGTAGTAGCTATTTATTCTTTGACAGGAGGAGTGTCCCATGGGAGAAGAATGTTGCAAAAATGATACTAAAGAGGTATTGTAAATTAATTTTAATTATTTATAATCATATCATCATAGTACTGCTTTTAAATATATTGAAAGATTTTCTTTATAAATGACACATAAACATTTAATTTGTTAATAAAAAAAATGTTCACTTGTTGCTGCTTAACCCATTACCAAAGGTCAAATTTTAGCCTAGTCCAAATTGAAAGAAGCTGCAGACAATAGTTCCAAGTTGATGGAATTTTTTTCGTCTCTTTGGATAGAAAACATTATGGATAATGAGGAAAGTATTTTTCTTGAGGGGTGTCCATAAGCGTCATTGTGTAGTGATGGGTTAAATTTCTTATTCTAAGGAAGTTGTGCTAAAAAAAGTATCTATCGATTTTGTCTGCAATTTTTATACGGCCCTGCAGATGGACTTACTTTGGCTTCATCTTATCTGTCTATCTGTATGTCCTGATGTCTGGCAAACTAAAGCTCTTCCAATCCCTATGCTGAAGATGTTTTTTAGAAATATTTCCAATAAGTACTCACAACAAATATTTCGATCAACAAAGAATGACTAAATTTCACTGACTACATGTCAGGGTAATATTTTGTTTGAGAGTAATATAGCAGTATATATTTTTGTGAGTCAATAGCAAACTCTATATTTTTCTTCTGTCGCAAAGGAACTTTTGAAAATATAACTATTGTTATGGTTAAAATAAAAATTGATCTATCTTGCACAAAAAAAGTTATAATTCTATTTACCAATGCCAAAATGCCATATTGTGATTTTTGTTTTGTCCAAAATGTTAAAAAGAGCATGTTCACAAACATAACTTTTCAACACAAGGAGATCATTAGTATCTTTACTCCCACTTAGATTACATTCAGTAGTTCAAAAGGAATATAAGCAAAGCTAAATCTATCAAAACAGTGACAATTTATCATATTGATGACTTCAGCTGTCTAGTGTTCTAATTTTACTAAAGGAATTAATCCTTTACCTGAAGACAAAAATTTACTGGTCCAAATCAAAATGAGTTGCAGAAATTTTTTTAAAGTTAACCCATTCCCACACGACAAAATTTTAGACTGGTCCAAATTGAAAGAAGCTGCAGACAACAATTTGAAGTTGATGGAATTTTATTTTTTTATCTTTTAGGATAGAAAACATTGTGGATAATGAAGAAATTTGCTTGTAACAAGCAATTTCTTCATTTTCAACAATGTTTTCTAAAACTGTTTTATTGAGGGGCATAAAAAGGAGGGATTGAGTTGAAATGGGTTAATTAAGTTTCAGATTGAGAAACATTGTGGAAAATGAAAAAAATTGCTTGTCACAAAGTTTCTTCCTAGGGGGGCGTATAAAAGCATGATTGTGTGGGACAGGGTTTAAAAAATGAAGATTTTGCAAACTTCCATATTTTCAGGTAGAGCAGTCAGATGCTGGTGTACAAAATCAGGATGACTCGTCTCAGGTACCAATATTTCCAGCTGAACTCCAGGTACTAGACTAGTGTTTCTGATAGAACTAACCTTGTTTTCTTATGGCATATAGAGATCACAGGTTAAGATCATAAAATCTCATGACCGATCCTGTATATCTAAGAATTGATAGATTGAATAGGGTTTAACACCACTTTTAACTGTATTTCAGTCATGTTGCGGGGGCTGGAGCACCTAACCATGGACTTCCTAGTATTTCGCACACCAGTACTGTCTCTACATTTTTCCAAACCTCCAGCTGCTTGTCCCATTTAGGTTTAAGATTATCCCCCCATTGGTGGGAGATAAATGTTGGAAAGGATATTTACTGCAGTCAGGCCCCTTGACTAGGAACCCTATGTGCTACCACTGTGCTATGGCTGTGACCCTGTACCTCTGAGAAATCAAGGGACGAATGCAAACAGCAATTCTTGTCTATACACTATATAGAAACCTAACACAGTGTAACCCCAAGCCAGCCTTGGCCTTAGGGCATCTGATAGTGCATAGGACTCCCAAATATTTGGTCCAGGGTTTGAACCCAAGCCATGGCAAAAATCCTTTCTCAAATATGTCTCCTACCAATATGTGGATAATTGTTTGAAGACGCTTAACCCGTACCGTGCTGAACCCAGAATATTCCGGTTTTGGTAGGAGATGTAGACTTGTGCAGTCTGATCTTGGTCTACACCTCCTGCTTTTACTTTTCTTGCCAGAGTTGTTTACGAAACAGATTTCTAAAGAAATATTGATTTTTAACAGTTCTATCAGTGCTTTTAGCCCTTTGATTTTAAAGCAATTCACTAAGGTAATTTATACAGCATGACAAGGGTTAAAATGATGATCTGGTATAGCTGTAGCTCATTCTTTTTTCATGGACTTAATTGATGATAATTATGTGATTAATTGAAAATGAAAAGTGCTCTGATGGTTTTTGTTTAACCCTTTCCTGTTAAATCCCTGTTTTTTATGTCCCTGTGATTTTATACTTGAGATAACATTGTAGAAAAAGAAGAAATTGCTTGTAACAAGCAATTTCTTCTTTTTCTACAGTATTTTCTAACCTACTAAATGGTTACTTTTCAAATTAAATCCACTTTCAAATTAAATTCACTGCAAAACCTTTGAATTTGGACAGGTCTAAAATTTCACAAAACAGGAAATGCTTAACTGAAATAATCTAAATTTAAGTATTTTTTTTAAACAATACGGAAAAATTAAGGCTAATCATTGTCAGAGTCTTCTACTTGAATCAAAGAGAAAATATCTTTCACCTTACCTGTTTTGTAGAGAAACCCAAAGTATTATTGAAACCTTGTATTAAGTTTTGTGCAAATCTTTGGCATTCTGAACTACCTACTAAAGGCATTAATGTTCCTACTGAAGGCATTCAGATGCAACTTTTGAAATTCTCAGAAAAAACATTTAGACACTCCAGACAGCTTGTTTTTTGTTCAGTAAACCTGGAATTTTGGTAGGTTTTTGTCAAAATGAAATATTGGACAAGTTTGAAATAAGGTCACTTAAAGATTTTTTTTAAAATTTTAAACCTGTACAAATTGAAAAAGGTTTAAGAAAATATTGAAAATTGGATGCAATTTGAAACAAAACCATTCTATGTAGTAGAAAATATTGTGGGAAAAGGAGAAATTGTCTGTCACAAGCAATTTCTTCTTTATCCACAATGTCTTCTCAAGTATAAGATCACATTAATATAAAATCCCGGGTTTGAACAGGAAAGGGTTAATCAACCTGAAAATTTGTCAGAATGTTTGTCTTGATTTATTCTTTGCCAAGTACAAATCAGGTATGGCTGGACCAAAAACTAGGTCACTAGGTCAATTCTAAGAAAAACTTTGTAAACACTCTAAAAGACTTCATTGTAACTTAATCAACATTTGTCTTGATACTAGGTCATAAGGTCTACTCTTAGAAAAATCTTGTAGACACTAGAGGCCAAATTTTAGTCCAATCACCCTGAAAAATTGTCAGAATGTTTGTCTTGATGAAATCTTTCAGGATTTGAAATTGGATCATCTTAGGTAATAAAGATCAAAATCGAATTAAGTCAACTGGAGTCAAACACTAGATCCATTTTTAGAAATTTCTGTTGACTCTGTCTGTAATCACATTTTTTTTTCTGTCCAAATGACCTGAAAATGGGTAAAATTGTTTAACTTAACAATAAACTCATGTGAGCAATTGATGGTCCTCTTGTTGACATTGTTTTCTCGAACTCTTTTCTTGCGGTTGGGGGGAGGGAAGGGAAATTGTAGTGGAACGCATTGATACATTCTTATTTAGAGCAATGACAAAAATGATTCAGCATTGTTATGAGAACCAAACAGCTGAAAAAACTGTGAAAGCTGACATGTCATACCATTATTGATCTGTTTTTGTGAAAGATACTAACTATTACATTTCAGCTTGATCAGACCTATTGGACTTCAAAGATGACTTTCAAAGGAAGACAGTATACATGGATCAGCCCCACTAAGTTGGATGAACTCCTTACATTGAAAAAAGAATACCCAGAATCCCCTATCATTATGGGCAATACAACCACAGGTGAGATCCTTCATAAATGAAGAGGCCACGGCCATAGCACAGCTGGTAGCTCTTAGGACTCATAATCATGGAAGGGTCCCATCTTTGATCCCTGGCAGTGGCAAATATCCTTTCCTACATTTGTCTCTCACCAATGGATGGATAAGTGTAAGTCGAATGAGCCTCTGAAAGAATGCAGTGGTAGTAATGGTGTGAGAAATACCAGGAATCCATTGTTAGGTATCTCGGACACTACGATATTTCTGAATTTACTGTTAAAAGAAGCATTAAACACCATTCAATTAATCAATCTGAAATAAAGGTTATAGCAGGCATCTGATTATGGGTTAAGATCCAGATAAACTGAAGTAATAGCAACCAAAAAAATTAGGAATAAGATACATCAGATAAGCCTATTACCATGGCAAAATTTTATACTTTAAAAATTTGAAGAAGTTGTAGGTGTTGATAAAAAGTGCTTGAATTTGAAAAATAAATATAAAATATGGTGATGAAAATAGTGAAAGAAAGAGAAATTGCTTGTTAACCCATTCACACACAATCACACCATTTAGGCCATGCAAGAAAGCAGTTTTGGGAAAATATTGTGGAAAATTGTAATGAGCAATGTCTTCATTATCCACAATGTTTTCTATGCAAAGAGACAGTGAAATTTAGAATTTCATCAACTTTAAAATTTTCTGCTATAACTTCTTTGAATTTGGACTAATCTAAAATAGTGGTGTATGGTAATGGGTTGAATTGCATCAAAATGCAGGTTTGTGTGGTATTGAGTCAAGAATTGTTATCTGTATTGTTTGTAACTGGTACTATTATTTCTGTTTTTTTCTACTGCACATACAATGAAACAGTCTATTACTTTATACCTTAGAAATAATTAGATAGTATTGTCTTTAAAAATGTTGAAATAATTAAGATTCTTACAGCTAAGACCTAAATTTCCACAATGTGGATGGATTTTAAAATAACTACACAATAATTGTTGTCCATGATGAGTGGATATTTTATTGAAGAATTTGCTAAAGTAGGTTCAAGGTCACATCTGAAGGTCAAAGTTGTGTCAGGATCATGGCTCCTTCACATATGGATGTATTATAAAAATTAATTTGCATAATCATTGTTCACAATCTTTAGAAGATGTGCCATTTAAAGCACTTAAAGGAATGACATTTTTGGTATATTGTGGTTCTAACTCATGAAATGTTAAATGTTTCTCTCTCAGTTAAAAGCAAATACACCATTTCAGTAAGTGTTAATTATGTATTATTCTTTCTGCATTTTCCAGCCTTACATCCTTTAACCCATGCCAACACAATGATGCCTTCTGGCACTCCTAAGGAAAAACGCTTCGAAAACAATGTCAAAAATGAAGAAATTGCTTGTTTCAAGTAATTTCTTCACTAATAATAATGTTTTCCACCACAAAAGACAAAGATTTTTAAATTCCATGCACTAAAAACTGTTGTCTGCAACTTCTTTAAATTTTGACTAGTCCATATTCTTGTCATCTGGTAGTGGGTTAATGTCTCCCACTGATTAAATTAAATACATTTTGGTAAGATTTTTTGGATGAAATATTTCTCATGTGTTTCACAGCTTTACATATGAAGATAGGGAAGTTTAAGGATTGTCCTGTGTTGTTGTATGGAGGAAGGGTGATGGAACTGAAAAGAGCAAGCTTTACAGAAAATGTTTTGATGTTTGGAGCAAGTGTCACTTTGAATGAAATGAAAAATCATCTCAGCAAATTGTTGTCACAAACACAGAACAAGGGTATTTATTTGATAACTAGGATTTTTCATACATAAATTTAATTATTTCAAAGACATATCTTTGATTTTAGTCACAGATTTTATGCCAGAATATAGCAGTATTTTGAAAATATCATTATTTTTTTTTTGACATGATTGTCTCAGTATAGTTTGCCAGTTTGCCATAATTACTATCTCAATTTCTATTGATTTCTATAAAATGAAAAAAAAAGGAAAAAAATACCACATCTATCAATAACACTCATTTTAGCTATATAGTATTTGAAAACTTCAGATAATTCCTCAATTTTCATTAACCAAATAGTGTGATTTGCTTGAATAGGCCAGTTTTCCCAGTTTGACTGTCTTTTTGAGATGATACGATTTTATGGTGCTGACCAGATACGGAATGTTTCTGTAAGTAATAAGGATACTTTAACCGTGTCTACCAATACCTTTTAAGCTCACCTGAGCACGAAGTGCTGTGGGGGAGCTATTGTGATCGGTCATCGTCCGTCGTCCGTCTGCCTGTCCGTCCATCCGTTCACATTTACAAAAAAATCTTCTCCTCCTAAACTAACCATGGAATTTCAACAAAACTTCACAGAAATGATCCTTAGGTCATGCTCTTTCAAAATACTTCACAGAATTAAAATCCATGAAGAACTCTGGTTGCCATGGCAACGGAGTGAAAAAACTTAAAATATCTTCTCCTCCAAAGCGTAAGGCCTAGAGCATAGATATTTGGTACAAATCATCATCTATTGACCCTCTACCAAAATACTTTAAAGATTTACCGTATTCTGAAAATTAGCCCTTTTCTTTGTGATCCCTGATATTACATAGAAATAAAGAAGGAAATCTTTTAAAATCTTCTTCTCCCAAACCATAAGGCCTAGAGCTTTGATATTTGGTTCAAATCATCATCTTTTGACCCTCTACCAAAATACTTCAAAGAATTACCATATTCTGAAAATTAGCCCTGTTCTGGGCAATCCCTGATTTTACATAGAATAAAAGAAGGAAAACTTTTAAAATCTTCTTCTCCCAAACCATAAGGCCTTGAGCTTTGAAATTTGGTACACATCATCATATATTGACCCTCTACCAAAATTCTTCAAAGAATTATCATACTCTGAAAATTAGCCCTTTTCTGTGTGATCCCTGATTTTACAAAGGAATAAAGAAGGAAATCTTTGAAAACTTTCTTCTCCGAAACCATAAAGCATAGAGCTTTGATATTTGGTACATATCATCAGCCATTGACCCTCTACCAAATTACTTAAAAAAGAAATTAGCCCTTTTCTGTGTAATCCCTAATTTTAGTTAGGAATAAATAATGATATCTTTGAAAACCCCATCTCTTAAACCATCAGGCCTAGAGCTTTTATACTTGGTAAGTATTGATGTCTATACTTCAAAGCAATACCATATTCAGGAAATTAGTGGTATATGGTGGGATCATCAATATACCTAGGATTAAAAGAGAAATCCTTTACATCTTCTCCAAAATAATTAGACAGAGGGCTTTGCTATTTTGTTTATATCATAAAGCCATGAACCATCATACTCAGGGGAGCGATTTAGAACCATCATGGTCCTCTTGTTTATGCTTATTGTATTGTACTACATGACAACAATATATCCTGCGGTGAAGCAATCATTGACCTTATGCCACTTGCAAACTAACATATGGTATATGATACTTTTATTTTGACCAAAATTGAATATTCATGATTTGGACCAGTACTACTTTATCTTTCCCAGCATACTATCTCTCAGATGCTAAGGGTTGCAAGTCGATTGTTGTGAATAACATTTAGAAATTTTACAGCTTTAGCTGTTCACAATGGCCTAATTGGGTGCCTTGTTTGAAAATGATTTCATTTTATAGCTACTGCCTCATTTCTATTATCAAGCCCTTTTGTTGTGAGGGAGATATAGTTGTCGCAATGACAGGTCAGTTTATGTTTGTTAGTGTGATAGTTTGTCAGCGTATTTGTCCAGCAATTTACTCCTACATTAATGGATGGAATTCAAAATAACATTGCACAATAATCAGATGTGTAAATTGAAAGAATCCGCCATCATAGCGCAGTTGGTAGTGCATCAGACTCCCTATCTTCATTTATGGGTGTCATGGGTTTCGATCCCTGGTGGCAACACATATCCCTCCTGATATTTGTCTCTCATCAATAGGTTGATAATAGTAAACCTAAGTAGGATTGAACCTGGAGGCTAGGTAAGGATGTAGGTAAGGATGTAGTGGTAGTACTGGTGAGAGAAATTCAGGAATTCATTGTTAGGTACTGTTAAAGTGGTGTTAAATCCATTCAATCAATCAATCAACCGGATAGCTTCAGGGTCAAGGTCACAGCTCAAGTTCATATAATCAAATGCAGCTTGTTCTAAGCATAATATTTAAAGCGGTGTTAAATAATATCTATGATTATTGATATATTTTAAAATAACATTGCACAGTTGTTCTCTATCATTATTATTAATGCCAATGGAAAGATTTTTGTGCCCCCGTATCGGGGGGCATATTGTTTTACCGGTGTCTGTCTGTCTGTCTGTCTGCAAAACTTAACCTGCCAACTAAACATTTTCCTATAACTTCAACCCTGATTAAGTTACAATGCTTATATTTGGTTTGTAGATAGGTCTCAACAAGGCGAAGGTCAGTCCATCAAGGTCAAGGTAAAAATTTTAACCCTTTTCCTTAAAACAAAGAAAAAAATAAAAATCTTCCGTTTCTAAAGAATTCCTGTTTCGGGGGCATAGTTTTTCACAAACACATCTTGTTGTAGTAGCTTTATGGTCAAGGTTAGAGCTCAAGGTCATGTGTTAAAATCTATCTTTTCCAGAGCATTACACCTACATATTTGGATGGAATTCAAAATCTTTTGTAGTTGTGTCACTTGGAACATTTTTTGTAGATTGATCTAAAGTCAAGTTTTTGGCTCATTGTCAAGTTTTCTCGAGTCTGTTGATCCTACATTTATGGATAGATTACAACATCATATGACAGGATTGTTCTCTATCATGAGTTGATTTGAGATTTGAACATAAGATCAAAAGGGTCAGGTCACAGTGCATGGTCAAAGTAATGCTTAGTCCATACTCCCTACATTTATGAGATCAACTTCTTTTTTGCTCGGCACAAGTAAACAAGAAAATGGCATGGGAAATGAAGAAATTGCAGTTTCATATTTCATATTTTTGTGCCTGTCTTGCCTGCTATAAATGGAAATTTGACAAGAATCCTCAAATGATGGCAAACTGCACCATTCAAGTGTTCTAAAGATTAACAGGGTTGCCCCAGAAGTGGGATATGCTGCCGTCATAGTGTAGTCGGTAGCGCATCAGACTCCTAATCTTCAATAATGGGATGTCATTGGTTCGATCCCTGACGGCGGCAGATATCCTTTCTGACATTTGTCTCTCACCAATGGGTGGATGATTGTAAACCTAAGTAGGAAAGCAGCTGGAGGCTTAGGAAAGGATGTACTGGTAGTACTGGTGTGAGAAATACCAGGAATCCATTGTAGGTGCTTCAGCCGCTGCGATATAACTGAAATACTGTTAAAAGTAGCTAAAAACCCAATTCAATCAATCGATCAACCAGAAGTGGGATGAGGGGTTTGTGTCTTGAATCTCATGTTGTGGTTGCACTGTTGTGAGCCATGTTTAGTTCACTAGCTATGCGATATAATTGAAATGCTGTTGAAAATGGTGTTCAAGCCCATTAATCAATGATTCAACTGTCTATATATTGCTGATATGAAATACATAAGGTTTCACATGTACTTAGAAGCTTAATATTTTGTATCATTTTTAATAAAAACTGACTTTCAAATCTTGGAACTCTGTAAATTAAGCTGAGTATAGTCTCTTTAACAACTTCATTTTGATTGTGCAAACAATACATTTTAAACTTTCTGTCCAACACCTATAGTCGAGCATTGCACAGGACTGCTGTGTTCTTGTTTAGACTCAAATCTCTTGAGGAAAACTTTGAATGATGTAAATCATTTTATTTTTTGGCAAAAGTTAATTTCTTATAAAGGATATAACACATTTTGTTACCCTGCATTTTGTTTTCATGATTGAGCCTATTTATATTCCAGACTCTTGGTGGAAGCCTTTTATCTGGTATTAAAAATTCTGATGTGTCAACTCTTCTGGTTGCTATGGATACAAAAGTTACTCTACAGTCAGGTAAAACTCTTAGTCTATACCTACAATATGATGTTAAAGCCATTACCACACAAAAATTTTTTAGACTGGTCAAAGCGAAGAGAAGTTGCAGATGATTTCAAGTTTGTTGAATTTGGAAAGTCTTTACTTTTTAGGGTAGAAAACAATTAGGACAGAAAAGAAGCATGTTACAAGCAATTTCGTCATTGTCATTGCTGTTTAGGCTAGAAAACATCATGGACAACGAAGAAATCACTTGTAACAAGCAATTTCCTCTTTGTCAACAATGTTTTCCCAGGCTGTTTTCTTGAGAGGGGTTAAAAGTGTCATTATTTGGGAATGAGTTAAAAGAAATAGGAAAGGCTATCCTATGAATTTCTACATAAAAGTTTGTTCGCAAAATTTATTTAACCCTTTAATTTTTTTCAAAATCTTAGACTTATCCAAATCAAAGGTGAAGCAGACAACCTCACAAAGTAAGTACGAGTGAAATAGTATCCATCCTATTTGATAAAAAATATTATGGGAAAAGAAAAAAATATTTGTTACAATGTTATACTGATTTCTCAAGTATAATATCAGAAGCGTTGTAAAGGTTTATATAGGAAAGGGTTAATGCATATTACTATGATTACTTTTGCTTCTCTAAAATGTTGTTTGCATTAAGGTTTGATGGAAGATATTTGTACTAAAATAAAATTTTTACAGTTGACAGTGAGAGAGTTGTTCCCCTGAGTAACTTGGATCCCAGAAAGGATGAAGTTTTGACCTGGATTCACATTCCATATAGGGATGAGGTAATTCACATCTTTAATATAGTTACTATGGCCTTTTCTGAGAAAATGAAATGATGGATAATACAAGTATAACACTAGTGTTGAAAAACAGATTTGTTTACACTTGAACCAGGCCAAGTACAATACATTGTATAATTTTCTTCTTATTCAGAATCAAAAGAACATGCTCGTAAAAATGTGAATAAATAAGTTTTGAGAAAACATTGTTAAAGAGAGGTATCGAGGATGTACATTAAAATTTGGAATGTCTGGAATATAGCAAGGATAAACCTGCATCTGTGTCTTTCGGTCCATCAAAACCCTTGTCCCTGGTTATTTTATACTTTTTGTGACAGGGCTGCATTCAGGGCATAATCTGTCTCTGAAAGTTATTGTTGAATTCTAAAATTAAACATTCTCTTATTTATTTAAGGCTATTAATATTGTACATTTTTATGCCCCTGCATCGATAAGATTGGGAGCATATTGTTTTACCGGTATCCGTCTGTCTGTCTGTCTGTCTGCAAAACTTAACCTCCAACTAAACATTTTCCTATAACTTCAACCCTGATTAAGTTACAATGCTAATATTTGGTATGTAGATAGGTCTCATAAAGGCGCAACTGGGGAAGGTCATTTCAAAAATTTTAACCCTTTACCCGTTTCTAAAGAATTCCCGTTTCGGGGGCATAGTGTTTCACAAACACATCTTGTTTTTGTATGTAGGACTGTTTCATCAATGTTTAATCCAGACCCGATATAAGGAGAAGTGCATAGTAAAAGAACCATAACTCTTGAATGCTTAATTTTTAAGAGATTTTTTACTTGAACTTTGTTTGAAGCACATATCAAAAAGTAAAACACCTCATTGCAAATATGATATGCTATTAAAAAAATATGACAACCTTAAAACTTTTGTTGTGATTGATGTCTTTCATCCACCATTTTGTAGGAGTAACCAGTCTCTGAAGGCTCTTATTTTTAAAATGCTTGCAGATGAGCTGATTTTTTGGTGTGCAAGTCTTCAGTAAAAATTTACAAACCAAAGCCCTTGGTCTATTGATTGTTGATGATGGGGACTCAAACAGATTCATAAAGAAAAAATGGCCCGTAGGGGACTTGATATTGATGGATTGCTAGCCCTGCCCAATGACTCTGCTGGCCACGCCCTCTAACTCAGATATGAAGTTCTCCTTCGATATTAAATGGTGTTATTTTGAAAAATCTTTAGCCAGTAACATGTAACAAAGAATAAGCTTGAAAAAGCTGTAGTTAAGATTTTTAAGTCACCAACAAAATAGCTTTAGCTGTCAACCAATATTAGAACTCAAATTTCACTTCTAGCATAAAAGAATTATTTGATTGGTTGATTGATTCTGTGATTGGCAGCCATGCATGCAATACTACTTCAGAATACTTGTTTCAGTATATTTTCTCGGAGTTGTGAAAACCAATGATTGTATAGGAAGTAATAAGCAATTTCTCCCTTTCTTATTGTGTTTTTTACTACAATTTTCTTAGCATGCAGTTTTTTTTTGTCTTTGGTAAATGTATTCAAAACCTGTATATGTTAAAGTATGCATATTACATATGAATGTGTCTCTTACTGATAGACATTTGATATGTCAAGTTCAAATCCATCATAATTATAAAGTTTAGTGCATCATGTTTGTTCCCTTATATAGAATGTCTTCAACCAGTTTTACAAGCAGTCAGACAGACGTACATTCTCTCTTGCATTAATCAACAGTGGAATGTCTGTAAAATTTTCAGACAAAAGGCTGATCACTGATTTAAGGTGAGATAAGTTATTGATCTTGCATGTTAAACAAACATATTTTTTATAAACAAAAATTAAATTTCACAGTTATATCTGAAGAAAAGGTATTTGTTCTTAAAAGCATTATATTGATACGCAAAATTGCCTTCTTTTGGCATGCAGAGTCAATATTCAATAATGTAAAATAAATGAAACCCTCTACTCTCAATGCACTCAAAAATGAGGGGGTACAATTTTCATAAATACACTGGTTTTCTGTTGAAAAATACTATAATACTCCAATTAAGTACCTTCTCACAATATTATTGATTGTTTTTGTACTTGAGGGTAACGAAATAGGGAAAAAAAATTGAAGAAATGACTTAATAAATTTAACCCTTGTCATGCTGAATAAAAGCCTTGTTCAGAATTGCATTGAACTCAAAGGACTGATAACACTGATGGTCTGAATGTTAGGGTCAATATTTAGTTTGGAAATTGATCTGGTAGACAATTTTGGCATAAAGAGGACAAAAAGGTGGTATAGACTGAGATCAGACTGCACATATGTGCAGGCTGTTCTTTGTCTATGCCTCCTGTCAAAGCAGGAATATTTCTGGAACAGCATGACAAGTGTTAAGTAAGAAAATTACCTCATACCCTTCTTATTGACATTGACCCCTTTGCTTTCTATTTCAGACTAAGCTTTGGAGGGGTTGCAGATAAAACTTTTCTCAGTAAAAAATCAACTTCAAAAGCTATTGGAAGGTAGATCTACATTTTCTCACATAGCTTCCCATATTATAGATAGTAAACGGTTATACAAATATTTCAGTCTTATACAAGTGAAGAATCACTCTCAAGCCATAACTTGTCAACAAAATTTTATACTGGTTGAAATTGAAAACCACTTCAGATGATATTTGAAATTGTGTTGGTATTGAAAAACTCCACTTAATAGTATAGGAAACATTTAAACAAGTAATTTCTCCTTTTTCAGAATGTTTTCTTCAATACTTCTTTTTCTAGGACATGTATAAAGTAGGGACGCAGTGTGGTAATGGACTATCGTAATGTCATGTAACTGCATATATGCATTCTTGCTAAAAAGTCTTTAATTTCAATTATTTTTCACTGGTACATAATTGTTATTTAATGCAATATCATATGACTACATTTTAAGAAGTTACAGACAACTATTTGTAGTTCGTGAAATTTGAAAATCTTTTTGTTTTGGAATAGAAACTACCGTAATTTGTCCAAAAATTCGGACACAATAAAATAATTATTTTTTTTCGTGTCCGAATACAAAGATAATTACTCAAGCCAGTGGCCGAATTTATAGATAAATCGTCGTGCGGCCGGGAACAACCATTGCCGATTTTCATGAGACACAAACTATTTTGCTTAGACACTGAATTCATTTCGACAGTAAATAAACTTGATATGTGTTACGCATTACGTTCGTAAATTTATTTATTATTATTTTTTTTTTTTTTCAGATTGTTTCAAGATACCGGCGAAGACGACGTGAAATTAATGATCATTGAATTCACTGATTAAAAACCTTAATAAACGATTTACATTTCTAAAATGCTGTTTTTCTTCGTTTTAACGATTGATAGAATCCCACATATCACCGTAAAAAATACGACAAGATCGTAACTGCAGCGTGTTCAGGCAAAATTGTAACGACGTTTCGGTAGTCAAAGTCTGATTTTGAGAGGATGGTAAATTATTTTTCTGTCATTATGTACAATCATCGTCGGTTGAATTGAAAAAAAAGGGGGATATTAATATGGAGAGCTTAACAAAATCTTCGCATTTTAATTGTTCGGGTATTAAAGTGACCAAGAGATAAGAAGTAAATTGTCAGTTAAAATAAAACTGTCGCAATTAAAATCACGGCATCGGTCAATTAAGACAGTTTTTCTCTGATCTGCTTGACGTAAATCATCGCATGATATTGCCCGCAAATTTAAAGTAAATGCGGTTGCCTACCTGTGAGAAAAAATCCTTTTTTTTTTTTAAAATTATATCCGTAATGTTTTGAGAGTATTCAGACAGTCGATTACACCATGTGAACTTTCGGCATAATGACAAGGGTAAAAATTCGGTCACCAAAAATTCTGACGGGGTACGCGTCTGGCACGTGCCAACTCCGGAAACTCTCCCAAATATAGCCCAACATCTGGCGGCGGCGCCTTTGATCACCTTTCCTCCCTCGTAGTAAAATAAACTGTACCCGAAAAACCTTTACTTTATATTTGTCAAATGAGAC
This sequence comes from Fragum fragum, assembly GCA_946902895.1. NCBI lineage: Eukaryota > Metazoa > Mollusca > Bivalvia > Cardiida > Cardiidae > Fragum > Fragum fragum. Next base: position 5,796,896 of record OX336372.1, on the reverse strand, counting down.
TTGTTACATGTGTTTGATTGAACAGTATGAGATTAAATTTTCGGATTATTAAAAGAAGCGTGGAACAGAATCGGTAATTTATTTTAATCTACCAATATTATATACCCCCTTTCGGAAGAGAAGTTGATGATTTTGTGACAAATTAACAATTAAATTTCTCGCATTTTCCGTATTTAGTGAAAACGTCGTAGCTACGACTGACTCTTTTCAAAGCATATCATTGCATTTTTTTTCTTGATTTGATACGGCCGATGACAATACCTTCGATGAGCTCCGGATACGAGGGAAGTGTAGTTAAATCGAAAGTAGGTTCAGGTCAATTTGACTAATTTTATAGGGTCGCGCATGTTAATCGTAGCCAATCCCTTCAGAGCAGGTCCTGTCGGGGAAAGAAAATTAAGAAATCAGAGAGAGAAACCAAGCGTGATATTTTAATTGCATCACCTTCACGGTTCGTAGCTTGAGGATATCGAGGTGCGTGCCTATTCTCGGTCACTGTTATAAAGAATATACACCTGTTGACACTTCAGACAGAGATACTGATCGCCAAGATCCCAAATTGCCGATAATGGATGTGGTATTTGTTAACCCGATATTTTATGTTGGCAAATTCGGTGTCCGAATTTATAGATAAATTCCAGACATCATTTGTCCGAAATTAGAGGCACAAAATTAATTATTTCATGAAATAATTAATGGTGTCCGAATTCTTGGAGTGTCCGAATATATGGACAAATTATGGTATTGTTGATAATAAAGAAATTGCTTGTAACAAAAAACTCTTGTAAAAAGTAATTTCTTCTTTTCCACAATTTTCCCAAAGCCTTATTTTTGAGGGGCATCAGAAAACGGAAAAAGAACTGGATTCCATGAAATAACTTCTGATGCCATGGCAACCAAATGAAAAACTGAAAATATCTTCTCTTATCCTAGAGCTTTCAAATTTGCATACACTATCTGATTGGCCATTTTCTTTCCGTGTTATATGTTTCTAACCAAAAATATTTGCGAAATAACCTTGTTTTGATATCCATGTCCAATTTCCTGTCGAAGGATGGTGGGTGGTGCAAACACTCTGTCAATTCCACATTTTGACCCACCGAGGAAAAAAACTTTTTACTAGAAATTTCTTCATTTTCCACAATGTTTTCTCAAGTATAAAATCATAATAACGTAAAATTCCAGGTTTGTATAGGTAAGGGTTAAGTCAACAACATGCTTGTTAAGTGTTTTTACTAGAAGTTTGAACTTGTAGAGCATTCTTATTAAAGTCTGTACATATTACCACACTACAAGATTTTTGACTGATCCAAATTCAAAGGAGCAGCAGACAACAATTTTGAGTTAATGAAATTTTAGATATCCTTTATTTTCTAGCTCACTTAAGCATGAAGTGCTCATTGTGAGAAATTTTGATCATACTCTGTCTGCCGTGTCATCAATTTTAAAATGACATCTCCTCCTAAACAATTGGGCCAAATTCAACCAAATTTGGCAGAAATGTTCCTTGGGTGGTGTCCTTCAAAAATTGCTAAAGGAATTGAAATCCGTTGAAAACTCATGGCAACAAAACTGAAATTTTAAAAAAATCTTTAAAAATTATCTCCTGACCCAGAAGGCGTAGAGCCTTGATATTTTGCCTGAAGCATCAGTACATTGACCTCTTTCAGAATTGCTAAAATCGTCACTTTTGGGTCCACAGGGGGTAGTCCCAAAGGGGGGGGGCTTATAAAGAGATAAGGATTTTTAGAACGACATCTCCTTCCAAACCGCTGGGAAAATTTCAACCAAATTTGGCAGAAATGTTCCTTAGGTGGTGCCCTTTAAAAATTGCTAAAAGAATTGAAATCTATGGAAAACTCTGGTTGACATGGTAACAAAACTGAAATTTTAATAAAATCTAAAAATTATCTCCTCCTGACAGAGAAGCTGTATTGTCTTGATATTCTGCTTGCAGCATCAGTACATAGACTATTTTCAGATTGCTAAAATCATCATCCTTGGGCCTCAGAGCTAGGGGGGCATATGTAGAAATAAAGAAGGATCTTAGAATAACATCTCTTCCCAAAACACTTGGCCAATTTTAAAAAAAAATGGCAGAAATGTCCCTTAGATGGTGCCGTATTAAAATTGATTAAAGTGGCTGATCTCCTTTAGAATAATAACGAAAAGAATTGAAATCTGTTAAAAAAAATTGGTTGTCATGGCAACATAAGTTGATTTTAGTTAAATTTTAAAGGAGGTCTTCTCACAACCCAGTTAGTATTAGGCCTTGAAAAAAGAGCCTTTTCTCAGGTGAGGGTCAGGGCCACTGGCCCTCTTGTTTGGTAGAAACATGGTGGATAATAAAGAAATTGCTTTTCACAAGCAATTTCTTCATTCTTACAATGTTTTCCAAAGCCTTCTTCTTTAGGGGCCTAAAAAAGTGAGATTGTTTGGAGATTGGTTAACATTCCCTTGTGATAATAATGTTTGAAATTTTCAGGAAATGGGATGAAAGTTTACTTGAAGATGTTTTGACATGTTTGACTGAGGAGCTTGGAGCCTTTAATGGTGGTCCTCAAGACAACTACAAGGCCTCTGTAGGGGCTTCCTTTTTCTTTAAATTCTTTACAAGAGTTAGAAATCTTGAGGTAGGATATGTTCTTTAAACATTGCAGTGTATAACAGTTCATCTGTGTGTCTGACCAATATTCATCATAATATTCGAGTTAAATCCACCGACAGCAAGATTTGGTAAGAAAGAGGTACCCCTTATAAACAGTAAATCTTATAGAATCTACCAATTACCTTATTTCCTTTTGTTTTTAGCTCACCTGAGCACGTAGTGCTCAAGTGAGCTATTGTGATCCCCTTTTGTCCAGCGTCCGTGTTAAAAACTCTGGTTGCCATGAAAAGTGAAATTTTAAGATAATCTTTAAAAATCTTCTCCTCCTGACCCAGAAGGCGTAGAGCCTTGATATTTTGCATGAAGCATTAGTATATTGATCTCTTACAAAATAGCTAAAATCATGATCCTAGGGTTTCCAGGGGCAGACCCAGGGGGGGGGGGGGTATAGGCATGAAGCATCAGTTCACAGACTTCTTTCTTATTTCTGAAATTATAACCCATGGAAAAAGTTTTTTCCTTCTTTCAAATCAGCACTAAAGCCTTGGAATTTGTAATTTAGACTTTTGGATCCCCAGGTTCATAGTCTTTATATGTAATTGTGGCACACTTGTTTCATAATCCTAACCTTAACATGAAATTAGACTGTTGAAAGAAAAATAACCTTTATCTCAGGTGAGCGCCCTAGGGCCAACGGCCCTCTTGTTTATTAGAATCATCAAAATTGCATTTAGCCCAGGACATATTTTAAATACTTATACCAATCTCATATAGCTATACATAGTGTTAGTGTGTCATACCTGTATAGCTGATTCTAAGCCATCTTTATTGATGCCATATTTTGATGCACAGCAATTCATAAGAATTTACAAACAAAGGGACAAAAGCTATTGCTCTGGATGACAATGACAGTTTTTCTAGCTGAAAAGAAGCATAAAAATATATTTGATTGTTTCATTGAGTTTGAGTTTTTCATCAGAGCTCATTTTAATTGATTATGAACAGGTGTAAATTTTGAAATACATTTAAGAGTTAAGTCAAGATGAAATTTTAATTATCATTTAAAACTTTAGAAAATTTGATTATCATTAAAAGCCTTAACTAAAATCTATTACACCTTAACTTTTTTATACATTTTTTATCAAATACAAATGGTAAAGTTTTATGTTCAAGTTTCAGACAAATATGGATCAATGCTTGTTGTCCCCTGTAACATTACTTCCTGTCTCAAGTTCCCAATACTTTGACCCCTGTACAGACCCAGATCAGTCAGATGAGGATGCTCTAGGTAGACCAGTTCCCAATGTGTCATCAGAGGCTATAGTATCAGGAGAAGCTGCGTTCCTGGATGATATTCCTAAACTAGATGGTTTGTAAATTATTCTCTCATCCATTTATAGTCTTTTTTTTAGAGATATTCTTGTTTTGTAAGTATGAAACATACACATTTCTTATATATATTTATTCTATGGTAGTCTATGAAAAAAAAAGAAAAGACAAACAATCTAGTCTTTTTTTAATTCATCTATTGAAGTTTTGAATAAGTTTAAGATGGAGATCAGTAGGTGAGATTTGTGCTATGTATAAACATTTAACTGGCTGAACCCGTTCCAAACAGACAAAATTTTAGACTGGCCCAAATTAAAAAGGGTTGCAGACAACAATTTCAAGTTGATGAAATTTTAAAGATCTTTGTCTTTCTAGGTGGAAAAAATTGTGGATAATGAAGAAATTGCTTGTTCACGCGATTTGTCCATTTTTCACAATTATTTCTATGCTTTATTCTTAAGGGGTGTAAAAAAGCATGTTTGTGTTGGAAAGGTTTAACCATTTATATAAAATCAAGCAGGACAGGTAATCCTTGATAATGCATTATTATACCCCCCAAAACTATGTTTGGGGGGTTAATAGGAGTCGGCTTGTTGGTTGGTCGGTCCGTCTGTCTGTAGCTTTTTGGTGTCCCCTCAATTTTTCGGCAACTTTGGACGGATTTTATTCCAACTTCACTGATGTAATCAGTATCAAGCAAAGATGTTCATATCCTATTTTGGTTACGGTTCATTGATTTTTGACAGGGTTATGGCCCTTTGGTGAAAAACGTGTCTGCTCAATTTTTCAGCAACCATTGGATGGATTTGATTTAAATTTTACAGAAAGACTCGGGTATAAGTCAGACATGTGCTTATTCTATTTTGGTTATGGTCCATTGATTTTTGTTGGAGTTATGGCCCTTTGGTGAAAAATCGTTGTCCCTAAATTTCTCAGCAACCATTGGACAGATTTGATTCAAATTTCACAGAAAGACTTGGGTATAAGTCAGACATGTGTATATCCTATTTTGGTTATGGTCCATTGATTTTTGATGGAGTTATTGCCCTCTTGTGAAAAGTCCATTTTTTGTTACGGCCCTTTGGCGGATAGCACTTGTATATGGACAAGCGCTGTTGGGGGGTATTAGTCCGCTTTGCGACAATCTCTAGTTTACCATCAGTCTGTTACAAACACTATTTCAGGTGAGCTCTTTTTGAGCTTTGTCCAGAGTAAACGAGCTCATGCAAAGATAATCAGTGTTGATCCAAGTGAAGCATTACAGATAGATGGAGTACATGGCTATGTGGATTATAGAGATATACCTGGGAGAAATCTTTGGGGAAGTGTGGAGAAAGATGAGGAAGTGTTTGCTTCTAAAGAGGTAAGTTTTATATGCCAATTTGATCTGTCTAGACTCAAATGAGGTCCTACAGATGATGAGAACATGATTACATGCTAAAGAGATAAACAGGTCACAGATTTTCTATGGATAGCCCATAATATCACAAATAGCTAATAACAAAGTTGATTTTGTGGTCAAGATCGGGCTTCTTTGTAAGAATAGTCTGATCTGACAAAAGTGGCATATAACAAAATATATTTTTCAGACCCCCGCAGTATCAGGATCTAATCTATCATGAGGAAAGATGGGGAGGTGTATCTTTAGTAGAGGTCTGCTATTTCTGGAACCACTGGTGGCGCTATTGTTATAGTGTTGTGTGTTAATCTGCTACTATTAGTGGGAAAACTTTGCCTTGAACATATTACCAAAAGGTCCTGAATTTTTACATCTTAAATGTTATATGCAGGAAAATATCCTTAACAAAAATTTTTGTCAGAGAGACATAAAAGGAACTTTTTAAAATACTCTTACCACTAAAACCAGAAAATCTATAGAATTAGTATTTAGCATGTTGAATCTTCTAGTAAACATCTAGGAAGTTTGTTCATGGTTTTTATGTCCCTGTGATTTTATAATTGGGAAAAGTTGTAGAAAAAGAAGAAATTGCTTGAAGAAAAGCTATTTCTTTTTTTTTCTAAAATATTTTCGACCCTACTATTTTTTTTTCAAATTGAATCCACTTCAAATTTTCATCTGCAAACCTATGAATTTGGTCAGGTCTAAAATTTTGCAGAACAGGATTTTATTTTTGTAATAGTACCTCTTCCATTCTCTGATAGTGGGTTATAGGTGGTGACTAATCTTATTGATAAACAACTGATGTTTTTATAACTCAAGGCAGCAGCAAGTAGTGGTGGTTTTGTTCAAAATCTTATATTTTTTATTATTGCAGTCAGGTTTACTTGACCAAATCCCCTCTTTGCTTCTACTAAAGGAACTGACATCAATATACAAATATGTATCGTTGTTTGTGAATTTGTTTATAATTTCTTGAAGCAATATATGAAAAAGTAAATTCATGCATGAAATTAACCAACGTCTGGAAGCCATATCACTAATGTACGTTGTGATAAAGGGCAACTTTGACTGGTACAAATAATTTCTATCATTTTGACCCAATACCACATAATATTGTTATTAGAAGCCCCAAAGAAAAACATTTATCAAGCTTGCAACAAGCCATTTCTCCTTTTCTCACAATCTTTTATGAATAATTTATATCCTTTTTATTATACGCCGCAGGAGGGGGTCGTATATTGGCGTCATCTTCTCCGCCTGTCTGTCCGTCCGAACATACGTATGTCCACTTTTCTCGTGAGCGCACTCCTCCTAATTTTCTGGATCGATCTTTTTGAAACTTGGTCAATGTTATCAACCTTAATTGGCAGATGTGCATGAAGTAAGGATTTTATGGTTCATTGATTTTATTCCAGTTATGCCCCTTAAAACTTAGTCTCTTGGGCTTATTGAAATTGCAGCCTTGTGAACGCAACTCCTCCTACAATTCTTGCTGGATCTAAATGAAACTTGGTTGATGTTTTCACCTTAATTGGTAGATGTGCATGAAGTAAGGATTTTATGGTTCATTGATTTTATTCCAGTTATGCCCCTTAAAACTTAGTCTCTGGGGCTTTTTGATATTGCAGCCTTGTGAACGCAACTCCTCCTAAGTTTCTGGCTGGATCTAAATGAAACTTGATGGATGTTATAACCTAAATTGGTAGATGTGCATGAAATAAGGATTTTATGTTTCCTTAATTTTTCCCTGACTTATGCCCCCTTAAAACTTAGTATCTGGGCTTATTGAAATTGCAGCCTTGTGAAAGCAACTCCTCCTAACTTTTGTCTTGATTTAAATGAAACTTAGTCAATGTCCTCACCATAATTTGTAGGTGTACATGGATCAAGGATTTTATGGTTCATTGATTTTTGCAAGACTTATGCCACTTGGACCTTTCAATCAATCAAACATTACAAACAGTTTGAAATTGACAATTAAAAAAGGTAGTCTGCAAATGTTTTGAATTTGGTTCTGTCAAAATAAGTAGTATCTACAATTATTTTTTCTTGAAACAGCAGCAAAGTTGTGGCGTATATTGTGACGATGGCACTCTTGTGTTATTTGTTTGAAACTTATTTTCCAATTTTATTGTACTTTGAAATGCAATTTCTTTCAGTACGGACCAGTGTAAAATTTTGTTGTCTGGTAACTGATATCCTAGACTGGTTTGACTAGGCCTACTAGATTCTAGAAGGATCAAAGGATCATTTGAAAACAGACAATTGAGTAGTGACCTGAGTAGCAAACTGGCTACATAAGAATAGGTTCAATGTTGACTTGTTCGTTAATGATGAGAACTTTAGTACCAGTCAAAGTCGCCCATCAAAAAATGAACGCCTTAAACCCTCTGTGTTCTACAAGCATGTATTTAATTTTATAGAGGATTGCTATTTATAAATACATTACCATGTACCTTGGATAGAAAGTCTGTGCTGCCAACATGAGCAATTTTTTCTACGATATAACTTGGGAAGATGAGTATGATCTCACCAATTCTTTTATATTCAGGGGCAGCACTAGTAAGCAAATAATAATAACCAAACTTATGAGGTCAACCAAATTTCAAACTTTTTACTCATTAACTGGTCTAAATTGATTGAAGTTGCAGACGAAAATTTAAATTTTATAGAATTATAGATTTTTATGCCCCCTCATCATAAGATTAGGGCATATTGCTTTACCGTTGTCTGTCTGTTCTTCATTTAGTCTTTCCATGTGTTGATCTGTCTGTCTGTCTGCAAAACTTAACCCAAAAATTTAACAATGCTCATATTTGGCATGATGATATATCTCCATAATAGGCATCTCCTTATGTCAAGGTCATGTGATAAGTTCAAGGTCACAAACCAAGGTCAAACATTTAGTCCTGTTGTGTTTCTCAAACACATTTTGTTTTTTAACTTTCTAGGTTGAAAACATTGTGGAAATTGCAATTTCTTCATTTTTCACAATGTTCCCAATTGTTTTTCTTCAGAGGCATCAAAAGGCATCATTGTGTGGGAATGGGTTAACTCATTCCACAATGGGTTAACTCATTTCCACACAATAATGCTTTCAGGTGCCCCTCAAGAAAAGCAATTAAGGAAACATTATGATTATGAAATTTTCGTCTTCAAGTCATTTCAATTTGGACCAGTCTAAAATTTAGCCGTCTGGTAATAGTTTACAATATTTCTGTTGACTTAAATTCTTGTTATTTTGCTATATTATACCAAAATTTGCCTTCTTCACAATAAACTAAAATTCTTCTATACCTTTGACCTTATTTTTGTGTTTCAGGTAGTTTGTATAGGACAGTTTATAGGGGGAATATTGGCTAACAGCAGAGAAATAGCCAGGACTGCTGCTTCTGTGGTTAAGGTGGAATATCAAGATCTTAAACCTATCTTAACTATACAGGTAAATGTTTCTTAAAACATCATATAGATGCTGAGGGTGTAAGCCCATTCCATGTGTAAGTTCCTGGATAAAGATAACTGATTGGTCTGTGAAAAACAGTTGTAACTGTCTATAAATTTAAAGGCAGCTACAAATGTTTTGCACTGGCCTATTGGATTGTGGGATAAATTAATTTTAGGTGGAAAGGAGGAGTGTTGGTAGTTACTAGAGAAATGGCTGCTTTTTATTTGGTAAATATGAAATTACAGGATCTGAAACTATCCTCAGTATAGAAGTAATTTCAATTACAATGCTGGTCTAGAGTAACCCTGCATAATCCTTTCCTATTTTGCAAAATTTTAGACCTGTCCAAGTTCAAAGGTTTTGCAGACGAAAATTTAAATTGGGTTTAAATTGGAAAATAACCCTTCAGTTGGGTAGAAAATATTGTAGAAAAAGCAATTTTTTCTTTTCCACAATGTGGTCTCAAGTATAAAATCCCGGGTTTGTACAGGAAAGGGATAAGCAGCCTATGCAGGCAGCATAGACAAAAATCATCCTCTTAACATGCAGTCTATTCAGTGTTTATAATACCTGCTTGTCTTTTTACTAACTTAAACTCAATTGTTAAATCTAAATACAGATGAGCCTTTTTTCCTTAAAATTTACAAAGAAACTTTTTACAGCAATTTTAGTTACAAAGTAGAAGAAGGGTATATTGTTGTCACTGTATCTCTGTCCATCTATCTGTTCATCAGTCTGTTGGTAGACTTTTGTGTTTCTGTACTCTAACTCAAGAACCAAATGTCATACAACCTTGAAACTTGTATAAAATTGTTACCATTTACCATAAGAAGTGCCCTGTTGTTTTCCGGTTATGTAGGTCAAAGATCAAGGTCACATTTGAACTTTGATTGATAGCCATTACTGTGCTCTAACTCAAGAACCAATTGACCAACAACCTTGAAATTTCATACAGTTCTTGTCAATGACCCATGGAAAGGCCAAAATTGTGGCCCCATGAGTGCTAATAAGGAAATTGTCATTAATTGTCATTAAGGCCCCTTTTCCCATGTTTTCCAATGGAATGTTCCTATTTTCAATATGGTTCATCCTTTTGACAAAACAAAAATTCTGAGCAAGTTAAATGAAGATTGGGCCAAAACTGTAGCCTGGTGGTGGCACATATTCTTTCCGACATTTGTCTCTCACAAATGAGTGGATAATTTCAACTCAAACCCAAGTGGGATAGCAGGTGGAGGCTAGGAAAGGATGTAATGATGGTACTGGTATGAGAAATACCAGGAATCCATTGTTAAGTGCTTCAACCGCCGTGATATGGTGAAAATACTGTTAAAGTGTCATTACACCCCATTCAATTATTCAATTTCATTAAGATTTAGCTAAACTTTGGTTGACAGCCATTACCGTGCTCTAACTCAAGAACCAATGACAAACTTGAAACTTTGTACAATTGTTGGCAATGACCAAAGGAAGTGCCCTTTTGTTCTGGGTTTTGTTGGTCAAAGGTTAAGGTGTCAATTCAACTTATGTTGAAAACCATTTCCATGTTCTCTCATAAACAATTTGACCTAGTTCCTGGAAACTTTATACACATGTTGTCCGTGACCCAAGGAGGTGCCCTTAGTTTTTCGGTCATGTAGGTCATTTGTCAAGGCCACAATTTAAAATTTTTGGTAATTGCAGGTCAACGTTAAAATGTGCTTCTTCTGAGACAAAGCACTGGTGGGGAGGGGGGTATAAGTTAGCTTCATGATAATTCTAATTTTAATTGTTGTTATTTCCTTTTTTGAAAATATTTGAAAAGCTATCTAATATCTTTTTTACAAGCAAGTTAGATAAAATCACCAGATATCATACTTAATTAAATATTACTTGAGCAAGTGTTAAAAAATCATATCAAGGTATGAAATTACCAGATCAAAAGGGGTCCTTACCTGTATGTATGTTCAATTTCTGTTGCCCACACAATAAGTTTAACTCATGATGTTATTTTTATACATTCAGGAAGCTATTGAGGCTGACTCCTATATAGGTGAACTACTTGAACAGAGCTGTGGAGATGTTGACAAGGGTTTTGAGGAATCAGAGCACATTATAACAGGTATAACAGAAAATTATCAATTATATTGTTCTCCAGGAGTAAAGTTTTTACACCCATGACCTTTACCCTTTACCAGACGGCATCAAAAGTTGGAGTGGATTAAAATTTGAAAACAGAATTATGTATATAACCCATTACCACACAACAAATTTATACTGGTCCAAAAGTGAAAGAAGTTGCAGACAACAATTTTAGTAAATGAAATTTTTAATTGCCTAATGATTTTGGTTAGCAAACATTGTGGAAAATGAAGCTATTTCTTCATTTTACACAATGTTTTCCAAAGTTTTTTCTATAGGGCGTAAAAAAACAGGATTGTTTTGGAACAGGTTAAACCAATTTAAGTTGAATTAATTGGCCAATTATTGGTGGCTAATTCAAAATACTTTGAACAGCCTTTCTTAATAAAGCTAAAATTCCTATTTTAGTTAATGCTCTTTCATAATAGTAGCTACAGGCATTCTGCTATTGCAAGTGGTTGATATGTAGTGAACTTAACCCTTTCCTGTTCAAACCTGGGAGTTTACCTCACTGTAATTTTAGGAAAATATTGTGGAATAAGAAGAAATTGCTTGTAACAAGCAATTTCTTCTTATCCCACAATATTTTCTACCTTAAGAGATGGCTTCATGTCAAATTGCATCCAACTTATTGTCTGAAACCTCTTTCAATTTGGAAAAGTCTGAAACTTCAAAATAGGGAAAGGGTTAAATTAAAGACAAGCTGTTGACAAGGGTTTGATGATGTAAATGTAAAAAATGACAAGGTCATATAAAGATACACACACACACAAATGCAAACACACACATCCAAAAAAACTATAACACAAGACCAAAGCTAGATGCAGTTATCTTTACAAAATTATTTCTTACAGTATTCTTAAAGGGTTTCAAAGGAAGAGATGATGAACCCATTACCAGACAAACCTTAGAAAGGTGAAAGAGCCTACAGACAGCACTTGACAATGCACAAGAATCAAAACATGTTACATATTGTGAGAGCAAAAGGAATATCTCTTTCCACAATGTTTTCCTAAAAATATTCTTCAGATATAAAATCAATGGATATTAGTTAAGTGAAATGAATAAGAGTTAAATGTTAATGGATGGATAGCTGCATTCAATCTCAAATCAGTTTGCCAATCAAATCATTTATTTAGACTGGAAGTGAACTTTGAATTTTGACATTAATTTTAAGCGTTTCTGTTGGTTTAGCAAATTAAACATCTCGAGCTGTAAATACGATGTTTAAGTTGTTACCAAGGATTTGCATTTTTTTCTTATGTCCCTCACCTCATATTTTACATAATATTGTATTCTATAATCTCAGTAAAACTGGCATTTCGGAAGTCAGCAGATGTAGCCAATGACCCATAGGGGTGTGGAATTCCCATGCTTGACTCATCCAACATGGGCTTTTCTAGTTGCAACTAAGTACATTTTTCAAGGTCAATTGTATTGGGATAAGTAAATACCATGGTGAATCTTGAAATGGTATAATGTAGATCTCAAATATAAAACACTATATTTGAAAATAATCACAATGATTACATTGAAAGGTAGAAAATATTTCGGTTAATAAAGAATATGCTGGGTTCCAGCATTTCTGTATTTTCAACGTTTTCACAAATCTATCTCTTCATGTCTTATCATTGACGGATTCATTTTAAATCTGGACAAAGAGAAAATCATGTCTCACTTGTACGGTGATAAGTGGAGAAAATCTATGTTCTTGCATGAATGGCCTGTGAATTATAAGATTGAGTTTTTGTAGGTGAATACAGTGTTGGAGCACAAGAACATTTTTACATGGAAACCTTTGGATCCCTAGCCATACCAAAAATAGAAAATAATGAGTTGGAAGTATATGCTACAAGTCAGTGTCTGTTAGGAGTCCAGGTACTCATTTACTCTAGTCCTGTTGAATGAAAGGCAATCAGAAAATTTAGACAAAGATCAGACTGCTGCATAATGTCTATACATAGTCTGCCAATATTGTTATAGTCCTGGATAGTTTACCCATCAACTGCTTAACCCATTTACAGACAGCAAAATTTTAGACTTGTCCAAACTGAAAGAGGTTGCAGACAATTACAGATGTAAAAATTTTTAGATTTGTTCAACTTTCTGGGTAGAAAACATTTTGGAAAATGAAGAAATTGCTTGTAACAGGCAATTTCTTCATTTTCCACAATGTTTTCAAAACTTTTTTCTTGGGGGTATCTAAACACGCCATTGAGTGGGAATGAGTTAAACAAATGAGATTGGGTGTGTATATAATTCTAGAGTTGATTGTGAATTCTGATCAGACTGTGCACATAAACAGTCTGATCTTGGTCTTTCCTTCGCACACATTTAAAATTTTTGGACTGGACAGGCACAGGCTAAATGCATGTCTGGACAGATTTTTATCTAATGGTTACTTGTGTTGAAACATTTTTGGGTAGCAGAAGCATTGATCATTTAACAGATTTCAATTTCCTACAACAAGATGGAAAAAGATTTAAAAAAGCAAGCAAAAGAGGGACAATTGGCAGACATTGCTGAGAAGAAGTTACTTTTTACAACTGCCACTATAAGTAATTTTGTTTCACACTTATCTGAACTTGGCTAGGATTTATCTGTACCATTTTATTTATATGTTATGACCCTACATCCAAAGATCTGCTTAGTGTTTTTTCTCTGTCTGTATGTTTGTTTCTCTGTCTGTATGCATGTTTTTTTTCTATCAGACTTTTTGTGGTGGCAAGATCAAGGTTTTCTGTGAAGTTCAAATACCAAGGTGACATTTCTGGAAATTAGCTGTTTGAGAAAATATTCCTATTTAACAAACACATACATGTTTTATCATTATAATTATTTCTTTGGTGCATCAATATTATACTGAACTGGTTAATATTTTCTTTAAGGCTGAATATGTATTTTGAGCTCGAAATTCAAGATGAATTAGTTTTAAGCTAACTTGTCATTAATGACAGGGATGTTGAATGAAGTAAGAAGGCTTTAACCCTTATCATGCTGATCCCAGAATATTCATGCTTGACAATGGTTTTGGCAGGTGTATAGACTTAGATCAGACCCCAAAGATGTACAGTCTGATTTTAGCCTACACTACCTGCTTGTTGTTCTGAGAGAAATCTTTAAACACAAGATCTATCTAATTATGTGAAAGTTTTCAAATATTTCATCAATTATAATTCAATTTTCAGGAAGACATTTGTGGTGCTCTGAATTTACCTCAAAACAAGGTGATATGTAAAGTAAGGAGAGTAGGTGAGTGATGATGTGCTACAGGGAGTTTAATCCATCACCACACATCAAAATTTTAGACTGGTCCAAATTGATGGGAGTTGCAGATGATAATTTAGAGTTTGTGGAATTTAAGATTTTTTCAACTTTCTGGATAGTAAACATTGTGTAAAATGAAGAAATTGCTTGTTACAAGCAGTGTCTTCATTTTACACATTTTGTTCCTAATTGCTTTTTTTATTGAGGGTTTTCAAAAGGCGTCACTGTGTGGGAGTGGGTTAATCCATTATCAGGTGCTAAATATTAAATGGGTCTGAATTCAAAGAAGTTGATGACTACAATTCTAAGTGGGAGAAATTTAAAAAATTATGGTCTTTTTTGGGGTAGAAAAACATCACAAGCATTTTAATTTTGAACATTCTTTTTCCATGTCTTATCTTTGAAGTCTTAAAAAGCATCACTACACTACACCTATTTCACCTCAATGAAGGTTTTAGATACCCCCAAGAAAAAAGTTAGCATTGTGGAAAATGAAGAAATTTCTTGTTATAATTTCTTCATTATCCACAATATTTTCTACCTGAAAGGTTAAAAAAATCAGAATTTCACAAGCTTGAAATTGTAGTCTGCAAGTCCTTTCAATTTGGACTAGTCTGGATTTTTGCCGTCTGATAATGGGTTAAGCAGTTGATAAACTCTTGTTCAGCCCTGTCCCTGTAGTTTAATTATGAGTTTGCTTAGTTATCATAAACTATGTTATTATTTACACTCCATAAAATGGCAAAGAGAGTGACCTACATCTATGTGCGGCTGCATGATTCTGTTAGGCTAGGTAGTTATCATTAGCCCTTGTCATGCTAAATGTTTATCCTTTATTCACAAAATTTTATTTTTTTTGTCAATTTTAGATCTTCCTTTTGTATAAATGTTTTCTCAACCCTAAAAGAACAAGCAGGTTTTGTAGACTAATATCAGACTATACATATATGCAGGCTGATCTTAGTCTACACACCTGCCACAACTGTTTCCTAAACAGGAGTATTCTGGGATCAGCATGCCAAAGGTTAACTATGTTACCATGCACCCTCCATGAAATGGCAGATGGGCAAAGAGAGTAACCTCTGTCAATGAGTGGCTGCATGTTTGTGTGAGGTTAAGTGGATGGGATGTGTGTGTTTTTATGAGTTGGGAAAGACTTATCTTATAAAATTTATTTTTGGCAAAAGCATGCCTTCTAGATTTACCAATGGATTTCAAAATAACACTACTCAAATCCTTCATGAGGTCTTCTGTATTTTGAATTTTTTATCTCAACTGGCCAAAGCCAAAGGAGCTATTGCTATGGCATTGTGTCCTTCATGAATCAGTCAATAAATATTAATTAAAAAGATATTCTCATAAACATCTGGATAATTCCAAACAAGTTTCATATAAATAATCCTTTAGCAAACCTTTTTCAGATTCCTTCAAAGGATTTTTATCAGATAAAAATTTTGGAATACTTCTTTTTAGAATGTCATGACAAGATTTTAATAAAATTTCCAAGGAATGACCTCATATACGTTTTTTCAAATGACTTGAAAAGCAAGATTTTCATGAGTTTTTCTAGTCTCGGTATTATGCTAGAAACTGAAGAGCTTGAATAAAATTTTAATGGAAGGATCCTTGTGGGATCCTTTATGAGATTTCTACGAGGTATGATCTTGTGAAAAATATTACTTTTATGGGCAAAGTATTGTCTTATGTTGTATTTAATGAAACTTTGAAATACTTCTCTTCAGACGCTACAGGCTTAATTTCATCAATATTTCACACATGAATGTTCCTGGGTGACTTTTAGTACTAGATTTCTTTGAAAGTTTTTGATCTTCAGCTTAAATTGGTGGAACTGATGCTTTTAGATTAGACCTAAAATTTAATGACAGGTAATCAATGCTGCTGAATGTCCTAAACAGATTGTATCTTTGTTGGTTCATGGGAAGTATTTTTTTTAGATTGAAGAGCTGTTGCATGTGAGACCTTTCCCTTGTTAACAAAAAGCCAAAACCCTTTGATACTCTCCTGTAATAAGAGCAATATTGGGCAAAAGCTCCTCTAGTTAAGGTTTTTGCTTTGTATTCATTAAATAACTATTAACGATATTTTTTGATAGAATGTTTTATATCAATTTAACCCATACCAGATGGCATAATATTAGACTGGTCCATATTGAAACGAATTGTAGATGACAATTTAAACATGATATTTTAGATATTTCAACTCTCTGGGTAGAAAATATTGTCTAAAATCAAGAAATTGCTTATTTTCCAAATTGTTTTCTTGAGGGGGGTCAAAAAGTGTCATTGTGTGGGAATGGGTTAAGATAGTTTCAAATTTCTAATATATTATATACAGGTGGAAGTTTTGGAGGCAAGGATGTCAAAAATCCATTGATTAGTGTACCCACAGCTGTAGCTGCACACAAGTATGTACAGTCTTTATATTGATTAAGAGACCACAATGTAATCATTCCAATGCATAATTGAATGTTCTTCATTTTAATTACCAGAGGTGTGGAATTCCCATGCCCGACTTGTCCGACACGGGTTTTTCTATCTGCGGGCAAGTTCATTTTTCGAGGCTACTTGTCCATGGACAAGTAAATATCAGGGCAAATCTTGGAATGGTACTAAATAGATAGAGAGATTTAGGAGTGCAACGTTTGTATCTAAGGCTAGAAAATATTGTTTTTAATGAAGAAAATGCTGAGTTCCAGCATTTCTTCTTTAAAAATAATGTTTTCTCAAAATTTATCTGTTCTTCATCTTTTCACGGGCAAGTCCATTTTGATCCTGGACAAGTAGAAAATCACATTTTACTTGTCCAAGGACAAGTAGAGAAATTGTGTATTTCCACATCCCAGATTACTTTCTAAATCCGACCAAGTAACGCCCAATTATGTGTCCAAAATGGTAGTTGGTGTATCATTAACCCATGACCAGACTGCAAAATTTTAGACAGGCCTAAATTGATAGGAGTAAAAGACGACAATTTAAAGTTTATGAAAGTTAGGATTTTTCAACTTTCTGGCTAGAAAACATCGTGGAAAATGATGAATTTGCTTTTTAAAATGTTTTCCCAATTATTTTTCTTGTGGGGAGTCAGAAAAAGTGTCAGTGTGGGAACGGGTTAAGCAACCACATAATAATATCACATTTCATAAGCTTTTAAAAAAAGGCTGATGATAAAAAGATGATAGATAGTAAACAGTGAGTAATAACCAAATTATCACTAAATGACACAAAAGAGAGTTAAACAGTGAAAAAGAAAATTTTTAATAAGGAGACCTTGGGTGGTTAAAAAGTCAGTCATCTTGGATATTATTACCGGAAACTATTTGTTGGAAATTGCATCAGTCTGAGAAGCTCAGTTAAACTAATTCGAAAATGCTTGTTCTGATAGTTCCTCCTACAATTTCAGTCCGATTCACTTTCAGTATATGTCTATATGATATCTCTTGACAATTTCAACAAGTGCATGTGAGGTCAAATCTTAAGTCACTCAGTCTAATCCTAGATTAGTGTCTTGATATTTAGTCAGAATGCCTATCTCACTGTTATTTCAGACAAGTTTAATTTTGAGGTAGATGGGGCATGTCAAATCTTAAAATCCTTGCCTGCATTCTTCTGGCTATTTTTGCACAATTATCTCAATACCTGGGAAGAATGTTTGTCTTGTTGATATTTTGGAAAAATGTATTATTTAGTCTAGTGCTAAGTATCTAGGTCAATTCTTAGAAAAAAACTTTATGCAATCTAGCAGCCACAATTTTCGTTCAAAAATCTTAAGACTTGGTATCATGTAAGTTTCATTTATATCTCAGACAATTTAACTTTTGGTCAGTGGAGGGGGGAGGGGATCTAGTTAGAGCCAAAAACTAGGTCATCTGGGCATTATAACAGTCATTGATTAACATGTGTTGTTTAGGGCTAATTAGCCTTTGAGATTATGTAGAAGCTTTAGCTAAAAATAGATACAATGAAGTTTATATGGATTGTGTATGATGATTGTTGTATTTTATGTAGATATAAAAGACCTGTCAGATGTGTTTTACCAAGGGAAGTAGATATGGCAGTGACTGGTAAAAGAAACCCTATCACAGGGAAATATAAGGTACAAATAATAATGTTTATTTTGAATATATGCTCATTGTGAATTTTATGTTTTTAACCTAATTAGCTCCATTTGCTAAAGGCCCGCAGGCTATTGTCATGGTGTGTCTGTATGTGATTCTGCCCATCCATTGATTAACTTTTCCCTTAAAAATCTTCTACCAAGAAAAAAATTGGCTTTAATTCAAACAAATCTGACATGATTTGGTGAAAAACAGCTTTATAACAGGGAGCTAGATCCAATGTAGAGGTAAACATGAAAACTTTGAAAATCTTCTAAGAGTATGCTTGATGGATGTCCCTCTTATGGTTAGATTATAATAAACTTAAGTTGGATGAGTATCTGGATGCTCTGAAAGGATGTAGTGACAGTACGAAGAATATAAAGTGTGATTTGACTGAAGAACTTTTTCTATATTGGTCAGTTTTCAATCTAGGTTGCTTATATTTTACATGTGCACTTATCGGGGGATGGTCTTTCATTTGAGACAATGATATTGACCATGTGCAGAAAAACCATTCAACCTTTACAAAAGCTTTAACCCGAAGCTTTAACTTTATATGTCTAGGTCATTTTTCATCCTAGGGTGCTCATATATTACACATGTATTTATGAGGAGATGACAATGACTATGAGCATGTGCCCTTAACTTTTAAAACTTTTTCAAATGGCACCCCAAAGGTGACAAGCATTCTCCAGATGAACAAATCTTGTTTGGACCAGACATTTGGTTAAAGTTTTGAAAAAGCAGTCTCATATCTCTGTTTCTACTAATGCTATTACTTTGAAACTTTGTACATGCCTTTTGGACCATTATATCATCCTCAGGGCAAAGAGATGTTACTTTAACATTTACTTTAGTGCAATATTGACCCCTTTTTCTGCCATATCTCTGTTGAATTTCTGTTCATGCATATGATGCTTGAAACTTTGCATGTGCTCCCCCCCCCCCCCAAAAAAAAAAAAATCAAAAAAAATCGAAAATTCAGGTGTATATTGTTGTCTGTCTGTCTGAAACTTAACAAAAAAAAATTGTCAAGTGAGTCAAGATCATCTGTGAAGACCAAACTTCTGAAAAACTTGAAAAAAAAAACATTTACCATTTCTTCAAGCCTTTCCAATGTTCAGTGTTCATATTTTGCATGATGATAGGTCTCATTAATACGCATCTGCAGATACTAAGGCCAAGGTAGTGTGACAATGTCAAGGCTACTTATGAAGGTCACATTTCTGAAGAAAACCTGTTTGGCTCATGTATATGGAAGAGTTAGTCGATTTCTCTCTTGGAATCTCTTTAATAAACATCCACTTGTTAATTCATGAGCCAACAGGGATAAAGATTTGATGTAATGTTTTGCAAGGATGAGCCTCCAGAAGATTTGTTGAAAAATTGCTGTTTGCCCCTATCTGAAATTTTGTGTTGTCTCTGGTATTGTATAAGATATTCACTTGAAACTTGAATTAAAATTTACTGCTATGTACATAAGGGAGACAACTTTTTCAAAATTTTTAGCCTTTTCCACTCAATTTGATTTTTAGGTCACATGACCGAATGGTCATGGTGACCTATTGCAATCATCGTTTGTCCGTCGTCGTCCGTTAACTTTTAAACATTTTCATCTTCTTCTCAAGAACTACTCGGCAGATTTCAACCAAACTTGGTAGAAAGCATCATTGGGGGATGCCAATTCAAGTTTGTGAAAATAGGGGTTCTGGGGGTCATAGGGGCCCCAATCGGGGCAAAAAGGGGTAATTTTTGGTACTTCTTTAAAAATCTTCTTCTAATAAACCGTTAATGCCAGAGCTTAAATATTTTGTGTGCATGACAACTAGGACAGGTATATTATAAATTGTGAAATTCATGCCCCTGGGGTCATGTATGGGGCACCACCCAGAGGTCAAAGTTCATCATGTTAAAAAATTCACATTTTCATCTTCTTCTGATGAAGTACAAAGCCAAACTTGGTGAAAAGCATCATTGGGTACTGATTACACAGATTTGTGAAAATTAAAAGGCTTGGGTGGTCAGGGGGCCCTAAAATGGGGACCAAAAGGGGGTAATTTTTGGTAACTTTTAAATATTTCATCTTCTTCTCAAGAACTACTGTGGAGATTTCAACCAAACTTAGTAGAAAGCATCATTTGGGGATGCCAATTCAAGTTTGTGAAAATAGGGGTTCTTGGGGTAAAAGGGGCCCTATTCGGGGGCAGAATGGGGTAATTTTTGGTACTTCTTTAAAAATCTTCTTCTAATAAACCATTAATGCCAGAGTTTAAATATTTTGTGTGCATGACAACTAGGACAGGTATATTATAAATTGTGAAATTCATGTCCCTGGGGTCATGTATAGGGCACCACCCAGAGGTCAAAGTTCATCATGTTAGAAAATTCACATTTTCATCTTCTTCTGATGAAGTACTAAGCCAATTTGAAACCAACTTGGTGAAAAGCATCATTGGGTACTGATTATACAGATTTGTGAAATTAAAAGGCTGGGGGGGTCAGGGGGCCCTAAAATGGGGACCAAAAACGGGTCATTTTTGGTAACTTTTAAACATTTTCATCTTCTTCTCAAGAATTTCAACCAAACTTGGTCGGAAGCATCATTTGGGGATGCCCATTCAAGTTTGTGTAAAGAGGTTGGGGGGGCTTGGGGTAAAAGGGGCCCCATTCGGGGGCAGAAAGGGGTAAATTTTTGTACTTCTTAAAAAATCTTTTTCTAATAAACCCTAAATCACTTGTCTTGATGCTCTTTTACTCAGGTGACCGTTAAGGCCCACTGGGCCTCTTGTTTTACAACCTTGTAGAAAATACTTTAAGCAAAATTGTGGAAAAGAAGAATTTGTTTTTCACAAACAATTACTTCATATTCCTGATGACTTACTGCCCGTAAACAAATATATCTAAATTATGTTGTCATCTTCTGCTTGTTATTTACAAGCCTAGCTTTTTGAATACGGCAATGAGTTAAGCAACTAAATCAAGCATCAGACAACCAAAGGAGGTACTTTCAAATTTTTTCTCTGGCTTTGACCCTTTCCTGTTCAATCACTTGTTTTTAGGTCCTTGTGCTTTTAACTTGAGAAAGCAATTTCTACTTTTTCATGCTGCCGTCATAGCGCAGTTGGTAGCGCGTCGGACTGTCAATTTAGAGGTCCCGGGTTTGATCCTAGACGGCGGCACTCATCCTTTCCATCTATTTGTCTATCACCAATGGGTCGATAATCATAGACCTATGTGGGATAGCAGCTGGAGGCAAGGAAAGGATGTGATGGCGGTACTGGTGTGAGAAATGCCAGGAATCCATTGTTAGGTGCTCCAGCCGCCGCGATATTACTGAAAGATTGTTGAAAGTGGCGTAAAACCCCATTCAAACAAACAAATCTACTTTTTCACAATATTTTCAAACACTTCTGAACGATAATTGTCAAGCCTGCTTGCGGTGAGCAAAACATAGTTGTCACTACGACGAGTCTGTATATGTGCCTTAGTCTGTTAGTCCATCCACCCGTCCGAGTTTGTCCGGACAATTACTCCTAAATTTATGGATGGATTTCAAATTAAATTGGCATATTTATTCTCTATCATGAATTTTTGGGATAGTTCTCATTTGAAGGTCACAGCTCAAGGTCAAACACTAAAATTGTGGTTGTCAAGAGCATTTTTCCAACAATTATGGATGGATTTCAAAATAAATTGGCACAATTATTCTCCATCATGAGTACCGGTAGATATGCCAATTGAAAGAATTTTGTGGATAGTTTCAAGTTCAGTGTCAAAGCTCAAGGTCAAACACTAAAATTGATTGACAAGATAAAGTTGATGGTCAAAACTTTGCGGGCTCGACAGCAGTTGTCAGTGTTAGACATTAACCCTTGCCCTACCGACTTTGTCTGTCTGTTGCTCAGTCCGGTCGACCAATTTCAAATCTACATTCATCCTTTTAAAAATTCATTCGTTACAATTGCAAATTGACCTTTTCACTTGTTGAAAGGATGATTGTCCCCGATGTTTTTTTTTCTATTCTACCTTATCCGCTATGGACACACGTGCTTTACTAGCCCAGGAAATTCCGCATGTCTGGTTCCTGTTTTTATATGTCAGTCTTTACTGAAAACAAGAATCATTAATTCTTGGATCCCAACTTTTACGCGAATGTTGCTATACAAAAAATTGGCCAAAAAACGCATTTTTTTTTACAGATAACATAAGGTCCTGATGTCATGTGTCAATTAAAATAAAGCTGTTCTAGCTGTTTTTTATACTTTAAAAACCAAAAAATATCTGAGGCTAGGTTTTAAGATAATACAGTCAGAACGCATTACGGTTGTTTACATTGATGATTTGACAAAATGTCACTGTTTAAGTTCGGCTTTACCTCGCAATCTGACAAGGACGACGACGAAGAAAATCAAACAAAAGGCAGGGTGGAAACAAAACAAAAATATGAAAAAGAAAAGCAAAAACGCCGTTTTCTCCCCTAATGGAAAGACGATTTTAAATGGCTTGTGTGTACCATGTCGTAAATATGAAAAGAGGGGCGCTTTGTTGAAGGCACAGACAACTAAATTGATGCTCTGAAACAGCACAATGATTTAAACCTGCATTATGCTGCTCAATAACTTTAAAACCAAAACCTTTTACCAAAATTTTAATATGGCTTGTATTTTCTGATTGCCTTTACATAGGGCAATTATATTTGACACAAGAGCACATTTAAGGATAGGATTTCATTTATAACTATGCACTTTGACCCTATTACCCAGACTTTCACCTATTTTTTAAAAACTTTTACAAAATTTAAAACCTGCCTTATATCCTCTGCTTGCCTTTAAAGCAATTAAATTTGACCTATTATTTACTCATGTAAGGATTGGCTTTCATTTACAACTACAGTAAAACCTGGGTAGTTTGTAGTGTAAGGGACCGGGTCATTTTACGAACCGAACAGAGTTCATGTTATCCGGTATTCTAGATACTCGGAATAGCACATGGTGTAATAGTACCCTCCACTGGATACTTTACTTTTTATATACAGCTGAATATATAATTTGAAACATGTCCAAAGGGAGAGTGAAATACACAATAAATAATACTTATCTTTTATTTTCATCATATTATCCTCATGTTGAAATACTTGTTTTGTTTATTTCCATGAGAGTGATTTCCCTTGGTGAAAGGATCAAATCACTCGAAGTACAATTTAAGCAGACAACAAAATTTTTTAGATGATTGTGGAGAAAGAAATTGCGGATAAAAAGTAAATGGTTTAAATGAAAGAACAAGATTAGAATTAACATCTAAAATCTTGGAACTTCATGAATGGATATGTAGCTACGAGACTTTGAAGGCAAACCATTCCATTTTTCTTTGTTTAAATAGATTTGCTACGAACATATAGAAAATATCGAGATCCTCTGACTTTTTGCTAAAAATTCAATTTTAAATCACAGATAAAATCACTTATACACATATACAAGTCTTAATTTGTATCCCTAGGTTTAAAGAATCCTGTGATAACCGTTTGTATTGTGCACTGTCGCTCAAATTCCTGTTTCACGAGAAAGTCACACATTTTATCCAAATCAGAAAGAATTGATTGAGAATTTTTATACTGTTAAAAAAAGTCTCTCAATTTATTATGACAGTCCATTGCTTCACTCAATGAAACCGGCTGTGGACATGGCATGTCTTCTGTTTTGTCGTCTTTATAGGTAGCCCGCGTTCGATTGTTAACAATGTCTTGTACGATGTCGCTGTCTTTAGGGATTTCTGAAGTAGGAATGTCATTGTGGACAGAAGCGTAATCATGAAATGTCGTAGTTGTTATGCCAAGTTGTGATTGTCTGGCTAACGGAATGTTGTCTTCTGGATCTCCGTCATCGATCGGTTGATTGGGCTCAGCTTTGGTAGGCTGGATGTGTGCAAAATTTGCATGGCACAAGCAGTGTTGGATAGTTTTTTGTTCCACGGTATCCCAGGCTTGTTTTAAAAGTCTCATAGCGTCAAGGATGGTCAGAGGGAATTCTTTCTTTGAGTCTATTGCTGTCATTTGTCATAGGATGACTTTCAAGTTGTGAATAACACCCTGGTCCATGGGCTGTGTCTTGCTTGTAGTTTTTGGTGGTAGGAAAATAAGATCTACGGATTTCAGATGCCTGACCTTGGGATGGGCTGGACAGTTGTCGACGATCATGGCTATCTTTCATTTTTGTCGCTGTAGTCGAGAATTAAGTTTCTTGAGCCAGTCTGTGAAAATTTCTGACATCATCCAGGCTTTCCTGTTTGGTGTTGTTTGTCGGTAGTGTTTTTTTATTCTTAAAGCAGCATGGTCTTGCTGATTTTCCAATGATCAGTAGTGGTAGTTTGTCAGTCCCAGTCATGTTTGAACAGACTAAGGCCGTTATTTGTTCTTCTTTCCACCATGTCAGGCAATGTTCTTGAATTCCAATGTTTTGTCGGATAGAAGTCTGTAGAAAATACCAGCCTTGTCAGCATTGTAGATGTTATTGGCACTGTACTGTTGAAGTATGAGTTGAAGTTGGTTGTTCAATTCTTCCATTTCTGATGTGTCTTCTTTTACAGAGTTAGATTCACCGCAGAGTTTCTTGAATGTGATACCGTGGTGGTCTTTGAATCTTTCAATCCAGCCTGTGTAGGACTTGAAGTCTTTACAGATTATTTGTCTGGCGAATTCTTCAGCTTTGGCTGACAAGATCCGGCCGGAAATAGGGACGTTCTGATCTCTTGCACTAGTGAACCATTTCAATGTAGCAGTTTCAACTTCTTCATAGGTAGCTGTCTTCGAAGTTTTGTGACTGGGACCGTACTTGAGGTATGCTTCTTTGATAGACTCCGAGGATTTTATCCATGTTGATAAGGTAGTGGTTGGTATGTCAAACAATTTTGCGAAGACTGCTTTTGATTTTTGGCCTTTCTCTACCTCCATGATGGCTTGGTATTTCACCTCGAATGTCTTCGTATCATGTCGTCTCTTGAAGCCATTTTTTCCCATTGCCGACCTGGCTATCCCCCCATTGCTGGGTTCTTCACCAGGTTGCTTGGTAGCACTGTGTGTCTGTGTAGAAGTCATATTGAAAAATATGGCAAACAAAAAATATCTACTTGAATTTATAGGTGTTCTGCAGTTTAAAGAAATTTCTTGGTCTCAATCTGAAATCTTTAATCGATTAATTATCCTAATTTTACTTACCAAACCTTGCTGCTAATTAAAGATGCGCAATAAGCGATTATAACCAATCAGTTGGTGTGAAAATCAAGGTATGTTATGATTTTTCACACCTTTGGTAAATTATGATAGAATATATCACACCTACATATTAAAGGTAAGATTTTGTGCTATATACAATGCTTTCGGGACTTGAAATGGGCTATGAATTCAGAACCACTGACGTACGAATTAACTGGACACTTTTAACATAGGTAAAAAATCAGGACCATGGAAAGTATTCGAATTAACACGTACCTATGAACCAGTGACGTTCAAACTACTGAGATTTTACTGTATGTTCATTGACCTTGATCCTGAACCTACTTTTCTAAAACTTTAAACAAAACTTAAACCTGCCTTATATTTTCTGAATAGGTTTTATAGGGCAACTATATTTGACATATGTACTTATCAAATTATATGCTTATATCAGCTCACCCAAAGTGCTCTGGATGAGCTATCGTGAGCTATCGTGATCCATCTTTGTCTGATATCTGTCCATCTGTCTGTCTGTTAATTACAAAAAAATCTTCTCCTAAACTAACCATGGAATTCAACCAACGTTCACAGAAATGATCCTTAGCTCATGCTCTTTCAAAATAATTCAAAGAATTGAAATCCATGAAGAACTTTGGTTGCCACTGCAACCAAGTTGAAAAATTTAAAAGATATTCTCCAAAATGATATGGCCTAGAGCTTTGATATTTGGTGTAAATCATCATATATTGACCCTCTACTAAAATATTTCAGAGAACTTAAACCCTTTTCTGTGCAATCCCTGATTTAACATAGGAATCCAGAAGGATATCTTTGAAATTCATCTCATAACCATAAGAACTGGAGCTTTTATATTTGGTATAAATCATCATCAGCCTGTTAACCCTGTACCAAAATACTTCAAAGAATTACTGTACTCTGAAAATTAGCCCTTTCCTGTATGATCCCTGATTTTACATAGAATTAAAGAAGGAAATTTTTCTCCAAAACCATGAGGCTTAGAACTTTGATATTGGGTATGTATAAATACCTATTGACCCTCATTAGCCTTTTTCTGTGCAATCCCTGATTTTAGATAGGAATAAAGAAGGATATTTTGGAAAATCATCTCAACTTAAACCATTAGGCCTAGAGCTTTGATAGTTGGTATATATCATTAAGTCTTAAGCCATCATACTCAGGGGAGCAATATAGGACCATTATGGTCCTCTTGTTTGTGTTTTCAACATACTTAAGAAATATATTTGACAAATTATACTGCTTTACTATCCTAATACAGGTTGGATTTGACAGTGCTGGAAATATCAAAAGTCTTGATTTGAAACTATACAGCAACAGTGGAATGAGCATGGATAATTCTTATGAGGTAATTTTGAATACATTTTACTGTATAGTTCGAATATATAAATAGCACACCTGTGTAACCCTTTCCTGTTTTTCAAAATTTTAATTTAGTCCAATTTGAAAGAGGCAGCAGACAAAATAAAAATTGAGTGGAACTTGAAAAGTAACCAACCTACTGGGTAGAAAATGTTGGAAAAGGAGAAATTTCATTTTACGAGAAGTTTCCTTTTTTCCCACAATGTTTAATTAAGTATCAAATCCCAGGAACAGGAAATCAAGGGATTGTACTGGAAAGGGTTAAACAACTCTGAGATTTAGTGATGGACAATCCTATTAAAGTGGCATGTTTGAAATGAACATACGTGCAGTGTCTATTTTAAGATTTCAAAGATATGGGGGATTTCAGCTCTAAATCTATACAAATGAGAAATATTTGGTATTACCTTTGTTTAAAGGGGAAAAAAATTGTTTAAAGAAAAAAAAAAACAACTTATTTTGAAAATTTAGGGGTCTTGGAAAAAGTAGGGGAGTTCCCTGCCTTGAATAAACACTTAATACATGTTGTGTAAAAAAATGTATAGTATTTTCCAGTTAATTAAAAGTTACAACAACTTATTAGTGTAAGTCGCATTAATTCTTTAGTGAATTTTTGACACTCTTAATTTCAGGTGATGAGACATGCATTATTGAGATACAATAACTGTATTAGACTGGAAAATGTTCGTGTAGAAGGCAGAGTCTGTAAAACACACACGCCTTCAAATACATCATTCAGGGCATTCGGTGGACCTGAGGCAATACTGGTATTTGATGACATACTGTTCAAGATGGCCTGTCATTTGAATATAAGACCAGAAAAGGTTTGATATTTTATAGAGAAATACTGTGTTTTACTCATTCAAAGACAACACATTTTTAGACTGGTCAAAATTCAAAGGAGTTGCAGAATGACAACAATTTAAAGTTTATGTTTTTTTTTTTTTTTAAGCTTGGCTGCTTTCAGAGAAAACCTGAGGTATTGTGATAGCCTTGGTGTCGTCATCGCTGTTGTTGTATTCTTCGTAGTGCAAAACTTTGACATTTTGTGATATCTCTGGTTCTACTAAAGGCATTCACTTGAAACTTGGCATACTTTTTACTATCAAAAGAGCAACCTGTACTATCAAGGGGGATAACTCTAGATGCATTTGGTCCATTACCCAGCACCTAACAGCCGAGTGTAGGCATCCGTAGGCAGTGCTCTTGTTTCAACTTTATAGGCAGAAAACATCATGTGATAAGAAGAAATTGCATGCAACAGGCAGTTACTTTAGTAGATTACTTAAAGCAACCTGCAACAGAGTGTGACGCACCCACATGAGATATTCTTGTTTAAGATCCTTTTATTTAATCACTATGTTGGGAAGCTACTTTACGATTAATAATCCATGATCATCAGACAATGTAAGGCACCTACATGAGATAGTCTTGTTTCAGGTCCTTTCATTTGAATCACCTTGTAAGGTAGATCACCTGATAATTTATAATCCATGACCATCCTTCAACTGAGTTTCAAGCTACCAAATGACGTACTCCTCCTTAGATCCTTTTATTTGTACAGTCAAACCCCGTTATAACGACATACTTTGTCCCCATACAATTCCTGTTGGTAACTGAGTCAGTCGTTGTAATGGAGCAGGAGATTTTGGGTACCGGGAGATTTTTCGGGATGTCGGCGAGAAATGACGGACTAGACAGGAAGTGAAAGTTGTAAACAGGAACAGGCTAAAAGCTGGGAAGTTTACATATTACATTACGGATTGGCACAATGATAATAAAAATAACGCTGAAAATTGTTTCTCGCATTTATTAAGGACACATCTCAAAATTCTCAGATTTCTCAAACTTCTCAAATTGCTAAAACATCTCAAATAAAGACAACTGAATTCAATAAAACATACAACAATTTAAGTGCGAAAAACTTGCCAAGGGCTTTTTATTAGGTCACCTGACCGAATGGTCATGGTGACCTATTGCAATCATCGTTTGTCCGTCGTCGTGCGTCGTCCGTCGTGCGTCGTCCGTCGTCCGTCGTTCGTCGTCCGTTAACTTTTAAACATTTTCATCTTCTTCTCAAGAACTATTGGGCGGATTTCAACCAAACTTGGTAGAAAGCATCATTGGGGGATGCCAATTCAAGTTTGTGAAAATAGGGGTTATGGGGGTCATAGGGGCCCAAATAGGGGCCAAAAAGGGGTAATTTTTGGTACTTCTTTAAAAATCTTCTTCTAATAAACCGTTAATGCCAGAGCTTAAATATTTTGTGTGCATGACAACTAGGACAGGTATATTATGAATTGTGAAATTCATGTCCCTGGGGTCATGTATGGGGCCACACCCAGAGGTCAAAGTTCATCATGTTAAAAAATTCACATTTTCATCTTCTTCTGATGAAGTACAAAGCCAATTTCAAACAAATTTTGTGAAAAGCATCATTTGGTAATGGTTATTCGGATTTGTGAAAATAAAAAGGCTGTGGGGTCAGGGGGCCCTAAAATGGGGACCAAAAGGGGGTAATTTTTGGCAACTTTTAAATATTCATCTTCTTCTCAAGAACTACTGGGCGGATTTCAACCAAACTTGGTAGAAAGCATCATTGGGGGATGCCAATTCAAGTTTGTGATAATAGGGGTTCTGGGGGTCAAAGGGGCCCAAATAGGGGCCAAAAAGGGGTAATTTTTGGTACTTCTTTAAAAATCTTCTTCTAATAAACCGTTAATGCCAGAGCTTAAATATTCTGTGTGCATGACAACTAGGACAGGTATATTATAAATTGTGAAATTCATGTCCCTGGGGACATGTATGGGGCCACACCCAGAGGTCAAAGTTCATCATGTTAAAAAATTCACATTTTCACCTTCTTCTGATGAAGTACTAAGCCAATTTCAAACTAACTTGGTGAAAAGCATCATTGGGTACTGATTATACAGATTTGTGAAAATTAAAAGGCTGGAGGTCAGGGGTGCCTAAAATGGGGACCAAAAGGGGGTCATTTTTGGTAACTTTTAAACATTTTCATCTTCTTCTCAAGAACTACTGAGGGGATTTCAACCAAACCTTTTTCTAATTCTTTCAAACAAAATCACTTGTCTTGGTGCTCTTTTACTCAGGTGACCGTTAAGGCCCACTGGGCCTCTTGTTTACATTAAACACTATTAATCAGAAGGTGTAAAAAATCGATAATAGAGTCTATTGTGTAACCTATATTGTTTACGACAACTGCGGATAAAGACTTTACGGCATGTCAACAACCGTAAAACATGAGCTGAGAAAATTCCGATAAACTGAAGCAAAATTCATTAAATTTCGAAGATTTGCTCCGACAAATGTCCGTCGGTGTCGGTACTTGAATATGCCGTTCAAACGGGTCAATATTACGTAAGGTGAGGTTTGTTCCCAGTGTTTTTGTCCTTAACTGAGTTTGCCGATATAACGATGGTCGGTGTATCGCGGCCTGACTTTATCACTATTTAAGAAATGTCACATTATTAGCTCACCTGAGCACAAAGTGTTCAAGTGAGCTATTTGTCGGTCATCTGTCAGCAATCTTTAAAAATTTTGCAAGGCCTAGAGCTTAGATATTTTGTATGAAACATCAGTTCATTGACCTCTTCTAAAATTGCTTGAATCATTATTTTCTGAGGAAGGGGCTCTACAGAAATGAAACTGGATTTTTAAAACAATATTTCCTCCCAAACTACTGAACTAATTTCAACCAATTTTTGCAGAAATGATCTTTAGGCGGTCCTCTTTCAACAAAGCTAAAGACTTAAAATCTGATGCTATCGCAATGAAGGTGAATTTTAAAACGATGTTTAAATTCAAATTGTTAAAATTGACCTCTTTAAAAATTGCTAAAAACCCTAATTTCTCCAGGGTTGGAGCTATATAGAAATAAAAAAGGATTTTTTAAGATATACTCTCCAAAATTACACGTCCAAGTTTAAACTAAATTTGACTGGATTGTTCCTTAAATGGTCCACTTGTAAAATAGCCGAAAGAATTGAAAACTGTTCAAAAATCTGGCGACAAAAGAGAAATTTGAAAAAATATCTTCTCTAGAACTTCTTGGTGTAAAGCCTTGATATTTTTTCTTGTTTATTAGGTTATTGAACAAAATATGTTTATTGAGGGAGACTTAACACCCGTTGGACAGAAACTAGAGAATTGTACAGCCAGGGCCCTGTGGAAACAATGTGAAGAACAAAGTCACTTTAGTCAGAGATTGGATGAAGTGATTGAGTACAATAGGTAGTATATTAAACAGATTGACATATATCAATCCTTTTGTCCCAGATTGAATACACTTAAAGTCAAACATGCTTTCTTAACCGATTACCACACAATTCCACTTAGACCTTCAAAGAAACTTTGGCAAACTATGTGGAAATTGAAGAAATTGTTTGCTACCAGCATTTTCTTCATCATACATGACGTTTTTTACCACAAATGACACTTTTTTCAGTCCAACTATAAATTGTAGTCTGTAACTTTTTAGCTCACCTGATCAGTGAATGCCCGGCACATCCAGCCATCTGTCTGTTTGTTCGTCCACAACTCATTTGAAAATAAGCCCTATATATAATGCAATCTATGATTTTACATAGGAATAAAAAAGGAAATCTTTTAAAATCTTCTCCTTAACTGTAAGGCCTAAAGTAGAACACTACAAAACTTTGTTATAGGCTGTATGTGAGGTCCAAGAAATGAATCCGTAGAAGTGGAGTTATTATGCTTTAACCTTGTACCCATGATGATGACCCAGCATCTCCCCCCCCCCAGGCCCCCCCTGCAGTGGACCAGACATCTGATAAATTGGATAAGGCTTGCAATTTGACAAAAATATTAATTACCACAACAAATTTTACAGGCTATCTAAATGGGGAAAAGAATACCCTCCCACAGCTATGGATCCACAAGCATGTGTGAGTCTTGAGAAAATTGATCTTTGATTTCTCACTTAGATTTGATTATCAAATTTTTTAGGAGGTTATGTCAGAAACCAATTGAATTCAGAGTAATTGAAGTGAATTAAGTTCTAGACTTACCCTTCAAGTCTGTGGAAATGAAATTATCTAAAATTCTACCAACAAAATATTGTACTCTTTGTGTCCAATGATTTTGAAAGCTAGAAAGTATACCTTTGACATGTTTTATTATTATTTCTCGTTGACAATATTGATTTATTAAATTAAACTTAAAATTGGCATTAATTTTTCAATTCGTGAGGCAAGGGATAAAATCTAAGAAACCTGCATAGCAATATCTCCTTAGAGGCAGATGAGTTGAACACCTGGGGTTACTTACATTATGAGAAAATGTCAAGTGGATCGAGTCCTTCAAACCTCTTTTGCAGTTATTTACAACAAACAACTGCATGTTAACAAAACGGGACTTAACTTTAAATAAAATTAACAGCTAACAAACCACTTGCTTTTATTCATAATTCTTAATGTGAAGATTGTAACAATAATCAACAATTTCAAGACTGTGGAATACCTAGTTTCACTTTTGAGTATTTGTTTTAATTTGGTTCTTGGAATTATATGTTATCACCAGTACTATTGATGTACATTTTTATGCCCAAAAAGGGAGGCATATAGTAATCGAACTGTCTGGCGTCCGCTAGTCTGTCCGTCCGTCCCGCTTTTGTGTCCGCTCTGTAACTTCTACATGCAATAGTGGATTTCAATATAACTGTGCACATATCGCGAAAAAGACCCAGGTTCCTATCTCAAAGATCAAGGTCACAATCTGGGGTAAAGGTCAAATATGGGAGCTTTTTGCCGTGTCCTCTCTGTAACTTCTATAATCATGCACGCATGTACAAACTTCTTTCATACAAATGTTCACCACCTTCAGACAATGTGTCGAAAAAAGGCCCAGGTTCCTTTCTCAAAGGTCAAGGTCAAAATCTGGGGTCAAAAGTCAAATATTGGGACTTTTTGCCGTGTCTGCTCTGTAACTTCTATAATCATGCACGCAGGTACAAATTTCTTTCATACAAATGTTAAACACCTTAGGCATCGTGTCGCGAAAAAGACCCAGGTTCCTATCTCAAAGGTCAAGGTCACAATCTCGGGTCAATGGTAAAAAATTGGCACTTTTTGCCGTGTCCTCTCTGTAACTTCTATAATCATGCACGCAGGTACAAATTTCTTTCATACAAATGTTAAACACCTTCAGATGACATGTCGTGAAAAAGACCCAGGTTCCTATCTCAAAAATCAAGGTCACAATCTGGGGTCAAAGGGTCGTCCAGAATGGTTTAATTGCGTCTGAAATGGTTAAATTGTATTCACTCTCTTCTTCTTCAATGGATTTCTTCCATATTTGGACAGATGCTTAGTTGGGTAGACCACTTTACATGACCTTGACCCAGTGACCTTGACCTTTGACCTACTTCGATCTCAGAAAAATCCGTCCATAATGCATTTCTTGATTTCATTCTGTATTTATAGAAATTATTATATGTTTTAAAATTTCATTTATTAAAAACCCAGACGTATAGATCACAAATGCATGTGGTTGTGTTTACAAAACAAAGTGCCACATGCTTGACCCTGTCCTTTGGGGGCATTTGTCACATGACTGTGACCAGCTCTTGTTTCTCTAGCAAACCTTTTGAATTGGATTTGTGTTTGATGCAAGATTTTAAAAAATCTAAGCAGTTTCAGGGCTCGAATTTCAGCTCGCATACTGGCAATTTGTGAATTAAAATAAAGATTTCAAGTGATTTTTTTTGCTACTCAATTTTTTTTGTGAGTGAAATATATATCAGCAGAAAATTTGTTTTCCTTCTTTTTTTTCATTAATATTATGCTTAATCTTTGAGGTGAGTATCATGGTTAATGCTTTTGCCTTTCTGATTTTGTTTTGTTTACATTTTTTCCTCAATAGGAAGTCAAGATACCACATTAATTCCCGGGATCTGAATTCCGGTAAATTCCAGTATATTGGGTTTTTTTGTTGTATAAGAATTCATACCCAAGGCACTGTTTGATGGTTTTAACCTTCGTCAAACTGGAATCTCTTTCATAATTGCATTAAGATCAAAGGGTTGGAAGTACTGGAAGAGAATAGTAAAATCTAGCAATTTTTTGACATTCTCAACCATGTACTCTTATCCTTGCATTTTTGCTCTGCCCTGTGTTTCGCTTATTCTGTGCTTTCATTCCTAGACAGACAAGTCTTTTTTCTTATTGAATTTCTTCTTAAATTGTTGTCTGAAATCTCTTTTAATTTGGAGTAGTCTAAACTTGTCTGGTCTGAAAATAAGTTTATGTTACCAAGTTTTGATTTGAAGGTTTATAGCAAAAAAAGAGCAACTCATTAAATAATCTATAATTTGATTTTTCTATATGTAAACCTGTATATTTACTAATACTAAAATTGCAAGTGAATTTGACTTTTTGCGAGTTGTTTCAAAGGCCACTTGCAACAAAATGGGAGTCAGATTTGCCAGCCTATTCTCTATTGATTTAAAATTATTAAGGCATTATACACCTCAATGTCAAACAGATTGACCAAACAATCAAACTGATTTATAAATTGAAACACTACACATGTCATCAATAAAACAAAGCAATAAGCACTCATTTACAACTTAAGAACCCCCCCACCCCACCCACCCCAATAAAGCTTTTGAAAACATTGTGGAAAATGAAGAAATTTCTTATGAACACTAGAAGCTTTTGTAAAATAAAAAATGATTATATAGCCTGTATTATAGTCTGGTAACATATAACCTTAACATAACAGATTAACCCATTTCCACCCAGTGACGACTTCATACCCCCCCCCCCACACACACACCAGATATGGCTTTACATTAAGGAAAATGAAGAATTTGCTAGGTACAAGCAATTTCCATATTATCCACAATGTTGTATCAACCAAAAGAATTTTTTTTTATATTTCATCAATTCAATATTGTCGTCTGTAACTTAAAGGACCTTTGGTCATGGTGACCTATTGGGATGGTGTTTCGTTGTTGTTATCTGTTAGGCTTTATCTATTTACATTTCAACTTCTTCTTAAGAACCTTTTGGAGGATTTCAACCAAACTTGGCAGGAAGCATCCCCATGGGAAGGCGCTTCAAATTTGTTCTCTTCATAGAGTTATCTTCCCTGGGGCACCCTTAAGGGGCCAAATGGATGAATCTTTATAAATCTTCTAGTCATGAACAGGCTGTTGGAAGGATTCACATTTCGTATTCATTTAGAGTCTTTAGGGCAAGGACTGTAAAGTTTGTACAAGAAAAAAAAAAGTCAAGTAATGTTTGTGCTTTGGGGGGGGGGGAATCTGTGTTTGGGGGGCATAAGCTTATATTATGAAAACTTTAAAAAATTTTCTTCTCCGAAACAGAAAGGCTTAGAGCTTTGACATTTGGTTTGTAGCATTATATGGTGGACCTCTATCAAACTTGTATGGTTATGGCCCCAGGGTCAGAATTAGCCTATCCTTGGACGTAATTAGTTTCACATTGGCTTGCATACTGAAAACTTTCCTAATTTTCTTCTACTTAATAGGAGGGCCTAAAGCTTTGATATTTGTTGTGTAGCATCATCGGGTGAACCTCTATCAAGATTTTATAAATTCTGGCTCCAGAGTCAGAATTAGCCCTCCCTGGATGCCACAAATTTTACATAGGGCTTATATAGTGAAAATATTATAAATTTTCTCCCAAGCAGAAAGGCCTAGAGCTTTGATATTTGGAATTTAACATCAATCTTTCAAGATTGTGTAATTGACCCCAGGGTCAAAATTAGCCCGTTCCCTGACTTCACAACATAAAAAGACTTGTATGGTGAAAACTTAAAAAAGTCTTCTTCTCCAAAACAGAAAGGCATAGAGGTATAAGGTATGTAGCGTCATCTGGTGGACATTTATATGTTTTACATGCTCTTTGGACTCAGGTGACTGATTAGGCTTCATGGGCCTCTTGCTCTTTAATTTGCAAAAGTCTAAGATTTTGTTGTGTGTTCATGGGCTAAACCCTAACATTGTAGATTAACCAGATGGAAAAAGAGAGGTATTGCCATGACTGCTATCAAATTTGGTGTGGGAGTTCCTGCTGTATTCATGTTTAGGGTAATGTATATTCATCTATTCAAACCTGAAAAGTTTCTTAACCCTTGTCGTGCTAAATATTTATCCTCTTTTCCCTATATTTTAAAAGTATGACATAATTAGATTGATATTGAGTTCCAAGATTTTCTCAACATAACAAGATCAAGCAGATAGCATATGCTAAGATCAGATTGCACATTTGTGAAGTCTCATCTTAGTCTATAACCTGCTAAAGTCATTGTTGAAGCAGGAATATTCCAGGATCAACATGACAAGGGTTTACCAATTACCTGACAACAAAATTTTAGTCTGGTCCAAATTGAAGGATGCTGCATTGGGAAAGTAGAAAAGTAGAAATTATTTGTTTCAAGCAAATTCTTCTTTTCCTACAAGGTTTTCCGAAATGCAATTCTATAGGAGCTTAATAAGTGGAATTGGGTGGGAAATGAACAATAGTTTCTTCATGTCTTTCCTTTACCACTTGTGGTTACGGATACTTATTTCTTAAGGCCTGTTTACACATTCATGATTTTTGGCTACACTGCCGATACAATTTCGCCATGATTTAAAATCGTTGTGTACCGTGGTGATTCGTAGTAGAAGCATGGTGAATCTTGATGAATCTGTTTAAAACATTTGTCACCAATTGTGTTGGTTATTGGGTGTGATCTAATTCGTAGAGCAACTGTAGTGGAATTGTGCTTTTTCATACTGACACGGTAGCTATATTTGCCTCTATTGTTGAGAGACCGTAGCCAGTTGTGGAATCTTTGACACTATGAATTCCTAAAATTCACCACAAATTGTGAATGGTTGTCCTACGAATTATTAAAGGTTTTGTTACAAAGCTCCACAATTGGCTCGTGTCACTACTGCCATGAATCGTACTAGTACCGTATAGAACCGTGAAAGCACCTTGAGTGTTCTTTGTACCATCAAATCAATCCTCATTGACTGTAGCATTGCTGCATTGATTCATAGCGATACCTTACAGACACCGTACTTATAAGTTAACGTCAACATTCTTACTGGAATTGTAGCAACACTTAATATTTCTACTTTTAGCCATGATTCATCTCAATCCAGCCGCCGTCATAGTGCAGGGCATCAGACTCCAATTCTTCATTCATGGGATGTCATGGTTTTGATCCCTGGTGGCAGCATATATCCTTTCTGACATTTGTCTCCCACCAATGGGTGGAAAAACGTAAACCTTAGTTGGATAGCAGCTGGAGGCTAGGATAGGATGTAATGATACTTTAGGGGTGGGATATACCACAAATCCATTGTTAGGTGCTCCAGCTGCTATGATTTGACTGGAAAATTGTTAAAAGCAGGTTAAACCCCCCTTTCAAACAATGGCAATAAAAAACGGGGCAATAAAAACCAGGGATTGAACAGGATAGAGTAAAAGTGGCCAAAAAAAATCTCTATATCATATTGTGCATGTGACAAAAATTATCTTGATCCCTAAATTATTATGAAATTACTTGCCCCTGTCTTAGGAAATTGACTAAAATTACAGTATTTCTAAACCCTCTAAAAATCTAGTTGAGGGGATGGTTTATAAGAGTCAGCATGTAGGTCTGTCTGTCCGTGCCGCCCATATAGTGCAGTTGATAGAGCGTCGGACTGTCAATCTAGAGGTTCTGGGTTTGACCCCTTTCGGACTATTTGTCTCTCACCAAAGGGTCAATAAGGGTAGACTTATGTGGGATAGCAGCTGGAGGCTAGGAAAGGATGTAAAGGTAGTACTGGTGTGAGAAATACCAGGAATCCATTGCTGCGATATAACTGAAAGATTGTTGAAAGCGGCATAAAACCCCATTCAACAAATAAACAAACAAACTGTCTGTCCATCGATCTACACCTTTTTGTCCGCTATATTTCTCATAAAATATTGGACGAATTTTATACACACTTCACAGGTATCAAGCAGAGATGTGCATATCCTATTTTAGTTTAGGTCCATTGACCTTTTGAAGATTGATGGGAAATCTTGTCCACTTATTTTCTCCAAATCTTTGAAATGGATTTGATTCAAATTTCATAGCTGGACTAAGTATCAAGCAGAGATGCGCATATCCTATTTGGTTATAGTTCATTTACTTTTAACAGAGTAAAGGCTCTTTCATGAAAAATGTTAGCTTTTCATTTTATCTTTATCTATTGCAATTCAATTAAATTCAAACTTCACAGGTAGACTAAGTATCAAAGAGAGATGTGCATATTCAATTTCGGTTATGGTCCATTTACTATTAACATAGTTATGATCCCTTGATGAAAAAAATTGTCCGCTCATTTTCTCTAGAACTTAAGACTGGATTTTATTCAAACTTCACAGGTAGACCAAGTTTCAAGCAGCTATGTGCATATTCCTATACTGGCTTCACTCCATTTACTTTTTATAGAGATAAGGCATTTTGATGAAAAATCTTGTCCACCTTGTTTCTCAGCAACTAGTAGTTTTCTACTAAATACGGGTTGGATTTGATTTAAATTTCTCACAAGCAGTATCTGATGTGAACTTGCTATTATGGTTTACTTTTATTGGATAAGTGGCCTTTTGTGGAAGAAGGGCTTCATTCTTGTGACAAAATATTCATTCTGTGACCAAGAACTATTGGGAGTATTAATCACATTTAGTGATATTCTTTTTTGTGTTTGCCACTCCTCCTATAATTTGAATTGGATTGAATAGAAACTTACTTTAATGTATATCTATGGTGTCTAGTTGTATATTAGACAAATTTGAAATAAAATGTCCGGCGTGCAGTGTCGTTGTTGTCTTGTGCCTGAAAACAATTTCTTTAAACATCATATTCTCCTGAACCAGAAAGCCAATCTTGATAAAACTTGGCAGGGATGTTTCTTGGTTGAAGGTCTTCCAAAATTGTTCAAATAATTGAAATCGCCTTTTAACTCTAGTTGCCATTGTAACAAAAAAGTGGAATATAAGGAAATCTTTAAGAATCTTCTTCTCTGAAATTAGAAGACTGGGAGATTTTATACTTGGTATACAGCACCCCTAGGGTGGAAAATTTGGACCAAACTCTGCAGGAATGTTTTTTGGTGACCCTCTTTAGAACTTGTTTATGAAATTTGATTCAGAAAAAAAGGGGGCATGGCAGGATGGGCCTATCAGACTTGGAGAAATGATGAAAAGATTCTTTAAAATTTTCTCCATCGAAACCATTTGGCCAATACTTTGCAAGAATTTCCTGAGGTGATCCTTTTCAAAACTTGGTGATGAAATTTTGATTTTGAAAAAATCAGGCATCGCAGGGCTGCTTTATCAGACTTTGAGAAATAATGAAATAATTCTTTAAAAATCTTCTCCTCTTATACCATTGGGCCAATTAAACCAAACTTTTCAAAACTTCATCATGCAATTTTGATTATTGAAAAAATGGGGGCATGGCAGGTAGGGCTTATTAGACTTCAGAGAAATAATGAAATAATTCTTTAAAAGTTTTCTCCTCATAAACCTCTGAGATAATTTGGACCAACCTTGTCAGAAATGTTCCTTTGATGACCGTTTTCAAAACTTGTAGTGTAAGCATTGTAGGGCTGGCCTTATCAGACTTAGAGAAAGCGTTCTCAGATGAGTGATTTAGGGCCATTTTGGCCCTCTTGCTGTGTAATTTATTCTCGTTTTCAATTAACTGTTTAATCTTTTTCAACGTTTTTTCATGTTGTTTTAGGGTACAGCTGTGGTTAATATTTACAAGGATGGTTCTGTGCTGCTAACACATGGTGGAGTTGAGATGGGACAAGGTCTGAACACAAAAATGATACAGGTCTGTATTGCTCGTGAAACACATTATTATTATGTCCACTTATTTATAAAATCAGTTGCATATCATTTCCCATATCACCAATTTATCTATTCCAAACCTAAGTGAAATACTAAGCAGGTATTACATTATCCAGTATCATCAATTTCATGGAATATTATTTCACCTGTTTCCACACTGTTTACCCCCCTCTAGAAAAAATGATTAGGGAAAGATGTGTGTTACATGCAATTTTTACATTTTTTAGAATGTTTTTTCTACATCTTTCATGTCTAAAGCTGCCATCATAGCACAGTTGGTAGCGCATCAGACTCCAAATCTTCAATCAAGGGGAGTCATGGGTTCAATCCCCAGCAGCGGCACATATCCTTTCCATCAATTGTTGGATAATGGTAAACCTTAGTTGGATAGTATCTGGAGGCTTAAGGAAAAGGATCTACCCATTGATGAGAGACAAATGTCTGAAAGGATATGTGCCGCTGCCGGTTATTAAACCCATGACAGCAAGAAGAGCTATAGCAACATCTATGTTTCTTGTGTGTCTTTTAACACAGTAATGATTACAATTTTCATCTGAATCTCTTTAACCATGCACACTATTATTGAAACAATACAAGGATGGTTCCTTTTGAACTTGCATCAGTCCAACCAAGTAACATGGGAAGTGGCCTTCATACTTTGCCTTTGATATTTTCTTGTGACCCTCCAAGAAACATGTTTATGTAACACCCCTGGTAGTAACAGCAAGTTCAAGGTATAGTGGCTGATCTACAGGGTTATTGAAAGTTCAAGAAAAAAGCTTTAGAAAACATTGTGGAGGATGAAGAAATTGCTTGTCACACAATGCTTTCTAATCAGAAAGATGAAAAAATCTAAAATTTCATAAACTTTAATTTGTCGTCTGCAACAGCTTTTGAATTTGAACCAGTCTAAATTTTTGTCGGGAAAAAATGGGTTAATTGTTTCATGTCTGATCTGTTTCTGAAAAGAATTGCCATTTTTGAATACAAAGTTGTCCTGGTATTATTTTGTTTTTTGTAATAATAAATTAGTCAACCAGTTTATGAAGGTATTTTGCAAAAGAGGTTTTAGTCATTTGTTTTGCAAGTTCTAGTATTAAAGTTTAAATGCTTGAAGGAAAATAAATGCATATATGACACACATACAGGTTTATTTTTGAAAAGCTAGTAGCAGTTGTATTTGTTCTCAGACCTTTATTTCATTGGAATATCCTACTTTGGGCTAGTTTCCTGAAAAAATATTTAACATTCTTGAAACTTGGATCGTCAGCTTTTGACTTTGAATCTGCTTAACCCATTCCCACACAGTGATGCTTTTTGAAGCCCCTCAAGAAAAGCAATTGGGAAAACATTGTGGAAAATGAAGAAATTTCTTGTCGCAAGCTATTTCTTCATTTTTCCACAACGTTACTACCTAAAATTTCATAGACCTTGAATTGTTGTCTGCAACTTCTTTCAATTTGGATCAGTCTAAGATTTTGTAGAGTGGGAATGGGTTCAGGAAGACATTGTGTCAACTGTTGTAAGTCATCAATCAAGCAGTGTCAATAACTGAAGCATGTTTTAAACATGGTTATGTAATCAAGTGATGGTTAAAACATCAAATATGGGTCTTCTTAACAGGATTATCAGTTTCAAAGAAGATTGAACTTTTTTTTCGTGTCAG
This sequence comes from Fragum fragum, assembly GCA_946902895.1. Taxonomy (NCBI): domain Eukaryota; kingdom Metazoa; phylum Mollusca; class Bivalvia; order Cardiida; family Cardiidae; genus Fragum; species Fragum fragum. The sequence goes on along the minus strand of OX336372.1, from coordinate 5,755,443 downwards.
TTTCATAGATATTGAAGTTCCTAAACTCAGACAGAGAGCAAGGAAATGTTGCCATTAATTTTGTCTTGAAACATACTGATGTAAAAAGAAAAAGTCATTTACAATTTATTCAGAGAAAGTGCAGATCTCTTAAAATTTGAAATGAATAAATAGATGAAAGTGTTCATTCAGACATTCGATCCTTGATTTTGCATAGAAATAAATGGGGAAATCTTTGAAAATCTTTTCCTCCAAAGCCATAAAGCCTAGAGTTTTGATATTTGGTAAAAATCATCATGTATTGACCCTTTACCAAAATACCCGTTTATTATATACTGCCGTACTGGTATATTGCATATTGAAACTTCTAAATCCCAGTATACCTGTCCATAAGATTTACAGCATATTGATTAATACTCATGTTTATCATTATACATTTTCATTGTTTCAATACAACAAGGTATACCAGAAAAACTACAACAATGAGATGGGTACATGCTCTTATTGGAAATCATTCACTACAGTTTGTATGTTATTTTCGCAGGTTGTATCCAGAGAACTAGGTATACCAGTCCACAAAATCTACACCAATGAGACTAGTACCCAGACTATAGTAGATCCCATGTTTACTGGAGGTTCAACTGGGACAGAAGTCAACGCTCCTGCCGTCTATGTAAAGTATCTGATGAACTATTTATACCCCCCCCCAAATAAATCTGTGGGGTATATAGGAGTCAGCTTGTCAGTCCTTTGGTCTGTTGCTCCATCGCTCCATCTGTAGCTTTTTCCTGTATGCTCAATTTCTCAGCAACTATAGGTTGGATTTTATTCAAACATCACTGATATAATCAGTATCAAGCAGAGATGTGCATATTTTATTCAAGTTACGGTCCATTGATTTTTGAGGGAGTAATGGCCCTTTGGTGAAGAATCGTGTCCACTCAATTTCTCAGCAACCATTGGACAGATTTGCTTCAAATTTCACAGAAACACTCAGTATAAGTCAGACATGTGCATATCCAATTTTGGTTATGTTCCATTGATTTTTGACAGAGTTATGGACCTTTAATTGAAAAGTCCATTTTTTGTTACATTTCTATAGCTTTTTCCTGTCCGGTCATTTTCTCAGCAACTTTTTAACGGATTTTATTCAAACTTCACTCATATAATAAGTATCAAGCAGAGGTGTGCATATTATATTTTGGTTACAGTCTATTGATTTTTGATTGAGTAATGGTCCTTTGGTGAAAAATCATGTCCCCTCAATTTCTTGGCAACCATTGGACAGATTAGCTTCAAATTTCACAGAAACACCCGTTATAAGTCAAACATGTGCATATTGTATTTTGGTTATGGTCCATTGATTTTTGACGGAGTTAAGGTCCTTTAATAAAAAGTCCATTTTTTGTTACATTTCTATAATTTATGCGTGTCAGCTCATTTTCTAAGCAACTTTTTGACAGATTTTAATCAGTATCCGTCTGTCCGTCCGTCCGTCTGTGGACATAATTTTGTGTCCTCTTCTCCTCCCACATTTTTTGACCAATTTTGCTGAAATTTTATCAGGTTGTTTCCTATCATATGAAGTTGTGCACCTGCAATTTTCATCTTGATCCAGTCGTTAGTTTCAGAGTTATGCCATTTTGAACTTTTTAATGGGGGGGGGGGGGAGGTAGTCAAAATTTAAAATTGCAAAACTCAGTAACCATAAGGGGAGTTACCAAATTTGGTAAGTAACATCATCTTGTTGACCTTTACAAAATATCGAACGGTTTATTTCCTGAGGTCAAATTTGACCCCGCCCCCCGGGGGTCAAAAATTTAACATAGGCTCATATTGACTTTTCGTGAATATAATTTTGTGTCATCATCTCCTCACACAGTTTTCTTTAACATAGGCTCATATTGACCAACCTTTCCTAATCAGTCAACTCTAGCAACAAACACAAAATCAGAAAGAGGTGGAGGCATGACATGCATGTGATTAAACAGCTTCAAATTCCACTCCTTCATAGAAAAGCCTTTTTAGCGGTGTGGGGGTATTCTCGTCAGCCCTTGAGGGCGACAGCTCTAGTTCCTTTTGAAATTGTGTATGATCCGTCAAGAAACATGGGAAAAAGGGGCCTTATGAAAATTTAATTAAAAATTCAATAAAAAATCCTCTTTAACACTCTAGAATCCACAGTTTTCATCGGATTCTCTTCAAACTTTCACAGAATGAATGTACCAACATAAGGATTGTTCATTTTGAAATTGGGTCAGATGTGTCAAGAAACATGGGTAAAGGGGCCTTATGAAAATTTAATTAAAAATTCAATAAAAAATCCTCGTTAACACTCTAGAATCCACAGTTTTCATCGGATTCTCTTCAAACTTTCACAGAATGATTGTACCAACATAAGGATTGTTCATTTTGAAATTGGGTCAGATGTGTCAAGAATCAGGGGAAAGGGGGCTTAATAAAATTTAATTAAAAAATCCTCGTTAACACTCTTAGAGTCAACAGTTTTTACCAGATTGCATTCAAACTTTCACAGAATGATTGTACCATCGTAAGGATTGTTCCTTTCAAAATTGGGTTAGATCCATCACAACTCAGGAAAAGGGGCCTTATGAAAATTTAATTGAAAAATCTTTTTAGAAATCCTCATTAACACTCTGGAGTCCACAGTTTTCATCGGATTCTCTTCAACCTTTCACAGAATGATTTTACCACCATGAGGATCATTCCTTTTAAAATGGGGTTTGAACTGTCAAGAAACATGGGAAAAGGGGCCTTATGAAAATTTAATAAAAAATCTTCATTAATTATCTAGAGTCAACATTTTTCAACGGATCCTCTTCAAACTTTCACAGAATGATTGTTCCATCATAAGGATTGTTACTTTCGGAATCGATATTACCCATCAAGAAACATGGGAAAAGGGGCCTTATTAAAATTTAATTCAAAGATCTTTGTTAGCACTCTAGAGTCCAAAGTTTTCATCTGATTGACTTCAAACCTTCACAGAATGATTGTACCATCATAAGAAATGTTCCTTTCAAAATTTGGTATGATCAGTCAAGGACCACAGGGAAAAGGGGCCCTATAAAAATTGGATTAAAAAATCCTTGTAAACACAATAGAGTCCACAGTTTTCAACAAATTATCTTCAAACATTCACAGAATGATTATTGCATTAAATGGATTGTTCCTTTCGGAAGTCGGTTTGATCCATCAAGTTTCATGGAAAAAGGGGCCCTATGAAAATTTAATAAAAAAAATCTTAGTTAACACATCATGGCCCTAGATTTCACCTGATCTACTTCAAACTTTCACATAATGATTTACCATGATAAGGATTGTTCCTTTCAAATTGGGCCTGATCCATTGAGAAACATAGGAAAAGGGGCCTTAGGAAAATTCAATTAAAATAATCTGAATTAATGCTTGTAAGTCCACAGATTTCATGGGGTTGTCTTTATAGTCAAACAGAATAATTATACTTTTAAGATAAATGATTGAGAAAACATTGTGTAAAATGAAGAAATTGCTTGTTACAAGCAATTTCTTCATTTTACACAATGTTTTCTTCGCAGAAACTTGATAAAATTTTAAACTTCAAAAACTTAAAATTGTTGTCTGCAACTCCTTTCAGTTTCAGTCTCAATTTTTTGTTGTGTGGGAATTGGTTAAGACAATGAAGCTTCGATCAGATTTGGTTGAAACTTTCACAGAATGATTGTAAGGTCATAACGATCATTCTTCTCATAGCAGGGTTTGAACTGTCAAGAAACACAGGAAAAGGGGCCTTATGAAAATTTCATTTATAAATCTAAGTCCAGAGCTTTCATCGGATTTTCTTCTTACATTCACAGAACAAATGTACAATAATAATGATTGTTGATGTTGACATTAGACCTGATTCGTCAAGTATCACAGGAAAAGGAGAATTATGAAATTCAATTTTAAAATCCTTGTACCACAAGTCAAAGTCAACAGTTTTCATCAGATTCTGTTTAAACTTTCACAGAATGATTGTTCTATCATGAGGATTCTTTCTTTTCAAATTAGGCCTGATCTGTCTAGTATCATGGGAAAAGGGGCCTTTTGAGAATTTTATCTATAATCCTTGTAACCAAGTCCAGAGCTTTCATTGGATTTTCTTCAAACCTTCACAGAATCATTGTACAATAATCACGATTGTTGATGCTGACATGAGACCTGATCTTTCAAGTATCACAGGAAAGAAGCCTTTTGAAAATTTTATTTCAAAATCTTTACACCAAGATAAAGTCTGCAGTTTTCACTGGATTCTGTTCAAACTTTCACAGAATATTTGTACCATTATTAGGATTTCCAGGGTGCCCATTCATGTACTGCAGTACGTAATTCACGTAGAACCATGTCGGTTCACGTACAAATCTTACACCAAGATGAATGAACGTACCGAAAAATAAATGAACGTAGAAACAAAAAATGCCATTACGTGAAACCCTACGTGCGTATTTAGGATTGTTCCTTTGTAAATTGGGTCTTATTTTTTAAGTTTCATGAGAAAAGGGGCCTTATGAAAATTTTATTACCAAAAATTCTTGACACAATTCAGTCCACTGTTTTCATTGATTCTCTTTAACTTTTAAAGAATAACTTTACCTTCATTAGAATTGTTCCTATTGAAATTTGGTTTGTTCTGTAAAATATCATGGGAAAAGGGGCCCTATGAAGGTTTCACTGTAAACTCATTAACACAATAAATTCCACAGATTACACAGATAGATTGTACCATCATTACAATTGTTGATTTTGACAGTGGATCTGATTGTGGTAAGTGTCAAATTAAAAGGGGCCTTATGAAAAACGTTCATAAATATTCTAGTTAACACAATGATGTCCCTTAATTTGACTGCATTCACATCAAAATTTCACAGAATAATTGTACAATCTCTTAAATGGTTCTTTTCAGAACTGGGTACAATCCATGAAATATCATTTAAAAGGGGCCATATGATTTTTATACGCCCGTCAAAGACGGGACGTATTATGGGATCACCCGTGGCATAGTCCACTTCTTTGTCCGGAGCATAACTCTGTTACCGTAAGTCCGATTGACTTTAAACTTGGCAGTTATATTCTTCTCATCAATACGGAATGCAGTGCTCAATCACCATAACTCTACCTGGCCTATTTTTTGAGTTATTGCCCTTTGTTGTTTTTCATACTTGAATCTTGTCCGGAGTATATCTCTAAAAGTATTATAGCTAGGATCATGAAATTTCATGGATGGATAGAGCTCACCAAGTGGGAGTGCAGTATACAAGAACCATAACTCTACCTAGCCTATTTTTTGAGTTATTGCCCTTTGTTGTTTTTCATACTTGAATCTTGTCCGGAGTATATCTCTAAAAGTATAATAGCTAGAATCATGAAATTTCATGCATGGATAGAGCTCACCAAGTGGGAGTGCAGTGTACAAGAACCATAACTCTACCTAGCCTATTTTTTGAGTTATTGCCCTTTGTTGTTTTTCATACTTTAATCTTGTCAAGTGTATATCTCTGAAAGTATTATAGCTAGAATCATGAAACTTATTGGATGGATAGAGCTCACCAAGTGGGAGTGCAGTGTACAAGAACCATAACTCTACCTAGCGTATATTTTGAGTTATTGTCCTTTGTTGTTTTTTCATACTTTGTTTGACAAAAAATATTCATTCAAAATAACCTCAGTTCTATTCAAACCCCCAGGTAATATTAAGCAGTGTGATGGGCATAACCTGTGACAAATTGGCACCTTGTTTTTAAATATTCTAGTAAATATAATGAAGTCCACATATTTCATCAGATTCACTTTTAACTTTCACAGAATCATAAAACCAACAGTAAAATATCACAAAAAAGGGGCCTTTTGAGAACTTGATTTTAATATCTTTGTGAACACAATAAAGTCAACAGTTTTATCGGATACTCTTCAAAGATGCATGGAATAATTGTGGCATTGGAAACACAGGAAAAGGGGCCTTACAGATTATCATTCAAAACATTCTTGTGTATGTGATGGAAGTTCACAATCATTATCAAATTGTCTTTTAAATTTCACAGGACAATTGTAGGGTTGTCAGGAAAGTTCCTTTTGGAATGAAATTGATCCATCAGAAAACTAAGGAAAACGGGCCTTATGAATTTTAATTCAAAACAATCCTGTTTATGTGATAAAGTCCACAATTATTGTCAGATTCTGATGAGGATGATTGTAGGGTCATAAGGTAACTTCCTTTTGGAAATGGAGTGGATCCGTCATGAAACACGGGAAAAGGGGCCTTGAGGATTGTTGCTCAAAATAATAAAGGGGATAAAGTCCATTTTTTTTCCTTTATGCATTCTTCTTTCAGTAATTAACTTCCTTAAATATCAGATTTTTTTAATGGAAAAACTTGATAACCACTAGAGCGTCTCAGGCCCTCATGGGCCTCTTGTTTCATTTCCTAAAATGTTTTCTACCCACAAAGATTATCATTTTTGAAATAACACTACCCAACATTTTTTGTCAGCAACATCTTTGAAATTGGACCAGTTACCTGTTAATTGGTTGATATATTACAAATTCTGGTTATCAAAGTTATAATCAGTACAATCTAAAAAACACTAAAATCTATGCAACTCACATATAGTAAAGGGAGATGGACAATATACTTTCCAAAAATATTCCAAAAGCAAAAGTTTTTACTATGCTCAAAGTTGTGAATATATACATTATCCCATTCTCAGACAACAAAGTTTTGATCCAAATTATACAGATCCAAACTGAAAGACACTGCAGACGACTATTTTAAGTTTATTGAATTCTGTCATTCAAATTGCTTGTTTCAAGCTTTTTTTTTTAGCTCACCTGAGCACAACATGCTCAAGGTAAGCTTTTGGTATCACCTTTTGTCCGTCGTGCGTTGTGCGTCGGAAGTCGTCAACAATTCTTTAAACATCCTCACCTCAGTAACCACAGGGCGGAATTCAACCAAACTTGGTAGGAATGTTCCTTGGGTGACCCTTCTCAAAAGTTGTTCGCGGATTTTTAATTGACCCCCAAATATGGGCTTGGCAGGGCGTGGAAGTTTTTGACTTTGAAATCTTTTAACATCTTCTCCTCAGTAACCATTGGGCAAATTTCAACCAAATTTGGTATGAATGTTCCTTGGGTGACCCTTTTCAAAAGTTGTTCGGGAAATTTTGATTTATGCCCAAATATGGGCGTGGCAGAGCGTGGCAGTTTTTGACTTAGAAATCTTTAAACATCTTCTTTTCAGTAACCATTGGGCCAATCTCAACCAAACTTGGCATGAATGTTCCTTGGGTGACCCTTTTCAAAAGTTGTTCGTGGAATTTTGATTTATGCCCAAATATGGGCATGGCAGTTTTTGACTTGGAAAACTTTAAACATCTTCTCCTCAGTAACCATTGGGCCAATTTCAACCAAATTTGGTATGAATGTTCCTTGGGTGACCCTTTTTAAAAATTGTTTGTGATATTTTGATTTATGCCCAAATATGGGCGTGGCACAGTGTTGCAGTTTTTGACTTAGAAATCTTTAAACATCTTCTCCTCAGTAAGCATTGGGCCAAATTCAACAAAACTTGGCATGAATATTCCTTGGGTGAACCTTTTTCAAAACCTGTTTGTGAAATTTGATTGAAGCCCAAATATGGGCATGGCAGGTTGGGGCATTGTTTTGTTTAGAAATCTTTAAATATCTTCTCCTCAGTAATCATTTGTCCAATTTCAACAAAACTTGGCATGAATGTTCCTTTGGTGACCCTTTTCAAAAGGTGTTTGCAGAATTTTGATTTACGCCCAAATATGGGCGTGGCAGGGCGGAGCAATTTTTTACTTTGAAATTTTTAAACATCTCCTCAGTAACCATTGGGCCAATTTCAAATAAACCAAAATGAATATTCCTTGGGTGACCCTTTTCAAAAGTGTTGGCAAAATTTTGAATCATCTTACATTAGTCAGGTGAGCGATTCTAGGGCCATTCTGGCCCTCTTGTTCATTTTTATGTCTATCCAGTAACAGCACCAGGCATATAGAGTTACATCTGTTAATGTGTGGGTGTGTGTTTGTGTCCAATTCTTTTCTAGAGTATTCTTCTACATTAACCCTCTCCTGTTCAATCTCTAGGTTTTACGTCCCTGTGGTTTTATACTCGAGAAAACATTGTGAAAAGTAATTGCTCATAACAGGCAATTTTTTCTTATTCCATAATATTTGCTACCCTACTAAATGGTTATTTTTCAAATAAAACTGACTTTAAATTGTCTCCTGCAAAACCATTGGATTTGGACAAGTCTTAAATTTTGAAAAAACAAGAAAGGTTAATTTGTAGATTTCAAAATAAATTGGAACAGTTGTTCCCCTTGATGCCTATTAGTGTTGTGTGTAAAGTTCTGTTGGATTTCCCCGTATTCAACTAAAGGTCATGTGACACGCACTTTTGGGTATCTGTGTCTGTGACACATTCTACAACATTTTCCCATTTTTTTTTTGAGGGGCACGAAAAGATGGGATTGAGTGGGAATGAGTGAAAAAAAGTTTTCTTTTTACTCTACAGTTTGTATTTCAGCAGAACTAACCCTCATTCACATTATTTACTTCAGGATGCCTGTAGAATTCTGAATGAGAGATTAGAACCCATCAAAAAGAAATACCCTGATCTGTCGTGGGAACAGATGGTGAGTATAGGATAATAGGCAGGGTTTGACACTACTGCAAGTAAACTATTTGGTTATTTTCATGAACTGGCAGTTGTAACCCATTTTGTAGCACATCCTTTTGTCCAGTTGGTTATTTTTTTTTTTCATAGTCTTTAGTCACAAACATTTCTTTTATTAATACTGTTGAAAATAGTCAACCATAGGCAAACAATTACTAGTTTTTACTACCTCTACACAATTTGTAAATGAAAACCTTGTTTGGAAAAGTAAAATTGTTTTAAACATTTCTTCTTTGTTTATTGTGCCTTGCATCCATAAGATCGGAATGTATTATGTCTGTCTGTCTGTCTTTCTCGACAGGAGTAAACTGGTCAATTTAATGCAAAAACTTTATGTTGCTCCTATGTTAATACTGTTGAAGATACAATGCTCATGCTTGGTACACAGTTTCCTTGTATTGATAGGCATCAGTTGCTTGTAAGGCTCAGGCCATCCATCAAGGTGAAGGTTACTTGAACAATTTAGTCCTCTGTTTCATCTTTTATTTATAATTTTTTAGCTCACCTGAGTATGTAGTGCTCATGTGAGCTATTGTGATCACCCTTTGTCTGGCAGCCGCCCGGCGTCCCTCAACGATTTCTTTGCACATCATCTCCTCCTAAACCACCGGGCCAATTTGAACCTAATTTGGCAGAAATGTTCCTCCGGTGATCCATTTAAAAATTGCTAAAAGAATTGAAATCCATTAAAAAACTCTGGTTGCCATGGCAACAAAAGTGAAATTTTAAAATAATCTTAAAAAATCTTCTCTTCCAAACCCAAAAGGCGAAGAGCCTTTATAATTTGCATGAAGCATCAATATATTGACCTCTTTCAAATTAGCTAAAATCGTGCCTCTCTGGTACGCAGGGGGGTGAGGTTCAGATAGAAATAAAGAACTATTTTAAAATGACATCTCCCAAACTACTGGGCCAATTTGAACTTAATTGGCAGAAATGGTCCTAAAATCATTACCCTCCGGTCCCAAGGGGCGGAGCACCAGGGGTATGTGGTTAGAATAGATAGAAAAATTGAAATCTGTTAAAAACTCTAGTTGCCATGGCAACAAAAGTGAATTTTAAATTTATCTTAAAAATCTTCGCTTCCTAACAGTATAAAGTATTGGCCACTTGTATTATAATCCTATCCTTTACATAAAATTAGACTGTTTAAAGAAAAAGAGCCTTTAGGTCCGGTGAGCAACTAAGGGCCAACGGCCCTCTTGTTTTTTCTTATTCTCTATGCAGATTGAAAAAGCATTTTTTGAGAGAGTCAAACTGCAAGCCGTTGGATTTTCAAGGTATAAGTTTCTTTTTGAACACTTACAAAATCTATTACTTTGCTAACAAATCAGTTGTTTTAATTCTATTAGTTTCCACAAATTGACCAATAACATGTGTCAATCAAACAGATTAAAAGGCCAATTAAATAATTCATTTTGGTCAGAAGTGAAATTTGAATATTGATGTTTCATGAAGCATTTTATAAGTTTGGTGACTTAAACGTAACTACAGCTTATTCAAACTGTAGTTATGGTGTTTAAGTTGCAAATCAACTATTTTTAGCTCCACTGGCTGAAAACCACGGAGATAGTCATGGTGTTGTGTCGGCCATGCATTGGTCCATCTGTCTGTAAACTTTTTCTTTAAAAATCTTCTCCCCAAAAAGGACTGAACAGAATTCAACCAAATTTCACATTGTTCCTTGTGTTACCCTTATCAGATTCCTTCAAATAATTTTGATTGAATGAAAACCACGGATTAAATGGGTGGGCTATTTTCATATTTGGTGAAAACTTTAAAAATCTTCTTCTAAAAACCAGTGAATGGATTTCAACCAAATTTAACAGAATGATCCATGGGTAACCTTTTCTCAGATTCCTTCAAAGAATTTTGATTGGATGAAAAACATGGTTTTAATGAGCATTGCTAATTTCCATATAGGGTGAAAACCTTAAGAATCTTCTTCTCAGAAACTAGTGGTGAAAGCGTTATAAATCTTTTTTCTCAGAAATAGGTTTTCAACCAAATTTCACAGGAATGATCCTTGGGTAACCCTTCATCAGATTCCTTTGAAGATTTTTGATTCAATAATGAATTCATTCCCACACATTGACTCATTTTGACGCCCCTCAAGAAAAACAGTTGGGAAACATTGTGTAAAATGAAGAAATTACCTTTAACAAGCGATTTCTTCATTTTACACAATATTTTCTATCCAGAAAGTTGAAAATATCTAAAATTTCATAAACTTAAGATTGTCATCTGTAAATCCTTTCAATTTGGACCGTTGTAAATTTTGTAGTCTGGTAATGGGTTAATAGGCAGGAGCTTATTTCCATATTTGGTGTCTATTTAAAACTTAAAAAAAAAAAAAAATGTCAGAAACCAGATGATTAATTTCAACCAAATTTCTCAGGAAATGTCCTTTTAGACGCCTTTTCAGATTTATTCAATGAATTCAATTGGATGAAAAAATGACTTGGCATGGGTGCTAATTCCCATGTATGGAAAATATACTGAGAACTTTGTAAATCTTCTCAGAATCCTGTCGATTGATTTCAACCCAATTTTGAAAGAATGACTCTCATGTAACTCTTAGTCCGATTTTTTCACATGGCTTTTATGGGTGGGGCTTATGTCCGTATAAGACTTTTCATTGAGTACAGTGAAAATTTTGTAAATGCCTTTTCATCTGACTTTGTATATGAATTCTTTGTAACTCAACTTGAGTTGAAAAGATCTAGAACTATTTCAAAGATTTCACTACATTCATTTGCCGGATTTGTCTAAGATAATTTGTTTTAATTGATTTTCTTAAAACACCATTTGTTTAACCCTTTCCTGTACAAACCAAGGATTTTGAGCTGCTGTGATTTTATACTTGAGAAAACATTGTGGAAAGAGAAAAAATTACTTGTTATAAGCAATTTCTTCTTTTCCACTATATTTTCTATCACATAGGATGGTTTCATTTCATATTGCATCCAATTTTCATTGTCGTCCGAAACCTCTTCCAATTTTGACCTGTCAAAAATTTAAGAAATGGGAAAGGGTTAGTCGATATATTCAGGCCTGTGGAGCACTACAGGCACTTAAGCGCCTCTAGTATTTTATTGTTACATGTTACAGACCATAAATTTTGCAATAACACCATTAAATACCAAGTTGCACTTCCAGTTTAAGTAAGTGGGTGTGGCCAGTGGAGCCAGTAGGTGGGGCCAACAATCTATTGATGGTCTCTTTACTGTCAAACATTCAGAGCTTTTATTTTGTTAATCTTTTAGGTGGGTCTTCATGAAAAAGTTTAAAAACAATGTTGAAAATGAAGAAAATTACAGGTACATGTACTTGTTCAAAAAATCTTAATAACATGTTTTCTACCCAAAAAGATGTCAAAATGTCAAAAATGCTAAATTATTGTCTGCAGTTTCTTTGAATTTGGACTTGTCTGAATTTTTGTCAATAGTCATTGGATAAACAATCTTTTAATCTATACAAAAGATGTCTTATTATTGCATTTACCTTAAATTGTTGCTTGGAACTTCTTTCAACTTTAACCAGTCCAAAATTTTGTCATGTTGTAATGGGTTACCTTATTTGACAAGCTGATGCTTTCAACATAATTTTCCAGGTTTTTCTCTCAGAGTCTTAAATGACTGGCTTGTTTGACAAAGAGTTAAGAATGTAGAACAGGCATTTCTTGTTCTTCAATTGATCAATAACTGGCCCCACCCACTTACTTTGTTAGCCCCACCCATTACAGGAAGTCCTGCTCTGATTTCAAATGGCATTATTTCGCAAAAATTATGACCATTAGCATGTAACAAAAAATATTCTCTTCATTTCTAATAATTTAATAACATCAAGCGAAAAAATGCAAAAACTTTAGAAAATTTGATATTTTTTTGTATGGAACCATTTTGTGTGGAAGCAATCAAAATGGATGCTCGATATTTTGCTATGGAGGTATGAATATTTTTTTTGACCAATCAGAATGCCAGTATTTGATAGACAAGATGATAAATTATTGCAGAAAAGATGTAGAAGTTAGTCCTACAGATGGTGTATCTTGTAAGTTTATGTATGATCACTATACATATGGGGCTATCTGTACAGAGGTGGAGATTGATGTTCTTACAGGAGAAAACCAAGTAAGGATGATACTTTGTACAGTAAAACTTGTCTTCAGTCACACCTAATGGGACAGTTAAAAGTTTCACTTAAAACCCTCTCCTGTTTTCAAAAATTTGAGACCTGTCCAAATTTAGAGGTTCTGCAGACGGAAATTTAAAGTGAATTTAATTTGAAAAATAATCATTCAGTAGGGTAGAAAATATTGTGGAAAAAGAAGAAATTGCTTGTTACAAGCGATTTCTTCTTTTTGTACAATGTTTTCCAATGAAAAAGCATAGGGAGGTAAATTAAACCAGGGATTGAACAGAAAATGGTTAAGAAATTAGTCGCTGAATGAAAATCTCAGTCGGCAATTTCTAAAGAGGGTCAAGTTTTCTAACACATATATACAAAATAGAAAACTTCTTCCCCTTTAGGATTGCTAGTATCTTGCAAAACAATGATAGATTCTGCCCATGGTCATGTTCACCTTCTGAAAGTCAATTATAAAAATTGCTTTCTTTGAGCAGATCTTTCACAATTATTTATTCATTCTCACACAATCATGCTTTCTGGTGTATCAAAAAAAAAAAAAGGATTATGAAAGCACTGTAGAAAATGAAAAAGTTGCTTTTTATAAGCTATTTCTTCAATTTCCACAATATTTTCTACCCAAAAAGGCAAATATTTTTTAAAATTTCAGCAACTAAAATTGCGATCGGCAACATCTTTGAATTTGTACTAGTCTAAAATTGGTCAAAGAATTTATGAATAAGAGAGTTGCTTCATTGCAAAGTTCTAGCGTCATATTATTTGTTTACACTCAATGTCATGGTCTCAGCTGAAGAACAGGTGACAAAAATTCTTTTTCTAAATTGAGTACTAGATATTATCCCAATTTGGCGAGGGGAATATAGTAATGGTCTCTGTCTGTCATTCCGTCACTAAGCTTGTCCGGGGGATATCTCCTAAAGTGTAATAGCTATCGACTTTAGACTTCTAAGTTGGATAGATCTCATTGAGGAGAGGTGCAGTGCACAAAAACCACAACTCTTGCTCGCATTATTCTGGAGTTATTGCCCTTTGTTGTTTTAAAGACCAATATTTTGTCAGAACATATCTCTGAAAGTATAATAGCTATCAACTTGAAACTTCATAGGTGGATAGATCTCATTTAGGAGAAGTGCAGTGCACAAGAACCACAACTCTTGCTTGCATAATTTTGTAATTATTGACTTTTGTTGTTTTAAAGACTTAGATTTTGTCAGGAGCATATCTCTGAAAGTATAATAGCTATTAACTTAACTTCATCAGTTGATAGATCTTGTTGAGGTGAAGTGCAGTTCACAAAACTCCTAACTTTTGCTTGCATAATTTGTAGTTATTGCCCTTTGTTGTTTTTAAGACTTTAATTTTGTCCAGAGCATATCTCTGAAAGTATAATAGCTATTATTGAACTCATTGAGAAGAAATGCAGTGTACAAGAAGCCTAAATCTAACTGGCTTCAGTTTACTATCAAGCTTTTACAGCGGGGGATGGCCATGTCTGACATGACTCTTGTTCAAATTGTTGTGTAACTCTCAATGTCTAAGACTTGTTGAGAGTCAGATTTCAAAACCTACCTTGCCAAGAGATCACTAGTGAATGTCACTTTTACTCCATTCCTACACAGTGACGCTTTTCAGTATTAACAGATCATCTGTATCTGTAAAGCATTTCTAGTTCAATTCTTAATCAAACATTTTAGATCAACATTTAGCAGAAGCATACCATATGTCTGAAGTTTTTGTGCATGGAAAAAAATGAATAGATTTTGTTATTACTAGAATTGGCTCTTGTGTATTTGCATTGAAATTTCATATTGGTCTTATCTGCATTAGTGTTGAAGATATTTATTTGAAACTTTGCATGAGTAATAACTATTCAAAGTGTAATTCATTCTATGAAAGGAGATAAAAGTTAACACAGTTTGGGTTATTAACGGCCCCCTCTTTTTCTGGAATTTTCACTATTTGGCACATAGGTTATATGTCACATATAGGAATACTGTACTCTTTTCAAACACACACACACTTCTGATTCATAATTTTATTACTGTGATTTCAGGTGTTACAATCAGACATAGTATTTGATGTTGGTAAAAGTTTGAATCCAGCCATAGATATCAGCCAGATAGAGGGAGGGTTTGTTCAGGTAAGTGCCATATATCTGGTACTTGGTGTTAGCATGTTAACCTCTTCCCAAACAATCCCTCATTTTTATGCCCCTCAAGGAAAAAGCCTTGGAAATAATTCTGGATTGGTTGATTGATTGAATGGGGTTTAACACCTCTTTTAACAGTATTTCAGTCATATCGCTGCAGCTGACGCACCTTATAATCGATTCCTGGTATTTCTCCCACCAGTGCTACCACCACATCCTTTCCAAGCCTCAAGCTGCTATCCCATTTCGGTTTATGATTGGTTAGAAACAAATGTCCGAAAGGATATGTGCCGCTGGGAGGGATTGAAATCATTCTGGAAAAAAAGAAGTTTCTTGTATGTGAAACAATTTCTTCATTGTCCACAATTGTCATTCACCAATGGGTCGATAATCGTTGACCTATGTGGGATAGCAACTGGAGGCTAGGAAAGAATGTAGTGGTAGTACTGTTGTGAGAAATACCAGGATTACATTGTTAAGTGCTCCAGCTGCCGCAATATAACTCAAAGATTGTTGAAAGCGGCGTAAAACCCCATTGAAACGAACAAATCATTGTCCACAAGTTTTTGCATCCTAAGTTGCAAACTTTCTTCAGAATTTAACCAACCTTAAATTGCTGTCTCTAAAACCTTTCAATTTAGACCAATATAATATTCTGTCGTGGGAATGGACTAAGAGATTTATAGTGATTTCATTGGTTTGAAGAAAAAAATGAGGTGTTGCTCATTATTAAATGGGTATACAGATACAAGGTATACATTTAAAGCTTTCTGACAGTTTTTAACCCTTTCCTGTTTTTGGCTCACCTGAACAAGAAGTACTCTGGGTGAGCAATTGTGATCGATGAACGTCTGTTTGTCCATCTGTCTGTCTGTTCATCCATTCACAACAAAATATCTTCTCCTGCTAAACTTACTACGGAATTTCAACCAAACTTCACAGAAATGATCCTTCGGTAATGCTGTTTTAAAATGCTGAAATCCTTGCAGCACTTTGGTTGCCATGGCAACCAAGTGAAATTTTTTTTAAAAAATCTTCTTTTCCCAAACCTTAAGGCCTAGAGCTTTAATATTTGGTATGTTATCAAAACCTAATGACCCCCTATCAAAATACTTCCAAGAATTACTGTACTCTGTAAATATGCCCTTTCTGTGCGATCCCTTATAATACCCCAGTGTCTGATCCAGGATTTGAAAAAGATGGAAATTCCCCCATTAGTTTTGAAAACATGGGGGATCTGTAATTACTATGGTGGCCTTCAAGTTAGCTTAACCAAACAACAAAACAATTGACTGGTCTGTACTGAAAGAAGTAGACATATTTTATATAAGTTATTTGTTCCAATTGTAAAAGTGTTTGACATATTATTATCAATGAAATAATTGCACTTCATTAGCCCTTCTTCGTATTTTAACCGGGGCCATTCTCCGAGCCGTTACAGGGCTTTGACTTTTTTCTTGATTCTGAATTTGCGGTGGCGTCGTCAATTTATGACTCTGATTCTAGCACCGTTTCAGTTTAAGTTACGTTGGTCTCGACGTATTTTTGTCATCCAAATTTGTTTCACAGATAGAAATCAGTAATATGCCGTTTTTCCTGTCTGACAAGAGAATGCAGACAATTTGAACATCACTATGACAACAAACGCAAATTCGAATTTTCCTGTTGACGAAAACGATTTTAAAATTTTCTGTAAGTAATTCACTTCGAAAAGAACTATATTTATTTTTCAAAAGTGATTATTTTTTTATTAACAATGTTTTTCTCGCACAATGAAAATATAAATGAATGTAATCAAATGCTCGTTTAAAAAGATTCGTAAAATCATCGGTCGACTACTACTAATAGGAATAAGATAATATGAATAACTATAGTTACAAACGCACGGTATTAGTTGCGATCGAAGTCAACCATAGTAAACAATAAGGGAAGTCACTCTTATGAGACCGCTCGAAGAAAAAGGTAAACAGTTAGACGTGACTTGCTGTAAAGGCTAGATTTATTGATATTCCTTTTCGAATTCTTTTTGAGCGACCATCCCGCGCTTGATAAAAAAACATGTGTGATCTTTCAGAAATGCCGGGGATTCCTGCAATCGTGAGTCCTAGATCAAACACTGATACCCCCGCAAAACGAATGTTTCTTTTACACCCCTGCAAACTCCTCCTTCAGTTTTGCTCCAATACCATTGAAACTTCATACAAACATTAACCACATGTTGAAGTTTTGCAAGACGCAATTTTGAAGTCTTAATCATATCCCCGCACAACCAATGTTTTGTGGGTATTATACTGGAATCAGCCTGTCTGTCCATGTATCCATGTGTCCGTGATTAACCACATATTTTGAAGTCTTTATTCCCCCTGATTCAAGAATTATCTCCCCTTGAACATGGACATTATTTATGCTTTGTACACATAAACAGCTTATTATACTACCAATATTGCGTTGTGAACTCCTCCTATCTAGAGAAGCAAAGACAGTAGCTATGTCCTTGTATTTTTAAAGCTCTCATTACACGTAAAGCACTTGCAGGGGTATTAAGTCACATACTGTGACAGGTTCTAGTTTTAGATAGGAATAAAGAAGTATATCTTTGAAAATCTTCTCCTCCTTAACAATTAGGCCTTTGATATTTGGTTTGTATCAATGACTATTGATCTTCTTACAAAATATTTCAAAGAATAATTGTACTGTGGAATCTTATGACCTGGATAAAAGAAGAAAATCTTTAAAAATTTTCATTAAAATAATTAGGCGCAGAGCTTTCTATTTGTATATATCATATAGCTTTTAGCCATTATACTCAGGGGAGCAATATAGCACCATCATGCTCTTCTTGTATGAAATTTTGAACTTGTCAAAAGTGATTGAATGAAAATTGGATGCAATCTGAAATGAAACCATCCTTCTCAAACTTGAGGAAAATCTTTATAGTATTCATGAGGAAGATCCCAATTGAATATGGTGACAATCTGACAATATCTAGGGAAAGGAGCCCTATTGTCAATTTCCTTTATTCCACTCTAGAGGTCACAATTTTGTCCCAATCTTTCTTAAACTTGCTGAAAATGTTTGTATTGTCATGAAGAAGAACCTATGTATTATAGATATCATGACTTAATTGCCTTAATGAAAATATCCTTGTTATCAATCTAGAGATTACAATTTTTGCATTGTACTATGTTTTTTATACACCTGTCGAAGATTATGGGTTCACCCATGGTGTCCGGGCATCCGGGCGTCCAGGCAGTGTCCACTTCTTTGTCCGGAGCATAACTCTGTCACAGTAAGTCCAACTGACTTTAAACTTGGCAGTTATATTCTTCTCATCAATATGGAGTGCCTTGCTCAATAACCATAACTCTACCTGGCCTATTTTTTGAGAAATTGCCCTTTGTTGTTTTTCATACTTGAATCTTGTCCAGAGTATATCTCTAAAAGTATTATAGCTAGGATCATGAAACTTCATGGGTTTATAGATCTCACCAAGGGGGAGTGCAGTGCACAAGAACCATAACTCTACCTTGACTATTTGTTGAGTTATTGCCCTTTGTTGTTTTTCATACTTGAATCTTGTCTGGAGTTATCTCTAAAAGTATAATAGCTAGAATCATGAAATTTCATGGATGGATAGAGCTCACGAAGTGGGAGTGCAGTGAACAAGAACCATAGCTCTACCTAGCCCATATTTTTAGATATTGCCCTTTGTTGTTTTTCATACTTGAATCTTGTCCGGAGTATATCTCTAAAAGTATAATAGCTAGAATCATGAAACTTCATGGATGGATAGAGCTCACCAAGTGGGAGTGCAGTGTACAAGAACCATAACTCTACCTAGCGTATATTTTGAGTTATTGTCCTTTGTTGTTTTTCATACTTTGTTCATACTTGGATCTTGTTCAATGCATATCTCTAAAAGTATATAAGCTATGATAATGAAACTTCAAGGGTAGATAGATCTCATCAAGGAAAACAAGTGCACAAGAACCATAACTCTACCTGGCTTATTTTTTGAGTAATTTCCCTTTGTTGTTTTTCATACTTAGATCTTGTCCGGAGCAGATCTCTAAAAGTATTCAAGCTATGATCATGAAATTTCATAGGTAGATAGATCTCATCAAGGGGAAGTGCAGTGCACAAGAACCGTAACTCTACCTTTGGCTTATTTGTTGAGTTATTGCCCTTTGTTGTTTTTCATACTTGGATCTTATCTGGAGCATATCTCTAAAAGTATTCAAGCAATGATTATGAATCTTCATGGGTAGATAGATCTCATAAAGGGGGAGTGCAGTGCACAAGAACCATAACTCTACCTTTGGCTTATTTTTTTAGTTATTGCTCTTTGTTATTTTTTATACTTGGATCTTGTTCAGAGCATATCTCTAAAAGTATATAAGTTATGATAATGAAACTTCAGGGGTAGATAGATCTCATCAAGGATTAGTGCAGTGCTTAAGAACCATAACTCTACCTTTGGCTTATTTGTTGAGTTATTGCACTTTGTTGTTTTTTCATACTTTGATCTTGTCCGGAGCAGATCTCTAAAAGTATTCAAGCTATGATCATGAAACTTCATGGTTAGATAGATCTTATCAAGGGGAAGTGCAGCTCATTAAAACTATAACTCTACCTAGCTTATTTTTTTAGTTATATCCCTTTGTTGTTTTTCATACTTGGCACTTCTTCAGAGCATATTTCAGAAAGTATATAAGCTATGATCTTGAATCTTCATGGGTAGATAGATCTCATAAAGGAGAAGTGCAGTGTACAAGAACTTTAACTCTTCCTAGCACATTTTGAGATTTGTTGCCCTTTGATGTTTTTCAGACTTGGATTTTGTCTGGATTATATATCTGAAAGTGTAATAGCTATGATCATGAAACTTCATGAGTGGGTAGATATCACCAAGGGGAAGTGCAGGTCACAAGAACCATAACTCTACCGGGCATACTTTTTGAATTATTCCCCTTTGTTCTTTTTCACATTTGATTTTGTTTTAAATTTCTCATAGTGTGACAGCCTATGGTTTTCAAAACCTCATGATAACAAGAAAAACACCAGAACCATAATTTATCATTGTGAATTGTTACTCTTTCTTGAAATTAGACTTAAATTTTAATAACCTTCCCCAGTCAACAACCAGTAGTGTTACGGGCGTATTTTGTGACAATTTGCCACCTTGTTATATAATGCTTTAGCTTATGGCATCCTTTCATAATTCTGCAAGCTATCACAGTAAAGCCTAGAGCTATATTGATCAGGTGAGTGATACAGGACCATCATGGTCCCCTTGTTTATCAAACTATTTTGAGTGCAAACATAGTTACATGCTCAAAATTTTGTTCATTGAGGTACAGGATTTTTTTGCCCATCATAATGCTTGTTTTTGATAGATGAAACTAAAAAACAAATTATATGTTATTAATTTCCAAGGCATACAGGGATAGCTACAGTTTAGTATAAAGCTTTTGCCTCAAACTCACACAATCACAAAGAAATCTTCTCCTCCTTAAATAATGATGGAATCTCAACCAATCTTCAAGGAAATGGTCCTTAGTGGATATTCTTTCAAAATACTTCAAAGAATTGAAATCCATGAACAACTTTGGTTGCCATGGCAAGCGAATGAAAAAACTTAAAAAATCTTCACTTCCCAAACTATACGGCCTAGAGCTTTGATATTTGGTGTAAATCATCACCTATTGACCCTCTACAAAAATACTCAAAAAAGAATTATCCTGCTCTGAAAATTAGCCCTTTTCTGTACAATCCCTGATTTTAAATAGAAATAAAGAAGGAAACCTTTTAAAATCTTCCTAAAACCATAAGGCCTAGAGCTTTGATATTTGGTATGTATCAATGCCTATTGACCCTCTACCAAAAAACTTCAAAGAATTACGATATTCTGTAAATTAGCTTTTTTGTGTGTGATCCCTGATTTACACAGAAATGAAGAAGGATATCTTTAAAAGTCTTCTTCTCCCGAACTACACGGCCTAGAGCTTTAATAGTTTATATGTTTCAATGTCTATTGACCCTCTACGAAAATACTTAAAAAAATTACCATACTCTGAAAATTAGCCCTTTTCTATGTGATCCCTGATTTTACATAGAATTAAAGAAGGACATCTTTGAAAATCTTCTCCTAAACCATAAGACCAAGAGCTTTAATATTTTGTATTTATCAATGCCTATTGACCCTTTACCAAAAACCTTCAAAGAATTATCATACTCTGAAAATCAGCCCATTTCTGTGTGATCCCTTATTTTGCATATGAATATAGAAGGAAATCTATGAAAATCTTCTTCTCCGTAACCATAACACATAGAGCTTTAATATTTGGTGTGTATCAAAACCTATTGACCCTTAACCAAAATACTTTGTAGAATTACCATATTCTGAAAATAAGCCATTTTCTAAGCAATCCAAGAATTTAGAAAGGAATAAAGGAGGATATCTTTGAAAATCTTCACCTTATAAACCATTAGGCCTAGAGCTTTGATATTTGGTTTAAATCATCATCTAATGACCCTCTATAATAAAACTTCAAAGAACTACCAAACTCTGGAAATTAGTTCTAAATGGTTAGATCTTCAATAAACCTAGGATTAAATGAGAAAATCTTGAAAAAATCATCTCCAAAATAATTAGGTGTAGGGCTTTGATATTTTGTTTATATCATAAAGCCCTGAGCCATTATCCTCAGGGGAGCAATATAGGACCATCATGGTCCTTTTGATTTTTATATCTTTATGCCCCAAGGTGTCTGTCTGTCTGTCTGTCTGCAAAACATAACCTGCCAACTAAACATTTTGCTATAACTTCAACTCTGATTAAGTTACAATGCTAATATTATAGTATGTAGATAGGTCTCAACAAGGCAAAACTGGGGAAGGTCATTTCATCAAGGTCAAGGTCAAAATTTTAACCCTTTTCTTGAAAACCTTACTCAAAAACTTAACCTGCCAACTTAACATTTTCCTATAACTTCATCCCTAATTCAGTTACAATGATAGAATGTGGTATGTTGATAGGTCTCAACAAGGCGTAACTGGGCAAGGTCATTTCATCAAGGTCAAGGTAAAAATTTTAACCCTTTTCCCTAAAATCTTACTCAAAAACTTAACCTGCCAACTAAACATGTTCCTATAACTTCAACTCTGATTCAGTTACAATGCTAATATTAAAGTATGTAGATAGGTGCCAACAAGGCGCAACTGGGGAAGGTCATTTCATCAAGGTCAAGGTCAAAATTTTAACCCTTTTCCCTAAAATCTTACTCAAAAACTTAACCTGCCAACTAAACATGTTCCTATAACTTCAACCCCAATTAAGTTACAATGCTAATATTTGGTATGTTGATAGGTCTCAACAAGGCGCAACTGGGGAAGGTCATTTCATCAAGGTCAAGGTCAAAATTTCAACCCTTTTCCCTTAAACAAAGAAATACAAACAATGAAAATCACTTTTTTTAAGAAATCCTGTTTCGGGGGCATGGTGTTTCACAAACATCTTGTTTTATGAATGTTTTTTTTTTTAGCAAGCAATTGTTCAAAAGAAGCAATCTCTTTCCTTGGATTTAGATTAATTATATATTTGTTTTTTCTTTTTCTTTAAGAAGATTTTCAATGCACCCAATTTATTTTACCTGTATTATATTACAGGGTTTAGGTATGGTGACATCAGAACACACAGATATAGATCAGACTGGACACATAACCAATTGTAGTCCACTGAGTTATAAGATACCCAACGTGAGAAGTATACCCAGAAAGTTTAATGTGACCTTGATGAAAAATGGAGAGTGTAGGAATACTGCCTACTCATCCAAGGTTTGTATTTAACCCATTACAAAAACAACTCAACTTTTGACTGCCCTCGGCCAAGAATGTTGCATAAGACAATTAACCCTTTCCTGTTATCCCTGGTTTTTATGTCCCTTGGAATTTATAATTGAGAAAGCATTGTAGAAAATGAAAAAATTGCTTGTCACAAGCAATTTCTTTTTTTTTTCAACAAAATTTTCTACAATACTGAATGGCTTTTTTTTTTAAATTGAAGCCACTTAACATTTTCATCTGCAAAACCTTTGAATTTGGCTTGTTTCAAGAATTTGCAAATAATTTTGAGTTAAAAGTTAACTGAATTTTAAATTTCTTAGTCTTTCAGTATAGAACTCTAACATAGTTTAGATTAGTTAGATAATTAGTGAGCCTGTTTGAGCTTAATTTTTTTTCTTTTCTTATCCTAGTGGGATGAGTAGCTAGAGGCTCGGAAAGGATGTAATAGTGATTGATTGATTGAATGGGGTTTAACACTGCTTTTAACAGTACTTCAGTCATATTGTGGCGGCTGGAGCACCTAACAATGGATTCTTGGTATTTCTCACACATGTTTCCAACCCATTAAAATTTGCAAACTAACTTGGTTTGATGTCTGAGTTGAACTGCCATGTTGGAGGTAGGAGGCGTGGTCAGTGTCAAATCTTAGAAACGCAATATCGTGGTTTATAAGTGTTCATTGTATGTTACTTTTATCTAATTGGCCATTTTAACCCTTCAATTTTTGACCCCGAATATTCCTGTTTTGGCCGTTGGTATAGACAAAGATCATCCTACACATAAGTGCAGTCTGATCTTGGTCTTCACCTCCTGCTTTTCCTGTTCATTCAGAGTTGTTTAAATAATAAATTTTCATTAACATCTTCCAGTGCTGTCAGTGCTTTGATTTTAAAGCAATTCTGTATGGGATTTTATTTCAGCATAACAAGAGTTAAAGACATTAAAAAAGGATTTGCCCCATTTTCATGACAAGATTAGATTGTAGTTGTAAAAATAATTACATTTTGTGGTGTAAATGATATTATTGTGAGCCATTACCTATTAATACAAAAACAACAACAAAATAATATCAAAGAAGGAGTTTGAAATTTGGAGATCATTCACAGTTTTTATATGAATGAGAATATGTACTAGTTGAATCAAAGTACTGAAAGTATTGTAAGGTAGCAAAGCATAATTTTGTTCAGTAATCTTCTTTGTCAAAAGTTATAATTCAATGATCACAAAGCTCACTTGAAGGCAATTTGCTCAAGTGCATTAAAGATACCAAAGAAATGAGCTTGGTGTCAATGTTTTTAATACTCCTGAAATACACAATAACTACTTTTTATTTGTGGCCAAAATGCAATGGTAGTGCATACTCATGGTCATAAGGTCCCTGGTTTGATCCTAGCGTCAGGGAATGTCCTTTCCAACAAATTTGTCTCCAACCAATGTTTAGACAATGGTAATCTTATGTGGGATGAGCAGCTGAAGGCCCAGAATGGATGTAGTTGTAGTATTGGTGTGAGAAATACCACGAATCACTGGTTAGGTGCTCACACTGCCAAAATAGGACAGAAATACTATTATAATTGGCTTTAAACCCTATTCAATTAATGAATGGATTTAGTAATTAAGCTTTCACTGGCAGTTTGCTCTCAATGAACGCCATGAAGACCTCAACATTTTTTCTGTTAACACATACAACAAAATTTTAGATTTGTCCAAGTTGAAAGAAGCTGGAAACGACAATTTAAATATGATGGAATTTTTGATTTTCTTTTTTTTTCATCTTTTTGGATAGAAAACATTGTGGATAATGAAAGAATTGTTTGATGCAAACAATTTCTTTATTTTCCACAATGTTGTTTTAAAGATTTTTCTTGCAGGGAGTGAAAAGGGAGGCTTGTGTTGGAATACATTAACTTAAGCTGACACTTTGCTAGCTAAAAACAAAAGTTATCAAACTATTGTTATCAACATCGGTACATAATGTTATAGTATAGATTTCATTGTACCTGCTTGTAACTGTGAAGTTTGCTTTAAATCAGATTTGTTATTTTGGGGCTTTTTTGTAAACAATTCTGGCTTCAAGGAGAAAAGCAGGTGGTGTAGGCTCAAATCAGATTACACTTATTTGTCTATACCTCCTGCTTTAAGATGAATATTCCAAGTTTGACTGTTTTCACAAGTTAAGTCTGTCTTTATACCCCTCACCTATGAAGTAGAAGGATGTATATTGCTTCACCATGTCTGTCTGTTCTTCCGCCTGTAGACATTTGTTTCTGTTCTCTAACTTGAATCAATTGATTTAGAACCATGAAACTCCATGATTCAATATAGTGCCATGTCTTATGTCTTTCTTTGTTCATGAAGGTCAAGGTCACAATTGAACTTTGATTGAAAACCATTTTGTGCTCTATCTCATAAGCCATTTGACCTAGGACCTTGAAACTTTATATAGATTATATCGAGGACCAAAGGATGGGCCTTTGGTTTTGGGGGCAACTTAGTCCAAAGGTCAACTGTGCTACTTGAGTGACAAAAAGCTGGTGAGGGTGTAAGTCTTCTTTGCAACAATTCTAGTTTCTTATAACATTCTAAATCTATTCCAGGGAGTTGGAGAACCACCTTTACTACTGGCTTTGTCTGTGATTTATGCCATAAAAATGGCTGTCCTATCAGCTCGGTCAGAGATAGGGGAAACAGGCTATTTCAGACTGGATAGTCCAGCCACTGTACAGAGCATCAAGGATGCATGTGGTGATCAGATGAGCAGTGTGGTTAAAGGGTTGTAAAATAAGTGGAAAGAAGTGTGCTTCCTCATATGAAAAGGAAAATTTTCGGTGTTAATTATGAAATGAAAAGAAGTACAGTAGAACCTCGTTAATTTATACGTCACTGGTTCGTATGTATGTGTTCGTTCGTATACTTTACGCGGTCCCGATCTTTTTCCTTCTTCAGCTTTGTTAGAAAACTCTGTATTATTCGAACGTCAATGGTTCGTAGTTCGTAGGCCATTTCAAGTCCCGAAAGTAAGATTATAGCAGAAACTCCAATGTTTAATTCGTAGGTGTGATAAAATGATTGTCACTAATCTCTACTTACCTTGATTTTCACACCTGATGATCTATATGACAAATAATGTGTTATCATGTACCTTTAGTAAAAAGGGGCTGTTTGGTTGGTAATTAATCGAATAAAGATTCCCGTAATTATCGCCGAAAATTTACTTTAAATTGACATCCCCCATCAGTATCTGTGTTATTGGGCATTTAGAAATTCTGACCTCTTTATCTTATTCTGCGGTTGCTTTCTTCACAATCGTCGGTCCTTAATTTCATGATTTGATGATAGAATACTCAGAGTGATTTGATTCAATGTATTGTAAAGGGAAATCACTCTGATGGAGTGTACTATTTGATACAAACACTGTGTTTTAAAAAATGCAAAAAAAAAATAACACAGACATAAAAGCATAGAAAATACAAGATGAGTAATTTTTAATTTATGTTTTCCTCAATTAATATCTGCGGGTCTTGTTTAGAAAAATAACCAATTTAGAATCAATTCCTAAATTGGGGACAGAACAAAACCATGGCCGATTCCGTGTATCTCAAACAGCCGACCTCCTGCCCTCCGTTTTGTTCGTACTACGCTTAATTCGTATAAGTTTCCCCGGTCCCTTGCGCTACGAACTACCGAGGTTTTACTGTATATTTCAAAAATAGATGGTACCAGCAGGTGTCAAGAAAAATTTGTAATTTTCAACTCATTCCCATGCAAAAATGCCCTTTGAAACCCCTTAAGGAGATGGCTTTAGAAAACATTGCGGAAAATTAAGAATTAGTCAATTAGTCACAATGTTTTCTACACTAAAAGACAAAGGCTTTAAAAATTCCATCAACTATAAATTATCATCTTCATCTTCTTTCAATTTCTACCTGTCTAAAATTTTGTCATTTAGTAATGGATTAAATGAAATATTTAATCAGGTGTTCATACAGTACCATTGTTAGTTGTATAAATATAAATAGCATGTTAGTTTTTACTAACCCCTGAGAGACTCAGTTTTCAAATTATATGAACCCAAAAAAGCAAATAGACACAGGTCACTGTCAGTCAGCAAAATAAAGTATGACCAATTTTAACCAATTCTCATACAATAAAATTTTAGACCAGTCCAAATTCAAGAAGTTGCAGAAAACAATTTTAAAATGTTGAAATATTCAATATCTTTGTCTTTTAGGGTAGAAAACATTGTGGATAATGAAGAATTTGCTTGTAACAAGCAATTTCTTCATTTTCCACAATATTTGCCAAAGCTTTCATATTGAGGGACGTTTAAAAGGGTCATTGTTTGGGAATGGGTAAATAAATTTTCAATACGTAATTGTTATTATTTTTTTTTTCTTTTTCTACGTTTTTATATTAAGGTTACTTGGTGGGCCTTTCCAGGAATACCCTTTAAAATTTAGTCCAATGTCCCAAAATTTGTTTAAAAAAATTGTAACATCCCTGAATTTTGCAATTCCCAGGTGGTCCTTTTTGTGTAGCTGATCACTTTTGGATTTACAAACTTCCAATGAATCATTTCCATAAGTTTAACTTTGCATTGACTTGCATTGAATTCATTATAGCTTAATCTATTCCTAAACAATCCAAACTTTTTAACAACATTCAATTAAAATGCTTTGGAAAGCATTGTGGAAAATGAAAATGCTTGCAACAAGCAATTTATCTATTTTACATAATTTCGTTAAAAAAGAAAACATAGTGAATGTCATGATCTTAAGCCCTTTGTCTGTTTTGGGTTGGGTTTTTTTTCCCGATATTTTAGACTTGTCGAATTGGAAATAATTTGAAGACAACAATCAAAAGTGAGTGAAATTTGAAAAGTAACCTAACTACAGGATAGAAAATATTCTTTTCCCACAATGTTTCAGAAGTATGAAATTACAGGGACAAAAAAAGCAGGGATTGTAGAGGAAAGGGTTAAAATTATGGTTTGCAACTTTGTTGAATTTTGACCTGTCTAAAATGTTGTTACCTTAGATCAATCCATATGTATATTGGATTTTATCTTTGTTGGGAAATTGTGAAGATTCCCCCTTCCTACTTATATTATACCATGAGTTATTCTAACAAAATTATTTTTGATATTTTCATGACAAAGTATTCTGAGAATAAATTTATCCATTCCCACATAACAAAATTTTAGACTGGTCCAAATTGAAAGGAGTTGTATACAATAATTTAAAAATTATGAAATGTGAGATTTTTTTTTCAAATTTCTGGGTAGATCACATTGTGTAAAATGAAGATATTGCTTGTGACAAGCAATTTCTTCATTTTACACTATGGGGGCATAGGCGTTTTACACTATTGGGACATAGGCACAGGCATCACTGTGTGGGAATGGGTTAATAATTTGAATGTTTTGCTAGTGCTTGCAGTAACTATCTTGATGGGAGATAATACAGGTATCCAAGGAAAAAGCATTACTGTTGAATTATGTCCCATTAATGAAGAAAATTATAATGCATATAAAATTAATGTAGACCTGTTAGAGGTTTTCTTCAAAGAAATTGAATTTTGTACAAAAATATGATTCAGAAAGTAAAGGTTAGTCTGATTAAAACTTGTTTTTTTAACAAGTTTTCAGACAAAATAAGCTGTAGGATACTGGGAACCATAACAAGTTTTGTGCAATCTGCCATGCATTCACTTTTGTCTTGGAATACTTTGGCTGGTAACGAAGATTAAGGTGACATCTGATTGGGCTATAACCTTTAAAGAGAAAAAAAAAAGTATCTATCTTTGAAAATTCAGATTCTGCAAACTCTTAAGAAGTAAAAGAAGAAAGGAATTTGACTATCTTAGCCCATGACAGATAACTACTAGACATGAGTAAATGTTTCAGAAATAACTTAACCCTTGACCACTTCAGAAACTAGTCAAATTTTAAAGGAGTCCAGATGTAAATTTAAAAGTCCATTAACTTTAAGATTTTTTGCAATTTTAATGGTAGAAAAAAATTGTGCAAAATTAAGAAATTGCTTGTTACAAGCAATTTCTTTATTTTATACAATGTTTTCTCAGTTATTTTTCTTGAGGGGCATCCAAAGGTGTCATTCTGTGGAAATGGATTGACCAATTCCCCCAAAATAAGTCTTATTGACACACACACTCACACACACAAAAAATAGCTTTGGAAAAAATTGTGGTCCATAGAGAAATTGGACAAAAATTATCAAGATTTCTTCAACTGAAAGTTGTCTCCAATTTCTTTTCAATTTCAGTCTTAAATCTTTTTGTTTGGAAATAAGTTTAATCAGATGCATGATGAGGAATAGGGTCAGTAATATAATGGTTCATCCTTTATGAAAATTGATTTATTTGGATGTTCAAAGATCTTTCATTTTTTGATTTAAGGTCTGACTTTCATGAGATTTTTGATTTTTCGATTTTATGGTGTAGTTATAATGGTTGCATATGAGAAAAAAGAATAGTTCCCTATAAGAATCAGATTCGTAAGATGATATTTAACCCTTGTCATGCTGAATCCAGAATATTCTGGTTTTAGCAGGAGATATAGATAAAGATCAGACTGCACATAAGTGCGGTCTGATCTAAGTCTACACATCCTGTTTATCCTTTTGAAACCAGAGTTGTTCATGAAATCAATTTTCAATAGAAGTATTGACAACTGAACAAAAGTACTACCAGTGCTTTCAGCCCTTTGATTTTTAAACAATTCGAAAAGGATTTTATTCAGCATGACAAGGGTTAAAAAGAAATAAATGCTGATAGTCTAGTCATCTCTATGTTAACCTGTTCCTGCTCAATTCTTCTTTTCTTTATACTGCTCAAGAAATAAATTTTAGAAAACATTGTGGATAATGGAGAAATTGCATGTATCAAGCAATTTCTTCATTTTCCGCAATGAAAAAATGCTTGTATCAAGCAATGTCTTTATTTCCACCTGAAATTTTATAAAATGATTAAATTTCATGAACTAAACCTCTGAGAATTTTAGTGAGTGTAAAGTTTCATTGTGTGGGAAAGGATTGATATGATAGACATATGTTTCAGTGAAAAACTGAATTCTCTTTCAATAATTAAGTTAAATAAGTTAACAATAAAAACTACAGCTTTTCAAATGGTAGAGCTGTAGTGGGAGAGCCTTTCATGAAAATGTAATTTTTTTGTTGATAAAATGAAAGATATATAGATCTTGGAAGTAAAACAATTGATTATTGTATTCTTTTAATGGAAAAAATTAAATATGTAATTGTAGGTCAAATGTCATTATGCTTGTGTCTGGCCTCAATATATAATGAATTCCTCAGTGGGTTTTGTTCTGCATAGTTTACATTGTGTAAAATGAATAAGTAAGGGTTGACCCCTTTGTTTTTTGTTGGGGTTTTATTTTTTTCAGAATTTTATATACTGGACCAAATTTTAAAAACCTTGACATTACAATTTTTTGCAACTAAATTTTTGATATTAGATATACTGCAAAGATTTTTTGTGCATTAAGACAACAAAACACCTGACTATTTGTAGAGGTATTTTCTCAGCCCAGTGATGTTGTATTGATAAACATCATAAAAGTTATGGTACCCTCAAATTTAGATTCACATGATGATTAAAAGATAACACTTATGTTTTCAATATCAATTGTGTCCACTTCTAGCATGTATAACATCAACACAACGCCTCCCTATGGATCTTAGAACATTTGTGAACACTGCCTGAGGATGATGTCTCTTGTTCAACAAGAGTACGTTCAAGATCTGCTAACATCTGAGGTGGACTGACTTGCTGTTTAACATTGCTGCCTAGTTTGTCCCAGAAATGCTCATTCAGATTGAGGTCAGGGCTGTGTGAAGGCCAGCCTAAGACATGAATACTAGCATTTCTCAGAAAGTCTTGCATGAGAAATGCTATGTTTGGCCTAGTGTTAATGTGCTGAAAAAGTAAGATCTGGGATGTGTCTGTGCATAAAGTGCTCGAGGAGCATGACGTTCTCCGGCCCTGCAGTATACATGTTCCCTGCCACAGCAAACCACAAAGTGAATTGTGAATCATCACTGAAAACAATCAAATTTCATTGCTTTCTATTGAACCATAGGTGCCTGTGGCCCTTGCCAGCCTGTTGCAGGTATGATAAGGTGTAAGAATCGGTCCATTATATGGTCTTCAAACTCAAAGTACAACTACCCGAAAACAGTGCATAACAGTGAAGGTCGTAACTCTACCACCAAACATTTCTCTACTAGTAGATGTTGCTACATAAATCTGTTCTGGAGATGATGCAGTCATAGGTTAAGTTCATCCCTACGTGTCTACACTGGTATCGTTCAGCAACTGACCTGTTCTCAAATTGATTATTGTTTGCCGCGAGCAATTCATTACTCTGGCAGCACTGGTTATAGACTGACTAGCAAAAATCTTCCAATGGCTTCTTGAAGTTACTCATTTGGAAGTTATGGCATGAAATTTCAATTTAGCTTATATGCAAAGTTGAGGCAAACTTCTATGAACTGACAGCAAAGTTCATGGTGTGCACATGAAATAGCTGTTTTCCATTTTTCATTCTATGCAGAAACAAAAAGCAAATGCTTTTATTATTTAAAGATTCAATACATGGTTCCTAATTGTTATATCATAGTCTAAAAAAATTTTTTTTACACAGGAGAACAAAAATATGGTAAACTTCAATATGGTCAAGTTTTTATTTTTGCTCAGTTTACTGGTTATTCGTCAAATTTGAAATGGATTGAAGACGACAAGAAAAAGTGTTAGTTTGTAGGAAATATTTTAGTAAAAGAATAAATTGTTTGTCCAAAGCAATTTTTCTTTTTCAATAGTGTTATACCTGGCCATTTAATGGGAACATGCATATAGAGTTGCCCCTGACCAAAGGTGTGTTTGTGGGTGTGTCCATTTCGTTTTCAGAGCATATCTTCTACATTAACTGATGGATTTCAAATAATTTGGCACAGTTGTTCCCCTTGATGAGCTCTAGCACCATGGGCAAAGTTCTGTTCAATACTTCCATGTTCAAGCTCACTTTTGAAGGTCATGTGACAAATACATAAGCTGGGAAATCAGTGTTTGTTACACATATCTTGTCTCGAGTATAAAGCCACAGGAACGTAAAATCCAGTGACTGTAAAGGAATGACTTAAACCATCCCAAGACTTGTGTTTTGTGTAAATTGTAACTGAAAATAATTATTCAACTCGAATGGCATTTGAAACAAAGTAAGCACTTTATGACTCCACTTTGAAGTTAGATTGTATGGTAAAGGTAGTATGAACTCGCCTTGTACATTAGTAGGGTACATATACCCCTCGACAATTCAAATTCTTCCTTGGATCTCCTGTATTCCACATCAACTCTCTAATCACTTGACAACCACCTCATGTGGGTTATTTACTGTGGGCTCCAAATGTAAACATCCTTCAGTGATCATGTCCTTGATGTAATTTGGAACAGAGGTTCAGAACAGACTCTTATTTGCAGGGGAAAATGTAGTGGGGTCATCTATTCTGAATATGGATTTGAACCAACTGCCAAACACTATGTTCAGACACTGGTAGCTCATGATAGAGCCCTCGCCCTGTAATTCCAGGAATCGAAACTCAAATGAGCAGGTGCATCTTCTCTTTCAGGTTACAAAATTACTGAAAAAATTTGAGAATTCACTGATATGTATTAAAGAAAAAATAGTAATTTGTTAGTACATATTGAAGTATGAATGGAGGGTTTATATTATATCATATTGTCATTCCTTGTTATTGTTTATCCTTTATTCACAGTTCTAATATTTCACCCCCTCCAAAAATTATATTGAGGAAGACCATTTTGCTAAAGGAGAAATTTCTTGCATCAATCAATTTCCCCTTTTCTTAAAATGTATTCTACCATATATGAAATTTATTTTCCAATTTAAAAACTTTTTTAAACCTTTTTTCAATTTTAAACAGCCTAAAATAATGGTGTCTCGTAAATGGTTAGCTGATATTAGTACTAAATCAAGCAAGACAGAAGGTCGATATTTCATGAAATATGAAACCCTATTGTGGCGACTCCTAAAATCTGTTGTACTCTGAAGAAGTTCCAAATATAAATCTTAGTGGCTACTCTACTGACAAAATTTTCATGTGTATATAATAGTATGTGATCTAAAGAATGGTATACCGCTGCATCTGAAGGTCTGTCCGATTTCGACAGTAGATCATTTCAATGTGGCCTTTGAAGATATTTCTGGTATGAAAAGTTCCAAAGGTCAGAGTAGATTCTATGTTCTGACAAAAAGTTTTGAAGAAGCTGTGCACTTAAGTTAGATGTTTTTTCTGTATTTTTGATTAGATTGAACTCAACAGGGGTGAAACCATATACTGTTGTGTTATTTTTTAAAATTAAGTAGACCACAATCAACTAGTTATTTAGAATTATATAATTGACCAATCACTGGTCTCGCTGATTGAGTCCGTATGCCCCGTCCATTGATTCTGACAGCAAGTTCTACTTCAATTTTAAACCGCATTATTTTGTAAAAATTATGGCCAGTAGCGTGTAACAAAGAATAAAAATGGTTGGTTGGCGACCTAAACATTGTAACTACAGCTTGAATAAGTTTTAGTTATAAATTTTGAGTCACAAAACCAACAAAAATATTTCACAAAAATGGCGGCCAATGTCGGATTTTAATGCTCAATTACGGGCTGAATGAATTATATTATTGGTCGATTGATTGATTGACAACTGCAATTGGTCAACTATAGTTCTACTAGGCTTAAATATCAAGTTGCTTTTAAGTAATTTACCATATATAGAAAATGTATTTTAATTAACGGTTATGAATTGTTTTATTATCATTGAAGCTCAAGCAACATAATGAATTGTAATTCATTAACAATAAATCAGAATGCAATCATGAAAGGTATTTATTGAAAAATATTTATAATTAGTTTACTTTCTGACAGATATTTTGTTTGAGTGAAAGAGGATTTATACAATAGTGATTAAAAGGGTAGAATTGTTGATATTGTAACTTGTTTTGAAATACAAGCGAATCATCGAGGAACTTTGTAATACAAACTTTGATGGTAGGTGACCATAACTTTAAACTGAAAGATATTTATAATTAGTTTACTTTATGACAGACATTGTGTTTTAGTAAAAGAGGATTTATACAATAGTGATTAAAAGGGTAGAATTGTTGACATTTTTACTTGTTTTGAAATACAAGCAAATCATCGAGGAACTTTGTAATACAAACTTTGATGGTAGGTGACCATAACTTTCCACTGCACCTTGTAAAGCTGAAGTTGTGTTACGAGGTTTTGATAGGCATTTTGTAAAGTATTTTAGCTCTAGAGAACATAAAGTGAATAATCATTATCTAGTGTTCGTCTCTCTGCCTTTCAGTACGTTCACAGTTACCAAATATCTTATTCTCACAAATTAACCATCAAATTTCAACCAAAATTCATAAAAATGATCATGTATCGTCCGTCATGCATTAATTTTTACACGCCCGTCGAAGACAGGACGTATTATGGGATCAACCGTGGTGTCCGGGCGTCCAGGTGTCCGGGCGTGCGGCGGTGTCCACTTCTTTGTCCGGAGCATAACTCTGTCACCGTAAGTCCGATTGCCTTTAAACTTGGCATTTATATTCTTCTCATCAATACGGAGTGCAGTGCTCAAAAACCATAACTCTACCTGGCCTATTTTTTGAGTTATTGCCCTTTGTTGTTTTTCATACTTGAATCTTGTCCAGAGTATATCTCCAAAAGTATTATAGCTAGGATCATGAAACTTCATGGGTGTATAGATCTTACCAAGTAGGAGTGCAGTGCACAAGAACCATAACTCTACCTGGCCTATTTTTTGAGTTATTGCCCTTTGTTGTTTTTCATACTTGAATCTTGTCCGGAGTATATCTCTAAAAGTATAATAGCTAGAATCATGAAATTTCATGGATGGATAGAGCACACCAAGTGGGAGTGCAGTTTACAAGAACCATAACTCTACCTAGCCTATTTTTTGAGTTATTGTCCTTTGTTATTTTCATACTTGAATCTTGTCCGGAGTATATCTCTAAAAGTATAATAGCTAGAATCATGAAACTTCATGGATGGATAGAGCTCACCAAGTGGGAGTGCAGTGTACAAGAACCATTACTCTACCTAGCGTATATTTGAGTTATTGTCCTTTGTTGTTTTTCATACTTTGTTTGACAAAAAATATTCAATCAAAGTAACCTCAGTTCTATTCAACCCCCCCCCCCCGTTAATATTAAGCAGTGTGACGGGCGTATCTTGTGACAATTTGGCACCTTGTTCACATTTTCGACTTCTTAACCACTGGACGGATTTCAGCCAGGAAGCATGCTCCAGGCTTAAATGGGAAGGTGCTCCAAGGTTGTGCACAAAATTGGGGATATCTCCCCAGGGAGCCTAATAAATGGCTAATAACGGGAAAATTTGGGGACACCTGAAAAAAAATGTTCTTGTCATTAACCAGCAGTTGGTATTTTGGAGTCTTAAGGTTAAGGACTATAAGGTTTGCACGAAAAAAAAAATGCCTTCGCTACGGGCAGGGCAAATGTTTGACATAAGCTACATAGATATAGATAAAACTTTAAAAATCTGTAAAAAGACGCTTTAGGCGTTTTGTTTTGGTTAAGGAAAATTCTCAAATTTTCATTATGTAAGCTTATGTCAAACATTTGCCCACCCCTAGCAAAGTCAAAGTAAAAGGCCTACAGCTCTAGTATGTGGCATCAACATGTAGGCATCTGACCGCGGCCATATCATAGTTGGGGACACGTCAGTCTACTAATCATGAGGTCCAAGGTTCGATTCCCGGTCGAGGCAAGTATCCTTTCCGTTCTGTGGATAATCGTAAAACTTAGTGGAATGAGCTGATGTAGTGGTAGTATTTGGGTGGGAAATACCAGGAATTCATGGTTAGGCACTTCAGCCGTCCTTATAAGACTGTTATACTCTTAAAAGTTGCGTCAAACCCAAATCTACTATCAAATCCCCTAATGTCATAACTTTTACATAGGGTTTATATATATATATATATATATATATATATATATATATATATATATATATATATATATATATATATATATA
The DNA here is from genome assembly GCA_946902895.1 of Fragum fragum. Lineage (NCBI taxonomy): Eukaryota > Metazoa > Mollusca > Bivalvia > Cardiida > Cardiidae > Fragum > Fragum fragum. Next base: position 5,719,431 of record OX336372.1, on the reverse strand, counting down.
TATATATATATATATATATATATATATATATATAAAAATATATATATATATATATATATATATATATATATATACATGTATAGTGAAAACTTTAAAAAAAAAATCTCCCAAGCAAAGAGGCTTAGAACTTTGATATTTGGTATACAGCATCATCTGATTGACCTCTAACACGATTGATCAAATTATGGCCCTAGAGTCAAAATTAGCCCGTTTCCGGGGGTCACAGGCTGTACATAGGCTTATATAATCAGAGATTGAAAAATCTTCTCTGAAGCAGAAAAGCATGATGTTTGGTGTGTTTCATCGGCTATTGGACATCTACCAAGGTAATTAAAATTATGCTCCGTGAGTCAGAATTTGTCGGTGCACTATAGGGGCTATATTTTTAAGTCACCTGACCTTTTTGTATAGGCATATGCAGTTGAAATTTGTAGGAAATGTATCAATCATTCATTCAGATGTAGAATTTTTTGTTTCTCGGGCACTGACCGAAACACTAGAGAATTAGCTTGAAAGCAGTTTTTGTATATGTATTTTGAGCTTGAAAGATCTACGATGACATTTCTGCATTTGTGTATGACAAAAAATGTTATTTTTTCTGTGTGTGAAGGTGAATATTCTATAAAATTTATTAGGATTTCAATTAGCAAATCCTCGAAGAAGCACATGAGCTGTTGTCATGGCTCAATGTCTGTTGTGCTTCTGAATGATGAATTTTCAGTTTTCTTGAACTCCTATAGTGGTGATCCATTACGATTTTATTTTGGCTGTCGTTTATTACACTTCATATGACCTTCCTTCAGTACATTCGTGGGATATAGAACATGTAAATGCCATGTCCTTATAACCGTTTTTTTCTGCTCACATGTGACTGATAAGGCCTTATTGTTGTCACCCCCCCTTTAGATCTGTATTAATGAGGTTTTAATCTTGTAAAGCTGTAGTTACAAAGGTTTGGTAACCGATCTCGATAAGCTGTAGTAAAGAGAATTTTGTCTTCGATCACCTTGTGAAGCTGTAGTTGCGAGGTTTTGTCATCCATCAGCGATATGTGTAAAACGATCAAATCTTAGAACAGGTCATTCAAGATCTGTATTTATGAACGTAAATATACAATAAACATATGACATTTACAAGAGGACAATTTTGACCGGTTCAAATTCACCGAAATTGCATACGGCAAATCAAAGTGAAATTAATTAGATAATAAGTGACATCAGGAGTAGAAATAAACATTTTTTCCCTGTTATTTATTTTTCTTGGGCATATGAAAAAAGTAATAACGTAGTCGCGGATATGAAAATTTGCAAGAATTAAACTGTAAGTCTCCCAGTCTTTTGTGGTCGTTGAATCCCGTCGTTCAGAGTCGAAGTTTATATACTATTAGGCCACAGTTCTACATGTATTTCAATCTTCATAAAACTTGGTCAGAATAATTATTAGCTATAAGGTTGGGCCTGTCGAGAATAGGACTTATCCGTTGAGAAATTGGCCTAAATGTCAATTTTGGCAATATTAACGACTGTTATAAGCTGTTTGCATAGAAGCCTTTTGTGCTGCTTATTTCTTCGCCTACTTTGAAGTTCATTTATACATTTCTCTGTTCAACTGAGTACCCAGGCGAGCTATTTAGGACCATCTTGGCCTTCTTGTTTGTACTCTATGTCCGCATGTGCGCATTTCGTATCGATCTATTGTTCTCTAAATAAATTTGATGTTAACGAAATAGGAAATGGCCTGGTTTGATATCTGAATTTACAGGTCTTTGTTGTTGAAATATACACAGGTATAGTGTTTTATCACCCATCTTTATTACTCCTTTGTTATTCACGAAAACATCTTTATAAGCCCATATACCCCACGAGGGTTCTCGGGTGTCCAATTTTACAATATTGAGTATGTGTTTTGTATCATATTGTCTTCTTGCTTGGTATTCGTGAGAAAAATGACTCTCGAAAACTTCAGGTTATATATGTGTACATATAACATGTATGTAATGGTTGTTAATCCCTTACCAAGCAATCCCTGGTTTTGATCCAACTTGGTTGGCTATTCGTGATTGATTATGGAAAACGAAGAATTTCCTTACAACGGACAAATTCTTATTCTTAACCATTGTCATGCTGATATTCTTGTTTTGACAGGAGGTGTAGACATAGATCAAACTGTCGTCTATCTGTCCGTTAGCAATTTGTTTGTACTGGGAACTCCTATAGCATCTTCGCTAGCCAAGGGCTCTAACTCCACCTTGTTCCTTACGTTCGTAAGGAACAAGGTGGAGTTAGAACCCTTGGCTAGCGAAGATGCTCCTACAGTTTCGGTTAGAATAAACTGAAACTGGAACCAGTGAATCTATGATGTCTTCTTGTGCATGAGACCAAAGTTATTTTGATTCCTCGCCTGGTTTCAGGATTATCTGCCCTTTACATTGCAATATAGCTTAGATTACAGTGTTATAGTGTGTATAACTCCACCTTAAGTCTAAATAGAACTGAAACTTGAAACAACCAGTCTCTATGATCCCTGAGCTCGTTTTAGAATTATCGTTCCTTGACTTAGACGACTAATTTAAAAATTACAATGTTTTTGTTGCGCAAATGTGGTTACATTACCTTTCGGAAAGATTGTTTAACCACTCTTAACAATTTGGCAAGATATTAGGAAATACACATTTCATTGACACGCCTGTTCAAGAGTATATGCGCCGCTCTGCCAAGCTCTTGTTCATCTATGCGGTTCTTTTTTTTCAATTCATATGTCCCTTTAGATGTCATCTACAACTTCCTTCATTTTGACCATACTATAACTTCTTTGACCGGAAATCAAGTCGGTTTGTGTATCTATAAAAAAAAAGTATAATACCCTTCAAGTTCAATTTATTGGGTGTCCGACCAGGAAAGGTAAATTAGTCATTGAATAAATCGTAAGTCAGTTCGAGGTGTTGTAAAGTAAGTTAATATTTTCAAAAATCGCCACCAACCCCTGTACATCAATGCACCGTCGTTGTTCTAAAACCTCGTAACTACAGCTTGAATCAAGCTGTAGTTACGAGGTTTTAGAACGACAACGACGGTACACTGCTCTAATTATATTTGTAATTTTGGATTTAACGCCACTTTGAACAGAATTGACGTTATATCACAGAGAATCCTGTAATAAACGGTGTACTCTCTTTATTTATCAAACCGCCGCGCCCATATCGCAGTTGGTGGTTCGTAGGACTCCTTATCATAAGGTTCCAGGTTTTGATCCCCGGCCACGGCGAATAACCTTTCCGAGATTTGAGATACCAATAACCCGATGCCTTTGTTCATAGCATATAAGCACGTTTACAAAGCTTTAAATTGAATTTATGAATCGCGGTGTCAATCAATCGATCAATCGATCAATGCAATCATACATTTAAACTAGAAAAGAACTTTGAATTCTGGCATTTATACGAAGTATGTTGAATTTGCAGCTTAAACGGAGAACAGCCTTTCCGAGATTCGTCTGAGATCAAGGTCGCCAATCAAAGAATCAATCGACTTATACAATCATTCATTTACATCAGAAGTACTTTGAATTCTGACATTTATACGAATCATTTTTGTTGAATTTGCGACGTAAACGTCGTAACCAAGGCTTATTCAAGGGGTATTTACGACGTTTAGGTCGTCAACCTACCATTTTACTTTTTACGTTACATACTACTTGTAAATCCTTCAAAATAATGCCGTTTTTTTATCTAATTAAAATATCCTGTCGGAGCTCAGTGGGCGTGGTCAGCACAGTCAGTGGGCGGAACAGCGATCTGTCAGCTAGGGTCACCAGAATTCGCTTTATCGAATTAGCTTTCTCAAAGTTTCTCTTTTAACATTTTTGTAGATAAAAAGTAAACCCTTTCCTGTGATTCTATACTTGAGAAAACATTGTGGGAAAAGAAGAAATTGCTTGTCACAAGCAATTTCTTATTTTCTCACAATATTTCCTTCCCCGTAGGTTGGTTATACTTTTCAAATTGAGATTAATCTTAATTGTCGTCTGCAAATTCTTTCAAATTGGACAAGACTAATATTTTGAGGAAAAAAGGAAAGGGTTAAAGATATGATACCGTTTTACAATTATTCATATGTTAAACAGTGATACCCTAGAACCCATGGGGGATAATTTAGATCGTCAACATATCCCTACGCCATTTGGTATGCCTTGATAGTTGGAGGTCGAATTACATCTCCATTTAATTGTTACGAAATAGAGCCGTTTTAAATTAATTAAATTGGCATTTTCGCACTTCATATGTGACTGGAGCGTTGAATACTCTTCACTTGCTGTTTTATTTGAAAGTTTAAACAGCGAAGAGTTGTGAAAATAGAGAAATCTGAGATATTGAAAATTAAACCTTCATACTTGATGATGGATGTTGGTGGATAGTCAAGTTTCGGGAAAATGTCCTGGAGTTAAAGTTCAGACCTTCTGAACAAATCCATTTACTACATGGATGCTACCAATCTTGTGTTGAAAGACCACCAAATGCGTCAACCATACCCCGTTAAAAATGTTTGTTAACCCAGTCCCACGCGAGCCCTCTTTTTAACACCTAAAAAAAAAAATAAAAAAAAAATCGGAAAATATTGTGGAGAATGAAGAAATTTCTTGAATCAAACCATTTCTTCATGATGCAATTTTTTTACTATTCAAAAAGTCAAAAAAAAAAAAAAAAAATGAAATAAAATTCTATCAACCCAAAATTGTCGTCTGCATATTCTTTACATTTGGACCAGTCTAAAATGTTGTTGTGTAGAAATAGGTTAATACGAGTTCATTTCAATTTTGAGAAAGTTTCTCTACCCCGCCCCAAACAAGAACTCCACCCCAGACTTTAGACTAATTGTATCTTGTTAGTATTATTGGAATTCCGTAGTACACGAACATTCAAAGAAATCAAATCGCATTTACTATTCATTTGGCTCCATTTAACAAGTAGGCTAAATTTATACAAAAGGCCTTTATCAATTGACTAATATATAACCTTAATCTCAACCTTATTGAACATTGTGTACTTTCAGGAACTCTAGTTAAAATCCAAGAGCCTGAGAAGGTTTTGTAGATGGAACATTTTAAGACTTTTGAATGCTCTGGCAAGCTGGGGTTTTGTACCGTAGCTGACATTAAAGTAACACATTTACCAAATTTGAAAACGCTGACATAAGCTTATCCAACGTTAAAAAAAAGGACAAAGTCATTACATTTGTAGATATACAAGTTTATGAGAGGTTGATTGATTGAATGGGATTTAACGCCACTTTTAACAGTATTTCAGTCATATCGCGGCGACTGGAGCACCTAACAATGGACTCTCAATTTCTAAGACAAGTACTACCAATACATCCTTTCCAGCTTCTATCCCATGTAGGTTTACGATTATCCACCCATTGGTGAGAGACAAATGTCGGAAGGAATATGTGCAGCCGCTGAGGAAAGTTTAGGTGAGTGATCATATAGTGTGTGAGATACCCGTATTAACAAAATTGATCTTCGATCACTCACTATAACTTGTACATCTATAGTTGTATTGTTGTTATATCAAAATGTGTACTGAACGATAGAAAGCCTCATTCATGGTATTGTTTTATTTAAATTACCTTTGACATGGTAAAAAGTTCGTTACTCGTAAACTTCAAAGAAAATAAGTATCAAATTCGTCCCTGTTCTTTTGATAACTTTGTCAACGGTGTTCGTTTAATAACCAGTGATATAAGAAATATTTTAAGCTTCGTTGACATTCAGGTGAGTGGATCTCTGTAGGATAACACTTTCAAATACCGCCGATGTCTCATGTGTTATGTGACCAAAATAGTTGGCAAGTCCATTCACAGCATTGCTTCATTTTTTGAAGCAGTTTTGTAGTTGAAATTGAACGAAAAATATGTTACCGCAAATTTCAAGATAAAGTTAGCAATCCCCCAGTAACGTTATGAATTTGATTAAATCACTGAAATCATAAAGCACTTCTTGGTTCTGTCATTTTCCGCCACAATCGGCGCAAGTACTGGTGTATTCTCGAGGAAACGGAATCGAGTTGGGAAGAACCTGTTTTCACTCGATGTTAAATTGATACATTCAAACCAAACTGGTCAGAAAGCATTGAAATTAATTTTCTTGTTTTCATTATTTATTTATTTTTTTTTTTTTTTTCCAAGAAAATTTTTTACAGATACTTTACATGGAAAACCATTGAATAAGTTATCATATCATTAGCTTGAATCCACATTTATATTTAATTCATTACTTGATCGGCTTTGAATATTTCTAATGTAATAGCTGCTCTCTGGTGGTTTAAAAGGAATGTACGTTACGTTACTGGGAAAAACTAAGTCTTACAACTTGTATGAAATACTTAACACCTTTTCCGTTTTGCTAAATTTTAGACCTATCCAAATTCAAAGCTATTTCAGACGACAATATAAAATTGATTTTATTTGGAAAATAATTATTCAGAAGAGTAGAAAATATTGTGAAAAAGAAGAAAGTGCTTGTTACAAGCAATGTCTTCTTTTCCACAATGTTTTCTAAAGTATAAAAACACAGGGACGTAAAAACCACGGGTTGAACAGGAAAGGGTTAAGTTAAGTACGTAAAGTTCACAAAGGTATGATCATATCATGTTTTTGGATTGATTAACATTATGGAATGTACTAATCACTGATTCAAAGGGGGTTAACGCCACTTTTAACAGTATTTAAGTCATATCGTTTGGCTGGAGCACCTAACTATGGATTCCTGGTATTTCTACACCAGTAATCCAACAATATCCTTTTCGATCCCCGGCCGCGGCAAATATCCTTTCCGACATTGGATGAGTAGCTGGAGGACGAAAATTTTGAGTTTTTGAAATTTTAGATTTTTTTTTCAACTTTTAGGTAGAACACAAGCAAAATCCAAAAAGGGGGTTTTATAGTCTGTTTCTACGCTATAGTATATTCAAACGACTTAACACCTTAACCTCGGATCATTGAATTGCAGGTCGGCTGTTAACCTGCAGAGCACCTGGCAGCCAAAGCACATTGGCATACAACCCTCATAGGTACTTATTAAATTCAACTGGTTAGAGAGGAGCATCGAGGGTTAGCTTTTCGCTCAGAACATTGCCCACGAACCTGCGTGATTCGAACCCGGAACCCTCCAATCCCGAGGCCCGTGTCCTACAACCAGACCGCGGACTTGGCAAAGGTAGGATTTTATACGGGCTTTTGGTAGGGCAATTCAAAGTAACATCTTTTACAAGAGCCGTGCTCGCGAGAATGCTTATAGGTTTTGAAATGATTCATATACAGTGCATGTAAAAAGAAAAAGTATAGCCAAATATCCAATGACTGAAAGTATTTATATCTTTATTCTAAAGCTATATACAAATACATATATTGCCGCGTAGGAAAAAAATATATTTCGAATGATCTCGTGAAATATTCAAATTTCCTACGCGGCTCGAATCCAATACAAGGGTTTGTATCACAGCTCAAATATAATATTTCTTGTGTTCGCTATCCTTTCAGTCAGATGAAAGTCCATTCCATCTCAATTTTGAATATTCATGGTTCGTTTACAAATCAAATCCGGTACAGTTCCTTCTTATTATCTAGGCTACCCGGTGGGCGTGACAAAGGGATCAAAATGTCGACTGATATTCGCTTGCAGCACCAAGACGTATCAGTTTCGAAGTTTTTCTAAGACCCACTTAATTCTGTGTATAATTATTTTGTCAGCATATTTGATGGCTTCATTGAAACCAGGTATGATTATCCGGTCTTGAAAAGAAACTGGTGGAATGAGTTGATGACATTTTTTCCACCCATGCCCTCGGGTATAGAGTAGCTTGTCAGACAGTCGCCTAGTTTGTAATACTAGAAGTCGGGGTTTATGTAATAATCTTTACTTTATCTCGAACTTGAGGAAAGTTTATGATGGTCATTTGATTATTTCCGTTTATTTATCGTCGCTACCGTAGCACATGCCCATATGAGCGACGCCCCCAGAAGACGGTTAGTTGTTACGGGGGATAGTGCAAGGATACAGGACGAAACTGCTGAGAGCTCCGCCTGGTTCTTTAACGTGCTCGGTGGATATGATGGTCAGCGGATTACAAGCGCTTATATATGGTACCCTGTGGTATTATTGCCTGTATGAACAGAGATTACGTGTAACAAGCAATTTCTTCTTTCCAACAATATTTTCTACCCTATTGAATGGTCATTTTTCAAATTAAATCCACTTTAGATTTTCGTCTGCAAAACCAAAATTTTGGAAAACTGAAAAGGGTTAAAATTACGGTGAAATTTCGTCCTATGACGTAGGAGATTAAAGGTAGGGCAACTATGGCCTCATTGTTCCTCGCTCGGCCCCGTATGTAATATACGTCTAGATATACATACAGACACAAACTATATGACTCAAAACTACCAGTGAATACTGACCATTCTTCTCGACGCCTTTGTACAATATAGGCATATTTCAATATTGTCAAAAGGAAATGGTTGACTTCCTATGTCTATTTAACCGATTACAACACGGTTCCGCATTTTTGATTCAGTGAAGAAAAGTAACTTTAGAATCACAGGAACATAAAACTAGTAACGTTTCAAAAGGCTATTTCTTCTCTTCGGAATTGTTATATCGCGTTTGGCACTTTCAACATCGTTCGATTATGCTAGGTTCAAAATTTGTTTTGTGGTATAGGAAGCGTTCCATGATAAAAACAAGAAAATCGCCCGCTATCACCTCGTTATTCCAAACTCAAGACAAGTACTCTTTACAAGACCCGGACCCTTATCAAGTTATCAAGATGACAAAATGTCAGACTGGTCTAAATTCAAAGAAGCTGCAGACAACAAATTTTAGTTTGTGAAATATCAAAAATCCTTGATTTTTAGGGTAAGAGACATTGTGCAAATTGGAAAATTTGATTGTTATAAGTATTTTCCTCCTTGTCCACGATGTTTTTTGAAGCTTTTATTCTTGACGGGTGTAGGCTAAAATGATCCACGCGTTTAAAGCCATCGAGACATTATATGGAGGAAAAGTTTGTGAAAATGGAAGAAATTTCTTGTGAAATTGCTTTTAGTCAGCTACAGATACTGGATTTACCCATCCCCACATAATCCCCACATAATCCTACTTTTAAAGCCCCTCAAGACAAAAAAAAAAAAAAAAAAAAAAAAGGAAAACAGTGTGGAAATAAAGAAATTGCTTGTAAAAAACATTTTATTCACTTTTCACATTGCTTTTCTACTCAGAAATACAGCGAATTTGACAAAACTGTTTAGCTGCAAATATTGGTTATGTTCGAGGTTTATTGGCTTATTCGGAAGGACAAAAAAAGACGAATATATAGCAAAAGAAAAGTCCATTGCATTTAAATATTTTATTGTGCAAGACACTCAAATTCTGACCAGTTGTCGGCAGACGAAAAATGTGACATATCACGCAAATAGGGACCGTATTATTTAATCTATTTCAACACAATGGCACTTTTTGTCGACATCAAGAAAAAGCTTTGGAAAGCATTGTGGAAAATAAAGAAATTTCTTGTTACAAGCAATTTCTTTATTTTACAAAATGTTTTCTACCCCCAACACACAAAAAAAGGAATATTTTTATAATTCCATCAACTCAAAATTGTCGTTTGCAACTTCTTTGAATTTGGACCAGTCTAAAATTGTTTTGTCTGATAATGGGTTAAGCGTACGAAATACTAAGACGTTCCATAGAATCTTAAGTAGGTGTGCCAACTGACAAATAGTGGGTTCCAATCAAAGAAACAGTCGACCAATCAAATCATTCAATAGGTGAACTTTGAACTTCGACATTGACTGACATTTATGGGGATGCATGTTTGTTGGTTTGGCGACTGAAACGTCGTAACTACAGCTTATTCAAGCTGTTGGTACGACATTTATGTCGCAAACCAATTATTTTACTTTTTTGCTACATAGTACTAACCATTTTTTTTTTCAGATATCGCCGTTTAAAATTTAAGTCGAATTTCATCTAGGAACTCAACGGGCGTGGCCAATTGAGTCAGTGGGCGGGGCCAGCGATCTGTCAATGCTTACGCTAATAAAGTTTGTGTTTATATCTACAATAATCTATTCAATTACTGCGGTGTCTAATTCCGCTTTCAACTGGTTATATTACTAATACCCCGTGGTCGAGTCGTTGGTCTGCAAGTTTTTGTGGGATTTAATGTTTCTTGTGGATTTCTCAAATCACATGCTCATCAAAGCACATCAATGACGTCATATAGCGTTCATTTTACACACTTCCGTTAACTATCCCTCCATTTTGACCGCGACTGTTTTGTGATTATAGAGTCCTTGCGCCATCAGCTCCATCGCTAGATGATTCTTGTCATTTGAACTCTTCTTGATTTTTGCACGTTTGTTCTGGAACCAGATTTTTATTTGAGATTCATTTAAGTTCAAGTCACGCGCCAATTGTTGTCGTCTGCTCTCTGTTAGATATTTGTTAGTTTCGAATTCGACCTTCAGTTGACGAAGTTGTTCTGTCGAGAAAGCTGTCCGCGGTCGTTTTTCTTCTGACTTTTCTTTTCGTTTGATTTTTCTTGATCTTGGGCCTGGAAGAGATAAACACATTCATTAGCATTTTGGTTGTCAAAAAGAAACGCTCCATTCGACGTATGTCGATATCAAGCGATCTCACGTAATGTTTTTTGCAAAGAGCAATTATTGTGCCTTTTTGCTGAATAAATGAAGATGTATTGTTCTTCTGTTTGTTAGGCGACATCAAAGTCGTAACTACAGCTTAAGTTAGGACGTTTAGGTCGCCAAACGACCATTGTTATTTTATTTATTTTTTTTTATTTTATTTATTTATATTTTATGTTTAATGTTACCGTCCGGATATGTTTTCCAAAATTACGGCGATTAATATCTAAGTGGAACTTCCTATCGAAGCTGAGTTGGCGTGGCTTTGCAGTGTTACACCACTGTCCCTTTGTCGAGGAGTCAGCACATAGGCAGTTACAACTGTTTCGCGCTGACCCATTTAAATGGCTTCTTGTAGCATAATGTCCGTATTTTCAACCGGACCAGGTATTCACCACAACGGAACAATTATTCGAGACAAGGGTAGTCGAAATAACGAGAATCATTTATTTTTATTTGCTTCTCGAAAATAGCGAGGCACTACATTATATCTTGAAATTCCTTTTCAATTTATACGTGTTGAGGGACGTCTTTACCAAATGTTTTCTCAGTTTAACATATTATTTATAACGTGAGAAAATAGACCTCTTTTAAATATGGACTGCATTTTCCACATTGTTTTCTATATCTAAAATTCTATCAACCGGAGAATGTCGTCTGTAACTTCTTTCAGCTTAGACAAGTCAAAGATTTTGTCGTCTGGTAATGTTTTAAAGAAAGCTTTCGAATACCTTCTCCCTACTATCGTTTGTCTTCTTTGATATTTTCTGTCAAATACACTGATTTGATAGATACAACTAGAATTAAACAATTATACAGTAGGAAATTAAAGTCCATATATTTTATCAAGATTGTCTATATATTGGCCTATAAGCATACGCTCTATTCTGTTGCTATTTTTGCGTGAACTGTTCTTGAAACATAAAGATCTTTCATCGGGTAACAGGCGAGTCTATTTTCACATCGTAAATCTCCTTGTCTAGCTGGATCGGAATGAAATTATTGGAGAATATCTTCATCTTGAGAACGGTTATTAGCGACATAAAATATGCGAGGACGACATAATATTAATGACATTTTTGTCAACAAGTATCAAATGCGAAACCTCCTTTGTAAAACGAGCATTCCGCCATTATGGCTAAATTATGTTCATTAACCGAATCCTTTACATCTAGAGGAAACACTCAAGCTATTCCCACACAATCAAGATTTTTTACACCCTTTTTGGAAAATGCTTTGGAAAACGTTGTGGAAAATGAAAAGATTGCCTTTCGCAAGCAAATCCTTCATTTTCAACAAAGTTTTGTTTCACATGACACAAATATTTTTAAATTTCATGAACTTGAAGTTGCCATTTGTAACATCTCTCAATATAGGCCAGAGTAAAATTTTGCATGTGGTAATGGGTTAACCCATTCCCACTCAGTGACATTTTTAGACGCCCACAAGAAAAAAAGCTTTGGAAAACACTGTGGAAAATGAAGAAAGTGCTTGTTACAAACAATTTCTTCATTTGCCACATTGTTTTCCACCCAAAATGTTAAAAAATCCCAAATTTCACAAACTTTAAATTGTCTTCTGCAACTTCTTTCAATTTGGGCCAGTCTAAAATGTTGCTGTCTAGTAATGGGTTTAGACATCAAGACGCAATCCCCCATTTCATTAGACCTAGCTTGTCGTTTAGACAAATAAAAATGGAAAAGGAACAAGCAAGTTTCTTTTTTTTTTTCTTAACACTGTTTTCTACTTTAGACGGAATTTACTTTTTCAGATTACAGCTAATTTAGAATACCGTCCACAACACCGGATAGTTTGAAATGCTCTAAGATTTTGTCATCTTGAAATGGATTAATCTATTACTTGTTCAAATCTAATAAATATAGACTATTCCAAATTCGGGAAAAGGACGAGATTTTAAAGCGTAATTTAACGGACCGCGGTGGTCAATAAAAAATCAATAGACCAATCAGATTTTACATATAGATCGAAAATGAAATTTCAACCGTTTGCCATTGGCCGAATTAATATAAAGCGTTTCGTTAGTTTTGCGACTTAAACGTCGTAACTTATTTAAGCTGTAGTTACGATATAGTGGTCGCTTACCGACAATTTTAGTTTTAACGCTTTGCCAAAGAATCCTACATCCTTTTAAATACATGCTCTAACACATTAGAAGAAAAATTTTAGATTATATTGAAGTGGCTTGCAGTTGGTTATATAATTTCTTCCTTCACTTCATTGTTTTAGTGTTCAGAAAACATTTTTATCCATTATAATTTCAATTTTTTTCTTTTGGAATAAATGAGTTAAAATATATATGATAGAGTATTCAAATCATATTTTTACGATGTGTCCGCATCGTAAAATTGGTTCGTATGGTTCTTTTTATCTTTTTTGTACTGGTATTGTAATCATATTTTCACACAATAAATTATTTTCCACGGCTGGGAAAATTTTTCTCAAGCAACCATGTAATTCAAAAAGACAAGGATTCAATATCAAAAGTCATCAGTTCATATTCAATGACCTTTTCACGCCTTATTTCAAATCCGGCGGAGGTCACCGTAGACCATCTTCCCATTCATATCATTTTCTCGATTTAATCAAAGAAAACTTATCTCGTATGAATTCATCCGTATGAATAGCGGTATGAAATGGACTGACATATGAATGTTGATATTTATTGAAATAAACATGAAACGTTGTAATTTCTCGAAATGATGTATCGGACAGATTCTCTTTAATTTAAAAATCTTGATTTCGGATTTTTTTTCTTCGTTTGTTGTGTATGTTCTAAACCACGATATCCTATCTTAGATCTATCATATTTCGAAACTAGATTTCGATTTTGATTTGTATTAGTGAAATGAAAATTGTTAAGTTAGTAACAGGGTATGATTTATACGACAGATCTACCACGATCGGGTATTTCATATGCTTTAACCCATTCCCATACAACAAAATTTTAGACTAGTCCAATTCGAAAGAAGCTGTAGACAACAAGTTTATGGATTTGTCCTTTTGGGATAGAAAACATTGTGGATAATGACGGGATTGCTTGATATAAGCCATTTCTTCATTTTCCATAATGTTTTCCAAAGATTTTTTGTCTTCGGGGCGTTAAAAGGAAGGATAGTGTGGGAACGGGTTAATTTGAAAAGTTTAACTTTAATGGACACTTTTTATAAAGCAATTACAATATTTATAAAAAAAAAGTATAATGGACAATAAATACAAAGCAACATTAAGAACGAAATATGAAATCTTAAGTGATAATAAAGGGGAATATCGCTATTTTATTGCTATACTTATAACATTAGATTCCAAAATGAAATATTATCTCTCTCATATAGCAGCTTATGTGTGCATTCTTTAAACCATTGTTACAAACCATGGAAAACGTAGAGGGGAGAAAACAAGGAAAAAAGTATGAAAATAAAAATAACTCGTCTTCATTTTGCTAGTTGATGACAAGACAAGATAAAAAAAAGAAGGAAGATGAGTAAATCATTCTCTCAATTACTGCGGTCCAAAGTTGTTAAGCTATTCGTTACGAGCAAAGCCTATAATGTATATCCCAATTCCGATTTTCTCTATTTTTGTAATGGGTGGTAAATAGAAAGTGGTAGAGCCAAATTCTAAATAATTATTGAATTTTAAACAGAGGTATCACAAAATCTAAAATCATATCAATACATTTTATGTTATTGCACGTAATCTTGTATTTTTCAGTACGTGTTTTTTTCATGACCCGGTCAAAACCTTTTTTCCGGTAAATATAATGAGAGAGAATGTCACTAATTAAAGGGAAGTATGTTAAGGAAGATACTGTTGTCAGAGTTCAGATCTACAAAATGTAATAAAACTGTACAGAAAACGGGCACGAAAACACCGCTATGTGTTTAAATATTCTTGTCTGTGGAGGATTGTTTTAGTTTTTTTGTACAGTACAGAAAATTCACTACTCGCCCATAGCCAAGTAAGAGGCCCTCAAAAATGTACTTATTCGTAAGTAGAAAAGCCCCTCCTGTACAAGTCGGGCACGTGAATTCCACACCAATGACAATACAGTATCATATCAGAATCTTAAAAGGTATTTGGTAAAGTATTCCAGAATGAGTATTTATGAATCATCAAAACGAACAAACATAACGACCCTGACTGTTCAAGATTTTTTTATCGTTTTTGAAAGCCATACTTTATAACCCTTTCCATATTCAATGTTTTGCAGACGAAAATTTAAAGTGGATTTAATTTGAAAAATAACCATTTAGTAGGATAAAAAATATTGCTGAAAAGAAGAAATTGCTTGTTACAAGCAATTTCTTCTATTCTACAATATTTTCTCAATCATAAAATCACAGGGATGTATAAACAGGGATTAAATAGGAAAGGGTTGAAAGACCCCCGTCCTTATTTAATATTCGATACTCAAGAAAATCAATAGCGAAAATATTGTGTAAAATGAAGCAGTTGCCTGTAACAAGCAATCTCTTCATTTTTAACAATATTTTCTTTCCAGAAAGATGAAAAAATGAAAATTTCATAAACTTTGAATTACTGTCTGCATCTTCCTGCCTAAAAAGTTCCGTCTGATAAAAACTTAAATAGAATCCCTTTCAGATATTTCTTTATTTTGTTTCCATTATAACATTTTTTGCAAGAAGACTTATAATTAAAATAGACCTTTTGAGCCGGAAAGTGGTCTGGTTAGCGAAAACACTACCCTGCATAAGGATTGTGAAGCGATTGAAAATTGTTCGTGAATAATTCCATTTTAGTTTCGTCTATCAAAATTTCAGCATTCTGATTTATTAAAAAAAAGTTCGTTTCATAACCCCATAAAAATGAGAACTATATTTGAATTATTGCACTCAAACTTATTCCACAAAAACTTGTATTGCCTGGTACACAATCTTTGCTAATTTGACATTTTCTGTAAGATATATGCCAGAATGTTGAAAAAGATTTAATTATGGTCTGCAACTCATTTCAATTTGGACTAGTCTAAAATTTTGTCCTCTGGTAATGGTTCAATATTTTCTTCACCATTTAGGTAACCTCAGGTCGAAACACATTCTGTCCAAATGAAAAGGGATTACAGGCGAATATCTCAATTTTATATTTTTCAACTTTCTGGGGGGGAAACAATGTGGAAAATGAAGAAATAGCTTATTGCAAGCATTTTTTTCATTTACACAATTTTTTTCCGATTGTTCTTCAAAAAGCGTCATTGTGTGGGAATTGATTAATCTTAATTTTATCCCAGACCATTACCAATTATTAAACGTCAATTCATTTGACTTGTCAATTTAACGAAATTGAAGACAACAATTTTTAGTTGGTAGAAATTAAAAAAGAATCATCAACTTTGTACAATGGGGTAGAAAACATTGTGAATAATGGAAAATTGTAACAATTTTCTTGAAGTGCGTAAAATGCTGAATCGAGTTTTTTGAATGAGTTGTAAGTGAAGTTACGAAAAGAAATGACAATTTAAAAAATCTGAATTCTCTGTTTGAATATCAGCAATTCTCATCTTCAAGTTACTCTTTTTCTTAATCCATTGTTGGTTTTAGTAAATTAACCAATTCCAGCAGAATGGCGCCTTTTGACGCCCCTTAAGAAAAGCGACTTGGAAAACATTGTGTAAAATGAAGAAATTGCCAGCAATAAGTAATTTCTTCATTTTTCGCAATGTTTTCTACTCACAACGTTTGAAATATCTAAAATACATAAACTGTAATTTGTTGTCTGCGACTTTTTTCAATTTGGACCAGTGTAAAATTTTGACATTGTAATAGTTGAAGGTATTGCAATGACGTACAAATAGTCTTGATATAATTTCTATATTTTGCTTTCTGTAAACATTGTATAGATGTTTAATGCAATAAAATGTATTGTATTATATTGTATTGTGTTTGAACATTTGCCTATCAACATAACGATATGATATTATGAACTAATCAATAGCGCCACCTATGGTGAGAAACGAAAGCTCTATACTTCGATGTATCATGAAATTTATCACAGCAGTTTTAATTTACAGTTCGACTGATAAATTTGAATGTTTGATATGAACGCAAATTCCTAAAGAAATCCTGCGTCATTTAAAAGTGTTCACACGAGTGCAATGAATTCGAATATGCATTCTGCTTTGTATTTCCACTTTAAAAGCTATTCCATACAAAAAAATGTAATAATGATAATAATATATTTAAAGAAATAGAAGACGGCACCATACGTATCTACGGTCGTAATGAAATGAGATGGTTTAGATGAAAGGGAAAAAAAGAAGCGGTTTGGAAATCAAATTTTCGATTTAAAATCACGAGTAACATATTATGTAGTCAAATTGCGTGTGCGATAGATTCGAAGGTATGGTTCCAAACATAAAAATTTGAATAAAACTTAAGGTTGAATTTTATCGAAAAAAATGTTATTTTCAAGCCATGAAAACAGGCTTCGGATATTTCGAGCGAACAATGATCATCAATCGAAATGTTGAAACAAATTTTGATTGGCTGGTCATGGTCACTTTGTACGTTTGCAGACTGTCATTACTTTATATGAAAACTCATGTTCAAGCTTGTTTGAAGTGGGTAAAAGGTCTATGATTTTCACACACGAAAACTGTATATTTCTATATGCATATATATCTATATATTCAATTGTTTAACCCATTCCCACATAATGCCGCGATAGACGTATCGCAAGACAAAAGCTTTGAAAACATTGTGGAACATGAAGAAATTGCTTTTATAAGCAATTTCTTCATTATCAACTATGTTTTCTAGCAAAAAAGGCCAAGATTTTTAAGTTTCGCCAATTAAAATATGTCGTCTGCAACTTCTTTGAATTTTGACCAATCTGAAACTTTGTCGTCTGGTAATGTATTAAATGCTGCTATTTTAGTTATTAAAGTAGATAGTTATCATGTTGAGGATAAAAGATTATGCGAGTTTTTTAACTACCACTTGGTCGAAAAAGAATATCACTTTTTGCTCGTTTTCCCAAAATGATCAGATTTAACGAAAAATGTTTTAAATGATATTATTACATATTGCCGATTATTCAAAAGTTAGTAAACCTTTTAAGCAAAAGATCCAAACCTATTACAAAAAGATTATCAAAATTCACATATTTCTCGTTTTAAACCAGAAAATAGTATATCAGTTGATGCAATGTTCTGTTCTTCTGTTAATCCATGATGATTGTTCATTTTGTGTAATGTTTTATTTATAAACTATTATTGTATATCTCCACCTTCAGCAAACCTTCATCTGTAAACATGTAAGGATATTTAACCCGTTACAAGATGGAAACAATTAAGACTGGACTAAATTTAAAGAAGTTGCAGCCGAAAATTATAAATGTATAAAATCTTTAGATTTTTTCCAACTTTCTTGGTAGAACACATTGCGTAAAATAAAGAAATTGCTTGTTGCAAGCAAAACTCCATTTTTACACAATGTTTTCCCATTTGTTTTTCTTGGACGGCGTCTAAAGGCGTCATTGTGTGGGAATGGTTAAATGCAATACAATGTATTGTGTTGTTGTATCGTAAAAGGATAGAGTATAAATCCAAGTATTTACCCGAGGAAGGTCTGTCTGAATATCGTGTGCAGTAGACCCATGCCGGCCAGAGCTTGCCCCCTTGTTGACTTTCATCCGGACTACTTGAGATACTCGAATCTGGACTTCCTGACGGACTGGTTGGCGGCGAGGTCTTCACGCTCTCACCCCCGGAATCGTTGGAGTCGTCTGTATGTGTGAGTAAGTGTCGATCATGTTGTTTGTTTAAAATGTCCGAAATCACTCGCTGTTGGTCTTTAACACTGTTAGCACTATTGTGTAATCTTTTATAAAAGTCCGGATTTGCACAAAAACTTTTAAGTCCATTTTGTGTTAAAATTCCAAATTGGTGTCCGTAGAAACGTTGTGAGACAGAATAATTCTGGAATTGTTTATATGTGAAAATTTGTTCGTCATTATTTTTATCTTTCGACAAGTTCAAAACTCCAGTTGTTAATCTGTTATTTCCGAAATCCGGTTTGAGTATTTCATCAATACTGAAATTTGTGAAGTTTTCGCGATCTTCGTCCGCTTCTTTCATATTGATAGAGTTTCTATCTTCCATGATGGAATTACAAACTCGACTGTTGATCGGATCAGTTTCAAACATTCTATATTCCACTTGTAGCATGCAATAAATTGTAAAACCACCTCAGCAGCCTACTCTATTAATATTCAGTCGTCTCAAGCGATAGGGGAGGGGCGAAAATGTAGAATAGAGCGTGAAACGACTGTTCATCGTTTTTTTCATTCGACCGTCTAATGACTAAGGCGGAGTTATAAAGGACGGGGGACTGTCAAATCGTTCAATCAGATACACTCAGTGGTTTAATTACTTTCCCTCCCTTCGAGATAAAAATCTTGCCGCTCGCCGCGTGATGTTTTTCGATTAAACATTTATTTATTTGTTTAACACAAATTAGATTTTAATTGAGCAGATAATCGTATATATCTTGCTTATTTCTGAGAAAAGTGTTTTAACAAATTACAACCAATTATTAGATCTCATCTCTATTTTGACGATTCATATTTTTCCGCGATTAACATTAATTCAAGTTTAGTTTGTATAATCTAAAGAATGTAAGAATCGCTTTAACCCATTCCCACACAAGCCCTCCTTTTTACGCCCCCAAGAAAAAAGCTTTGGAAAACACTGTGGAAAATGAAGAAATTGCTTGTATCAAGCAATTTCTTCATTACCCACAATGTTTTCTATCAAAAAAGACAAAAAAAAAAAAAAAAAAAAAAAAAATCCCCAACTTGAGAATACCGTCTGCAGCTTCTTTCAATTTAGACCAGTCTAAAATTTTGTTGAGTTGGAATGGGTTAAGTTGTTACTGAATTCGCCGAATCCACCGGGTCTGCGGATTGGTAACCCTAGATTCATTTCTCGGACAAAGAGCTGCTATGGTTCCTAGAACGAGCATTGGTGCATTTCGTAACCTATTCCCCCACATCTCCGATTCTTTTCGCCTTTCTAGAAAAGGCCTGGAAAGCATGGTGGAAAATGAAGAAATTGCTTTTAACCAGTATGCATTCATTTTCAACAGTGTGTTTTTCCAGGGAAGAATAAATATTTTTTTAACATACGTCAACATAAAATTGTCGCCTACAGCTTCTTCCCATTCGGGCCAGTCAATTTTTTGTCGTCTTGTAATGGGTTAAAGAGCAACATTATAAAATATCTTATTTGTCTTTAAAGCGCAAAATCTTTATTCACTAAAATGGGCCTTCGCATGGAATTTTCAACACTGTTTCAAAAAGAGCGCCTGGTAAAAGCTAGTCTCAACTTTGTACGTTACACATTCCATTCGAATACGACCAGTTCAAAATTAAGCACCACGTTCCGTGGACAGAAATCTGCACTGGTCTGATTATTAACTCATTACCAGACAACAAAATTTTAGAAGGAGTAACAGACGACCATTTGAAATTGATATAGTTTTGTCTTTATCATTTTCCGGGTAGAAAAAGATTGTGGAAAAATGAAGAAATTGCTTGTTACAAAATGTTCTTCAAATTAAATTTGTTCATTTTTTTCGCAGGGTGTGGGTCGTCAAGAAGTGTTGTGTGGGATTGAGCTTATCCGCACGCAAGGTATAACTCACTGAAACTTTCTTAGTTTAAACATATTTTATTGGCATGAATTTCATTATAAACATATACACATGAGTATGACACAGATAATTGTAAATCAAGCAAAAAAGGATTAGAACGAAAGCATAAGCTTATAATGTTCTTCTTCCTATTTGTGATTCAATAGCGTAACTAACTGACATTTCTAATAGGTTACTTGAATTTTAAATAAATGACAACATATATTAAATACATATGATTGTTAGAAGAAAGCGTTTTTGAAAGATAGAAGTACTTTACAGAAGGGGGGGGGGGGGTTGAATGGTGTTCTTCAATGTTTATTATGAGAATTGTCTGTAAGACATACGTTTATCACAGGTATCTTTTTCGAAATATGCATAGGGTTCTTAACAAAGAGGGACTTTTTACAAACGCCTGCTGTCTTTGATATATCTTTGGACTTCTAGCACTATATTCTCGTTGTCTTTATATGACAGATTTTCTTTTCCATACAACAAAGTATTAATATCAATGTTACCAATATGTGTTAATGAGCTAAGGAGCCTGTTTCTAATAATATCATAATTTGAACACTCAAGAAGAAAATGCTCACTCGTCTCGATCCCACCACAAGTACAAAGAGGAGACGCTACTATATTTTTACTGAAAAGATGGTGATTGAGAAAGCTACATTTGTTTCTGATTCTAGTATGTATAACCTGAAGCTTCCTTTCTCCTATAAAGTACAACTTATTAGGGACTTGTTTGTTCCTATTTAAGTAATTCTTGAAGCAGGATAATGAATTTTGTTCTCTTATTTCAATTGGTAACTTATTCCACTCTTCAATGACTGAAGGAAGAAATGATCTTTTGTAAAGCTCAGTTCTACAGTTAGGCATTCTATGATTCTGAGATCCACGTAAGCTGTATGAGGTTGTGCTTCCTATACTTTGAGGTACTAATGAACTTAGGGTTTTCGGACAGAGGCCTTTTACCATTTTGAAGTAAAGTATGAGTTTGTGTATATGTCTTCTTTCTTGAAGTGATTCCCAACCTGATTCAGCAGAAAGATCAAGAAGTGATACCAGTTTTGTGCAGCCAGTTACGATTCTTGCAGCTTCGAATTGAATCTTATCGAGTTGATCCTTCAGTTGCAGTGCACAGTTATCCCAAATAACGTCCGTGTATTCGATTATTGGGCGGATGAATGAAAAATAGATTATTTGTAGAGTTCTTCTGTCTAATCTGAACTTGAGAGTACGCATCATATTAATTCTACCCCAAGCTTTTGCTATCGAATTATTTATATGATTTTCCCACGTACCATCTTCAGAGATAAATATACCTAAATGTTTATGGTAGAAACTTTCTTGAACCCTTTACTGTTTTTCAAAATTTCAGACTTGTTCAAATTCAAAGGGGAAGCAGATAACATGAAAAAGTGAGTACATTTAAAAAAGTAACCATGTTATAGAATAGAAAATGTTGTGGAAAAAGAAGAAATTGCTTTTTACAAACAATTTCTTCGTTTCCTAAAATGTATTCTCAAGGATAATATCACAGGAACATAAAACAAGGAATTGTATGGGAAAGAGTTAAAAGATAATGTATTACTCTTACAGCACTGAGTGGTCGTCCATGCTGCACGAGGTCTACGCCGCAAGCACGTGCGAGCTGTTGTAAATGACTCACAAAGGCAAATATCTAATGAATTTATTACGAAAATATCGAAGAAATTGAAAAAAAATTTCGCAGTGAGACAATGGGTGTAGTGTATCTTATCAACATTTTTAAGTAATATAGTTACTTAATTTTTTTAAATCAAATTTCACTGCCTTTTTAGTGTACACCGCAACATCAATTATTCACTTCTGATGCATACCAAAAAAAAAAAAAAAAATAAAAAAACCCAAAAAACAAAAACAACAACAACAAAAAAAAAGTCTGTGCCAAATTCAACTAATTTGCTTACAACAACCCAAGGCGCGGAATCGAGGAAAAAGTGCCGATCAAGTTTAAGATAGGCTTAAAATATTTTGATTGCGTGGTAACGGTCCAAAGAACCAAGGAAAGTATCAAATACATATAGACTGAGGATATAGCATTGGGACACAGAATCATTCGATGGTGTGGTCAACTTTGTGTCAATGGAAGAACCATTTAACAGTGCGAACGGTTTCTCGTAAATTCCAACAAAGTAACGCATTTCGACCCCCCCCCCCCCCAAAAAAAAATAATTAGAGAAAATTGTGGAAAATGAAGAAATTGCTTGCTACAAGCAATTTCTTTAATTTCCACAATGTTTTGTACCCAGAAATTTGAAATTATCTAGATTTTCATAACCTTTAAATTGTCGTCTGAAGCTTCTTTCATTTTTGACCGGTCTAATTTTTTTCGCCTGGTAATTGGTTAAAAGTAGGGTGTTTAGTGTTAAGTCCCAAAGTTATTGATAAAAGCGAACCAATTCTATTAAAATCCCCCCATCCAAGAAAACCGTTGTTTTAATCGTTAAAACTGTCATAAAATGTTAGGGTAAAAAGATACTGATATTTGGAAAAGAGATGTGTAAATTTATTGTTGTTTTCACGAAAGATCAACAACGAAAGCAAAAAATGACAACAATAACATCGACACGTCCTTCAATCAGTAATTGTCTAGGAAAATTTGTGTATAACGGTGTTAATGATTACATTGAAGATAATAAAGCTTTATATTCTAAGGTTTTCCTAGAAGGCACAAACTCACTTTTTTTTTTATTTTCTTCCTTAATTTAACCGGTGTCTTCACTTATCATTTATGATATCAAACATTAAATACATAATGAGAGATAGAGATCTCTAGATGATCTTTGATAAACACGAGTATATACCCGATCAAGTTAGACGATTAATAATAATGTACGTCTTGTGTCAAACAATTAAGTCTTCATTGCCCTGGGGAGCTGGGATGTTACATCGACAGGGTCATGACCGGCTGAGGCTAACAGGAAAGAGAATAGAGAACAGAGCATTATATTCTTCTTCATTCAAGTTCAACAATATATAAAAACAATAATTTATATAATAACTTTGATTGAAAATCAAAGGACTGAAATTCCTGAGAGCGGTTTTGCTGGCTTACCGGTAACCTCGTTCTGAATGATGATGCTTGTATGCCAACTTGTATCAGAAGGATTAGAGTCAGTAAAGGCACACACACTCAAACAGCATTTGAGCCTGAGCGTGACATTTTCAACAATTTCGCAGGTGCGTGACTCGCACACATTGAGCACCGTGGACGGCAATTCGGGGCAATTAGAATATTCGCTGAATGTTTAAAGAAGCTTTGGATCAGTGTCTATCTACAGGGTGCATAATGAAGACTCTGATCAGACTGTGCGGATGCACAGGCTGATCTGAGTCTTTACTTGGCGCACATGTGTAATGGTTGGAAATGTCACGCACGCGCTCATTTTTATTAAGGGTCTTTATAACTGAACATAGATTCCCTACATAACGAATCACCAAGATGTAACAAAGAATTATAAGCAGTTGGACTCAAATCAATGATGAAGCCGTAGCAATAGAGCATTGAAACAGAAGCAGGGCCATCGACGTAATTCGAACAAAATGAATATAGGTTCATAGTATAGGTTCCTCTTATAATATGGGACATACTTGTTCATTCAAAATAACATATGAATAATAACACAACATTGGAACGAAATCAAATAAACTGAATTTTTTACATTAAAATATCATAAAGTAGCAAATCAAACACTGATCTACGCCACCTTCTTAGAGAACAAAGATCGAATTCGGGAGGTGAAAGGTATTAGATCCGGTGGAATGACTGTAATATATATGTTTAAACTTCGAATATATCGGGGCTAAAATAACGGACAGCATCCGGATGTTATTTAGATATATTCGCTTACTCCACTGACCTCTGATCTAGATCCCATCTTTGAACGCGAGTAAACCGTTTCTCTCATTTAGACAATTCATTCGACAATTTGCCATAAATATATTCAGCCGAAGTTTTTAACCACTTTCCTTATCATTCGTGACTAAACGCATGCTATGAGCATTCAGCAAGTAAGTTATTTTCTTAATCAGCGATGAAACAAGATGGAGGCATTTATGTAGATCTTTACTTCAAGTTTATGAGCATACGTGAAAATGTGGAACTTTGTCTCCATTTGGTCGATTTGAAATACGGACCGCTGAAAATATTAACACTTCCGATAAAGCATTTGAATCAGTTAACAATGCAATTATTTATTAGCTTTAAAGGATGAGTGTTTTAGATTTTTTTTCCAAGGGATCGATGCGTTCACAAGATTGAAGACAAGATTTGACAGTATACTTGAATTATGTACGAAAAAACACAACAACAAAAACAGAGACAACATCAACAAAAACCAATCAACAACGATTAGAAATAAAGTTATTAATTAATGCTAACAAAATTGACAAATCATAGTAGTACTAATGGTAACAGCTATTATCAAACACAAATAGAATAGATAAGAATATTCGTTTTCTGGTATCTCATGCGATAAATGATCCTCCTTGAAGAGTACAAGTAAAACATTGAAAAAGAGAGAAGATCGGATTTATCATAGTGCAATCTTGGTCGGTATGTCAACAACCGACCTTGTCGTAAGGGAGAAATATCTCAAAACAAATGAAAAAAATAAATAAATAAATACGGTTCAGACTGCGCACCCTGCTCAAGATTATCAGAGCGAATGTCTTTTCTACTATTCGCCATTCCATGAAATCGTTCAAGGTGGTTAAAGGTTTTGCGATAACAGCTAATGTGTTGAGTAATGATAATAATGAATTTAAAGAGACATTTTTTTAAAGAAATTAAACCTCCTACTCCATTTTTGAGTCGTCTGAGTAATCAGACTCGCACTCGTTGATGACGACATTTCCGTTCTATCACAGCATTTATAGCATCTGTAGTAAAATAATACTTCGATAAAACATTGACTGCGTTTATACTTATCAGCGTTTGAACTTCTTTATCAATAATCACGACATTAATAGGAAAAGGAATCGCAAGAAGTCAATGGAGATTTTGTATTATCCCCCGTTTAAAACCAAATGAGAAGTATGCATCTTTTTCCTTTCAATATTTAATGTAAGGGTTGCACATTTTCATTATGATAGAATATGAAGATTCACGTAAATTGGTTTTAGGCTATAAGATATGTATATTGTTATTTAAATATCCTTTGAGTTCAGACATGAGAATATCCACTTTGATATTTAGAAAACAAAACGTGCAGCAGAAAGTAAAATGACTAGTTTTGCGACTCAAACGTCGTAACTACAGCTTATTCAACGAACCATTTTGCTTCTTTGGTACATGTAACTGGCTATAAAATTTGGAAAATATCGTCGTTTAACCCATTCCCACTCAATCCCTCCTTTTTACCCTCCTCAACAAAAAAGCTTTGGAAAACATTGTGGAAAATGAAGAAATTGCTTCTTTATTATCCACAATGTTTTCTATCCAGAAAGATGAAAAAAATTAAAATTCCATCAACTTTAAATTGTCGTCTGCAGCTCCTTTCAATTTGGACCAGTCTAAATTCCACTGTGTTGGAATGGGTTAATGTCGAATTGGAACTTCCTGTTGGAACCCAATAGGCGAAACGGGCGATACGTCAAAAAATGTTTATGAATGGAATAAATTAATTCAACCCTTGTCATGCTGTATAAATTCCTTAAGAAATTGCATTAAAGTCAAAGGGCTGAAAGCACTGATAGTGCTTGTTCAATAATCAATACTTCATTTGAAAATCAATTTCATATACAATCCTTGTAGGAAAAGTACAAGCAGGAAGTGTAGACGAAGATCAGACTGCACTTGTGTGCAGGCTGATCTTTGTCTATACCTCCTGCCCAAACCGGAATATTCCGGGTTCAGCATGACAAGGGTTAATATTAGTATCTAGAAGGTTGTAGATTTATTAATACGGGCCATGAATTTGATTCATAAGGTGTGACCAACATCTTGGGCAATTTCCTAAATCTATGCGATGACTACTCGCGTCATAGTTTTTATATTTGTGACCTGCAAGGCCAAAAGGGGCCTTCCAGATAGTTCGTAAAAATACTACCTGAAAATGTAAAGCAGGTAAAGCATAGGTCATTTAAGATTTATATAGCGAAAATAGATTTACACTTGTATCAAGGTGGAAGGACTGTTCGACAATCACGAAGTTTGTCAAAGTATATGACACTGTTTTCAATCCAGATATAATTTGATATTTTCATACGGTGTGAAAGGGTTACTAATAAGATCCTTATCATACCGCCCGACTTTGTAGAAATTCTTATTTAACCTTTTCCTGTTTTGCAAACTTTCAGACCCCATCCAAATTCAAAGGTTTGGGAGACGAACATTTAATTAAGATTTGATTTGAAAAATAACCATTCAGTAGGGTAGAAAAATATTATAGAAAAAGAAGAAATTGCATGTAACAAGCAATTTCTTCTTTTCCTACAATATTTTCTTAATTATCAATTCACGAGGGCGAGAAAACAAGGGATTGAACCGAATAGGGTTTGGCATTTCTATCAGAATTGTGCAAATTACCGTTTTGTTAAGACCAATATACGTTTTAAGGTAAAATGTAAAAAAAAGCCTATGACGGAATTAAACATATCGTGCTGTTCGAGGGAAAGCCCGTGGGCATTTCGGCATGTGAGGAAAAGGCTTAATTTGTCAAAATTTATTTGAAAACAAATTTATAAATTGAAACCGCAATTAAAACGTCAATTGAGTTTTTAATGTTTATATATACTTAGATTGTCGACTTAAGGGCACATAATGTAGAGAGAAAAACAACAACAACAACAACAACAAAAAGGTGCTAGATCCAAATTTATTAAACGACACATTTTAAACTGAATTTCGACGATGCTTTAATTTATATAGACTAATGTAACCTTGATATATTTTTTCTATTCTATGATTAACTGATCGCGTCGCATTCAGAACGGAAATGAACTCTGACATTTTCCGACATTAATGTGAATCATTTTTCTTGATTTGTCGACTAAACGACTTAGTAAAGCTGTAGTCAAGAAAGTTAAGGTCGCCAACCATTTCAATTTTCGTTACATAATAAGTTTGCAAACCTTATGTCATCTAAAAACAAGAAAATCATTTTTAACTTGGCAAAATTTATATTTGAGGCTAATAATTTAAGACAAATAGAAATTATAAAAAGTAATAGGTAATATAGTTTCTTCACTCACTTTTCTCCTACATCATGTTGACGTTCGTATTGTTTGTAACTTGTATATTGCTATGTGTGCAAATAGCACATTCAATTGCAATTAAAATGTTTGTATTGTATTGTATATATAACTGGCCATGAACTTTGCAAACTAGCACCGTATAATAAAGAAATGGAACTTCCTGTAGGAGAAATTGGCCAATAGCTTGCCCCGCTTACTAACAACTGTAGCCACGCCAATCGACTCCAACAGGAAGCCCCGTTTCGATTTTAAACGGCGTTATTAAAAAAAGAAAGAAAAAATATGACCAGCTGCATATAACAAAAAGGAGTATAGTTGAT
The DNA here is from genome assembly GCA_946902895.1 of Fragum fragum. Lineage (NCBI taxonomy): Eukaryota > Metazoa > Mollusca > Bivalvia > Cardiida > Cardiidae > Fragum > Fragum fragum. The sequence goes on along the minus strand of OX336372.1, from coordinate 5,691,495 downwards.
TGGCGACCTAAATGTCGTAACTCCAGCTTACTCAAGCTGTAGTTACAAGGTTTAGGTCGCCAAACCAACATAGATGCTTCACAACCATCAAAAATGGTTATCAAAAATGGCTGCTAATGTAGGAGGTTAATTCTCAATTCCGGGATCAATGTATTATTTGATTGGTCGATATATTCCTTGATTGACACACGTGATTAGTCAATTGAGACTATGCAGGACATTTTAACCCTTTCCTGTTTTTGGAAATTTTAGACTAGTCCAAATTGAAAGAGGTCGCAGACGACAATGAAAACTGGATGCCATTTGAAATGAAATTATCCCATGTAGAAGATAATATTGTGGAAAAAGGAGAAATTGCTTGTTACAAGCAATTTCTTCTTTTTCCACAATATTTTCTCGAGTATAAAATCACAGGAACTTAAAATCCCGTATTTGTACGGGAAAGGGTTAAACACTGCTTAACTCTTTTGCCAAATTTTAGCCCTGTCCAAATTCAAAGGTTTTGCAGACGAAAATTGAAAGTAGATTTAATTCATAAAATAACCAGTCAGTAGAGTAGAAAGTATTGCGGAATAAGAAGAAATTACTCGTTACAAGCAATTTCTTCTTTTTTTCTTTACAATGTTTTCTCAAGTATAAAAACATAGTTTTTGAGAGTCTGTTTAAACATAGGTCTAGGCGAAATGGTACTAGGGTCGTTTTAAGATAGGTCAAAAGTAACACTAACTTAGGATTATTTCAAAGTTGGTCAAACTAAAATTTTGTAGGGTTCGCTCAAGGTAAGCCAAGACAAAATGGTCTAAGGGTAGTTTTAAAGTAGTTCAAGTCAAAATGGAATAAAGGTCGCTCAGGGTAATCCTAAACAAACATATATTGGGGTGGTTTTAAGAAAGGTCGAGGAAAAATGGTCTCAGGGTCGCAAAAGGTAGGCAAAGGCAACATTGTCTAATGGTTGCTAAAGGTACGCCGAAGAAAATGGTTTATGGATCGTTGTAAGGTAGATCAAGGCAAAATATTCTAAGGTTGGTTTTTAAGGTAGGTAAAGTCAAAATGGTCTAGTTTGACATTAAGGTAGATCAAAGCAAAAAATTCTCAGGGTGGTTTTAAGGTAGGTCAAGGCAAAATGGTCTAAGTGTACCTTAAGGTAGGTCAAGACAAAATAGTTTAAGGGTGGCTTTAAGGTAGGCCAAAATAAAATGGTCTAAGGTAGCCCAAGGTAAATTGTAAATCTTTTTAAGATAGGCTAAGACAATTTTGTATTAGGTTGGTTCATTATAGGTTATGTTTCCATCGACCATGGATACTTTCGTTGCTGTGTAAAGTTACTTTACTTAAAAACAACAACCCTTATCACAGACTCAACTGTTGCCTGCTGTAGGGGTACCCCAGGAGGGATGCCTATAAATAATGTTGACAGACCTGTAAGGAAAAGTCAAATTGCAATTAGCGTAAAGTGATAAAAGAGCCGCGAGCAATTAGCGACCCTCTCCAACAGTTAATGATAAAATCAAAGTACAAAATACATGTATCACGGTTGTCCGCTTTCGAGTGATTTTATGAATGATTTACCAACTGTCAATTTAAATAGAACTCTCAAATAAGAATTTAAAGTGGCCAGCATACTTCTTTTTTACACAAAAAAAGCATTTGATTAGTTTCAAAGTCCTTGAAATATCGCCTCTTTCTATATACACTTAAACAAGCAAGCAAGCAAGCAATCAGACAAACAAACAAACAAAATAAATAAATGAATGAATAAAATAAAAACCTACCACAACCAACAACAAAATTTTCTTAAAATAACAGTGAACATTTTTATAAGCGGCAAAGGGACAATTAACCAATAGATAAAAAGACGGATAAACAATTGGTAAAAATGATCGAAATACGATTATAGAATTATTGTATTACTTCTGAAAATCAAATAACTTCCATAAATTATATCCATTTACATGCTTTTGCGATTAACACCTGAGCTAAATGGAATTCTATCTGAGTGTGTGTATTTCCGTTTATTTATCGTCGCTGCCGTAGCACATGCCCATATGAGCGACGCCCCCAGAAGACGGTTAGTTGTAAAGGGGGATAGTGCAAGGATACAGGACGAAACTACTGAGAGCCCCGCCTGGTTCTTTAACGTGCTCGATGGATAGCATCGTCACACGGGGCCTCGGTTTGACGTCTCATCCGAAAGACAATTAGTTAGTTAGTTGATATGGTCAGCCCAGGGCTCGAACCCGTGATCTTGAGGTTTGAAGTCAAGTGCTCTACCAACTGAGCTAATCTGGCTGACGAAATTCTATTTGAGATGGTATATAATATGTATATATTCTTTCTGCAAGGGTGTAAAATGTATAACTTGTGTTGTCTATAGCGGATAAAGTGATTTGTTCGGCGAATCGGGTATAAGACTGGCGACCTTGACCTATTATTGATTGACCGATAGCTATCTATTCCGATCTTTGTCGATATTGTCAAATTAATTAACATGGTCAAAATATATTGACTTCCCGATTGTCTCTTCAATGAGCGGGTTATTCTTATTTTATCGGCTCCTTTGCATACACTGAAAATACAATAACACACACACACACAAAAAAAACACAACAACAACAACAACAACACCCCAACAAGAACAACGACAACAAAAACTTACAGTAAACCCAGTTCATGTACAAGACGTATGATTTAAAACCAATTTCCACAAACCCCGCTTTTGACGTCCCCTAAGAAAAGACATTAGGAAAATAAGGTTGAAAATGGAGAAATTACTCGTTACATGCACTTTATTCATTTTCAGACTTGTTTCCTAGCCAAAAATATTCAAAATTATCTCAACTTGAAATTGTCGTCTGCAACTTCTTTAATATAGACCAGTCTAAAACTTTGCCGTCTGGTAATGGGTTAAAACGAGGAATATCCCTAGCCTCCATCGGGGTTCAGTCTCTTTAAACGAATGGCTACCGGTAATTTGTATTATCGTATGAGGTTCAAACAGTTTATCATTCTGCATCACCAATACAGTTGTAATCCGAGTTTACTTAGAAGACAAAATCTAAGGAGTTAATCCTTTCCCATACACTGACGCTTTTCGTTGCCTCAATTTAATGGGAAAGTATTGTGTAAAATAAGAAATTGATTGAAACAAGCGATTTCTTCATTTTCCACTATGTTTCCTAATCAGAAAATTGGAAAAAATCTAAAATTTCATAATCTTTTAATTGCCGTCTGCAAACTTTTCAATTTGGACAAGTCTAAAATTTTGCTGTCTGGTAATGGGTTAAGAACATAAAAAGGGACACACATGTAGCATCTATATCAATAATTAGAAACACACCGTAAATCATTCATAAAGTAGAAGTGAATCTTTTACATTTCTAAGTATGTACTGTTTCTAATCCTAGGCATTGCTAAGAATGTACTATTTCTTATCTTTGGCATTGCTAGGTATGTACTTTTTCTAATCTTTGGCATTGCTAAGTATGTACTATTTATTATCTTGGCATCGCTAAGTATGTACTGTTTTTAATCTTTGGAATTGCTAAGTATGTATTGTTTCTAATCTTTGGCATCGCTAAGTATGTACTGTTTCTAATCCTTTTCATTGCTTAGTATGTACTGTTTTTAATCTTTGGTATCGCTTAGTATGTTCTGTTTCTAATCTTTGGCATCGCTAAGTATGTACTGTTTCCAATTTTTGGCAAAGCTAAGAGTGCACTGTTTCTTCTTTTGCTTAAGCGTGCCTGAAGTTTATAGATCGCCCCGTACCCTTTTAAGGCCCTCGTTACATATTGGTCCCCTTTCGCTTGACAAGTAGCATTTTAAAGGAAACTAGAAGAATATGTTAGCTTAGTTAAAAAGCGACTTTGTCAAATATTGACTATTGAAGAATCGCGCCTATAAATAAACAAGAGGCCTATAGGGCCTTATCGGTCACCTGAGTCCAAAGAGCACAAAAACAAATAAAAGTCCACAAGATTATAGTACATACCAATTATCAAAGCTCTAGACCTTTGACTTTTAAGAAGAAGATTACTTTAAAGTTTTCACTAAAAATCTAAGAGTGCACTGTTTCTTCTTTACCAAATATCAAAGCTCTAGGCCTATCTTTTTGAGAGAAGAAGATTTTAAAGTTTTCACTATATAGGCTTTGCTAAACTTGTGACGTTCTAGAATAGGCTAATTTAAACCCCAGGGGCCATTATTCATACAATCTTGATAGAGGTCCATCAGATGATGCTGTATACAAAATATCAAAGTTCTAGGCCCTCCTGGTTGGAAGAAGAAGATTTTTAAAATGTTCACTATACAACGCCTAACAACGAATTCCTGTATTATATCTCACACCATTACTACCGTTACTTCCTTTCCTAGCCTTCAGCTGCTATCCCACAAGTAGACCAGTTGTTAGGTGGGATAGTGCAATGATACAAGACGAAACACTGCTTGGTATGGTGGACTAAAAGGGTAAAAAGTCCTCTTTAGGTAGTTCTCGCGTGTGGTATGATACCTCACACCAATACTACCATTACATTCATTCCTAGCCTTCAGCTGCTATCTAGCAAGGTTTACGATTATTCACATTTTTGAGAGACAAATACGAACAGATATGGATATAATCGGTTTTATAAGATCATCATTCTAATGCCATTTTCGTTTCTTGCTAGCTAGTAACTAATTGCGCAATTCATACCCCATGATGACGTCACTTGATGTTATGATAAACTGTTAGTTTCAAGAAGTTGTGATTATTGTTCCAGTTTTCTGTTCTCATTCCCTTTAAACACAATAAAAACTTTGATTAACCAACGGTGAATGTTCGCTAATTTATCGACACTACCGTAGAATTTGTCCTGTGAACGACGTCCAAGAAGTACATTAGTTGTTAGGTGGAAGAGTGCAATGATACAAGACAAAACTGCTTGGTATGGTGCACTATAAAAGGGTCAAAAGTCACGCGTGTACGCTTAAATAACACAGGTGCATTCACAACATTTAGGCGTGCCCGCATAATTAGATAGCGTTCAAGTATGGCGCACTGAATGGGTCCAAAGTCAAGACAACCTAAGATTACGCTGGTCAATTAGCCTAGCCTCACTTGAACATAGAACCGTGGTCAAACCTTTACCATACCACAGAACTTTAAAATGATCAAATTTCAAAGAATACTTGGACGATAATTTCAAGTTGGTGATGTTTTTTCAAATCTTTTTTTTGGGGGGGTGGGGGGGGGTGGGGGGTGGTAGAAAGTATATGGATAATGAAGAAATTGCTTAAGACAAGAAATTTCTTTCATTCCCACTATGTTTTCAAAACCACGCTTCGCTGCAGAGGTGTGAAAATGCAGGGTCATATATGAATTGATTAACGATAAACATGTCACTCCTAAACTTCACCGAAATAGCGATAGTTTTAAACAAGAGGACCATGATAGTCCTATATCGGCACTCTGACTAGATGGCTCAAAGCTTAATGATTATACAAAATATCAAAGCCCTACATCTAATAATTTTGGAGAATATTCTTTTTAAAGGTTTTCTCCTTTAATCCAAGGTTAATTGAAGATCCTACAACTTAGCGCTAAATTCCAGAGTACAAGAATTCTTTGAAGTAATTTGGTAAAGGGTCAATAGGCATAATTACATACGAAATACCAATGGTCTGGCCTAATGGTTTGTTTCGAGAAATTTTCAAGGATATCCTTCTTTATTCTTTTCTAAATTCTCGGATTACACAAAAATGGTTTTATATTCAGAAAACGGTAATTCTATGAAGTATTTTGGTAAAAGGACAATATGTATTGGTACACAACAAATATTAGAGCTCTAAGCCTTATGGTTTGGAAGCAGAAAAATATCAAAAGATTTCCTTCTTTAATTCCTTGAAAAAAAGGGATCATACAGAAAAGGGCTAATTTTCAGAGTACAGTAATTTTTGGCAGTAATTTGGAGGGGGTCAATAGATATTGATACATACAAAATATAAAAGCTCTAGGTCTAATGGTTTTGGAGAAAAAGATTTTCAAAGATTTCCTTCTTTGTTTCTGTGTAAAATCAGGGATCGCACAGAAAAGGGATAATTTTCAGGTTACGATTATTCTATGAAGAACTTTGGTAAAGAGTCGATAGATGATGCTTTGTATCAAGCATCAAAGCTCTGGGCCTTATGGTTTGGAAGGAGAAGATTTTTTAAAGTTTATCACTCGCCGTAGCCATGGCAACCAAAGCTCTTCGTGGATTTCAATTCTTTAACGTATTTCGAAAGAGCATTACCGAAGTATCTTTTCTGCTAAGTTCGGTTGAAAATCTTTAATTAGTTTAGGAGAAGTTTTTTGTAATTGTGAACGGACGGACGAACGGACAGGTGGACGGACGCCGGACGGTGGCCGATCACAATAGCTCACCTAGAGCACTTCGTGCTCAGGTGAGCTACAAATACAAAATAAATTTGCCCTGTCAGATATAATTAAGTCGAAAAGATACCCTGAAAAATATAACTTTAACCGAGGTGAGAAATAGCATACTCCTCAATTTGTGTGGTAATTACGTAAAATATTTTCAAACATGATTGTCGAACGTAGACTGCAACATTACTAGGAGAATCAGATAAGGCCCCGTTGATAAAAAAGAAGTCCTCTTTAATAGATCTGTTGAGAATGTTCAATGTATTAAATTAAGTGGATAAAATGAAGTTTAAACGATAAATAGATAATAGTGTTAAAATAACACCCTATGTCAGTAAAGGACATGTCACTACCGATTCTATCATTAACATAACAAAGAAAACTTATCTCATCATAAACTATACGAAGTTAATTTACATATACTTAATAGAAACGTTTTAATTGAGAAGAGCACCTTTAGCCGGTGTCACGTGACAATATCTACATCTAACCGGTGTCGAGTTACAATATCTACCCGATAAGATCTGCATGTCGCGACGGGGGACTAATGACTGTCAAGAGAAACTATTATAGTGTCATCCGACGGGGAAGCGATTTCATTATTTTACACCAGGATATCTCAATTAAAGGAAATAGTTACCCCAAAGATGCAATAACTTTTAAAGTTCTGGACATATTTAAGATACATCTTCATCCATGCCTACATCTTTACGACCATCCCGCATTTCAAGATAATTGCCCCTGTTTTCTACGTATATGAAGTTAAGCTTGTAAAAGTCGACCAAACATGACACGATCCAGAAGAATGGTCGTTTAATACACTTCTTGTAATATATGAAGGATCGGTCCGACTGCATACATGAATTATTTCAGGATTCTCACTAAATCCTTTGTGGATGGGACTCATTAGAATCGTCTCATTGAGACGATTTTAATGAGATCCAGCAACGTAGAATTCAGTTGTGATAATTTTATTAGAACAACAACAACAACAACAACAACAACAACACCCCCAAAACAACAACAACAAACTGTCCAACTATGAAGACCCTTTGTTTTTGGAGAGGGAATTTGATGCTGGTCGCTAGCTGAAAATGGTCGTTTAATGACCAAGATTGACTGTATTTAGGACATTGAGATTTGTTTCTTGGTCCCGCTAAGCTTAGATATTAGTCAACAACATTAGAAATTTAAGATTATTTTGCCTAAATTTCTCCAGTCTCAGAATAAGGTCTAGTACAACATAATGTAATGCCCAGCCCGGTGTTCAGAATGGCAAAACCCTGGTTAACATTTTGTAGAAAATACCCTCCTTTTGTCTTGCACTATTTTCAAAAGAGGATTTCAACAAGAATCCGAGACCACTCGCTAATGATTTGGCATACTGTTTTGCGCCGACGAACAGTTTTTGAATAATAAAATTGCAGTTTAGAAAAAAAAAGCCACTGCTCTCCATGGCTCTGTTAGATCTACTTTTTTTCCAAAGATATCACGTCTCTAGGCTTTCCTTTGGAGAATCATAAAATATCGCATAGTAAATATCTTAAGTTTAGGAGAAATGAATGTTATAATTCGAAATAAGATAATATAATCAAAGGTCAGAAAAAACCGTGGGTGACCCTTTTTGATATCTGTTTACTTATAAAACTTTCTAACCTTTCTAAATACCCTTTATCGTTGAATATGTTTGTCATATCATTTGGCGAACGTGGTCCTTAATGTCATCAGTTTACTTGAAGAAAAGTCACATGATAACGTCTGTTTTTTTATACGGGGGTTTCGATTAGCCCATATGAATTGATAGACTGATAAATTCACGTGGATAAGAAGACCGATTAGTCCACAAGAATAAGTGGCCCATAAGACCATATGAATAAGTGGAGCAACTTATTCATATAAATAAGAGGACTGATTAATTTACATCAATAAGCGGATCGATTTGCCCACATGAATAAGTGGACCGATTAATCCTCATGAAAATTTGGACAAATACGCCCACATGAATAAGCCAACCGATTATTCCACCTGAATATGTGGTCCTATAAGCCCTCATGAATAAATGGACTAGATAAATTAACTTGATTAGGTGGACAAATCAGCCAACATAAATGCATCGGCCGATTTATCCACACGAGGAAGTAGACTGATTAATGAAAAAGAATGAGCGGACTGATTAGCCCACATTACAAAGTGGACCAATCAACACACATGAATAAGTGGTCCTATAGACCTACATGAATAAGTGGACTGTTTAGCTCAGATGAATAAGTGGACCTTTTAATGCACATGAATAAGTAGATAAAAAATTCTGCATGTATAAGTGGATCGAATAATCCGCATGAATAAGTGGACCGGTTTATCTACATAAATAGTGGACTGATAAGCACACATGACTAAGTTCAACAGTTAATCTTCATGAATAAGTGGACCGATTAGCCCACAAGAATAAGTGGATCGATTAGCGTACATTAGTAAGTGGACCGACTCCATATAGATAAGTACACTTCAACGGTTTCACTCAAAGTCAGCCCGATTAGCTCAGTTGGTAGAGCACTTGACTTCAAACCTCAAGATCACGGGTTCGAACCCTGGGCTGACCGTATCAACTAACAAACTAATTGTCTTTCGGATAAGACGTTAAACCGAGGCCCCGTGTGACGATACTATCCATCGAGCACGTTAAAGAACCAGGCGGGGCTCTCAGTAGTTTCGTCCTGTATCCTTGCCCTATCCCCCGTAACAACTAACCGTCTTCTTGGGGCGTCGCTCATATGGGCATGTGCTACGGTTGCGACGATAAATAAACGGAAATACGTATTTCACTCAAAGCGACGTAAAAAAGGTTCTTGGACGGCCCGTAGAAAAGGCATTGAAAAAAAAAAGTGTGGAAAATGAAGAAATTTCTTGTTGCGAGCAATTTCTACATTGTCCATAGTGTTTTCTGCCATTATGGACAAAATGCTAAAATAATAATAATAATTTAAAATTTGTCATCTGTAACTTCTGTGAATTTGGACCAGTCTAGGATTATGTCGACTGGTTATGATGAAAACAATATCTTTATATGTAACAGTTTTTATTCATATCGCGGCTTCGGGTTGTGCACCTACTTTGATTCCTGTGATTTCACTCGCCCAAACAACCACAATATCCAACCCGACCCTAGGGCTACTCGCCAGTAGAGACAATCAGTCATGACTATTTTTTCAAATTTCGGGATAGGGCTGGATGTGCCGGGATTCGATATAAAGACTCCAGGATTGAAAACAAAGCCTGTTGCAGATTGAGCTAACCCGACAATATTTGGATATATAACCGTTCAGATCAATGAGTTGTTGCTTTATGCAGCTTAAAGTAATTCAATCATTTTCGATTGCGACGAAAGCTTTCAGCTTATGGAGTCGCTCTCGAACGCACAATACTGATGTTGTCACGTCCCTGATAGGGAGGCAATGGCTTAAACCTACTCCTACCAAATTTAACAGCTTGCAGAATGGGGCTGGATATTAAGTACCTTGTCAATGTACACACCCTATAGACGGTGGGCTCGAACACGAAACCTCCAGGTCACTTGTCAAGCACCCTAACCACTCGGATACAAAGAGCACTGATTATTTTTGGCAATTGTCCTTACTTATAAATTTCGAACATTTAATGATTCAACGACTAGATTGTTACAATTAAGAAGAGAAGATTTGAGATGGATTTAAAAATGTTTAATAAACTACATGTACACAATATTAAATTAGCATACTTAGTGCCTTATAATTTTATGAAAAAGCACAGGGCATATTTGTGAACACATATCTCGGAGTTAGCACAAAACTGTAGTAAGTATGTAGATCAATATAGCCACTTACGACAGTGTTGTACTATTACATCGGTATGTCATTAACGACTTAACTATCTGGCAGTAGATATAAAATTCATCAAATTTTTCTTATAAATTTATCAGCGGATATTTTGAGCAATTCTTAAAGAGATGAAGAGAGTATTTTTGTTTTTATACGCGAAGCGGATTCATACATAGGTGTGATTAGTTTTTTCGTTTCACACCTCCATGAAAACAAAAAATATTATCCTCATTTCTTATAATTTAATGACATCAAGCGATTCACGCTAATTTTTGACAAATGTTGAAACCTTTATGATGGAACTATTTAGTGCGCAATCATACAATATTGATGCGTGCTCAAAATTTTGTTCATGGAGTTATGAATATCTTTCGGCTAATCAAAACGCTCGATTTTGATAGACGAAACTAAAAATTAAATTATTAATCAATGGCTCAGAAAGAATTAGATCTAAATATAAACATTGTATCAGGTGCCCCGACTATCCCGAATTTTAAATGGATGAATCATTTCGTTAAAAGTTGGCCCTATTCTAGACTAGATTGATGTTATATCCTAAAGGTCTAGTCACTTACTGTGATTATCTTCTGTCCATCCATTCTCAAACAAATCTAGCTTTACACCCCCCCCCACACACACATACACAAAAAGAAGAGTTCAGGAAAATAATGTGAATAATGCAGAACTTGCTACTACAAGCAATTCCTTCATCTTCAACATTATTTTCTACCTAAAACGACAGAGATACTTAAAATTCAATTAAGTAGAAACTTCTTTGAATTTGAACCAGTCTTTATTTTGTCGTTTGGGAATTGGTTGAAGCCTTGTGGATTCTTTTCACGCCCTGTCACCGAGGTAGATCGCTTACCATTTCTTTAATTTCCTATTCTCAAATGATTTATTGTCCAATTAAAAAATTAGCATCTCATTGTACACCGTTAATATATCAAATCAAATTGAAGTAAATACGTATAGTTTGATATTAAAAGAGATATAAACGAAGCTGTCAACGTATTGTCTATAAGACAGATACCACCGGCCGAGTTGTGTGAGTATCATGTGACCGGTAATATCTCCGCATAAAACGATGACGTCATAATAAATTCCAACCCTCACTACGGAGTCAAGATTATATTTCAAAACTGTGTCAGAGGTTTTGGTCTTTCAAATCTCAAATCTTCTATTCCATTCATCGAAAGTGCCGAAAATGAGAACAGAGACACGGGTATGTAATGGGGGAGGGGTGTATTGGATATACGGATTCGGTTAGGAGGGGTGGAAAAATAAGGCGTACCAACACCAAACAACCCTTATTCTGATATTTACACATATATTTTTTTATTTTAAAACGGATCGCTGGCCATTCCGGCTAACCTGCGATAAAGGTTACTTACTGAGGTAATAAATGACATTATCTTGTAAAACATATGGTCTAAAGAGATCTAGATAATATTTTTCTGTTTTCATGGATGTATGAACCGAAAAACCTTATCACACATATGTATGAATCCGCTTTGCGTATTCATAGTGTGATTAGTTTTTTCGGTCCATGAAAACAAAAAAGAAAATTCTCTTCATTTTTTATTATTTGATAGCATCGAGCGAAAAAAGCAAATACTTCAAAAATTTTAATACTTTTTTGTATGGAACTATTTAGTGACGAAAGGATACAAAATGGCTGCGTACTTAAAATTTTGTTAATGTGGGTATGAATATTTTTTGACGTCCATATTTGATAGACGAAACTAAAATTTAATTATAGGGACATACAGTGAACGACTAAATTGGTCAGTTGATTTTTATCTGGCAACAGCTATCTTTCATTCAAAATGGGACGAGGACATGGCGTTCTCATCTGTTTGAAGCGAACACTTGAATTACTGAAATCTATAACTACGCCTTGTATTTCTTATAACCTTTTCCTGTTTTTCAAAATTTTAGACCGGACCAAATTCAAAGGTTTTTCAGACAACAATTTAATAATAATTTTATATGAAAAAGAAATCTTTATGTGCGGTAGAAAATATTGTGGAAAAGGAAGAAATTGCTTGTTACAATCTATTTCTTCTTTTTCCACACAATTTTCTCAAATATAAAAACACAGAGACGTAAAAAATAGGGATTGAACAGGAAAGGATTAAATGAATATCTGATATCAGGTACCTTTGAATATAAACCCTTGTCATGCTGAGCCCGGAATATTCCGGTTTTGGCAGGAGGAGTAGACTAAGATCAGACTGCACTTATGTGCAGGCTGATCTTAGTCTAAACCTCCTGCTTGTAGTTTTCCTGCCAGAGTTGTTTATGAAGTTGATTTCTAAAAGAAATATTGATTTTTTAACAAAAAGTTCAGCCCTTTGATTTCAGTAAGGTAATTTATACAGCATGACATGGGTTAGATACATATTCTTCCATTTAAAAGGTTTTTTTTCTTTCCAATTTTACATCCTATAAAGCATTTGATTTAAAAATATCGTAACTAAAATTTAATGAGTTCGAACAACAAGGGCGAGTTCTGCAATAACTATGAATATAATCAAATCGACCTTTCATATACATGTATGTCTCAAAACGTGTATTAAACGACCGTTCTCTGAAGCGACCACTCTCTGGCCGTCCATCGACTGGTCGCTTAATATACATTTTTCAGCATGATCAAAATACGTTCGTTATTTTACTTCTAGAGGAGATGTTTTTAATCATTTCAATAATATTTGAATGAATAACCATAACAATATGTCCGCCCATAAGCTATTAAAATACAATGATTACATCTCTTTTAATGGTTAAGGTATATATTCCTTCCAAACCATTTTATTAATTCCATAAATCAACACATTTTCTCATTGGCCACAAGTTTTATCATATCTTAAAATCAGCCATAGTCTAAAAGCTTTGGTTTTCTACACCATTTAAATATCATTATTTATTACTACAAACTATTTGGTATGGGTATGTTAACCATATTGTGGTTTGTTTTCGTGTCCTCCTTAATTTGCTATATCCTTGTGTAGCCAAACCATTGAAATAGATTTTTGAAATATCACAGAGATAGTATTGACGACTTGCATTTCACCTATTACATAATTGGTATGCATATCGTCGTTGGGCGAGAAATAATGTCGTAACTACAACCTTATTCAAGTTGTAGTTACGGCATTTTTCTCGCCAGACGACGATATAACATTTCCTTTTCATATGTAAAGAACCCTACTCCCGCCATACACTTTTCGATCTTCGCGAAACTCCGAAAAGTAATCAGACACCGACTAATTGCACCATTAGCTTCTTGAAACAGACAATAATTGGATAAATTCACTGGAATGAAGCTCTTCACAACAAAGATACATTACTCCAAAAGGAAGAAGAAGAAGAAGAAGAAGAAGAGGAAGAAAAAGAAGAAGAAGAAGAAGAAAATAATACAAAAGAAAACCAATAACAATAATACACCCCCCATATCCACACCTTTGGTTGATACTCAGTGCACTAGTGAAATTTTAATCAAAACAATTTAATAGATTAAATATGCGGACAGGATTCTTAAACAAAAGGCCACAACTCTTTTAAAAATAGATGAGAAAATCCAGGCAAACATAACTATCTGGTATCAAAAACTCGGAATTTATTTGGCAATTGTTGAGCCAAAAACTTCTTCTTTTCGACATAGTAAACTCCCTTAAGTTGATCTTAGTTGAGAATAATTCCAACTTTTCTAGGTAAACCTTAGATCGCAAAATTATGGAAGATTTTTCTTAGAAATGTGGGAATTATTTCGCTTCACTTTTTGAGTTCTCCTTAGCAAAAAAAAGTGAGTCAAAGAAAAGTAGATGGTGGGAAATGGATCCCGCACTGCCTTGCCTTTGGCAATTTAGAATAAAGAATTTAAATTGAATACATAGACAGGAATCAGTGCCTTGTATTTCATGCACTGACTGTCTATTCATTCAATACAGAGTCTTTATTCTAAAACCCGAAAAGGAGATGTAACGTCCCTTTTCTTTCAGGAAAGTCATGTGAAGGTAATTAAAGTGTGGGTCGGGGTGGGGGGGATTACTTTTCGTTAACTTTATGACAACTTCAAAGTCATTTAAAACCGAAGTTTCTAGGCAAAATAAGAAATTTGTTCTTGCGAATTTTTAGCTTAAATCGATAATTAACATACATGCATATAGAGCAAAGCCCTATGTGGTTATCGAAGCTTATCATTTGCGCAATAAGGGACGAAATGTTTGTAAGACCCAGATTGTTAGCAATCATCTATACCTGAAAATATAAAGGTCATCCTATTCAGCCAATTACCAGACAACACACTTTTAGACTGGTCCAAGTTGAAAGGAGTTGCAGACAACAATTCCGAGCTTATGAAATTTTTAGACTTTTTGCAAATTTCTGGTTAAAAAATGTGAAAAATGAAGAAATTGCTTCTTTGTAAGCAACGTCTTTATTTTACAAAATGTTTTCCAAATTATTTTTCTTGAGAAGCGTCAAAAAGCGTCATTATATGGGAATGGGTGAAGAAGCGATCAGGTCTGCGGTTTCGGGTAGGTCTGATTGCTATCATATTACTCAGGTGTCAGACATCGAATAGAGTATTTTAACTAATTATACTATATTGTCATTTAATAAATACAACACTCGTCAAACGTCTGCTGTCAGAAAAACCGCTTCAAACCAAGACATTTCGAATCATTTTGATATCTTTCGAATTCTCAAATCATCTTTCAGACTTTAAGAGCGCGACAACAAGCTCTGCTTCCTTGTGAACCATCAACAAAGTGTAGGCTTTAACCCATTTCCATACAATGACGCTTTTTGACGCCCCCCACAAGAAAAACAATTGGGAAAACATTGTGAAAAATGAAGAAATTGCTTGCAACAAGAAACTTCTTCATTTTTACAATGTTTTCTACTCAGACTCTTAGACTGGTTCAAATTGGGGGAAGTTGCATTCGACAATTTCAATCTGGTGGAACTTAGAAAATTTAATCACTCGTGGGGTAGAAAACATTTTGGACAATGAAGAACTGTGACTTGCCTGTCACAAACAATTTCTTCGTCGTCCACAGTGTTTTCCAAAGCTTTTTTCTTGAGAGTTTGAAATATTCCTGAAATACATAAGAACTAATTTTTATGGCGTAGGCATTTTTGGATTTAGTGGTTAAGCCTCCGGTGGCAGTTTGCATTCGTTGTACTCTGAGAAGACCTCAAGATTTGTCTGTTAACTTAAGCTACCAAAGCTGACGCTTAGCTAGCTAATAAGAATTCGGTTGTAATCATCTGTTTAAAGTCGGATTGCTCATATTCATAAGTTTCAAAAGTAAAACTATGTTTCACAAATTAAGGATAAAAGAACAAAAGAACTTGATGAAAAGTTTCTTTTGCCTGACAATTGTGTTTTGAATTGGGCTTGAGTATATAACGGTCATTTACTGAGTATAAGTCGTTAAAAATTCCACGAATGAAAACTATCAAGACAAAGTACCGTATTTTTTGTTAAACATTGTAGATTATTATTAGTAAATAATAGATTCGAAGATCATTAATCATTCTCTGAATTAACACTTAGCTTTAAAAGTAAGAAGTTGACCTAACGTATTTACTGTCATGACGAACTAAATATGGATAAATATTGAAAAGTTTTCACATAAAAAATGTTATTTTCTTCTGTATATATAGTAAAATAATTTTTATATACCTACTTACGTATGCCTAAGGAAGCACCCATTTCTATCGCGATAGTTAACTTGCCCATTGTTGAGCAATGGAAC
Organism: Fragum fragum; assembly: GCA_946902895.1. Taxonomy (NCBI): domain Eukaryota; kingdom Metazoa; phylum Mollusca; class Bivalvia; order Cardiida; family Cardiidae; genus Fragum; species Fragum fragum. The sequence goes on along the minus strand of OX336372.1, from coordinate 5,675,470 downwards.
AACGTGGTTTAGATTTTGAAACCTTCAGAAACTTTCTAAAGTGAAAGAGAGGAAGTTCAAAACGAAATATTTCAAGAAATATCAAACGTAAAAATGATGTATATGAATATAATATATAAGTAATTATAAATATGAGGGTTTATTAAAATATCCTTGGCCTATGGCAGAACAGAACAAAAACAAATCGAGTTCTCTGACCCAAATGTTCATTGTCCAAGGAAATTCGCGAGAATATGGTAGCAATGTAAGGAGAGCATACCAAAAGTTAAAGCATGGTGAAGAAATGGGCCACTGAATGTACACGCGCGCTAGAGAGAGTCTTGAAGCAACTTATTGCGTACACGGATAGGTATCTCACAAAAACAAATCCATGTATTTAACGACAATTGACAAATCGCTGGCTCGTCCACTGATCGCCCATTAACTCCGATAGGAAGTTCAGTTTCGATTTTTAACGGAGTTATTTTTCAAAATGTATGGCCAGTTGCATGTATCAAAAAAGTTAAATGGTTGGTTGGCGACCTAAATGTCGTAACTACACCTTAAATAAGCTGTAGTTACGACGTTTTAGTCGCCAAACTTACATAAAACGTTAACAAAAATGGCGACCAAAGTGGGAGTTTAAAGCTCGGGACCGGGCTGAATAAATGATTTGATTGGTCGGTTAATTCATTGATTGACAGTCGCGATAGGTTAATTGTTTGCAAATGACAGAGTGTTTTTGCCACATGCGTCCAAAAAACTTATTAATGATGACCGAAAACAAGCTCGGAACAACATTTCTAAGGACGACCTCGCATACTTCAGCTGGGTCCGGAGAAATTTCTTAAGCAGTTTGTGACTGTTGATGAACCTGGGTTCACCACTTCGAACCCGAGACAAACAACAGCCAAAATAGTGCAAACATCCATGCTTCAGCGGGGTCCGGAGAAATTTCTCAAGCAGTTTGTGACTGTTGACGAACCGTGAGTTCACCACTTCGAACCAGAGACAAAACAACAGCCAAAATAGTGCAAACACCCTGGATCACTGCCGACGAAAAAAGCAAATTCAACCATATCCACTCGGAAGTCGTTGGACACAGTTTTCCGGGTTGCAAAAGTCGTGCTGCTTCTGTATTATACAACTTGGAGGTATTATTTCTACCCCATGAGGCGGGTGAAAAAATCAAAAAGAAAAAAAAAAGATGTGAAGCTGTTCTAAGTTGTGCTCTTTCACCATACAGTGCTCCGGCACACAAGTTTATTGGTGCATTGATTAGTTTAAACCTATTTTATTTGCATATATGAGACATGTACATGTTCATTTTCAATAGAAATCATGCAAAAAGAATTAGAACGGAAGCATAGCTTATAAAGTTCTTCTCCTTGTAGTTAATTTAAGACGTGTACAAATGTATTCAATTTTACTAACTAATTAATAGGATGTAAATAGGAATATCATTAAAAAGGTTGAGAGTGCTTACTTCTAAATCGTTCGCTATATGTTATGATATAAAATGATAGTCAATGATGGTTATTAAATTTTTGGATGAAGGGTGCTCTTACTATATATTTGTGTTAAAAAAAAGTTAGTACCTCTAAATCTATATATCTATGAGTATAAATATCAGACCAAGGAGTACTAAGTAAAGCTAGCAAGTTCAGGATTAGAGGTAATTAGATATGAAAGCGTTTGCTGTCCTCAATGAAACATTGAAACTCGTGAAAAATAACTGCATTTTCTTGATATGTTAGCTCGTTTTTTCCATTTAGTAATATGTCAGTATCAATATTGCCAAACCTCAAGAGAGCGTTCAGAAGCCTATTTCTAATCATAATATAATTAGCACATTCAAAAAAATAATGTTCTGTCGTTTCAATTCCACCACAAATACAAAGGGGGGAGTCAACAACATTTTTCATGAACAAATGGTGGTTTAGAGAGCTACATTTATTTCTGAATCGCGCATGAGTGACCTGAAGCTTCCTTGCTCCAATAAAGAACAACTTGTTGGGAATAGGCTTGTTAGTATCAAGATGATTCTTGAAGATTGATAGTGAATTTTGTTCCCTTATTTCAATGGGCAATTCATTCCAGTCTTCTATGACTGATGGAAGAAAGGATCTTTTGACTAGCTCTGTTCGGCATCTAGGAATTCTATGATTTCGTGACCCCGCGCAGGCTGTAAGAGGATGTGCTTCCTATACTTTCGGATACAAATAATTTAAATAATTCGGACTTATTCCTTTCACCATTTTAAAATATAGTATTAGCTTATGTTTACGCCTTCTACTTTCAAGAGATTCCCAGCCTGATTCCATATGAAGATCTGTAATAGATACCAATTTAGTACAACCAGTTACTATTCTGGCACATTCATTTTGGATTTTATTAGTTGATCCTTCAGGTGATTTGTACAATTATCCCATACAACATCTGCATATTCAATAATAGGGCGAATAAAAGTAAAATAAACAGTTTGAAGCGACTTCCGATCCAAACGGTTTTTTAAATTGCGCATTAAGTTTATTCTATTCCATGCTTTTCCTATAGAGTGCTTAATATGACTATCCCAAGTGCCATCATCTGATAAAAATATTCCTAGGTGTTTATGACTTTGAACAATTGGAATTCGAGTAGATGACATGTAGAGATGGGGGTGAGAATTTCTATTAAATTTACGTGTTATAATTAATGACTCCGATTTCGAAGGATTAAATTTAACGATCCATTTTTGAGCCCAATTATTAATTCTATCAATATCTGCTTGTAATTTTTGTCCGCATAAGTCAGGGTTGTCAATTTCTAGTGATAAGCTGGTGTCATCTGCGAAAAGGTTAATATTAGATTCCAAATCTGAGACTATATCGTTAATATAAACTAAAAACAGTAAGGAACCCAGTATTGAACCCTGGGGGACACCTGCTTTTAGGACACATAAATCCGAATATTTTCCGTTTAAGACAACTCTCTGATATCTATTTGATAAGTAATCGGCGAACCATTTTAAGAGTCGACCTTCTATGCCAGCACGATGCAATTTATACAAAAGACCTTTATGCCATTGATTGGGTCAAAGATGCTACCTTTGAAGGAATCCAACTGCTTCAACACCGATGAACAAAGTATGTAAGCTTGCAAGGTAACTATCGTCGTAAATAGATATCAGAGAGTTGTATTAAACGGAAAATATTCGGATTTATGTGTCCTTAAAGCAGGTGTCCCCCAGGGTTCAATACTGGGTCCCTTACTGTTTTTAGTTTATATTAACGATATAGTCTCAGATTTGGAATCTGATATTAACCTTTTCGCAGATGACACCAGCTTATCACTAGAAATTGACAACCCTGACTAATGTGGACAAAAATTACAAGCAGATATTGCTAGAATTAATACTTGGGCTCAAAAATGGATCGTTAAATTTAATCCTTCGAAATCGGAGTCATTAATTATAACACGTAAATTTAATAGACCTTCTCACCCCCATCTCTACATGTCATCTACTCGAATTCCAATTGTTCAAAGTCATAAACACTTAGGAATATTTTTATCAGATGATGGCACTTGGGACAGTCATATTAAGCACTCTATAGGAAAAGCATGGAATAGAATAAACTTAATGCGCAATTTAAAAAAAACCGTTTGGATCGGGAGTCGCTTCAAACTGTTTATTTTACTTTTATTCGCCCTTTTATTGAATATGCAGTTGTTGTATGGGATAATTGTACAAATCACTTGAAGGATCAACTAAATAAAATCCAAAATGAATGTGCCAGAATAGTAACTGGTTATACTAAATTGGTATCTATTACAGATCTTCATATGGAATCAGGCTGGGAATCTCTTGAAAGTAGAAGGCGTAAACATAAGCTAATACTATATTTTAAAATAAATTCTTTAGTATCCGAAAGTATAGGAAGCACATCCTCTTACAGCCTGCGCGGGTCACGAAATCATAGAATTCCTAGATGCCGAACAGAGCTAGTCAAAAGATCCTTTCTTCCATCAGTCATAGAAGACTGGAATGAATTGCCCATTGAAATAAGGGAACAAAATTCACTATCAATCTTGATTCAAGCTGTAGTTACGACGTTTTAGAACGACAACGACGCTATGTTGAAAAGTAAGTGAAAATGTTAAGGTCAAACGACTTCATCCCGCCTAAGGCAACGGGCATTTCATTCTCTCCTCTTAAGTTTTTAAACAGCTTTTACATACATATTGGTTGATTGGATTAAGTTTGACGGCACTTAAGCAGTATTTCAGTCATTTGGCGGCGGCTGGAGCACCTAAATACGGAATCCTTGTATTTCTCACACCAGTACTACCACTACATCCTTTCCTAGCCTCCAGCTGCTTATCCGACTTAGTTTTATGAGTATCCACCAATTGGTGAGATACAAATGTTGATAAAGTTATTCTCTGCGGCCGGGATCGAACCTGGGGTCCCCTGATTAGGAGTCCTACTCGCTACCACTGCGCTATGGCCAAAAAGAAAATACTAAATCAATCGAAAATGAATATCAACATGCGTTATTTACACGAAATCGATGACACTTAGCTTGTGAACATCAGGAATACTAAACAAAGCACCAATAACGTCTGGGGGAGAATGATCAACGATCCAGTACTTTTTCCTAGTTTCTCGATTTTCTTTTATCTGCGACTCAATATTATTATTTATTATATACCTTTAAAAGATATGGATTTAAATCTGGCTATCTAATACAACTCGACAGATAAAAAATCCGTATTTGGCGTGTACCAAAAACCTGTATTGACGTTCGGGTTTTTTTTTTCGGAAAGTTGGTTATTTCTTACAATCATTTAAGAGAATTTTTTTAATGTCATGTCCTAAAGGTATATAATAAAAGGAATATTACAATAGTGTTTTTTTTATTTGTTCTTATCGTGTTCTCGAATCGTGTGTAGGTACTTTTTGTTAGATTCGACCTTCGGTTTCATCCAATAAAAATACCTACACACGATTCTCGAACACGATAACAACAAATAGAAAAACACTCTGTTGGAGTATTCCCTTTATCTTTTCGTCACTCCGAATTTTACATAAACTATCATTTACTTATTCGTAATCAGCGCGCTTAATGATCGTAGCAGTTGATGCGCTGTAAAACCTCATTGGTTCTTTTATGAAGAATATTTTTTTGTTTTCATGGAGGTATGAACCGAAAAACCTAATCACATAATGTTTGAATCCGCTTCGCGTATTCATACAGGGTGATTAGGTTTTTCAGTTCATACCTCCATGAAAACAAAAAAATATTCTCTTCATTTCTTATAATTTAAAAGCATCGAGCGAAAAAAGCGAAAGCTTTACAAATTTTGATACCTTTTGTATGGGACTATTTTTGGCGGAAGAATACAAAATAGCTGCGTGCTTAAAATTTTGTTCATGGGGTTTTTCGACCAATCAGAACGCCCGTTTTTGTTAGACGAAACAGAAAATTAAATCATTCTTTAGATATTTAAAATTTTCCAAGAATCCCTACATTATGATTGGCCAGATTTCATTTTATTACTGCATATTTACAGCAATATTACTTAGATTGACGTATGACCGAGATGATTTGGTTTCTTAATTTAAAGCTAGATTGTTAGTATTTTTGGCTTTCCTGTACGTTTAGCGTATTTTTCGCTTTAAAGTAAAGGACAAATGAATACGCTTAGCTTTATACGGCATTCTCGTCGTGTTGGAAAATTCGACATTTCACACTCGATCTACAGTCTCGTCAAAAATCCAAATATTCTTACTCGACTAGAATCCAATATAAGGTTTAAACATTGGAAGGAGTTGCAGACGACAATAATAAGTTTATGATTTTTTTTCAACTTTCTGGGTAGGAAACATTGTTTAAAATGAAGAAATTGCTTGTTACAAGCAATTTCTTCATTTTACACAATGTTTTCCCAATTGCTTATCTTAAGAGGCACCCAAAGCGTCATTTAGTGGGAATGGTTTAAAAACTAGATCATGTATGTCATTTATCATATCTAGTATGGATAATATCTATATTGAAATCGCGGTAGCGATGATACATGTCTTTGGAACTACCTTGCTTCTACACGGAGCTAATCGTCACACCAAATGTTACTAGGGATCCCTTGCCACGCGTACTGTCTTCGCTGGCCACGCCCACTGTCTCCGCTGACCACGCCCACTGACTCCGATATGAAGTTCCACTTCGATATTAAACTTCGTTTTTGTAAAAGATACGACCGGAAACCTGTAATTAAAAAGTAAAATGGTTCGTTGGTGACTTAAACGTCGTAACTACATGTATATACATAGCTTGAATAAGCTGTAGTTACAACGTTTAGGTCGCCAAATCAACAGTAATGTTCCACATTAATGAAGGCCAATGTCGGAATTCATTTCACTACCGGTGTAAATGAAGTACTTGATTGTTTTTTTTTGTTGTTGTTTTTTGTTTGTTTTGTTTGGTTGGCAGCCGCGATGCGTTAGTCGCAATGTCTTGATAAAGAAATAGAATTGGCAATACAGTCTTAAGTGATATTTTTCAAATATTACCTAAACAAGATACAACGTGAAACTACACGTGGTTTTATTGGATGCGGGTATTGTAGGATCAAAATCTAATTTGACAAATATGTCGCACAGAGAAATTAAAGCGTTCCTCGCCATTATTGTTTGTAATTGGTATTCTCGTTCTCGCAGCGTGAGCACAGCGAGATCTCAGCACCAGCTCATTGAGATCTCGCGAGAACGTAATTTTGACGTAAAGAAACAGAAGACGGGAGACTCTTTAATGTGTCCGTTACAATTTTTTGTTACGTTAACTAATTTTATTGGTCTGTTTGATTCATGGGTCAGTGGTAATCCTTTAACCAAAACGTTCCTATACTGTCACCAGAGCTATAATGTCACTTTTATCGTCGTCCTTTGATGATTTAATGCTGGGTAAAGTCTGTAAACTTCTGTTGAATACCAAACGGCTTAATGGAATGTTTTGCCAATGTGCCTTCGAGGTGAGCCCTATTTGGATTCACAAAATTATTTATTTTATGTATATTGATAAAAAAAAGATCCATAAATTTTCTAGCAATACCAGAATATTGTAGCCATAACTTAGAAGTCCAAGTGTGCCTTAAATACACATGTTTATACTAACTTGCAAAAGAAAGGCATCTTTTAAAATCAAAGATCATTAAAATGATAGATTGGAAATACTACCATTTTTACTAAAGTTATAAGTTTTCAACTTTCGCTAATGTCAAATTATTATCTTTTATTATTATTATTGAAAAGTTTTATTCGTTGAAAAGACATTGTCGTTAAAAAAGACTACGATTTTTTTTTTTTTTTTTAATGAATGGGTTATTCTTCCACTTAAGTTATTCAGAATAGGAATCAGAATTCCTTTGTTGTCGTTTTCAACTTGTTTTGGTGCGACCACTGCGAATGTCTGCCTTGATATCTATTAATTATTTAAAGTATTTAACCGCCTAAATGTTTAATTGTTTTCTGGTCCATTGCCAGAAAATATCTAGCATAGTCTGAAAACTGGTAGTAATGAATTCAAAACAGTTTCTCAACCTCTTTGTGTAATTCAAACCTATGTTGTCATACTATTCGTGTACGGAAATCTTTTGAAAAATGATAAAATGTCTTTCATTTTTTTATTTTTATTTCTTAATTTATTATTATTATTTTTTGCATTATTCAAACTTCTGTTGCCATGCCTTGGTGAAAGGAATTGAGGGAATCGTCTGGATAGTTCTTTCAAGCACAAGCATACTAGTGAATACATTTTAAAAAACTTACTTTTTGGTAATCGATTTTTAACCATTTCCTTTTAAGGGAAAAGTATTGGATATGTATACACACAAGGGCTAGGAATTAAGGTAATTTAACATATTTTCTATTAAATAATATATGGGAATGCCTCATTTGATAAGGATTAAAATGGTTTATGATGCATATTTGTCAAGAAAGAGTTTGTCTGATATGCTTTTATGCTTTTCGTTTGCAGTTAAGTGTAGATATATCTACTGGGATAGGTTATCTTGCATTTGCTTTTAAGGAGTTTAAAGGCAGGCGGGGGGTCCTCGGGACCTTTGCAAGCTTCCCAAACTTTGTTTTTCAACCCATTCCAACACAATGCCGCCAACAACAATAACAGAAAGTAAAAAAAAAAAAAAAAAAAAAAAATGAAATTGCTTGCTACAGGCATGTTTTTCACCATCTACCATGTTTTCTTCCCCTAAATTAGAAATAATGCAAAAGTTCATAAACTTCATTTCTCGTCTGCAACTTCTTTCGATTAAGTCTAGTCTAAAGTTTTGTCGTCTAGTAAGAGGTTAAAAGAATGCAGAGGATGTAGTTTTAAGACCAACGTCTTTTAATTGGTGATACATCAATATCAAGAATGTTTACTAAATAGAGAAAAGGAGAAAACATATTCTTAACCATGAAGAAGCTTACCATATGGCCCGAGTGGTATAGGTGCTTGACTCGTGATCTGAAGGTCACGGGTTCGAGCCCCAACGTCACCGGGTTGTGTTCATGGGCAAACCAGCCCAAGTCTACCCAGCTGTAGAATTGGGTGTCAGTGGGTTTAGCAACTGCCTCTCTTTCAGGGACGAGAAAACATCTGGGTTGTGGGTTTCGAACGCAACTCTATAAGCTTAAAGCTTTCGTCACAATCGAACTAAAATAAATTAATATAAACTAAAAAGCTATTTTCTGTAAGTTTATACAGTTTTGAGTCAGAATGCCCATATTTCAAAAGTTTGTCTCCTATCAATGGGTTGATTGTTGTCTGGTTTATTGTAGACCTAAATGGGATGAGCAAATGGAAGGTGGAAAATGATGTATTGGTAGCAATCGTGGAAGAAATACTAGGAATCCATGGTTAGGTGCTCCAGCCGCAGCGATATGACTGAAATACTATTAAAAGTTATTTCAACCCAATTCAATCAGTCAATTATCCTACTTTTGCTTGACAGAGAAAGGGGAACCTAGTGCGGTTAAACCCATAACCATTTGGCATTTTTTAAGACTAACTGAAAGAAAATACAGAAGGCAATTTCAAGTAGGTGAAATTAAAAAAAAATACCTTTCAAGATTCATGTAGAAAAAACTTTGGCTAATGAAGAAATTGCTTTTAACAAGAAATTTCTTCATTTTCCATAATGTTTTCCAAACTCTTTCTTCTTGAGGAGCGTAAGAAACGGGATTGTGAGGCAATTAGTTAGACTTACAGACACTTCGAATCTACCTAAAGCCATATAATAGTTCTGTACCCTAAAGTTTGTAATAGGCACTCGAAAACGTCACTGTTATCAGTATTTGTTCATGTCCTCTATCAATTAAAAGCTAATTAAAGTATTCACCGATATGTTTTGAAATCCACCAAATGAGCACCTAATTTAAGCCTTTTCGACATCTAATAAAGAAGTCAGAACATTGGCTAATCTAGCGTGAATTTTCATGAAAATCGAGAGACGGGATCCTTTTGTCATTTCATTCCCTGATGACCCATCTCTTCACAAACCCTTCTATAGATTATAAAAACTTGAGCTTTTCCAAACTGAAATAACTCTATGACCAAGAGTCTGTGTTTATATCTTTCAATAAACAAATTTCTGCAAAGGAAAAAAAATGAAAAAGAAGACGTTGTTTGTAACAAAAATCTACTTCTTTTTCAACGATGGTTCTTTTTCATGTTCTCAGATTGGAGAAAACCGATGACATCTAAGGAAAGGGGTAACGTTTTCCAGATGACCCCTGTAGTGTCAACCATTGAACGTTCGGTAATCGAAGCTGCGAGTACTTTGTTTCTTGCCTAATATAAAGTAAACAGAATTCATCATGGATTACGCCATGACGTCAAGTGTGACATGAAAATTGAAAATTACGTTTACAAGTTAATAACGGTGGACGGAATATAGATGGCAGATGGTGATTATGTTCTCTGTACCGAGCCATGGAAACACGAGCTTAGACTCTGTGTCTTATTTTGCGCGAAAAATACACAATATGCTTTGAATATCATTTAAACCATTACCAGCCGGCGACATTTTAGACTTGTCCAAATTGAAAGGAGTTGCAGACAACAGTTTAAAGTAATGAAATTTAGATTTTTTCAACTTTCTGGGTAGAAAAACATCGTGTAAAATGAAGAAATTGCTTGTAACAAGCAATTTCTTCATTTTACATGATGTTTCCAATTTTTATTTTTCTTGAGCGGCGTCAAAAAGCGTGATTGTGTGAGAATGGATGAACACCATCGTCTAATATTGCGCGCTTCAAAAACTTGATCCACCGTGGTGGTCGACAGCTTACAACACTTAAAGGTCAATGGTTCGAGCCTTCTGTTTCCTCAGATTGTTTTCATCGCATCAGGAACGAGCGTTTAAGAATTGAGTACATGGATAAGATTAAAAATCTTATCACAATCGAAGTAGAAAATAGCATAAACTAAACATTGGAGTATGGACTATGGCTGGAGAGTAAAGAAGACAAAATAAATGTATGAATAAATGAATAAATAAAAAATAAAAAATTAGCAGATAAAACACTTTATAGACAGAACGAGACTACATATTTTGGGCAAACTAAATATCCAGTTCGGTAATTCGCTTTTGGTTAAGAGTCCAACTCTCTACATTGATACCAATACCATTTGACAGATCGTTGACCACGCCCACCGACCTCTGACAGGAAGTTCGACTTAAAAATTAAACGACGTCATTTTGCAAACTTTTTGGCCTGTATCGTGTAACAAAAAGTAAACTGGTCGATAGGCGACGTAAACATCTTTTGTTTGAATGAGGTTTAACAATAATTTAAACAATATATCAGTCAAATCGCGGCTTGAATACGCTGTACTTATGACTTTAACCCTTACCTGTTTTGAAAATTTTTAGACCTGTCCAAATTCAAAGGTTTTGCAGACGAAAATTTAGAGTGGATTCAATTTGAGAAATAATCACCGAGTAGGGTAGAAAATATTGTGGAAAAAGAAGAAATTGCTTGTTACAAGCAATTTCTTCTTTTCCCACAATGTTTTCTCAGATATAAAATCACAAGGACGTAAAAACCAGTGATTGTGCAGGAAAGGGTTAAAGTCGCTAAATCAACAAAAATACTTTACACAAATGTCGACCAATTTTTGTGTCCAAAGTTCGCATCGACCCTAGATGAATTAAATTTGATTGGTCAATCGATTATTTGATTGACAGCAGCGATCTATGAACTTGTATCAACTAGTTCAAAGCAAAAGCTCGTACGAGGAAAAAAATCTATTAAAGCTTACCAAAACTGTCAATAATTACCTTTATATCGGAGAAAACAGATTGAATTAAAGCGAATAATGAAATAAATGAGATATGCCATCCTTTGGTGTAAGATGGACAAACTAGTTTGGTGTACAAAGAGAAGATAACCCGATAACTCCCTCGATAAACATGTCCGCTCAAATCAGATGTTATCTTCGAGAAACTTGTCAATGATTCTCAAGATCCCATTGGTCAAACAGACATAGCTTTAAATGAAAAGTATTATTTGATCTGGACGTGCAAAAATGGGTATCGAAAAAATCACTCGGATTTTGTGACCACTGTTTAGCAAAAGGTAACATACACGAAATCAAAGTACTGAAAGTACTGTAAGCTAGCAAAGCATAGTTTTGTTGAATCTTCTTTGCAAAAGGTTATCATGATAAAGAAACGAGGTTAAAGTCAACCCATTACAACGTGAAAAAATCTTAAACTTGTTCAAATTGAAAGAAGTTGCAGACGACAATTTAAAGTTCGTTGAATTTAGGGAATATTTCCATCGTTGGGTAGAAAACATTGTGGAAAATGAAGAAGTTGCTTTTAATAAGCAATATCTTCATTTTCCGCAATGTTTCCATTTTTTTCTTGAGATGCTTAAATACATAAGAACTACTTTTTATGGCGTATGCATTCAATGCATTTAGTGGTTAATTTCCAGTGGTAGTTTGCACTCGTTGAACTCTAAGAAAACCTCGACATTTTGTCTATTGACTTAAGCTATCAAAGCTGACGCTTTGCTATAGCTAAAAACATATGTAAGACCAAGCCACTATTTTTTGTAATGGCGTTTCAGAATAATTTTTCCAGGAATATTTTTCTCTTCGGGTGGGTATAGCTTTGGAATCTAGTAATATATATGTTATATTGCCATTCATCTTAAAACTATTTTGCATACGAGATTTGAAAAAAAGTAAGGTAGGCCTATTTTGTTTGTCTGCTTTTTAACCCGTTGCCAGGCGACAATATTTTAGGCTGGTCCCAGTTAAAAGAAGTTGCAATGACAATTGTCTTATGGGGTAGAAAAAAGAAGAAATGATTGCTTGTTTCATGCATTTCTTTATTTTCAACAATTCACAAGCTATCTGAAAATCGGGATCATGTGGGAAGATATTAAATCATTTCCTCTGTATTGAAGGATGCATATTTTTTTTTATTTTTCATTTTTTTAAAGGAAGTAACATTTATTCAAATTCCCCGAAAAGTGGAAAGGCACCTCGCGGGAGCTCCGTCAAACGATTTCTTAACCAGTTACCAGCAAAATTTTAGACCAGTCCAAATTGAAAGCAGTTGCAGACGACAATTTCAAGCTGATAGAATTCAAGAAATCTTTGTTGTTTTTTTTTATAGAAAAAAATGTGGATAATGAAGAAATTGCTTTTCATAAGCAATTTCTTCATTTTTCACAATGTTTTCCGGAACTGTTTTTTCTTGAGGGGCGTAAAAAGGTGTCATTGTGTGGGAATGGGTTAAACAGAGATGGGATCTGGCAGATGTTTTTTTTTTTTGCGAGATCGCATATCGTAAATGACTAAACATAAAAGTAGTTTCAAAAAAGCTTTCAAACGCCACAAGTTTCGATTCTGACCGGTCTGCGCAGTGTAGTTACCAAAACTCCGCGGAGGCCCGTTGGCTGATTGGTCATTTTTAAATCGACCCATCTTATCCTTAGCACAGAGCGTACTTTTCAGAATGCCCCAACTCATTTGTGTTAAAGGTGCGAAAGTTTAAGGCGTAAAATTAATTTTATGACTAAAATTAAAGCGGATAATTTGAAGGGACGTTGGAAATCAAAGGTTGTGGTATAGACATGACGAGCTGTTAAAATCAATTACTATCAAGTTTAAACACATTATAAACTTCGGCTGTCCCCTTTTGACCGCTTCACTACATGTGAAAATATGTTCATCATAGACCTTCGTACATTGCTAATTTTGGTCTTCAGACCACTTTAATCAATAACTTTGAAATATGCGATATTCAATTAGGGTTAAATTTTAACCTAATACAAGACAGCAAAAATTTAGACTGGTCCAAATTGAAAGGAGTCGCGACAATAAAAGTTTATGAAATTTTGGATTTTTCAACTTTCTGGTTACAAAACATTGTGAAAAATGAAGAAATTGCTTGTAGCAAGCATTTTTTTTTTTCATTTTACACACTATTTTCCAAACCTTTTTTTTCTTGGGGGCGTCTAATAGCGTAACTGAGTGGAAATGGGTTGAACTCTATATCACAACTTCTTACCATTTTTTCTCGGAGGCTCAAAGACTCTTTAACTCTTTTCTGAAGATGAACCTAGAATATCCATGGTGATAGATCTGAGAGTCCTGGAAAGAAAAGGCTTTGAAAAATATTTTCTTGAAAATGAACAGAATTGCATGTTTCTTCTCTTTTTTGCTAAGAACGAATCAAAACAAGAATGCTAAGTGTAGCCTTTGACAGCTCGGATTAATTTAGAGTTGAACAATGTTCTTTAAAAGATGTAACGGAAATTCAAAAATGTATAGTATAATTCAAATTATTTTATTCAAAGGAAACTCGCATAGTAAACATGAACAGATTAAAGACAAAATACAAAACAAGACAATATCTTCTTTTTCCACATTATTTTCTCAAATCACACGGACGTAAATACCAGGGACTGTACAAGGAATGGTTAAACAAAGCATTCTTTTCTGGTGAAGGGAGACAACTGCAGGCCAACGTAAATGTGAACCAATTATTGCTCAATTACATTAACTAGACCGCGAGTTGCAAAGATAGGAACGTGATTATGCGTTGAGGAATACATTGAAAGTCAAAGGTAAATCGCAGCCTTTCAGAATGGAACGACTAAATAGAAGCCTTCTACACAATAAACCAAGATTCAACATTCATTTGAAAGTTTTTAACAGAATTTTAGCGGAGGACTCAACGTCTTGTCATTGTTCATAAATGTTTGAAATTCTACATAAACGAAACGTATGCAGAATACAAATAACCAATAACCACTTATTAGGGTACAAATCAAATCGACCAAAAAGTATCCGAAAATTATTCTCTCAAGTTAATTGTCGGATCTCTTACCACGTCTACTGCACCCCTATAGGAAGTTAAACTTAGATAAACCATGCACTTATTTTGCAACATTTATAGTCAGTAACATGAAACAAAGGCAAATGGTTGGTTAGTGGTTTATGTCGTAACTACAGTTTTAATAAGAGGTACGGGCTGATCTGAATCTTTACATTTCGCTCATAACAGTATTAATAATAACGATAATAACAACAATAATAATAATCTTTATTTAGAGAAAGTGACATGTTATGACAAATATAAGCAATTCTTATTTTCAACAGGGCCTTCAGATCAACATATTAACAACTTAAAAAAAAAGAAGAAAGAAAACACAAACAGATTAAAGACAAAATACAAAGCAGGTGGTAGAAAATAGTGTGAAAAAACGAAGAAGACAATTTCAAAACAATTTTAACGTCTCTCTTCCTATCTCTGTATGTCTGTCTGGCTGCCTCTCTCTCTCCCCATCTCTCTCTTTCACGACCCCCTCTCTTCCCCCTCTCCCTTTCTCTCTCATCCTCCCTCTCCCCCCTCTCTCCATCTCTCACCGTGTTTAACAAAAGTAACTTATTCAAGATCAACCAAATACTAGGGTGATTATTCGTTACATATATAACGATTTGAAATGTAACACACGGGCTAGACTTTTAACCCGTTCCCAAACGACATAATTTTAGGCTGGTCCAAATTCAAATAGGTTGCAGGCGGAAAATCAAAGTTCGTTTAAGATAAAAAAAAAATGAGGGCCATATGAGGTAGAAAAGGTTGTGAGAAAAGGAGGAATTGCTTATAACAACAATTTCCCCTTTTCCCAAAACTTTTTCCTAAAGTACTTTTTTCTTCAGCGCCTTAAAACGTGGGTATAGTTTTAATTTCGTTTATCAGTTTGCTCGAGGGTTCCTATCGGGACGTCTCTCAATAAGGCAAAGTTTCTTGGCTATCCAAATGTTCTACGTGTAGATAAGAAATCGTCCTTAAAAAAACCCAAGTCCAAATTACGAAATAAGCTTTACTTGCGATGCTTTTTCGCCAAAAGATTAAATCATTAGATTTATGCTAATCTAGGAAAAGCAGCTCTTAATAAAATAAATAATAAAAAAAAAAAAAAAAAAAAAAAAATCGAAACGCCGATTAACCCTCTCCTGTTTCGCAAAATTATAGACCTGTCCAAATTCATAGGTTTTTCAGACGCAAATTGAAAGTGGATTTAATTTGAAAGTTACCATTCAGTAGGTTAGAAAATATTGTGGAAATAGAAGAAATTGCTTGTTATAAGCAATTTCTTATTTTACTACTATGTTTTCTCAATTACAAATTTACAGGGACGTAAAAACCAGGGATTATACAGGAAAGGGTTAAATCATATAGCTGGACCGGGAGTGAGCTTGAACTCAGATATTGGCCGTCACGTATGTAAAGCAGTTTTGTATGTTTTGCGACTTAAACGTCGTAACTACAGTTTATTCAAGGACATGGTCAGCGACCCGTTATTTCAGCAAAAAACAGAATAAAGAAATTACGATAGAACAGAATAGAACATAACAAATTGTATATTCAATATTTTTTCTATCTATTTATACTGCCTAACTCCCCTTTCGGGTATTACTGGCAGGTGATACACTCACAATCCAGATGTTTTCATGTCCCTGAAAGAGAGGCAGTGGCTGAAACCCACTGCTACCCACTTTTACAGCTTGGTAGACTGGGGCTGGCTATTAAGTGTCTTGCCCAAGAACACACCCCGATGGCGTTGGGGCTCGAACCCGTGACCTTCAAATCACGGGTCAAGCACCTATACCACTCGGCCATCAAGGCAGCCTTTTACTTAAATACGTACGGTTCATACTAAAAGAACAAGTACATACATTAAAAATAACATGATAGTAGAAAGTAAAAGATTTGCAGAAAAACAAATCAAAAACAAACAATCAAAAACTAATAAAAAAAAAAAAAAAAAAAAAAAAACACACAAAAAAAAAAAAAAAAAAAAAAAACCCACCATGATCACGAAAACTTTACAGATCTCTTCTTTCGGTAAATGAATTATTCATCGATAAAGAAAGCCAACTTGCTAGAGTGGACAATTATTATAGCCAAAAGATATTTGATTAATAACCCGTGTTTAATCACCTTTCTAATTTTACACGTGACTAAACTATATATCTACTCTCCACCTTTGTGATAGAGACCATGGGCTATTTACATGCAAAGTCTATCGTGTTGTTTTATTTATAAGAAGTAATGACTACGGGGGTTATTGCAAAATCGTTGTAAAAAATAGGCATCATTGACGAAACACGACATCGATATACGAATCAAATCATGTATTTGGACCGAAAGTGAAATTTAAACTCCAACATTGGCCGACATTTAAGTGAAGCAATTTGTTGGTTTGGTGGCTTAAACGTCGTAACCACTGATTATTCAAGCTGTAGTTACGACGTTTAAACCGCCAAACCAACTATTTTATTTTTTGTTACATATTACTGACAATATTTTGGCGAAATATAGCTGTTAATTTATTGAAGTGGAACTTCCTGATGGAGTTTGGGGGGGGGGGGGTGTCAGCGATTCGTTAACCATTTCCTGTACAATCACTGCTTCTTACGTCCCTGTGATTTTATAATTGAGAAAAGATTGTAGTAAAAGAAGAAATTGCTTGTAACAAGCAATTTCTTCTTTTTCTACAATATTTTCTACCCAACTCAATGGTTATTTTCCAATTAAATCCAATTTAATATTTTGTCTGCTAATCCTTTGAAATTGGACAGGTCTAAAATTTCGAAAAACGGGAAAGGGTTAACCACTTGTTTCATTGTTTCATTCATTGAACTTGTTTCAATGTTAAAATATGTTCAACTCATTCTTTCGAGGTGACAATTCCTGCAAAGTCATTTACTAATACATGTAACTTAATTCTAGTCTTGTCCATCAAAATTTCTTCAACCTGGTTTGATGATATATTTTTTATACATCCTTGAAAAAAAAATGATGTCAAGACTTTTTTATACTCATTCGCCAAAAGAAGTTCCAAACGAAATTCGTTAGTATGTAATAAGTGGAATACTATGCTGTAATAGCGACGCAAAACCTTGTATTGGATTCTCGACGCGTAGGCAAATTTAATACATGTATTTCACTCGACCTTTTGTCTCATGAATTATCTAAATTTTCCCTTTCGGCTTGAATCCGAAGGATTGGAAATGTATTAAATGGGATTAAAATCACGATACTAGGTCGTTTTCCCGCTCATTTAGTCATTCTAATGAGCCATTAAGATCACGGACAACAGGAAATGACAAACTTAGGTATGCGTCAGGGTAAAATACTTATACCTGATTTATTCATCATCGATAAATGACTTGATTAGCTAAAACTACATGATATGAATTAAGATACGTGTATTAAGGCAATGCATTGTGAACACTTCATTACTTATCTGGTATTTTGTTTGCCTTATGGTGAAGATTGGGTGAATCATTTAGTGTCTAAAGGCTACATTTTAATTAACCAGTCAGAATTTGTAGTAAACATGTACCGGAAAGTAGTTTATGTAAATTCTTGAATCGATACAGAAATTGACGGATCGCTGGGCACACCCTCTGACCTCCGACAAGTGAGTCAGACTGAGAGACACCAAATGTTGTTATTTTATAAAAAAAAAAAAAAAAAAAAAAAATATGGTATGGGTTATAAAACAAAAGATCAAATCCTTGACTGGCGGTCTTAATGTAACTACAGCTTGAATTAGCTGTAATTACGACGTTTAAGTAGCCAAATCATACATTGAGATCGGAATTGAGCTTTGAACTGCAACGTTGGTCGATATTTACATAAAGTTATTTTGTCAGTTCGGCGATTTAAATAATGTAAATACAGCTTATTCAAATTGTAGTTACGACATTTTTTCGCTAACCAACAATTTTACTTTTTGTTATATGTTACTGGTCATAAATTTTGCATTATATAGCTGTTTGATATCGAAACAGAACTTTCTGTTGGAGTTAGTAGGCTTTGCAAGCGAAGTCAGTGGGCGGGGCCAGCGATCTATCGAATATTACGCAATCACATGGCAGTTGACAAAAGATATAACCAAACGTTAAAAAATAGGGTGTTTTACACGTCGAACTAATAGGCTTATGTGATAATGACATCAAAGGGTTTGAGGCCGCCTCATAGCGCAGTCAGTAACGCGTCAGACCCAGAATCTTCAATCATGGGTACGTGTCATTGGTTCGATCCCCGGCGGCGGCACATATTCTTTCCGACATTTGTCTCTCACCAATGGGTGGATAATCGTAAACCTAAGTGGGAAAGCAGCTGGAGGCAAGGAAAGGATGTAGTGGTAGTACTGGTGTGAGAAATATCAGGAATCTATTGTTAATTGCTCCAGCCGCCGCGATATGACTGAAATACTGTTTAAAGCGGCGTTTAACCCCATTCAATCAATCAATAAAGCATCAACGGTTTTTATGTCCATCAGGGACGTTTAAGTTATATAAGCTTAATCCATTCATGTTCAATCTCTGGTTTTTGCATCCCTGTAATTTCTATGCTCGAGAAAACCATGTGGAAAAACAAGAAATTGTTTCTAACAAGCAATTTCTCATTTTCCACAATGTTTTCCACCCCACTGTCTGGTTATTTTTCAAATTAAATCCACTTTAAATTTTCATCTGCAAAACCTTTGAATTTAGACAGGTCTTTAATTTTGCAAAGCATAAAGGGGTTAAAGCTTGGGACTCAATCGACCTAACAAATAGCGCCTATTCTGCGGATAGGAGGCATTGGAAACCGCAAATCGTAGTGTACGCTTGACCATAAAACGTTGCCATTCATCGACTAGCTATGTCAATCAAATAATCAATCGATCCATGAAATCATTAAGACCGGAAGTGAACTTTGAACTCTGACAATGGACGAGACCCGGGTAAAATATGTTTTAATTTTATATGGGGGGGGGGACAACATTAACGTCGTAATTACAGCTTGAGTAAGCTGTAGTTAAAACGTTGTAGTTGCCAACCAACCTTTTTAATTTTTGTAACATGTTACTGGCCCTGTATTTTGCAAAATATCGCCGTTTTCATATCGAACCGGAACCGCATGTCGGAGCTCAGTGGGCGTGTCTGGTGATCCGTCAGTTCATTCCTCCACAAAGGACCGTTTAACCCACTCCAACACAAGAAAATTTTAGACTGGTCCAAATTGAAAGAAGCTGCAGACGACAATTTCAGGTTGATGGAATTTTGAATTTTTTTCGTCTTTTGGGATAGAAAACATTGTGGATAATGAAGACATTGCTTGTTACAAGCAATTTCTTCATTGTCCACAATGTTTTCCAAAGCTTTTTTCTTGTGGGGCGTAAAAAGGAGGGCTTGAGTTGGAATGGGTTAAGTTCGTAAATACACAGACCGACCTTATTAACCCTTTCCTGTTTTTCAAAATTTTAGAGTTGTCCAAATTCAAAGGGGTAGCAGACGACATTGTAAAGTAAGTGCAATTTAAAAAGTAACCATCTTATATGGTAGAAAATATTGTTGGAAAAGAAGAAATTGCTTGTAACAAGCAATTTCTTCTTTTTCACCAATGTTTTCTTATGTATTATTTCACAGGGACGTAAAAATCAGTGTTTGTAGGGGAATGGGTTAACACAAAGTTGATACGACCCGGAAAACCCAGTAAGGACATCAAGCCCAGACTACCGTCATAATGTTATCGTACTTCGGCTAGCTTTACTGCAGAAAATATTGCGTAACCCGACAACTTTTCGACACTTGTCAAATTTTGATATATCAAAACAGATTAATTTAATTTGTGTCTACGACCATCTTATTTTAGAAATAGCCCCGGGTATTAATTCAACGTGAACGTGTAACAATTACGTCACTTACGTATATGATTATTAGCAACTTTAAAGAAAAACGTCAAAACGTCTGATTTACGACAAATTGTCTTCCGTCTGTTAGATATTAATTAGTAATTAAAACGATATCGGTATGATTTCTTGTCGATTTTCAATAATTTTAAACCTAATTAAACATTTATTTGTTTGATTTCAACGGAAACGGTCCTCGCCACGCATATTACAAGTTACAAAATGATAAACATTTTTTCTGATTCACATATGCCGCCTCGAACACCGCTAAATAATGCAACTGACGGTTTGCGAATCTAAATTAAAGATTCAATCGCCCAATCAAATTATTCATTCAGTCCGGAAGTGAACATCGAACTCCAACATTGGTCCGATCTTTATGTGATGCATTTTTGTTGGTTTTGTGACTTAAACGTCGTAACTACAGCTTATTCAAGCTGTAGTTAAGAAGTTTAGCTCGCTAACTAACAATTTTGTTATATGCTTGTGGCCATAAATTTCGCAAAGTAACGTCTTTTATCCTGTTCCCACTCAATCCCTCTTTTTTACGCCCCTCAAGAAAAAAACTTCGGAAAACTTTGTGGAAAATGAAGAAACTGCTTGTTACAAGCAATTTCTTCATTATTCACATTGTTTTCTATAAGAAAAGAAAGGAAAAACCCAAAACTCGATCAACTTGAAATTGTCGTCTGCAGCTTCTTTGAATTTGGACCAGTCTAAAATTATATCGTTTGGTAATGGGTTTATATCATCGTAATTGTACTTCCTACTCGGAACCCAGTGGGCAGGGCTAGAGAGCCGCAAATTAGTTATAACCGCGGTGATGATCAACTACTTTAACTTTTGCCACATTTTATATAGATGGTGGGCGTCTAAAGTGTCGTGAATGCAGCTTTGTTGAAGCTACAACGACATTTTTGTTAAGAATTTTTATAGACTAAAATCTGTTTAAAAATATATATTCAGTATTTTCTGTAAATTACTATTCAAAAGTCCAGTAAATTAAAGTTTAACTTGAAAAGGAAACCAAAAACATTTCAGTCCAACAAATTGATTTCTCAGAAAATAACACAACAGGGATCTCAAAATGAAATGAAATCCATCTCCGATTCGCTAAAGGGAGGTATCGATCGTTTTGTTGTTTTTTTATGTCACAGATTTTAATTATTCTTTAATTCCCTCTCGTATTCTACTTGGATATTCTGAAATAAAAAGTAATTTTGCCAACGTCAGAGGTCAAAATATGGTTCGTGACAAGGAAAACAAGGAACGTACTAGTTTATGTCACATGAAGTGGAGGGCGCAAAACTCCGGTAAGTGTCTATATTAGCTCTGACAACAGTATTCGACTGATCTGTACACCGACTAGCTGAAGACCTGCTATCGAACATAATTCCTTGTGACGTAACGATGACGTTGGTTTGGGCGAATTCAAACTGAATGCGGGATTCAAACGGTAATAGCGGGATAGACCCGATATTCATGGCAACTGTCTCAGCGTAATCTAAATAAAGATTAACAGCCTACTTAGGCTATAAGGGAAATTCCCTGTCTTATTTGTTAAAAGACCTCTGATTTTCGCAAAACTTATATTTCAGAATTTTAAACGCAAATACATATGAGAGGGGAAAAAGAAATAAAATCTGAGACATAAAAAATATCGATACCTACCTTGAATTAAGGCCAAAATCATTGAAATAATCACTACTGTACAACTCTCCCCCCTCTCTCTTTCTCTCTTTCTCTCTTTCTCTCTCTCTCTCTCTCTCTCTCTCTCTCTCTCTCTCTCTCTCTGATAAAAACAACCTTCGAAATCCAAGTTATAAGACTTTGTAGGAAATTACTTCACAACGAAATGTTGACTTTAACCTTTGTTTACAATTGTATACACACAATCTATTCTTCCAAAGGATGAAATTTTCGACTTTTTTTCCCGAATTTCGTGCTCTTTGTCTCAGTTTAATGTTGCCACTGATTTGACTTATTGTGAAAAATATTACTCGCAGGATTTTTTTACAGAACGTAGGTCTGACTGTACACTGTGACTTAATGATCTCATCTAACCTATGCACACTCATTGGCGCCTTCTGACGCCTCTCAACTGAAATAATTTTAGAAAAATTGCGTAAAATGAAGAAATTGGTTGAACCAAGCAATTTCTTCATTTTACACAATGTTTTATATCCATAAAATTTTAAAAAATCTAAAATTTCATAAACTTTTCATTGTCGTTTGCAACTCCATTCAATTTGGACCAGTCTAAAATTTTGACATCTAGTGATGGGTTATCCCCAATCAGAAAATTTATTACCGTTTCGTGTTTGACAGGTGTTTATATTTCAGTTAATTTCGTCTGCTAAAATAACAGTCTAACATCCATTACGATTTGTAATGGGTACGTGCCTTTTTTACAAATTACCCCCAAATCTCATTTTCGATATGTCCATTCGTAACTACATTAATCAGATTTCTAATTGATAAAGCACCATAGGAGAAATTACATCGCATATGTTAGGTTTTGATTTCTCATGTCAAAAAGCAAATAAATCTAACAAACTTCCGCGATACTTATACACGCCCGGTAATCTCGGGCTCCATCTCTTTTTGGAGAACAGTGCAAAATGGAGACAATGATACTTCCGATATGGAGCCAAGGACCGGAACTGAACAGAAAAGGTAAATAAAACAGTGCACCTCGCGTACAATTTGATCTCCTATTAACCTATTATACATTTTCCTAAAACGTCCAGAGTTTCATACCACATAGAAATGATTATATTATCCGTTGGCGGTGATAGATTTCAAAAATAATTCCGTTTGTGAATAGAAACTTGAATCAAAGTTCGGACATCGGACCCGATCAAACACGAAAATGCGTGTTGAAATCGTTCAAATCCACGTTATCAACAGTTCTGAAAGATTTAAGTGACAATGACTGTGAAATGAATGATAACGTGTTGATATACAATAATGTTACCCCAAAGAACTGCATTTTTCCTATCCCTTTTGCGGATTTTCTTAGATGAGAAGGAGACCAGGATGCGGTGCGGGAGACAAGATTCAGAGGGAGAGGCAATGCATATAAAAGCATACACACTTTAGTGACTTACGCCAGACTAGAAATGGGGCCTACCCTATCAAAATGATGAATGAAGTATCAATTACCCCAAGAGATCATAAAATGCCCATTATCACACAGTTATGGTGCCTGGTCAGAATTTGGTCAGCAGTGTAGAATACAGATGGTTTCATCTTACAATTGAAATTTCATTTGAAAGACACCTTCCTACCCTATAGACAGAATTAAGCTTCTCTTCAACTAGTTGAGCACTTTAATAATAGTTATTTGTGGCAGAAATGCTGATATGCGAAAAATGTATTTTTGTGTTAACCCATTACCAGACGAAAAGAAAAATAGACTTGTTCATAGTCCAAGACATTGCAAACACCAAGTTCTAGATAATGATATTTTAGATATCTTTTAGGATTTTTGGTTACAAAAAATATGGATAATAAAGAAATCGACAATAAAAAGAAATTTCTTTATTTTCCTCAATGTGATCCAATGTTTCCGAATTTGCATCAAAAGGAGGGATTGAATTGGAATAGATTAATAAAAAAAAGCCTAATATATAAATGATTTGTTTGTTTGTTTGAATGGGGTTTTACACCGCTTTCAACAATATTCAGTTATATCGCAGCTGCTGGAGCACCTAACAATGGAATCCTGGTATTTCTCACACCAGTACTACCATTACATCCTTTCCTAGCCTCCAGCTGCTATCCCACATAGGTCTATGATTATCGACCCATTGGTGAGAGACAAATAGTCGGAAAGGATGAGTGCCGCCGTCGGGAATCGAACCCGGGACCTCTAGATTGATAGTCCGACGCGCCTAATATATAATTGAACCAGTGCACAACATTTCATAAACAATTTCACAAGTGTGTGATCAGATATTGAGAAGCATGGGCAGTTACAGTGTAAAAGAATATTTACTTATCAGCTGAAGAAGCTAAGAGTCTATGTCTATCTATCGAGAGCATGGTGAAGACTCTGATCAGACTGTACACATGTATGGTCCGGTCTAAGACTTTACTCGGTGCACATGTGAAATCATTTGAAATGTAATGCACTTGCCTAATTACAATCCATTGAAAGTTGTTTTTTGCTCACCTGAGCACGAAGTGCTCTGGGTGAGCTACTGTGATCGGTCATCGTCCGGTGTCTGTCCAGAAAAGGGCTAATTCTCAGAATGCAGTAATTCATTGAACTTTTATGGTAGACGGTCAATAGACATTGATTCATACAAAATTTCAAAGCTCTAGGCCTTATGGTTTGTGAGTAGTAGATTTTCAAAGATTTCCTACTTTGATCCTTTGTAAAAACGGATCGCACAGAAAAGGCTAATTTTCAGAATACAACAATTCTTTGAAGGATTTTGGTAGGATGTCAATGAACATTGATACCTACCAAATATCAAATCTTCATGACTTATGGTTTGGGAGAAGAAGAATTTCAAAGAGTTCTTTTCTTATTCCTTTGTAAAATCAGGGATCGCACTTTAAAGGGCTAATTTTCATGGCATGGTAATTTTTTGAAGTATTTTGGCAGAGGGTCATAAGGTGATGATACATAGCAAATATCAAAGCTCTAGGCCTAATGGTATTTTCAAAGATTTCCTTCTTGATTCCTTTGTAAAATCAGGGGTGGCACAGAAAAGGGCTAAAAAATTTTATTGAATGGGGTATAACACCGCTTTAAGCAGTATTTCAGTCATATCGTGACGGCTGGAATACCTAACAATGGATTCCTGGTATTTCTCACAACAGTACTACCACTACGTCCTTTCCTAGGCTCCAGCTGCTATCCCACTTAGGTTTACGATTATCCACCCATTGTTGATAGACAAATGGAAAGAATACGTGCCGCCACTGGGGATTGAGCCCATGATTGAAAATTAGGAGGCTGACACACTACAGACTGCACTATGACGGCGGCGCTAATTTTCTGAGTTTAGTAATTCTTTGAAGTATTTTGGTGAAGGGTAAATAGGTGATAACATGTACCAAATATCAAAGCTCTAGGCCCATGGTTTTGGAGGAGAAGAATTTTTGATAATTGTTTACGGACGGACAGACGGACGTCTGACATTTACTGATCAAAATAGCTCACCTCCAGCAAGTTGTGCGAAGGTGAGCTAAAAAAAGCCTTCTTAAAAGGATTGTGTAAGATATCCCATCACTTACCATTCAAAAGTCATTAACGATCTTAAAGTTTTTAATATAAATTTAGTTTTTTATTTCATATTTAAGTTTGACATTGCAAGGTGATCTTTAGAATATCAGTAATTTCTAAAACTTTCAAATGTTTAGAGAGTTGATGAATTTAAAGTTGAAAGGAACTAATCGAAAAATATCAATGTATCATTTGTCAAAGCAACTGACTGAGTTCCTTTTTAATCATTATCAACTAGGTTATTACATAATTCTTATGATCTTGAAAAATTAACTCTTTCTTGTACAAACTCGGGATTTAAGTCACTTGACAAAACATTGTGGAAAAAGAAGAAATTGCTTGTAACTAACAATTTCTTCTTTTCCCACAATATTTTGTACCACATAGGATGATTTAATTTCGAATTGAATCCAATTTATATTGTCCTCTGAAACCTCATTTAATATGGACCAGTCTAAAATTTCCGAAAAACGGGAAAGGGTCAAAACAAGTAGTTCAAAGTGAAAGTTACTTGAAATATAACATGGTAAACAGGGTTGGGAAAAAAGACATTTATTGTTGAAAAAAAAAAATGATCTAATCTTCACCTTTTTGACACGAAATATATATTTGAATGTATCTCAAATTTTCTAAAGCAGGTAATTATATGGAAACAGTTAATAAATATTATGTTTCATGGACAACAATTTAGGATTCAAGTTATCAAAACGACGGGCTGGTCTGCTAGGGAATGACAGTAACAGGCTTATCAGTTCCACTGGAGAATTTATTGCACATGTCCTGTTTAATAGTGTGATAATTAGGGTCAAGCTGTCTTCTGCTGTCAAGTTAATTTGTTCTGCATTTCTGTAGCTCAAATCTGAGCAGATTGCGTACGAAAGTCGCTAAACTGTACAGTGAATGATTTTCTAGGACTGTAACTTTATGCATATTACAGGACACCTTTTCTTTCACTTTTACACAGTAAATGTGTCTCTCAGACTCTCTAGATCAGCCATATTTATATCTGGTCTATATTTTTCTCCTTTCTCCAAACTGACTTACCGGGCCACAATGGTGAATATAAAGTGAACGCGTAATAATTTTTGTAAATCTATTCTAACGAAACATTTTCAAAGAAAAAAAAAAAAAAAAAACTAGCTAATTTGAGAATTCAGGTCATCACAAAATTTGAAAAATACGCTAGGTTCTTAGAAATAAGTATAGCGGAAGGAGTTCAGATCTGCAATAAACGGACGTTCTGTGCCTTATACGTTGTAAAAGCTCTATAACATTGATTTGTTGGGGATTGGGGTTTATTACAGGTTATAAGTTTTCAGAAAATCATACAAAAGGGTCGGCTTTGACGTCCGAAGAGGGGCTGGGATTACATAAGAGAATGGGGTTCTATTTAAAGTTTTACAGTACATTTATATATGCATCGCCTCTCCCTCTGAATCTTTTCTCCTGCACCGCATCCTGGTCTCCTTCTCATCTAAGAAAATCCACAAAATGGGTAGGAAAAATGCAGTTCTTTGTAGTAAAATTATTGTATATCAACACGTTATCATTCATTTCACAGTCATTGTCACTTAAATCTTTCAGAACTGTTGATTACGTGGATTTGAACGATTTCAACACGCATTTTCGTGTTTGATCGGGTCCGATGTCCAAACTTTGATTCAAGTTTCTATTCACAAACGGAATTATTTTTGAAATCTATCACCGCCAACGGATAATATAATCATTTCTATGTGGTATGAAACTCTGGACGTTTTGGGAAAATGTATAATAGGTTAATAGGAGATCAAATTGTACGCGAGGTGCACTGTTTTATTTACCTTTTCTGTTCAGTTCCGGTCCTTGGCTCCATATCGGAAGTATCATTGTCTCCATTTTGCACAGTTCTCCAAAAAGAGATGGAGCCCGAGATTACCGGGCGTGTTATAATTAAAAGTGAAGCGCCAGTCGAAGAGACAACTTCTTGGTATTTGTTTGAGGGTTTTTAATGGGGTTTAACGCCGCTTTTTTAGTCATATCGCGGAGGCTAGAGGTCCTACCAATGGATTCCTGCCATATCTCGCACCAATACTACCATTACATCCTTTCCTAGCCCCCAGCTGCTATCCCACTTAGGTTTACGCTTATCAACCCATTGATGGTAGAGAAATAACTTTTTTGTGCTCCTACGAATGATAAAGAAGAGAGAGATAGTGAGAAAAAAAAAGTGAGAGAAAAAAAAAAGAAATAGAAAGAGAGAAAGAGAGAGAGAGAGAGAAGAAGAAGAAGAAGAAGAAGAGAGAGAGAGAGGAGAGAGGAGAGAGAGAGAGAGAGAGTGAGAGAGAGAGAGAAAGAGAGAGAGAGAGAGAGAGAGAGAGAGAGAGAGAGAGAGAGAGAGAGAGAGAGAGAGAGAGAGGAGAGAGAGAGAGAGAGAGAGGGAGAAAGAGAGAGAGAGAGAAAGAGAGAGAGAGAGAGAGAGAGAGAGAGAGAGAGAGAGAGAGAGAGAGAGAGGGGGGGAAGACTTCTCAAATTGTGTTATTCTAATCTCCGACCTCTGTGAATGTCGCTAGTTCAGGTTGTAGTGAATGCACTAACTTGGTCTTTATTGGTACCACGGCCTGAAATCGTCTGTAAGTGCGTCCGTACTTGCCAATATAAAGTTTTTAATTTATTTAACCCATTCCAAGGCGACCAAATCATAGACTGGTCCAATTTGAAAGAAGTTGCAGATGACTAATTTTTGTTGACAAAACTTCAAAAATCTCTGCCTTTTGGAGTAGAAAATAAATTGTGGATAATGAAGAAATTGCTTTTGAAAAGCAATTTCTTGATTTTCCACATTTTTTTCTAAAGTTTTTTTTCCAAAACGTTTTCCAAAGTTTCTGTCTTTGGGGCGTCAAAAGGCGTCAGTGTGTGAGAATGGCTTAAGTATATTTTCTTATTTTCAGCGAAATTCTTAAAAAAAGGCTTCCTTTGGACACACAAACACACTCCTCCTGGGAGATGAAACTGAAATACACACGGTGAAGATTCATTCCGATCATATTTCATAGATAAGCAAGCTGATCTTTGTCCCTTGAGTAAAGCAGATATCCTATCTTGTGTTACGATGTTTTCATGTAAATGCTTGTTAAACATATCAATGTTTGGGATTCGTGAAATCCATTTTTATTTTAGAATCGAGCCGATTTTCCACGTTTCGATTTGTCATTTCGAACTTAATCGACCATACTTTATGTCAATCTAATTCCTATCATTTATTTAAATGGGAATTCTATTCTACAGAGTCCAGTAAAATTGAGTCGAGATATGCGTTTTATACAATCATAAATTATGAATTATCCAACACATTGTAACATTGTCTCGTGGAAACCATTAAAAAACTGAAAACCGACGCCTTCATAATGATAACATTAAATTTTGTCCCATAAACGTTCATTGTCGTACTGCTGAATATTTCAAAGCATGTTTCGCATTTCAATAAGAAATGTGCGTAAATGGGTACAATAAACATTCACAGATTCTCGAATAAATTATTTTAATAGCAATAAATCCTTTTTGCCCGAGTTTTCAAGGAATAATTGATATATATTTGTACATGTTTTTGCTTAATTAATAGCTTTTATTGAAATTATCAAATTCTTTTGTGTAGAATATAACCGCTCTCTCACAACTCCGTTTTTGAGCGCCCATAAAGAAAATGGTTCAGGAAAGAATGTAGAAACTGAAAAAAAATCTTAGATATTTATCACTATGGTTAGAAAACATTTTGTGAAAAATGCAGAAATATCTTGTAACATGTAATTTATTCATTTTCCACATTGTTTCCCAAAACCTTTTTAAGGGGCGTAAAAAGGAAGAGTTGAAGGAGGGTTGACCCCTTGGTTACTTACCCTCGTTTATTTATCATTATAACCTTTGACTTGACAAAGAAGATTACTTAAACAAAACCATGCTTTGTTTGCTTACGACACTTTCAGTCCTAAAACTAAAACTAAATGATATAATGACGATGATCAAATGAAAATAACACGTGGGATGATTTTTTTTTTGCAATAAAAATCCATCAATAACGTCTGCTATTATTTTATAAATCATTAACTTCAAGTGCATACCGTATACTTAAATGAAGTCAATTTATGAATTTTAAAAGGACTTATTTACGCATTATTTAAGTACTGTCCTTTCAAAATAAAAATAAAACAAAACAGACAAACAAGGAAGCCCTACTAGAGTTTTCTGGTGATATTTGTACAGTTAATAAATAAAACAAAATAATGATCTGTATAGATGCTCGGATTGTTGAACTTCTAGGCCAGGTTCACGATGATCTGGGGCACCAACTATGGTTAGAAAAAAATCACGAGACATTCATTTTCAGTTGTGCTATATCAAGTTCTGAGAACCAAGCAGAGAGTCACAAGACTATCACAATGGCAATTTTGCCTAGCGATTTGACGGAATATCTGGTCATTCTTTATCTATTTTTTCACGTTCACGAAATTACTACATGTATAAAGACAAGAAGTAGTTATATCAAGGTTAAATCTATGTTTTTACCTTTTTAAAAATAGAACATCTAATTTCTGTACTGTTCGCTTTGAATCAACCGGTCGCAGCTGTCAATCTTAGTATAAACAGACCAAAAAATTATTCACTTTGACTGGATATTGGCTAACAGTTATATGAAGCATTTTTGTTGGTTTGGTGACTTAAACGTTGTATTTACAGCTTATTCAAGCTGTAGTTACCACGTTTAGGTCGCCAACCAACAATTTGCATTACATAGTTCTTGTCATAAATTATGTAAAATAACGCCAGTTAATGACGAAATGGTACATCCTTTTGGAGCTTAGTCGCCGGGGCCAACAGAGCCGGGGCCAGCGATCCCACAATTTCAACACGCGAGCCGTTCAAGAGTGGCAGCTTTAGACTGCTTGTCGTAGAAATGCTGTTTTAGATATTATCGGTCGTTAAATAATTTAAATCCTAAGTCACATATCAGATCGAATCCGAAATCGCCCGGTTTTTCCCTATCATGATACTCGAATGCGGTATTTTGATCAGTGATTCAAATAATCAGCATCTGATTTCTATCCCTGTCAGTCTGTTGAAGATGTTCGAGTTAGCCATGGTCAATTTCTCAAACATTAAGCAAAATCAATCTTTAAAAAAAAAGTCATGTTTGACATCAGATTTGAAAGTAAATATTGATACTGCTGCTTCAAATGACCAAGAGACCACGGGCCATGGATTAGGGAATTTATAATAGCTTACAAATTATAGCTCTCTATAGTAAATATACACAAGGGAGTGCAGCTGCCATCTTTTTAGGTTCCGGATGTTCTTACATGCATCTCCTGTTTCAGTCACGGGATATGTTTAACTCATATTTCTACGGAACCTCCGTTACTTAAAAAATGACAGCTGAACTATCTTGGGTATATCTATTATAGAGAAATATTATTTTGTAAGTTTTTATAAATCCTTGAATCCAAGTGCATGTGTTAGAAACCATTTGCAAATGCGAACCTATAGGATCACTCCTACTAAGAACTATGCGTTTTTTTTGTTGTTTTTTTTTGACGGAACGAAAAATTCAAAGGAGGTACACCTGTCAATTTAGGTTTTCTAACGGTAGGAATAGACGCCTAGATAGTACAATAAGTAGCTGGAATTATCGTACTTTTGACTGCATTCACCAACTTTAGATTATTTTTATTCACCAGAAAGCAAGTCGTTTATGGGCCATTTTCAGCTTGACATGTGCAACAACTAAGGCTGTTCAATTTCATTCAGTTTTGTTCACCAGTCCGCATATCCAGTTTGTCTCGTTTGTAGGATATTTGTATGATTTTTGTAATTATTTACTAGGTGAACACCCTATTTGGAAAAAGTACTTCTTCTATTGTACATTAGTTTTTGATAGAATAATTTTCATTCCATCGTTCATCAAACAGGCTCGACAATAGATGAAAGAGTCACAAACCGTAGGCTGATATAGTATATCGATGATTCAGCGCGAAACAGTTGTAACTGCATATGTGTTTATAGACAGTTACAACTGTTTCGCGCTGACCTATTGATATGCTCCTGTGTTCATATTCTTTCGCTGTAAGAGGGAAAGGAAATAAACAAGTGATTAAGACCCTCTAAAGATAAGGCCCTGGAAATAAAATGTCAATCAGCAGGCAATCAGAGATAATTAGCATATTTGATTGCGTCATGTTGTTACCGGTCACGTGAAAAATGTCTCTCATCATTACTCGGACAGAGTCAGTGACCGGATAGATAGGAACATTATTCTCCCAGCAAGTTAATGGTCGTTTAAAACAATGTAATCAGAACAAGTGCCGATAGTACAATCATTATTGAAGCAGTTAAAGATTCTGTCCAAGTCTAAAACAAAAATGTTTCAAAGGAAAGAAAGAAACACAAAATATATTAAAGAATGATAAATGCGGTTCTAAAGCAATAACAAGCACAAAAGCAACGACATCACCATGCGTTTTTAATTGCACCAGTGCACATATATTCTTTGTCACTTTTGTTATTCGTCTTCTTTTATGTGTTTTATCATTTATTTTCTTTCATAAATCGTGTAAATATAAACATATGTCTTGTCTATTATCAATCATTTCATTCATTGTTTGTTTGAAATAACGTTATTCTAATAGAAAATGATATTTCATATATGGAAGAATTATACACCTGCTTATAGTCGGTGCGAGAGCAATAATAATTTTGTAGTTACGACATTTTGCTCGCGCACCGACATTATGATAAAGAACAACTTTGCCACATTTTTTAAATCAAGCGATAAATATATGAGCAATGCTCCGGACAAACTCGGACGGTATCCGGACGAACAGGCGGACGGTCAAACAACTCTAAAACAATATGCCCCTCGTACCGGCGGGTCATGATAATTAGCTAGCTCATTGATGGATGTTGCAAAAGTTCGTGCCAGTAAGAATTCGATTATTCGGACTGTTCTCAGCACGTGGTACCAGTAACATTGTTTGATGGTAAAATAGCAGCAGGGTTTAACTGTCACATCTTGTAGTCTAGGGTTAAACTATGTCTTCACCGAACGGAATGCTTCTGAAGATTGACGGAATTAAATCTTTGTCATGTCGAATGATATAATATACGTGCATGCAGGCTGATCTTTACTAATTATGTGTGCAAATAAAAGTTATATTCGAGGATCAGTATTTGTTTTTTGTTTGTATAGGGGGGTTAACGCCGCTTTTAACAAAATTAAGTTATATTTAACAGGCTATGGCCGCGGCCCTAGGATTAACTAGAGAAGAATTAAGAACTTGCTTTAATAATATTGTGCGTTTGAAGCCAAGCTAGTTCAAAACAGGTATTCAATTTTGTAAACTATTCTGCTAATTTTCTCTAGTCTTTTGTGGCGTGTTATAAAAGAATGAATATGTGGGATGATTTGCATAAAGATAAACATGACAAAAATGTGGATTATCTAATTGACAGTCGTTTTAAATTCGTAATGAGACAGAAACCGTGTGTCGATTTCCCATCGGAACGACGGTCATTAATCGACGAAGTAAACGCACACCTATTACACATAAATTTTTATAGAAACCCGAGCTTTTCAAAACCAACCAGCGTTTTACTTTATCAATATTTAATATATTCAACACTGATGAAGTCGTTTAGTTAATCTACGAAATTGGCAGTAAAACATTCCCGCTATCACACGATCTCATTTTGATTTTTTTCTGCGGGATTGTCCTCTTTTAGCCAATCATGACAAGTCATTGTCGTATCTGTGGAGATGCTGTCGTAAATTACAGCTGACATGTCGACTCATTTATGGTTGTCGCTACTATGTCGTTTCTATGACGGCATTTTGTATTCGCCATTCTGATTAATACGTTTTCACTGATTTTTATCATAATATCTGGATGGTTCGCAACATCATCATTTAATTTTAACACACAAGGTAGATGATATCTCGAATATCACCCTCAACAAAATGATGATGCATCGTTTACATTTATTCAAAACGAAAGACATTACTTGCATCTTTACCCTTTATTGCCCAGTAACTAGTTTTAACCCTTCAACTTTTGAATCCTTGAAAACATTGCCGAAAAAGACGAATCTGGTTTTCACAAATAATATATCTTTGTGTACATTTTTTTATATTTTAAATTTTATTTACATCAAGCGATATAAGCCGCCGTCTGTCAGTTCTTTCACATTAATCAGGTTTTTGTCATCCAGGGAAAGATTTAATCGAGTGTCACGACAAAGTGATTTTAAAGTAAAAGCATTGAAATATTTGCTTTTATTTCTCTGAATGAACTGAAAATAAAAATGAATAGAACACGAATGGATGAAGACATGAAAAAATGGATGGATTGTTTTTGGGTCGGCGTATTATTTAGAAAAGAACATAATAAAATCAGTCAAAACTGTGGTGGAAATGGTATGAACTGGCAGTTGAAAAGGTTTTACTGTACAAGAGAACTTTCTTCATTCCAATTTGAATTATCACTTACTTTGTACAGTCAATCAATGTATGTTTAAATTTTCAAGTGAATTTTACAATACCAAGATATTTCAGCAGTCGCGGCTGTAAATCAAATAACCCGTCGACCATTGAAATCATTCATCAAGACAAACTCAAACATTGGCCGCCATTTATTATCTTTTGTTCGTTTTGCAACTTAAACGTCGTAAATACAGCCAATCAAGCTATAGTAACGACGTTAAGGTCGCCAACAAACTATTCTCCTTTTTTTGAATTCTACTGACCACAAATTGTGCAAAATAACGCTGTTTTAAATCGAAGCGGGACTTCTTGTTGGAGTCAGCGGGCGTGGCAAACGGAGTAAGTGGGCGGGGCCAGCGATTGGCGAATTCTTAGCTGGAAATCAATTCGGTCAATTGATGAAGTTTTTTAACGATTATTCATTCATTATATTTTTTTCTACTTTTTTTATATAGATGTGTGTATTTTGAGAGTCTCTTTATAAAAAAAAAAATAAAATAAATAAATAATAATAATGTTACCAAAGAAAATATATGAAACCACAGAAACGCTACATATGCATTGGTTGACAACTATATCAAACTCCAAGCGCTAAAATGTCATAAGCGATTTTTCAATAATTCTTGTAAAGGCGGCTCTTGAACAGATTACGTCATGGAAATTACAAATAAGCTAATTTTCATTGCAATCGACAGATAACGTATTTAGCCGATGAATTCCGATTACATTCGGCCACAATCATTACAAAGTCGGCTTAATCACCTGCTTACAATTGACTAATCGCTGACCCCGCCCACTTACTTCTTTGGCCCCTCCCATTGACTCCGACAGGAAGTTCCGCTTCGATTTTTAGCAGCGTTATTTTGCAAAATTTATGGCCAGTAGCGTGTAAAAAAAAAGTAAAATGGTTCGTTGGTGACCAAAACGTCGCAACTACAGCTTGAATAAGCTGTAGTTACGACGTTTATGACACCAAACCAACAATAAAGGTAAACAAAAATGGCCCCAATGTAGGAGGTGATAAGCTCAGGTCCGGGCTGAATAAATTATTTGATTGGTCGGTTTATTCCTCGAATGACAACGGCGATTTGTCAATTGTCTGAAAGCATCACAGCTAGATAATTTAAAAATTGAGAGCCAACATTTTTCTTGCAAAATCTGTGCAAAAACCGCTTTAAACCTTAACTTGATCAGATTTTCATGAACAACTGATATAGGAAAATAATTTTATCCTAAAACTTTTAATGTTATTTTCACGATAGATATTTCTTTTTGGTGTTAAATCTACTAAATTCACTATAACTTTAATCTAATCATGTATACTCCATATGCCCTAGTTTGAAACATCGAAATTTATTCGGTGAGGTCGAAATATCTCAGTTAATGTCGATATTGACTGTATTGCTATAGGAAGCGAATGACGTAATTGATATGTCATGGAATCCACACAAACAAACAAAACAGACAAAACAAACAAAACAAACAAAACAAAAAATAAACAGTTTTTCGGTGCAATCGGCAGATAACTTTATACCCGATGAACTCCGGTTGCACTTCGTATAAAAAATTTTTTGCTTATTTTCTTTCTCTTTTTTTAAGCCTCGAACAGTCATTTTCATTTCAAAATCAGCTTAATCACCTTCTTACAAATGTCTGAAAGCATTACAGTTTCAGATTTAAAAATTGAGAGCTAAACTTTTCCTTCATATAATCTGTTAAATGCCTTTATAGATTGGATCTACTAAACAGACGCCATTTAATGTCAGCCCGATTAGCTCAGTTGGTGGAGTACTTGAGTTCAAACCTCAAGATCACGGGTTCGAGCCCTGGGCTGACCATATCAACTAACAAACTAATTGTCTAACCGAGGCCTCGTGTGACGGTGCTATCCATCGAGCACGTTAAAGAACCAGGCGGAGCTCTCAGCAGTTTCGTCCTGTATCCTTGCACTACCCCCCGTAACAACTAACCGTCTTCCGGGGGCGTCGCTCATATGGGCATGTGCTACGGTAGCGACGATAAATAAACGGAAATACAAACGCCATTTAAACTCGATGCGGATCTTTCTGTTGGAGTCATTGGGCGGAGCCAGCGATTTGTCATTGAACTTAGGCCTACTATACCTTTAGACACTGAGACCGTTATTTGTAAATATTGAGCCCCGACGACAGGCTTTAGAGAGCTCATCAAAAGCTTGTCTAAAAATCATCGATATTTCACAGGCTCTCATCTGGAACAAACATCAAAACTTTTGATTATGCAGCAACAAAGTCTCACACCTGCATCTTCATATAACACATTTAATATTTCAATTAGTTCCTATCATTTCACCTTGACGGCGTGAAGAAAAATAAATAAACTGTAAAATGACGCTTTTATATTGGTTTGATAGTTTTATATTACTTTTTAACTGAAAACGTCCCAATTATTATTATTTATGATTTCATTTTAATATATACGTAAAAAACTTTATCAAAAACGTATATTATTTACGCTAGCCTAGTTTATGAAAGAAATTACAATTAATTGATAAAGATATCCTGCCTATATGTTAACCCACTCCTGTTTAATCCGTGTTTTTAAATGTCTCTGATTTTATAATAGAGAAAACATTGAGAAAAAGAAGAAATTGCTTGTGACAAGCAATTTCTTCTTTTTCCGCAATATTTTCTACCATAATGGATGGTTATTTTTTCAAAGTAAACCCACTTTAAATTTTTGCCTGCAAAAACCTTTGAATTTGGATGGGTCCAAAATTTTGGAAAACTGGAAAGGGTTAATACAAGTGCAGAGAAACATAGTCGAGTGGTAAGATATCGTAACAAAAACTTAACCGATTTCAAAACAATCATGCTTTTTTGACGCCCCTTGGGGGGGGGATAAAACATTGTAACAAGCAATTTCTTCATTTTGCACAATGTTTCCCAACTTGTTTCCTTTGGGGGGCGTCAAAAAGCGCCACTGTGTGGGAATGGGTAAAAACGGCCGAGTACCCTGTCCCGCTTTGGTCACTTGTTACAGAATAACAAATTACCATGACGACCTGTTGCCCGCATCTCCCGAGGGAAACGTTAATATCGGCTATTACCCGAGACACCAAAATGGGCTAGAAATAATTTCCATTTTACACCAATTCTAAAGATTCAAATTAATTTTCGAAGATTAAGTACAGATGCTTGGGATAATATCTCTAATTATCACCAGTTTAAGACATTTATCTTCCATTTGCTCGATTCTAGTCACGTGGTTATTTATGATCGCTTTCACGGAACGCGAACATTATTCTGATCAATCGGGCAGTTTCATATTCTCCGCCTTATCTGTAATCGAACACGCCCAATCTTTAATTCATCAGTTGATGAAACAAATCGCGGACCATGCTTAATCAACAAATAATATCCATTTTATCATGAAATTATTGTCAAATTGTCGAAACTGTTTTCACGGATATACTGTAAACATCTGTCTAATCTCGATAAAGACTACTTTGTAAGTGTTTCTGGCAAAACCTCGTTACTACAGATTGAACACCGATGATTTATTCTCACTTCTTTTGTAAACGTTTCTCTGAAAATAGCAATACACGCATTCGATTTCTTGATTTATTTCTGTCGTATAAAAACAGGAAAATCTGAAAACGCAGCAAAGAAATTTAGATTTATCATACACTACATGGGTTCGGGTTTACAAACAGTCTATGGTTGACTAAAATCTCGTAACTACAGCTGTAATTGAATTGTAGCTGCGAGGTTTTTAGTCGCCCGTCGACGAAAAGTCCGTAAGATTGCCCGGTGCAAACGTACGAATAAAATGACATTATTATAACAGTGATAAAACGGAAGTATTTAGGCCTCTTTCGCGGATGGTTCAATGATATAAAAATTTAAAATGAGGACAGCATAGCATTAACCTTAACCGTAAAATCCCCGATTTTCACATCTCTTTGAAATTATACTTCAGAAAACATTGTGGAAAAAGAAGAACTTGTTTTTCCCACAATATTTTCTATTTTATAGGATTTTTTTTTTTTTTTTTTTTTTTTTTTTGCAAGTCAAAATTTTGAAAACAGTAAAGGGTTAAGAAGTTTAAAAAAACACCACACCAACAACAACTACACAAAGAAAAACAATAAATAATTTCCTCCACACATATTCAAAGTTCAGTTTAAAATTAAGACTAGCTAAAGACCAAGAGATAAAAGCAACGAATTCAATGTGAGGTTTATTTTTGTACGTAACCTTACCTTTATAAATCCAGGATTTTAGGTCGATGTGATATTATACTTGAAAAAACATCGTGGAAAGAAAGAATTTGCTGGTAACAAGCAGTATTTCCCTTCCCAATAATATTTACACAATAACCGCATCAAATTTTATTGCTGTCTGAAACCTTT
Source organism: Fragum fragum (assembly GCA_946902895.1). Classification (NCBI taxonomy): domain Eukaryota; kingdom Metazoa; phylum Mollusca; class Bivalvia; order Cardiida; family Cardiidae; genus Fragum; species Fragum fragum. The sequence goes on along the minus strand of OX336372.1, from coordinate 5,637,093 downwards.
TTCATCTTGGGCAGGTTCAAATTAAAATCAAAGTACTGAAAGAACTGAAAGCTAGCAAAGCATTGTTTATTCAGTAATCTACTTTGTCAGACATTATCATGGTAAAGAATAGTTGTGGAAAACAATGTGGAAAATGAAGAAATTGCTTGTTGCAAGCAATTTCTTCATTTACCACATTGTTTTCTACCTAGAGATATAAATATTTTAGAATTTACAACAATTTGAAATTGTCGTCTGCAACCTTTGAATACTCTGATCAGAGTCATTGTGGACACGATGTGCACAAGTGAGCTAAAAATACCTAGTAGATGATTGAAATACATAAGAACTACTTTTCATGGCGTAGGTATTTCACGGATTAGGTGGTTAAGCCTCCAGTGACAGTTTGCACTCGTTGAACTTTGAGACGACTTCAAAATTTTGTCTGTTAACTTAAGCTATCAAAGCTGACGCTTTGCTAGCTAAAAAAAGGGATGAGGGTTAAATAAAATATAATTTATTGTCACTGTTTATCCTTTGTGACCCGTCACTCTAGAAGAGAATATCCGCGAACTCCGTAAAAAATAATGGTTGAAAAAGAGACCAGATCAAGTACACAAACATGAAGGTTAAAATTTGAACTACAGTAATGTGCAAATTAAATTCTACATCCGAAAATCTTGACACATCCCCCCTCATAAAAAACCAACTGCAAAAATACAAAACAAAAACAAACAAACAAACGAAAATAAAGCAAAAAACACAAAAAACACCACCACCAGAACTACCACAAGCAACAACAAAAACAACAACCGAGTCGATCCTGGACGCCTGTGCAGTCCGCGCAACCTGATTTGGTTCGAATGTTTTTCATTATTATTATTTCCAGACTGTCCCGTTTTGTTTGACAGATCTCATGTATGATTCATAATTATGAAATATAGTTCTTACAAGAGGGTCTGGCCACATGGGAGACATTACAATATACATGGCACCCTCTCACTCTGTCCGTGTATTGTAAATGAAGTTCAGATAGCTGGTCCACTCAAATACCAGCACCTAATTAAGCCTCAAACTTTCGACTTGTGGTGCTGCTGGTTTCTAAATTTAGGTTTGAGTTGGTATCCATCATGTCAAATTACCCGATTAACGATGGTCAGACAGTCGGTTTGAATGATGGTTATTAATACAGTTCGCAACATCTTCAAAAAGACAATGTGCTGATGTTCGTTTTAAAAATTGTATCAAACAATTTGAAGCGTTTGCTTTTCACAACTTGTTCTAAAAGGAATTAACATTTTGCCTATTACCAGAGGACAACCTTTAGACTGGTCCTAATTCAAAGAAGTTCAAAAATTAACTTTTTTTGTCTTTTGTAGAAGAATACATTGCGGATAATGAAGAAATTGCTTGTTACAATCAATTTCTTCGTTATCCACAATGTTTTCCAAGTTAATGGGTGGGTGGAGGTGGGGGGACTTTCAAAAGCGGAATTGGGTGCGAATGAGTACATGACCAGAAAATGCAAAGCTCGCAATGGGATCCGCCAATTGTTTGTTACAGGTAATTTTGGCTCTCAAAAAAAAAAAATGTCCTATATAAAGGACTTCACATTTTGTTTCATCGTCTACAGCCCTACCAGTTGTGCAGCTCTGTCTTGGTGTGTGTCTGAGTGTGTGTGTATTTCGCTACCGTATCACATGCCCATATGAGCGACACCCCAGAAGACAGTTAGTTATTACAAGGGATACAGCACCAAATTGCTGAGAGCCTCGTCTGGTTCTTTAACCTTCTCGATGTAAAAGACCGTTACGCGGGGCCTCGGTTTAGCGTCTCACCCGAAAGACAACTGGTCAGCCCAGGGATCGAGCCCGTGTTCTTGAGGTTTGAAGTCAAGCGCTCTTCCAACTGAGTTAATGGGGCTGCACCCGTCCGAATACGTGTCCATTTTTAACACAAGAACCAATGTAACAAAAATATCATTAATTTTTTTTGGTGCTCGAATGATATTTTCTTACCCCTGCTAACTGTACAGTTGGCTTCATCCTGAAGTATGGTCATAACTCGGTATTTCACTAGAAACATGACATGTTATTATTAAACTGTAATAAATTAGCCTCACTTGCCAACATACCCAAAATAAAGCAAAATACGCGTATTGTGATTTATTTCATCGTCCAAAAATAGCGAAATGATTAAGTCAAGATTTAATTTGATAGAGAGTAAAAATTTAGTTACAATGTATTAGAAACAAAGGGATATTTATAGGGGCAAATCCACCTGATGTCGATCCGCTCTACTGCACAATATTAATAGTAAAAATGTTGATGATAATAAAAAAAGGTGAAAAATGGATAATAATGATAATAAAGATAATAATTGGATATATGCTAAATCCTAATACTGTGATCAAAGTATAATTTTATTGATAAAGGAATTAAAGACACCTTACTACTGTTTTTCCTTCCCATTGTCCCTAAGCTGGTTCCATTGTGCTTAAAGACTGTACCTTCTACAACATTGTTTTTTCTAGTGCAAAAGAATACAGATGTACCAAAATTCCAACCATATTTCAACCATAATGTGCCAGTTTTGACTACGTTACAATTGCAACGAGGGGAAGGAAGATATTAGACTGCAAATTGGCTAATCATAAATCAAACGTTCTGACACACAGAAAATATTAGTTAGGTGAAAAAACAACAAATACAGCGCGTATGATGAATCACTTAACCCTTTTCCGTTCAATCCCTGTTTTTTACGTCCCTGTGGTTTTATACTTGAGAAAACATTGTGGAAAAAAAAGAAATTGCTTGTAACAAGCAATTTCTTCTTTTTCCACGATATTTTCTACCCTGCGTAAGGATTTGTTTTCAAATAAAATCGACTTTAAATTGTCGTCTGAAAATCTTTTGAATTTGGACAGGTGTAAAATGTTTGAAAATAGGAAAGGGTTAAAATGATAATGAGTACCAGTCTGCTTACAGAAATCTGCTACAACAATGAATTAGTGGAAATTATATATATTCTTTAACCCATTTATAGAAAAAAATTTAAGAACGGTCCCATTTAAAAGATGCTGCAGGAGACACTTTTTATTTGATGAAGTTTTACAAAACATTGCCTTTTTTTTCGGGGGGGGGGGTAGAAATCTTTGTGGATAATTTAGAAATCGCTCGTAACAAGCAATTTCTTCATTTTCCAAAATTATTTCCAAAGCTTCTTTTATCCTGGAGGCGTCCAAAAGCGGAATTGTGTGGAAATGGGTAAACTGTCTGCTTCCCCGCACCCCAACGCTTTCTGTTACTTTCCTAATACTTTTCCCATTAACTGAAGTTACAACGTATTCGTTTGTTTGTTTGTTTGTTTGGGGATGTAACGAAACTTTGAACATTTTTTTCAGTTATGTCTTGGCTAAGCTCACTTATCTATGGCTTATCTATCTAATATCAATCTATGTACATCAAAAATACCTTTAAAACGAAGAAAAAATTATCGGTATTTTTTTTAGAAATTGAACACTTGCTACTGTGCAATTTTCGAATAAATCCATTACACAACAATTCCTATGTTTTAAAGTAAAGTAGTAGGCTTACGAATGTTGTTTAAGGTGAAAATATATCGTCTGTTAAGAAAAGTCTTTATTTTCATGTTTTTCTAATTCGACTTATAATGAAATCATTAACTGTAATTGCAGTATATATTTCCAAAATAAACAGAAAAGATCGGCCCCGATCCAACTTTCTGGAATATATATTTTTCCCCTTTTTTGGAAGAAATTTCTCCTCCTATGTGACGTTTTCTAAAGTATCAAAATATTCGTTGTAAAGCTTGACAAATTGAAAGGAATTAGTCTGCTTCCAAAGCAATGTAATGTCTGTTTTTGTTATATTTTTTCACATTCAAATACAGGAAAATGTCACTAAATGTGAGAAGAAAATTCTACCCGTATTAACTTTCTTCAAGATTTTCCCTCGGTAAGGGGCACTGACCCCCTTCTCTTAACACAAAGAAAATACACTAAAGTGTCGTTCGCAGTTTCTTTGAATTTGGATCAGATTTATACAATGACTTTTTATAAATTTGGTCTTAAGGACAGGAATGCTAGAGTATTTCTTGTTTCGACAAACACACAAACGAACGCACACACGCGAGCGAGCGCGCGCGCACCCCTCCCAAAACAACAACAATAACAACAACAATATTGATAATTAAAAATCTGCGAATGTTTGGGGGGTTTTGTGTTTTTTTGTTTTTTTTTTTCATTTTTGCAACTCGATAGGTGTCTAATTCTCAAAGTTTGTAAAAGTAAACATTGGCTAGTTGAACAACATTGGCATATGCTTTTTTATTTTAATCCGTTTTTAACCCGTTTTACCCCAAAAAATCTAACTTACCACGCCTGATGCTTTTCACATCTTTCCCAAAAAATATTTTTTTAAATAAAAACGTTAAGTGTTAAACCAATGTTTACTTTTACGTCGAAAATCTTGTTTCACGGTACAACGCAAATGGCGTTCAGACAAAAAGTAGTGGAGGATAATTTGTTTGCTATATCGTGTTAATAGGAAATCCGTCATTAATTCGCAGGACGTGAAATGAACACGAATTAGCACGCGCGCACGTGTGTTCGAAAGAAGAAATTCAAGTCCTAAAGTCATAAAGAGGTATTAAAATGTCTGTAGTTCGCGTTTAGTGTGATGGGTATATACAACGTACAGATGAATCTTTACATCTGAACTGTCGAGAAATGGGCTGTAAAAATCTCGAACAGACTAAACGATAAAAATAAATTAACCCATTTGCAGATGACAAGATTTTAGACTGGCCCAAATTGAAAAATGTTGTGAACGACAATTTTTATTTCATGAAAGTAAAAAAATGTCTTTTAGGATAGCAAACTCTTGAATAATTGCTTGTCTTCACTTTCAAACGATCTTTCGGAGCTGTAAAACGCGGAATGGTATGGGAATGGGTTAATGAATCAAAACCCGCCAAGGTTTACAATATCTTGTCGGAATCGCATTAAAGTATACAAGGTTTTCTGAAACCTTAATCGGGATGAGTATACTTTAACCCTTTCTATGCAATCCCTGGTTATTACGTCCCTGTGATTTTATAATGGAGAAAAAATTGTAGATATAAAAAAGAAGAAATTGCTTGTAACACAATATTTTCCACCCTACCGAATGTGTATTTTTCAAATTATATCCACTTTAAATATTCTTCTGCAAATCCTTTTGAAATAGGGCAGGTCTAAAATTTTGAAAAAAAAAAAAAAAAAAAAAAAACAGGAAAGGGTTAAAGATTTCCCCCGGACATATGCGCATTCGTATCTCTTAAAAACAAAATAGAAATAATAATAATAATAATAAAACAAATAAATAAACAGACGTAGTATGTCAGAATATTTTTTTAAAAAATGTTTTCCAGTGATATATCATACTGTATATATGAGCTTCAAATTCGTGAAAGACGACCCAATCAATTTAATTATTGTGAATTGGAATTACATGTTTATTTTACGAAATCTGTCCCCCTTCCTATTTGCATTTATACTTTCACTAAGATATTCAACACAAAAGTTCAACAATAACAAACTATATCTTTTCTCAATCGTGACAGTGTCTTATTCAAAAATAAGTTTGAGCATATTGTTTTAACTTTACGGATATCGAACTGATGTTTATGTTGGAGAAATATGTAGTTCCGTTCCAAATAGAACTTGAAAACTAGTAACGTACTGAATTTGACCCGTTTAAAGTAACAAAATTAGAACATTTTCGTCTTTGCGTTCTATATCTTAATCCATTACAGGACGACAATTTCAAATTCAAAGAAGTTGCAGACGACAATGTATAGTCGATGAAATTTTTAAAATGTTTGCATTTTAGGGTAGAAAACTTTGTGGATAACGAAGAAACGCTTGCAACAATTAATTTTCTTATTTTCCGCAATGTTTTTTGAGGCTTTTTTTCTTGTCGGCAGGGCCGTCAAAACGCGTCATTATGCGGGAATGGGTTAATACACACTGTAAATATCACTTGTACAATTGGACAAAAACTCTCTTTTTTCAAATTTGCTATAATAGAGGCCTTGAAGTAGTATCGTTTTTTTCAACAGCAAATGGTTCTAAGATTCAACACGTAAGGGTTATTCCAAAAATTAGTTAAAGTTTTTTCGTGAACCTTTGAAGAATTTTGTTTAACATTCAAGGCGTGTATATATAAATATTATCATCATTTTAACAGAACGCGGTGTTAAATACCGTATCGAATAGACCAATTTTCTTTGTAATGAAATATTTTCAGCACACATACTCGACATTTTGGTCGAACTTGATGGGGTACGAATGATGATAAAACGGTCCATTAAATATTTCGGATACAGCTCGTTTCGCATCGGCTGCAGGCATGATGATATTGGTGTCACGGCGTTCCCTGGGGTCGAACTTTAAGGGGACGAGGGAGTCGTAATAGGGCTAAATGTAGCGATAAAAGGACATTATTGATAATTTTCCAGTATTTTTTACGAGATGCATGTTTGTGTATGACGTTATAAAACTTGCGCAATGGTGACGAGCGCCTTAACCCCTTACTGTCCATTCCCTGGTTTCGACGTTCCTGTGGTATCATACTTAAGAAAACATTGTGGAAAAAGAAGAAATTGCTTGTAACAAGCATTTTCTTCTTTTCCCACAATATTTTCTATGATATATGACGGTTACTTTTTCATTTGTACTTACTTTATAATGTAGTCTGCTTTCCCGTAGAAAAATTATGAAACAACAGTAGAGGGTTGATCAATAATTGAATAATTATATCGCCTTTTGGTGACCGAAATATCTTAAAAACAAATTTATTCATTCAAGTTGTATTTACAAGTGTACCACTTTTGGTTGTCCACTGTGGATATATACCGTGTCTACAGTCCAAATATGGAGCGACATTTGTTTTGTGGTGTCTGTAGGTCCGCCTGTCTTCGTCCGGGGTCTAAGGGGTGGGGCTTGGTCCCTTCACTGATTTTGAAAGTGAGAGGTATAATAGTTCTTTCTGGCATAAGATTTAAACCGTTATTCAATACATAGATCCTTATTTTTCACCTCACAAACCAGCAAGTTTCAAAATAGATTCAACTTTCTAACAATGATTTATGCTATATATAATAGTTATTTTAATCTGTTTTAAAATGATTTAATATTGTGTGCCGTCTTTCAAAACCGGACATTCCGATTTGCCGAAAAAAAAATTATACCTACATGAACAAAATTTTGAGCACGCAGCTATTTGGTATGCTTCCGCACAAAATAGTTCCATACAAAAATTTATCAAAATTTGTAGAGTTTTTGCTATTATCGCTCGATTCTATTATATAATAAGAAATGAAGAGAATAGTTTTTGCTTACATGGAGGTGTGAAACGAAAAACCTAATCACATTTTTGTACGAATACGCTTCGCGTATTCATAAAGTGTGGTTAGTTTTTTCTCTTCATAGCTCCACGAAAAAAAAAAAAAATCTCTTAATCTCTAATAATATGGTGCATTTTGTTTTATTTGGGCAAGTCTAATATTTCGTGGAGTTCAATTTACCTACTACATATATAGACCAAATTCAGGCTAGTTATTTGGAGGAGTGGCCAGGCACATTCCATTAATCAATTTTAAATCGAAAATCTGACATCTCCCATCAAATCGTTTTAGGAGAGTTGTACGAGAAAAGGGACCTTAACCCATTCTCACACAATGACGCTTTTTGACGCCCATAAGATTAAAAGGCTTCAGAAAACTTTGTGGAAAACTCATAAATTGCTTTCATCGTTATCCACAATGTTTTCAAAAAAAAAAAAAAAAAAAAAAAAAACAACAACAACAACAACCCCCCCCCCCAAACAAACAAACAAAAAAAACCAACCAACCAACCAACAAACAAATGATACTGCGATTCATAAAATATTTTTTATAAACTTAAAAGTCACCAAAATTATTTACAATGTTTTCTACCATAAAAGACCAAATAACAATAATAATTATTATAACAATAAATAAAAAGATAATTAAATAGATTAACAAATTTCACCAATTAAAAAATATCGTCTGCAAAATCTTTGAATTTGAACCAGTCTGAAAGTTTGTCGTCTGGTAATAGGTTGGAATACTTGAAAAAACCTAGTCCAAGAACAAGTGGCTTCTCGTTCAAGACCAAAATAAACCTGCGAGTATTATTTTTCTGGCGACTTCTTATCAAGGTAACCCTTTACCAAGCGACATAATTTTAGATTGGTTCAAACTGAAAGAACTTGCAAACAACAAATTCAAATTGGTGATTTTTTTTTGCAAATCTTGGTCTTGCTGGGTAGAAAAAGTTGTGGCAAACGAAAAATCGCTTGCAACATTAATTTCTTAAGCCTTTTCTAAAGGGGCGTAAAAAGAGGGCTTTTGTAAGAATGGGCTGAATGAATTTAAGTGCAAATTGTCCATATATTAACAGTTTTTACAGCTAAAGTATATCGCCGTGGAAAGTTCTTGCATATCTTAATTAACCTTTAATTTTAACAAGTAAATTCGCTATATTTAACCTATTCTCATAGAATCCCTACCCCATCGAAAAACCTTTGTAAACTCATATTGAAATTAAGAAATTGCGTATAGTAAAACAATTCCTTTTTTCTTAAGTGTTTTCTGCCGAGATTTTTTTCTCTCTTTTTTTTTAGAATTTCACCAACTAAAAATGTCACCCGTAAGTAAATTCTCTACATCTAACATATTGTCATAAAATCCCCATCCCCTCGAAAAAAAAGCTTAGTAAATTATTATTGAAATTAAGAAATTGCGTATAGTAAAACAATTCCTTTATTTTCCTCAGTATTTTCTACCCATATTTGTTTCTTTTTCCTGTTTTTTTTTAGCATTTTCACCTATATTTACAATGTCGTCTGCAATTTATTTCCTTTTTGATCAGTGTAGAATTTTGCTGTTTTGTAACCAAATTACTGTGACATGAACCACATGCTTTTATTTCATTCTAAAACGATTTATCAAAACTGTTTATCAAAATCTTTCAGACCAATAGAAGACAGAGCCAAAAGGTTAAAAGTTAAAACTAATGATGGGCATAAAAACATAGGAACAACAAAAGAAAGATTTGTCGGTAATATTGAATAAGGCAGTATTGACGATATTTTCTTGGCCCACTCACGAAATATTTTGGTAACAGAGATATTTATATACATTTATGTGTATATCATAGTTATATTGCCATAAAAAAGTATTTTTGTCATGTCCCGATTTATATAGATTTCATGAATGAACAGGAAATGAGAAAACTTGTCAAAATTTCATATCAGAACATCTATGTCAAAAATGTCATTTTTTCTGAATGGGGCTAGTAAATGTTCTCTGAATGGTCAAATGAACCATTAAAAACCGAAACCCGGCCTCAATTAACCACTATCATTTTATTGGGATGATAAATTAGAGAGCTCGCTTTTTCGGCCCTTGCAATTTTCGTCCATAAAATGTATGCAGAAGATATCAATTACTTGTTTAATAGTTTTATCAAAACTTTGAAATCTAGGAGGTCCTTTCGATCGAGTTCAGATTATTTACCGATTTCTTTTTTAATATACTGTACGAAAAAATACAACTAAACTTATTTAGATTTATATCTATGTAGATAAAAACAATTACATATCGTCGGTGCGCGAACAAATGTCTTAACTGCAGCTTTAAAAAAATGAAAAGTCATGCTGAACCGATTCTTGATATTCTTCAATAATTTAATTTTTGGTTTTGTCTATCAAAAACGAGCGTTCTGATTGGTCGAAAAAAATTATCCATAACTCCATGAACAAAATTTTGAGCACGCAGCGATTTTGTATGCTTCCAAACAAAATAGTCCCATACATAAAGGTATCAAAATTTGTAAAGTTTTTGTTTTTTCGCTCGATGCTATTAAATTATAAGAAATGAAGAGAATATTTTTTGTTTTCATGGAGGTATGAACCGAAAAACCTAATCACACAATGTATGAATCCGCTTCGCGTATTCATACAGTGTGATTAGGTTTTACGGTTCATACCTCCATGAAAACAAAAAATATTCTCTTCATCTCTAATGCTATGTTCCCACTGTCGTACGATCCGTTACGAACGCCAAGATTGACCATTCGTGGCTGATCGTGGGATTTCTTTAAAAATATCGGGCTGGAATACGACGTTATGGGACTGGATATGTTCTGACACGATTTGTTACGCTCGGCTGCGATATGATTACGATTAGTCAATTTCAGTCGACACGATAAGCCACAATTTGATTTCCCGTTCAGATAAGATCACATAAGTTTAGATAGGATTATCCCGATCGAGTCCACGATGGGGTAGCGATCTGACGCGATCAACACATACGGGGTTCCCGATTTGGGACGATCTGACACGAGCACATACGTTCTGGTACGTTCAGCTCGAACCGATACGCTCTGTTGGGACAGGATGCGATTATCGTCAAGATGTCTTTCACGATCACGTTCGATGATAATCACGATTTGAGCTACGATTGGACCCCGGAGGATATATATACAGTCCGACTGACTATCGACTTCATTATTTCTTGGTCTCCTACAGAGTAAAAACTACAAATCATAACAGTTGAAAATGGCAGAAGCTCAGGATGAAAACATAACATTTGCAGTTTTACTGTATGCTTATACTATCGCCATAGAAGAAGAAGACGAGCAACAGCCAGACCAGCTACAAACCCAGTCAAAAAGAGCCAGGAGAGCTGCAGTCAGACAGTTTTGGGTGCGTCCATGGCTCACAGAAGAAAGACGACTACAACTTGGTCAATACTCAAGCCTCCTAGACACCCATCTGAGACTGGAAGATCCAATCGCCTTCCAAAACTATACGAGATTAACACCAGAGCTCTTCGATGAAGTGTTACAGAGGGTGGCCCCAGCAATCGAGAGGGAAGTCACCAGTTTTAGGCAACCCCTTTCACCTGGACTAAAGCTGGCATTGACACTGAGGCACCTTGCTACTGGAGACAACTATCGGTCTCTTGCGTATGCCTTCAGGTGTGGAGTTTCCAGTATCTCGAGGATGATTCCAGAAGTATGTCGGGCAATTGTACACGCATTCAAAGATGAAGTGTTCAGCCTACCTGTCACCCCTGATGCATGGAAAGCCTTAGCTTACCAATTTGAGCAGAAATGGAACATCCCTCACGCGGTTGGGGCATTGGATGGCAAACACATTGCTATCAAGAAGCCGTCCCAAACTGGCAGTCTGTATTTCAATTACAAGGGATTTTTTTCGATACCACTTCTAGCTCTAGTGGATGCTGATTATAAGTTTGTGTGACTCGAGCTTGGTGGAAAAGGACACATGTCAGATGCTCAGATATTTGGCGATTCGGAGCTGTTTAACGGCCTAGAAGAAGAATCTCTAGGACTCCCTCGACCCTGCCCTCTCACTGCGAGCCCTGATGATCACCAAGACATGCCCTTCTTCATCCTGGGGGATGACGCCTTTGCACTCAGGAACTACCTTATGAAGCCATACAGCAAAAAAAGGATGTCTAGGGAGGAGAGGATTTTCAATTACAGACTTTCGAGGGGGAGGAGAGTGGTTGAAAATGCTTTTGGGATTCTAGCGAATAGATTCAGGTGTCTCCTAAGGACTCTAGAGCAGAATCCCGACACTGTGAAGGATATAGCAGAGGCAGCAGTGGTCCTGCACAACCTACTCCGGCTGAGGTATCCAGGTTTTGCAGCACAAGAGGCGGACCGTGAGGATGAAAACCTAAATGTCATTCCAGGGGCATGGAGGGACCAAGTAGACTGGCTAGATGTGGATCAACCGCCTGCGCCTCGCAATTCAGGTTCAGCAGATGCGAAATATCAGAGGGAACTCCTGAAGGCATTCTTCAACACACCACAAGGCGCAGTCCCATGGCAGGAAAGGATGGCTGGGCTGGTTGACGCAGATGTTGGAGAGGATATCGTTTGATATTTTGAAATTTATTTCTGAAACTTGAGGAAATAGATATATTGCCGATGCATATTTTTGTTTCTGTTCTTAACGATTATTCAGTCAATGATTTCGGGCAAAAGAAATTTATGTTTGTATCATTGCAGCAAAGTTGTTTAAACATTCCCGGATATGCTGATTTTAGACCTCCCAAATTCCGAAACTTGTACGTACGACATATCATAACTTACAAATGGTTAAATCGTGTGACAAAATAGAAACCATTGTGATAAAATGAGCATTTGCATGTTATGAGTAAATTTTCGTTTTGTCACAATGTTTTGAAAATGTCTTTTTGTATTGATTTGTCGAATCTAGAACTCAAATGAAATGTTAACCTCCTCCTCATTTTCAAGAACTAGTATTAGTAAAACCCATAAAGCGCATGAATAAAAGAGTTTCGCTGCTGTATAACAAAACAAATGTTGAAAACGGCGTAAAACACCATTTAAACACTCGAAATTCGAAAGCAATGCGAACGATCACGATTCTGTTAATTTAACTGGGCCTCAACAGAGACAACACATGTTTTGACGAGTTTCTCCTGACCCATTGCCTGCAACCAGTGGTTAACCCAGTCAATTATGATATCTCTATAATTGACCACGACTTAACACTTCTTTGGGAGTCTGCCGGAACTTGAAACACCATTTTCATTTTCCCTTCTGCTGTAGTTGTCATTTTGAACTTTCAGTAGTTAACTGCATTAATTTTTAGTCAAGTTACTTTTGCATTCGATGTAAATAGAATCCATAATTGTTTTTCGGTGGGTCAAAGAAATCCCAACCCGAGGGCCCAGCGATCACGGCTTTGCCGAGTTTCCCACTTGACCGCTGGACTCGAGGGTTTGGATTTCCTTTCCCAACTGAACAACAATTACCGATTTTTTTTTCATATACTAATTAAGTATGGCGATTTGAATGCAGTCTTTTCTTCAGGAAAGATGGAGAAGTGTAGCAAAACCAAATCATTTAAACAAAGATAAAAAATTTTGGTATCAAGATATTTCTTTTGGTTTAATTAAGAAAATGCATACCCGCACTTGAGGACTTTATTCAGAAATAAAGAAGTTATAGACGTTTGAGATTCTAAATTGCTTTTTCACCAGCTGACATCGCTAATGTAGAAAGCCGACGTTATCCGACAATTTGGAACGTCATTACGTCAAAAGTCGCGTGTGAGCTGTTCTGTCTACGGGTGCCCATGTGGGATCGATACCACCACTATCGTGCAAAAAACAGGGATACAGTTAATAACATAGTGAAATTGACATTCACTCCGCTCAAAAGCATTCTAAAACGATCATTCAGCGCTCCATTCACTCGTTCCAAACACTCACTCCAATTACTCAAAACGCTCAAAAATCGTACAAAAACACTACGAAATCGTTCAAAACAATCAACATTTCATTCAAATTGATCAAATCATTCCACGATTCGGCTGATGTCGATTGTAAAGCGTCTGATTTGTCCGTGAAGACGCACGAACAGTAAAGTACGTTTTTTTAAAGGGAGGTAATAAAATATCGCTAATTTCGTCCAATTGGATGAAATTAACGATGTTGTATTACCTCCTTCTAATTTCATTCGAAACTCGCTCCTCACACTCATTCAATTTCATTCTAAAATCATTCTTAAACCATCCACCTTGTCAATTTCACGATGTTACTACCTCGGTCTAATAGGCATTGGTATGTGAGAAAACAATATTCCTGAAAACAATTAAGTTAACGACTTTCATTTGTCTTTAATTTTGATGTTTTTTAATTATTACACATAATTTCTAAATGGAAGAGCCTTTATTGTTTTCTTTAATTTTTGTAATCATGGAGTGGAATAGGATGGCTCTTAAAAAGTATTCAAGGAGCCTTTGTCTCTGACTGAGTGTATGGGGAGAAGCTTCTGCCAGAAGGAGTCTCTACTGGTCGTCCCGAGGGTCATCTTCTTCAGCAGTTCGATCACTTGTGCTGAGTTGCGGGGAGTTGAAATTGGGTCCCAGCAGACTGACAAAGGAGTCATGTATGGTGGTGGACATAGCAGTGGTGGTCGTGGGCATGGTGGTATCTTTGGCTCCAGAGGTCCCTGGCTTGGGATTAGTGATCGGTGGTAATGGACTGTTCATCGACTGCGTGGGGAACTGTAGCTGGACGTAGCTGCGGTCTTGACTACCCCAGATACTGGGCTGCGGTCCTACAGGGCGAGGAGGCCACTGGGAGGGATGAGGCTGCCACATGGTCTGTCGGAACTGTTGCTGAAACTGTTGGGACTGTTGCTCGAATGAAACCTGCTGTTGTTGGCTTGGTGGTGGTTGCGTCTCACTGTGCTCAGCCGCCTTTTGAGCTCTATGCAACTCTTGCATAATATTCGCCTCAGCATCCCTCCTGATTGCCCCAGGCAACTTGGACAGCGTTTCCTCCACATACTTTCCAAAGAAAGGAACTGCCTGATCCACGAGTACTTCTGGACATAAATTCCACCAGTAATTCTTCTGAAAGAGAGAAGGAGAGCTTATGGTGTAACAGGGTGGTCAAAATCTACCTATCGATCTATCTATCTATCTATCTATCTATCTCTCTCTCTCTCTCTCTCTCTCTCTCTCTCTCTCTCTCTATCTATCTATCTATTTATCTATCTATCTATCTATCTATCTATCTATCTATCTATCTATCTATCTATCTATCTATCTATCTATCTATCTTTCTTTCTTTCTTTCTTTCTTTCTTTCTCTCTTCGGGTACAAAGTCGATTATCCAACTCAATCTTGTCTGTGCTTGCGATTACGTGTTTGGCGGCGGGTTAAACTTCAAATATTTGGTCATGTAATGGGTAGTTTAATATGAAGTTAATCGTGTCGGAAAATGCCTTGTTACTCTGAATGGCATTTTGCGACATTAAAATGAACCATCACCCAGTCAGTCTCCCCGTGTGCTATTACTTAAAATATTTTTGCCCTCCCGGCACACTATATAGGCGTCTATTTTAGAAATACTTTTCATTGTCGTAAACAGCCAGTCGCTCACGCACAACAGACCATCGCACTTTTCGCGCGAAACCTATAAAACTCGTGCGGGACGCTCGGCTGTTATCCGTGGAAAATGTTTAGCCAACATCGGCTACATTCAAAAAAGTTATTGCAAGAATACAAGAGTCCTAAAAGAGATATCGTTGCTCACGCGAGAATGAAATACTTGATTTTCTAGTAAGAATATTTTAACGTGAAATTGAATGACATTATTATACTTACTCAGTTCTCCAGAGGTCAACCTTTCCTCACTGCCTCGTCTGAGGCCGACCGACCCTGGCTGGGAAGCTGTTTGGGAGGCTGGCGGTAATGAGGCTCCTTGGAGTGGTGGTGTTGGAACGCTGCTTGAGGTAGAAGCAACTTCTGAGGTTTGATCGGTGGATGTTGTGAGTTCAGTGCCATTGACACTTGCTGCTGCTGCTACAAAGGATGCAACATTTCTGCCTTCTACTGTCTCAATGTGAGGGATCAAAAAAGAGAACTTATCCCACACCCAATGTTCTGTGCTGTTCATATCAGTAATGGCATCTCCTCCTGACCCACTCTTCTTGGCGCGTTTCTTCAGCCGGCCCATCATAGTCCTCATGCTTGAGTACCATGTTTTAAGTTGCTCCACAGTAGTATTCATCTTTGCAGCCTGTGCAGCCCAGAGATCCTCCTTTTGGGTGACATCCTTGAACCCCGCAAGGCGTTTGCTGTACAGGACCTCATTTCTCATAAGAAACTCAATAATTTCCTCCTTTTCCTGTTCCGAGAAGGCAGTTACTGTTTTCTTCTTTTTCACTTTTTCATTTGGGAAAACTTCTTCTGCATCCTCTGGTGTAGGTTGTGGCTGGACTTGTTCAATATCAGGTTCAGGGGGTGGGGCAGCTTTGCTCTTTCCCTTCCTTCCTCTTGTTCCCTTGGGAGGCATCTCTTAACGGCGTAAAAGCAAGTTTACAGTAGATGTTTTCTCTACAAGATTAGGTCGCTGAATGAGCCGTATTAAATCGTTCACGGTATATATATGTTGTGGGATCTCGTACAGATCGTGAGTGTCCGTGAAAAGGGTTTGATACTCGTAACTTCTCGCATTTACTCTTATCTTCTCGTATCAAATCGTATCTGCTCGTGAGACATTCGTAACAGGTCGTGAGCAAGAGTCCCCGAAAGCGCGTCACTGAACGTACCAGATCGTGAGAGATCGCAACACATCTCAACAGAGCGTGGGTTTTGTGATGTCCAAGACTGACCCCGATCACCACGATTTGGAAGCACGATTAGATGCGCTATGTGACGCTTAGCTACGATGCAATACGTTCTGATGCGATGAATACGATTGAAAAATAATCGTGTCGATCGTGGAAAATTTTTGGACTGCCCAAAAATTTTCTACGATCAACACGATTGCCACGAGCGACCTCAAGATTTGATATGATCTGATACGAGCACCACGATAAGTCCACGATAAAGAATACGATTTCAATCGTGGCGCGAATCGTGATAGTGGGAACGTAGCATTAAGTACTTAAGAATTCGGAAAACATTATCGTGTTTAGGGCTGTGTAAATGTGGTAAATACAGCTTTATTCTCGCGAAAAAAAAACAACAACAAAACTTCTTGACATTATTGTTCACCATTCACTTCCCGTCTAAGTGAGTATTCTGATTGGTAAATCGATTCTTTGATTGACAGTTGCAATCTGTCACACTCTGTCACAATCTGAAGAAAATGTTCGCTTATGAATGAGCATGTTTTTTTGTTTTTGTTATTTTTTATCAAAAGTTTTTGCCGGATTCCATGAACAATCCAGGACTTGAGTTAGTTGTTAACGTGGCTTGATTTGATTGATGAGATTAAAAGAACGATTTAAAAATTACATAAACTTAATTCGACCTAGCATCTATTTCGAAGCATAAAATAAATAATGATAATAATAATAATAAAAAAAACCCCCAGACAAATAAAGATGCATTTTCTGTCGAGCAAATCATTGATTCAGAGTTTTACATCAATAAACAACTCAGATGAACAGATAAAAGAAAAAAAGAATAAGATATGAATGAATATATATAAATAATTTAATCTTTAGTTTCGTCTATCATAAACGGGCGTTCTGATTGGTCGGAAAAATATTCATAACTCCATGAACAAAATTTTGAGCACGCAGTCATTTTGTATGCTTCCGCACAAAATAGTTCCATAAAAAGGGTATCAAAATGTGTAAAGTTTTTGCTATTTCGCTCGATGCTGTTGAATTATAAGAGATGAAGAACGTATTTTTTTTGTTTTCATCTACGTATACATACATAAGTGTGATAAGGTTTTTCGGTTCATACCTCCATGAAAACGATAAATATTTTCTTCATCTCTTAAATAATGATAATATATTGGAGTAACCCTGATCTAAAAAACAAGTTTGTACTTTTGAAATTACCAAGCGCGGCTGTCTATCAAATGACAAGTCGACAAATGAAATCATTCATTGTGACCAGAAATGAGTTTTGGACATTGGCCGCCATTCTTATTAACATTTTTTTATTATTGGTTTGGCGACTTAAACCTCGTAACTACAACTAACTACAGCTGTGGTTACAAGGTTTAGGTAGCCAACCAATTATTCTACTCCTTTGTTACATGCAACTAGTCATAAATTTGGCAAAATATCGCCGTTTAAAATCGAAGCGGGACTTCTGTTGGAGTCAATGGGTGGGGATAACGAAAGAAGTGGTCAGTGATTGATCAACTGCGAAAGCATTCCAGCTCTTTCTTAACCCATTCCAAAACAACAAAATTTTAGACTGGTCCAAATTGAAAGAAGCTGCAGACAACAATTTAAAGTTGATGGAATTTTATTTTTTTTTGTCTTATTAGATAGAAAACATTGTGGATAATGAAGAAATTGCTTGTCATAAGCAATTTCTTCATTATCCACAATGTTTTCCAAAGCTTTTTTCTTGATGGGCGTAAAAAGGAGGGATTGTGTGGGAATGGGTTAATAATGACCAAAAACACCGTGAATTCTCACGAGAGCGAAAACGGCGAATACATTTAATATAGCAACTCTTAACAACTACTGGCAGTATACTTTTTCAATAAACCAATGTCTGTTTTGATTGTCCGAGGGTCAGCTCACTGACCAGTTGATCTGTACCCATATAATTAACGGATAGTTTTATATGTTATTTTATCAACACCTTCAGTCCTTTAAATTATATTTAACCACGGCAGTAGAAAACGACCCAAAATGAAAAGTTGGACGTGTATATATTCCATCCATCGACGGACGACTGGTCACGGTAACTGACTCCACTAACAACGCGCACTGGTTCTGGACAAGAAGATCCCGGGACTTCGGTATTAAACGTCGTTATTTGCAAACATTATGGCCAGTAACATGTAACTAAAAAGTAAAACCGTTAGTTGGCGACCTAAACGTCGTAACTACAGCTTAAATAAGCTGTAGTTACCACGTTTAAGTCGCCCAACCAAACTAAATGGTTTCAAAGTCATTTCGGTCAACGTCGGACTTCAAACTTCATTTTCGTCCTAAATTGATAATTTGGTTGTTCGATTGCTTCTTATATTGATAATCTCGATCGGTCGATTACCTAACGAATAGCTCTATTATATGGACATCTTTTGGGAAACAAATAGACAGGAACACAAGCGAATAAACACACAAAAACCAATAAAATTACTTATTCGTTATTTGCGGATTGTAATTCAAGGTGTTTTCCTCCGATATCTTTGATTATAGCGGTAATTTGATATCATACTGAAAACACAATGGCGAAAAGAGAAATTGCTTTTACATCTATCAAGCAATTTCTCATTTAACTACCAATTTTTTCTATAGTTATAACACTTACGTTTCAACGTATATTCCATTTGTGGGGTGTGCATCTTGTATTTCGATTTGAATCTACAACTTTATCAAAAATTAATTTGCATTTTTTAAATTTGGAGCTCAATTTATCCGCCAATTTCTGCAGATAAGTCATTGCCTATTGATAGGATATTCTGTGTCAAATAAAGATAAAGCGAAAAAGGCTTTGAAGCAAAAATTCCTGTTTCTGATCACCAACCTATATGGAGTCGAGTAACGGAATCATTTCGTCGTTTGACAAAATAAACCTGGTATCTACTACTTCATTTGCATCTGCAGTTACGAGATTTTAGTCATCCAAAAACATTTTGTTTCTTTTACTAGCAACAGTTTGCTGCTTTTACTAGCAACAGTTTGCCGGTACAACAATACTAGAAATTTAAATATATTGAGTACAACAGTTGTACAACCTTTACAAAGTTGATGATCATTGGGGGAAGGGGCATTTGATTTATATATCATTACATTTTAATGTTTCATTACAACAAACTGTCTCTTAAACCTTGCAACTATGTAAATGAATATTGCCTGTGTTTCCCTGCCACTCATTTTCACGCCGCAGTTCGACAAATACAAGGGCATAAGTTAAAGGGCTCACAGTTTCTAGGGTTTCTAATGACCTTAGATTTTGACAATTGATAGCAATATTTAAAGTTCAGAAGCAATTTATTAAGCTGTTTCGACTTGCCTGTAGTTTTTAATCATTTCGCTGTAAAACTGACAGCCGTACATCACAAAAGTTATAGCAGATCGAATGTATGGGAATTTCCTTTGTGTGTTTTTGTCTTCTTTACGTTTCAATTCTTTGAAACCAACATCAGATTTAGGAAACTCTCCCTTTTTTTCTTACTAAATAAAATGCAATAAATCTTATTATAGGCGACCATTCATGGGACGATCAAAATTGGTCGCTTAAGAGAATAATCGTTCAAAACACAATTATTGATTCGATTGCATACATAAATTAGACCGAAATCTCGCTAAATTCTTTGTTGTGGACTTATTTGAATCGTCTTTCTGCGACGATTCTAATGAGTTCCAACAGCATGGTATTTAGGGATGATTTGTTCTTAGCAATAACGACCACTAGTTTATGAGAGCTTTTAATATTGAAATTCTCTTCATTTCTTATAATTTAATAGTATCGAGAGAAAAAGCAAAAACTTTAAACTTTTGATACCTTTTTCTACGGGACTATTTTGTGCGGAAGCTTACAAAATTGCTGCGTGCTCAAAATTTGTTCATGGAGTTATGAATAATATTTTTCGACCAATCAGAACGCCGGATTTTGATAGACGAAACTAAAGATTAAATTATAAGGGGATGATTTTATTTTAGCTCCGTGTTTCAAGATTCAAGAGTTTTGATTCGTTGAATTTTTATTCTTATTTCTATGAACAATCTTTAGAGCACGCAGCTATTCTGTATGCCTGCGAACAAATTAGATCCATAAACTTGTACTCAAAACTATTCAAATATTTGTTTTGCTTTGCTTGATGGCATTAAACTATAAGAAAGGAAGGAAACAATTTCATTTTCATTGAACCCGAAACCATACGCGAAGTGTGATAAGTTTTTGAATTATACCTCTATGAAAACAAAACAAAACAAAAATGTTCTCTTCCTTTCTAAATTAGAGACGACAGGTTCAAAAAAAAAAAAAAAAAAAAAGAAAATGTGAAAAAAGAACACCAAGAAAGAGTATGTTCCATTCATTCATTCATTCATTCATTCATTCATATATCTTTTAAACATTTAGTTTTCTTCATAATCAACATTATTTTCAAATAATAACAATAACAAATACATCCGTCTGCAACTGGTTTAAGAAAATAGAAATTTTTTCGGACATTTTTCTAAATTGCAAAATAAATAATCAAAAACAATAAGATTAAGTAGTTCTTTTTGAAATCAAATTTTAAAATAATGCTCTGAAGACATCTATATTTAGTAAACGATACGGGAAGATGTATGCTTCGACTCCATCAAATCAAAATTATCGTCTGCAACTTCTTTTAATTTGGACCAGT
The DNA here is from genome assembly GCA_946902895.1 of Fragum fragum. Classification (NCBI taxonomy): domain Eukaryota; kingdom Metazoa; phylum Mollusca; class Bivalvia; order Cardiida; family Cardiidae; genus Fragum; species Fragum fragum. The sequence continues at coordinate 5,616,168 of OX336372.1, read as the reverse complement.
TAAAATGTTTGCTGTCTGGTAATTGGTATAAACAATAGAACAACCAAAACATTCCCGGATGTATATGACATAGATACCGGAAAACTCCTAACGGAAAAAGGGTTAATGCATTTCTAATGGCGGTCCGTCATCACGTGCCAGGAGCTCGTAACTAACGCTTGTTTTGCACCCTACCGCCAAAAAATATCACCCTCGTCTAACGAGATTACCATTGTTTTCTTGATTGGAACGATGACGTTTCCATCATTTGGAAGGAGTTGTCAATCTCGTTTTGGAGGTCAACACAAGAAAAGGGAACCATCATGTTTTAACGAACAACTGAGCGATCGCAGTGCCATTCAAAGAATCAATAAAAAAAATCGATCGACCAATCAAAAAAGGATTTAGACAGGAAGTGAACTTTGAACTCAGATATTGACCGATATTTATTTATTTTTGTAAGTTTGACGACTTAAACGCCGTAAATACAGCTTATTCAAGCTGTAGTTACGGCGTTTAAGTCGCTAACCAACGCTCTTACTTTTGTGCTACATAATACTTCAAAATATCGCCGTTTAACCCTTGTCATGCTGAACCCGAAATATCATGTTTTGGCAGGTGGTAAAGACAAAGATCAGCCTGCACATAAGTGTAGTCCGATCTTTGTCTACACCCCCTTTGTGTACCCTTTTATCCAGAGTTGTTTGAATAATCAAGTTTCAAAGGGAATATTCACCCTCATTTAGACCTTCAATCATGTCAGTGCTTTGATTTTAAAGCGATTCTGTATGAGGTTTTACTTCAGCTTGATTAATATCGAAGCGGAACTTCCTGTTTGTGTCAGTGGGCGTGACAGCTATCCGTCATTTGTCGACCTGCGTGAATCGTGCAGTCTGACCGGAGTCGAAACTTCAGGTTCTAGACACATTCTATATAAAAAAAATATGTTCATTATGACTTAACAATCATTTGATCTAGACATAAACCCTGAAAGTCCCGCCCCGTATCCGATCACTGTTGTTAAAATTCGGATTAACGGATTTTCAGACTCGTACCTTTTTGTATGACGGTTCATCGTTTAAAAGGCGAGCACGAATAACATTATTTCTCCGTGGCAAAAGTGAACGAGCGGTAATTTATTCCTGACAAAATAGACGTACGCAAATCCCATCATTTCCGAGGCGGAACCGCTAAATGATTTTTCCGAGGGTGTAAGCTGTTAGAAAAATTGAGTTTTGCGATCACATGACAGTCACGTGATGAAAGAAAAGATAGTACCGGTTCCAACTTAATTTCATCCCTCGTTTTTCAATTGTCTTGTATCGTTTCTAAGGGTAGAACGAATTCATCATTTCGATGTTATGACAATGGACTAGAGGTATAACAGAGAAGAAAAAGTCTCCATAATCTATAGGAATGCGGTAACTTCATAAACTGATATACTTTCGCAGTGTTGCATCCAATTCAAAAGAAATGAAATATGTTATTATTCTAATGCTCCCGAATCAATAAATAGACACCGAACTTCTTGACTTTTCTTGTCGTTCAGGGATTTCGGGGTCTCACTAACTAAATGTCCATGCTGATTTAATGTTAGCGTGTAACTAACTAACCTTTTTTGTTTGAAAGAATAAACAGAGATGTAATATGGATATCCATCCATTACTGTCTATTATGAGCATGCACTATTGTTGTCTATTTGTTAAACTACTTGTGGATTAATTGATTCAATGGGGTTTAACGCAACTTTTAAAAGTATTTCAGAGATATCGCGGCTGGAGCGCCTATCAATGGATTCCTGGTATTTCTCACACCAGTACTATCACTTCATTCTTTTCTAGCCTCCAGCTGCTATCCCACTTAGGTTTACGATTATCCACCCATTGGTGAGATACAAATGTCGGAAAGGCTATGTGCCGCCCCCGGGGATCGAACCCATGACATCAAATTATATACTTCTTGTACATAGTGGCATATAGGCCCATTAGGCCGGGTTTAATTCTATTTCTTTGTTTGTAAATGTTTTTATTCTACTGTATACACGTGTGACTTTAATACAATATTACCAACTTACTTACTTACTTACTAACGATTCTAATGAGTTCAAATAACACAGACTTTAGTAACGGTATTTGTTTTTTAGCAAATTCGTCAACTTCTCAAAAGCTTATGCTTTTTGGAAAGTGAATTTAAATTATGGTCGCTTAAGAGAATAACCGCTCAATAGAGGAGGTCGCTGACTCAAGATAGTCCGTAATTTAATACTTGTTATGCTGTATAAATTAGCTTACTGAATTGCTGTAAAATCAAAGGGCTGAAAGTGCTGACAGAACTTGTTGTTCAAAAATCAATTTTTCTTTTAGAAATCAATTTCCTAAACAGCTTTTGCAGGAAAAGTACAAGCAGAAGGTGTATACTAAGATCAGACTGCACTTATGTGCAGGCTGATCTTGATCTACACCTCCTGCCAAAACCTGAATATTCCGGGTTCAGCATGACAAGGGTTAATATACAAAGACTACCACATCAGTCATAAAGACGCTGTTAGAAGAGCGAATTCATCATGTGGCTGAAGATTATAAAAAATCAAACCTAAAAGTGCAAACATTCATTTAAACTTATGATTGATCGTAAATGAACAAACATAAGATGATTTGCACTGAACAACCTCTTGTTAATTTCGTCACATTTCATCTTTATGAAACAATTGAGAGATCGCTAGATCCACCCATCCACCTCCGACAGGAACATTTTACTTGGATATTAAACGGAGTTATTTTGTAAAAAGAATTATTTGGTAAGTATCATGAAAAAAATAAAATGGCTGGTTTGCGACCTAAACATCGTAACTACAGCTTGAATAACCATAAATGCTTCACATGAACTTTGACTAATGTTGAGGTTCAAAGTTCACGTCCGGTCTAAATGCATGATTTGATCGGCCTATTGATTTTTGAATGACAACTTGCTATCCCTCGATTACGCGTGTCACGCCCGTATTGTTGGTAAGTAGCAAGTCGTGAAAGGGATATGATCGTCTGTTTAAAGCCTTATTCGTCTGATAAATCTAACAACATTCTACAGAGCTTATTATAATTCAATCCATAGTCAGAATCCGAAATCATAATCTGTATTCGGTTATCGAGCAATGTGGATCTGAATGTAGTAACTATGGCGTTCTATTGATTCTTCAAATCGACGGGTTAGAGCCAAAATATTGCAAGTCCTCATATATGTAAAGACTCATTAACTGTTTTACGTTAACCCCTCGATGTAGTAAAACATCTAGGAAACCACGGGGGATAAGTTTTGTTTGTTTGTTTGTTTGCTTGAATGGGGTTTAATGCCGCTTTTAACAATCTTTCAGTTATATCGCGGCGGCTGGAGCACCTAACAATGGATTCCTGGTATTTCTCGCACCAGTACTACCACTACACCCTTTCCTAGCCTCCAGCTGCTATCCCACATAGGCTTACGATTATCTGCCCATTGGTGGTAGACAAATGTCGGAAAGAGTATGCCGCCGTCGGGGATCGAACCCGGGACCCTTTGAATGATAGTCCGACGCGCTACCAACTGCGCTATTACGGCGGACCACGGGGGATAAGACACAAGACCATTTGTGTCAGTAAGCAGTTGTGTTTTTCGTCAGAACGTAGAAAATTATTAACACAAAGATTTTTATTTTCTGCACAACAACTTATATAACATACCATCGTTTTATCGCAGTGGCAGTTTTAATCAAGAAATGTAGATTCTGTCCATATTTCATCCTAACCCTTTCCCGTATACTCCCTCCTTTTTACGCCCTTCAAGAAAAAGCTTCGGAAAGCATTTTGGAAAATGAAGAAACAACTTGAATCAATCAATTTCTCCCTTGTCCATAAAATTCCACCAACTGTCGTTTGAAGCTTCTTTCAATTTGGGCCAGTCTAAAATTGTGTTGTCTGGTAATGGGGTAAAGGATAAGATCTTTTAATCAGGTTGTGGGTAAAGAGTCGAGGACAGGTGGATGTAAAATCGTAATTAATTCATTAGCCATTTAACAACTAGAAAACAATGGTTAAGATGGCCTCACCTTGTCAAACCCCTTGTTATGAATGTTAATATGCTTGGCGTGATATGCAGTTCCGTCTTTGTGAAGATTTCTTCTAGTCGCTCGAAAAATGACGGGAACGTCTTACCATGTGAAACAAGGTTACGCCAAAAATAAAATTGAGGCTGTCGCAGATCGCACTGGTCAACCAAGGTATTAATCGAGCGATAAAATAATTCATTTAGACCGGAACTCCGACATTTGTAGACATTTATGTGAAATGTTCTGTTGGTTTGGCGACTTAAAAGTCATGGCTTTGGCTAAATCAAGCTTTAGTATAGACAATTAAATCACAAACTAACTAATTTATGTCTTGTTATGGTGTATATGAACTTGATTTTGCGAAATAGCGCCGCTTAAAATCTAAATGAAACTTCCCGTCGAAGCTCAGAAGACAAGTGATGCGCCAAGTACACTGTTAACGTGCAAGCGTCGTGTTTTAATCAACATACATTCAGGACCTTTAGATTTTTATTATCCTATAGTACAAAGCAAGTTCCCTACTATATCAATATTTCCTAAACGATACCTCTTATATTGCTATTCTTAACCCTTGTCATGCTGAACCCGGAATATTTCTGTTTTGGCAGGAGGTATAGACAAAGATCAGACTGCACATATTTGCAGTCTGATCTTTGTATACACCTCCTGTTTGTCCACTTCAAGTAGATTTGTTTATAAAATCAATTGTCAAAAAATATAGATCCACAACAGGGCTTTAAGTCCTCTGATTTTGATGTAATTTTCAAAAAAGATTTCATTCAGCATGACAAGGGTTAGGATCGTACAGCCAAAACGAGATTTGATAATAGATCCGCTTGTCAAAGTTCTGATTCACGTGAAAACAAAACAAACAAACAAAAGATAATAATCGTTATCGTAAAGTGCTCATAATTGTTCAAAGGAAATACATAAACATCAATTTAAAGGTTTAAAGAAAGAAATAATGTTTAAAGTTTAAATCATAATTGAATTTGATTCGTTAAAACATAATGAGGCACCTCTCCTAATTTACGTCAACGTTGCACTGTTATAATGTAAATATCACACTCTAATCGACGAAACGTGACTAACGTGGGAATGTACAGAACGTCATTGACGCGGTTATAGACGAGTAAACAAATTTACGTGGTTTTGTGAATGAGTATATATAAATACCAGACTCATTGGACAATTGATCAAATAAGTTTAATACGTAACAAAGTGAAGTCAAATTACGGCAACTTGGGGTAATCTTTGTCAAATATTTCGAGCAAATTTGATCAAGAAGAAGTGCAATATCATGGGAGACAGTTATATTTCTCGGATTGACAAATTAGTTATGAATTTCGAGAAAATAGAGTTTGCCAGACAGGATTTAGAGAGACAGTTCATTACTTCAGTAAAACCATTTACTAACTTTTCAGTATCTGAAATTTTGAAACCAGAGTTCAGTCGCAATGTTGGTGTAGCATGTAATTATGATTACGAGTCAGACTCGGATGATTCACAATCAACAGGATCTCTGGAATATCATTCTACAGAGGAAATCCAAGATACTAAAACTGAGTACCGGACTTTAGCAATTAGAGAGTATCGGTCTGTAACCCCAAACGAGTATCAGCTGTATCAGAGTCCAGGGTTTGGAGAGAACTTTTCCAAAAATGTACCTCCTCTGAGGAGGAATTGCGAGATCTCGAGCTGGTTTCCTGTTAAATCTGTGATAGACAGTGATGTGTCATCTGAAAGCTCAGACAATGAGGTCGCACTTGATTTGAGAATAGAGAGAAAGAAGACACCACCCAAATTGACGGGTACTCTTCCAGCCTGGGTGTATTGTACACGATATTCAGATAGACCCACGGCAGGTATAAATTCATACGTTTATTGTATTATATTGAGCAAATATAGGAATATTTGAATTAGATTTCTGGATAAGTAGTTTAAAAAAAGCGTGTCCTTTGTCAGATTTTAGATTTAAAGGAGTGGAATACATATAAAGCGTGTCCTTTGTCAGATTTTAGATTTAAGGGAGTGGGATACATATATAGATGTTGGGACGGACGGACAGATGAACGGACTGATGACGCCGGACGATGAGAAATAGAGCATTGATGGTTAGTGTCTTGATATTAAAACTTTTATCGGGCAAGAATTAGGCATTTATCTTGGGAGCCAAAGGCGAACCGGATCAATTCCGAAGCCGAGCCCGATGAATGTTTCCATATCAAGAAACCAACCATCTATTCTATTCATCCTGTTATCAGTTCGATCACGTAACCATGTGACCTGACAGCAACAAGTTTGTCATACCCCCTTCATATGGCAGTATTTATCGTAGGTGCAGGATAAAATTATTAGTTCTACAGGTGTCAGTATACACAATGTGATTAAATCGTAAATATTGTTTTCAAAAAAAGTAATCGGCGTTCGATCGTCGATCAACTTATTAAAGCAAGCTTTGCTATCAAGTACTATCGGTACTTTGATTAAAGAACCGATAACTTACTTTGTTAACCCATTTTCACATAATTCCTCCGTTTAACGCCCATCAGGAAAGTGGGGGAAAACATTATGGACATAGATGAATTGCTTGATTCAAGCAATTTCTTCAATGTCCACAATATTTTCTACCCCAAAAGACAAAGAATTTCGTCAACCTAAAATTGTCGTCTGCAGCTTCTGTCAGTTTGGACAAGTCGAATTTTTTCTCATGTGGGAATGGGTTAAGCGGCGGTATTAAACTATTAAATTTTTCAAATTAAGTGAACCCTAGAAGTCTATCGAAAAGGTTATTAGTACTCGTATATCGAAAACCACTTTTCTTAGAACCAGTAGATCTAAAGCATTTTTTGTTGTATCACATCTGCTTTAATATGTCGCATCATTCAATATAGCTTCAAATTATTAGATATTCTCTTTATGAGAATCAATTCTAAACAAATTAGAAAAAAATGCGGAAAATGAAGGCAACGCTTGTTAAAAGCATTTTCTTCATCATCCACGATGCTTTCTTCCTAAAGAGACAATGAATTTTTAAATTTCATGAAAAAATGTCGTATGGAACTCTTTTGAATTTGGACCAGTCTAAAATACTGTCGTCTGGTGATAGGATAATGTCTTTCTGTGTATTACAGGACCAAGAACTCGAAAACCGCGACCAAAATCTAAGATGTCTGACAAACGTAACAGAACCGCATTTAATACAAGCCAAATTCAACGACTGGGGATTGAATTCGAACTCAACCCATATCTATCTGAAACTAGACGACTACGGTTGGCAAACGAACTTGGATTGAGTGAGAATAGTCTGAAAATCTGGTTCCAGAATCAACGAGCGAAGACGAAGAAGGAAAGAATAATTCCCAATCCATTGGCTGCTCGTCTAGCAGAAGACGGACTGTATAATCATAAGACTATAGTTACAAGATGATTTACTCAACGTTTGAATTTACACATCAAGTAGTATTAACATCAATCGAGAACATATACCGTGCGATCATATTTCTTAGAAATAGGAATTCATATATTGGATTGATTCTTTTCGAATCACTTAAGAAATAGAGAGGATAACTTTTTGTTTTCATTGGGGTATAAACCTTAAAACTTTCACTGCGAAGCGGATTCATACATTAGTGAGATTAAGTGTTCGGGTTCATATCTCACTAAAAACAAGAACTATTCTCTACATTTCTTATTATGCCATAAAACGAAACAAAGCACTATTTTACTAGTTTTGAGTATTTTATATGGATCTACTTTGTGCGTAAGTATACAATCTAGTTGCGTCCTCAAACTGCTGTTCATTGAAGTATGAACAATAAATTCAGCTATCCAAAATACTTGAATCTTGAAAGACGAAACTAAAATGACATTATAATTTATTCAAGTGCCCGTGTAAACATGTAAAACATACGATCTCAACCGGCGAATTCCACTGAACCATTGTATTAAAATGTATTAAAGATGTTATATTTCTACAAGCATGCATTACTTTTCTAGCCATTTATATGTTATTTGCATAATATTTATACCAGATAATCTATTTCAATGTTTATTTTCTGATTTCAACAGTTTCCAAAAAGAGTGTGTAACTTCTGAAACCCAAGGATTACTTGCAAAGCTATATACATGTATATATTAAGTTTTGTACATAATACATATTGAATAAGAGGTCACGAAATACCATGTTTTTTGAAAGAGTCATCTATCAAGAGATAAACAGAGGCTTTGTCGAGTTTTAATATGTTTAAGATGAAGAGGTCATTAAACCTGATATTCAAGAATACGAATTAGATATTTCTTATAATATGACCTGAATTCTTGTGTTAAATCGACGAATCTTGAATTGTTTTATTTTATGATATACCGCGTAACTTATAATGCCTTTTTTTAAAATGACGTCATCACATGCTTTTCTTATGACATTTGTGTAATAGTTGACTTCAATTCATTTATTTAGTTATTACACTAGTATTATATAAGCTGTGTAATATCCAGCGTATCAAACGGGCGTATTTTACTCATGCGCTGTTCGTCATATGTCATACTTTAATTTTGTTTTTGTTCGTTTATGTAAGCATCATTATTTTTTATTTTTAACAAATATATGCCAAATTCATCAACTGTCTCTTTATTTAAAAAAGTAAAAATAAGTTCTATTTTGTAACGTGTAGAATAAAATAAGTTTATAGATGAGCATTTTTGTCTTATTTACCCGGTCAACCATAGCGCCATTTTCTAAAACCAATCTATTGTTGTCTTCACTCTAGAAGATTTCTGTAGACTGGAACATACACTTTATCTGAAACCTTGCATATTTCACCGAATTTTAAATGATCGAGAATCCAGAATATACATTTGAAAAAGTTTTTTTTCGCTAATATTATGATCTAATCTCGTCGCACAATACGATAAATGACGTTGGAACCTGTAAACATAGCGGATAAAATACTAAATATTATCCCATTCCTGTTCAGACCCTGGATATAACGTCCCTGGGTTTTTATAAGTGAGAAAACATTGTAGAAAAAGAAGACATTGCTTGTTACAAGCAATGTCTTCTTTTTCCACAATATTTTCTACCATACTGGATGATTATCTTTCAAATAAAATCGACTTTATATTGTATACAATTTTGCAATATAATTATAGGTTTAAATCCAAGTTGAAATGACTGGCTTTAGTGGCTGACCAGTCTACAAAAAGGCTTTAAAGTTCAAACGTAGACGATCTTTGTATAGTGGGTTCCCTAACCTTCAGATAGTTATATTGAACTTATCTAAAGGATGATGAGAATAGTTTTTCTTTTCATTGGATTATAAAAAACAAACAAACAAACAAACAAACAACAAACAAACAATAAAACCCCACTTTTATGTGAATTCGCTAATCGGGTTCATAAAGTGTGACTAGGACTGCATTAATGAAAACAACCGAAGTTTTCTAATGGAACAGTATCGGGCGCTACATAATTCCGCGCTCAAATCGTTGTTCATAAAGCTTAGAAATATAATTCCAGCCCTATGAGTATTCGACAAGTATGATAGGATATCGTAAAATGAATGAGAAATAACTGTAAAAAAATGAATCATAATGGGACTGTGGTTATTTCGGAAACACGATTGTTTTTGTTTTAACCTATCCCCTCAAAATCCCGCATTTTTACACTCCGCAAGAAAATAAAAAAATCGGAAAACATTACGGACAATGAAGAAATTGCTTGTAAAAGGCGATTTTTTCACTGTCCACAATTTTTTTCAACACTAAAAAACAAAGAAGTTCAAAACTCTATTTACTTATATCTATCGTATACATTTTTTTTTTCAAATTGGACCAGTCTGAAAACGTGTCGTCTGGTAACGGGTTGATAAATGATTTCCAAAACGTGCTGTTGTGAAACTTGAGAAATAAATAAAACCGCGGTAATGATTTCACCATTCTTCACGTGGATTAGATGTCTCTATGTTACGCATTCCAGCCATTTTCGGCTAATAACATAATATGTTCTTTATTCGCTCATATTTCAACAAATTAACGCCTATGTACCAAGAATGTGTATATCCGAGTTGTTGAAATGCTTTTTACTTTTTATAATTGGGCTGTGGAATTCTGAAACTGAAGAAACTTGTGAGCGTCTAAATTAACAATTACTAAAAAATATCTTCGAAAAGAAAGAATAAATAGCGGTGGGTATGATTGCTAAATTATTAAAATGACGTAGAGGATAATTGTTTGTTTCAGTGTGATCCATTTAGCTTTCATTGAGTGAACAACAAAATCTTTATTATCAGAAATGGCGGACCCACTAGATAGAATCAAGTTTTTGTTCTTAGCAAAATCAAAGATTTATCGATCTTACACTAATAAGAAAATATCGTTCTGTTTTTTTTTAATGCAAAAACAGTTAAAATATGAATGGTTTCCGAAATCTCTCAAAGCTCCTCATTTTGCACGTGATTTTCGTGACAATCCCGATATTGACGTTGGCAATCGGAACTCCTCGTTCAATTCTACGAATCAAATCTCAGATATACATCATAATTTCACGTGACCAACTTCCAACACGGCGCTATTCGTTGCAAAGCAAATGTTATGAAATACTTCTCATAAAGGTTCTGTAAGAACTCTGTTTGGTCTTCAAAGGAAACTTGATATTAGGGCAAAACAGGGTAAAACATAAAACAAATAAAGCAGGACTAAACCCATTCCCACACAGTTGAATTTTAGACATGCCCAAATTGAAAGAAGTTGCAGACGACAATTTAAAGTTAATGAAATTTTGGATTTTTTCAACTGGGTAGAAAACATTGTGGAAAATGAAGAAATTGCTTGTAACAAGCAATTTCTTTTTTTTCCACATTGTTTTCCAAACCTTTTTTCCTTTGGTGCGTCTAAGGGCGTCACTGAGTGGGAATGGGTTAATCTCACAAAATATCGAGTTTATGAATTTTATAATCTGGCCGGGCGCTTCTGTCAGTCAAAGAAACAATTCACCAATCAAATAATTTATATAGACCTCAAGTCAACTGTTGACTCCAACATTTGCCGACATTTATATGCAGCATTTTTGTTGGTGAAGAGACTTAAACGTCGTAACCACAGCTTATTCAAGCCAATTTTACTTTTTCGATAAATGTAATGTGGCCATAAAATTTGCAAAATAACGCCGTTTGATATCGTAGTAGGATTTCCATGATTATTTGATTGACTGCTCCCAATAGTATGTATAAACGAACTCTAAAAGAATTGTCTGGTGTCGAAAAAAGGACACATTCTGAATGAAAAACCAAACTTCTTATTTACTGCAGCGGAGAACTATTTGTTTTTGTTAACATGTGTAAAATTACGTAACAAGTGTACACATCTCATGTTTTATAAATGAACCATGGAAAACAACTGTTTTCTTTGCACCATTTTTACACCGGAAATATTTACTCGGAACTGCTCGTTCATATTTCTTCCACAGCGGGACTTCTGTACTTAATAAACAGTTGTGGATCATTCGAAGTTAACAAAATTCAATCTGTAAATAACAACCGACTGTGAGCATATTTCCTAATTAAACACGTTAACCTATCACCAGACGACATGATATTAGACCTGTCCAAATTCAAAGATGTTGCAGACTTCAATTTCTAATGGGAAAACATGTTAATACGATACACTTGTAGACAAATAAATCCGGTTAAAACACGCCTTTCGCTCCGTCCCCTCCTTAAAATTCAGGCTAGAAAAGGGGCAAGTTGACACATATGCACTGGGTAATCTCAGTATTCATGCACAATCGGTTTACCGATGAAGATATTCTTTGATCGAGTACAATTTCTTCAAAAAAAAAAAAAAAAGAAAAAAAACTTTTTCAGAAAAAAAAATAGAGCCATCCCTCTTTTAAGTGCATAGACGATGGCGAATGAGTTCTCATGATAAACCTAATTAATTGACGGATCGCTGCCACCGCCCACAAACTCCGCTTGTCCCGCCCACTGAGTCCCAACAGGAAAATCCACTTCGGTATCAAACGGCGTTATTTTTCAGAATTAATTGTTAGAAACATGTAATAAAAAAGTAAAGTTGTCGGCTACATTTACACCGTAACCGTGGAGAGGAGAATTGTGGAGAAAGATTTTTTTTGCTCAGAAAAATTCCCACGGTATGGGTGGATTTTGAATCCGGGACCCTCCGATCCCGAGGTCCACGTCTTACCACTAGATCACGGACTCCACTTGATAAGATGATCGCATGTCTTTGGATGTCCGGAATGTCAGTATTGTATCAGGATGTTAATTTTCGTCACTTCAAATTAAACGAAGCCGATCATCATGTCGTCTCCACTCCGCCATGTTCAATGAGGCATATAATGGACTCCCGTATGTTTACATATTCTCTCGCGCTAATGATACCAATTGCTTGGTTTACGCTCTCTATTTTACGGTGCATCCTTGATGAGTTGTACAGTAAATATATATTGTCGGTCGAGGACCAAAATATCGCAACTACAGATAGAATGAACTGTATTTACGATGTTTTGGTCAACGATTGACAATGTGAAAAGCAATACTTTAAATCCAATTCCAGACGACAACATTTTGACTAATCCAAATCCAAAGAAACTGCGGACGACATATCAAATTGCGCTTAAATAGGAAAATAAATATAAAATAGGTAGGAAAATCGTGGGTAAAAGAAAAATCGATAGTCACAAGGAATTTCTCTGTTTTCCACTAAGTTTTCGATGAATGTATTTCTTCAGGGTGTCAGAAAGCGTCATTGTGCAGTAACAATTTAAAGGTCTAATTTTAAAGCCCTCGAATTGTTCAGGAAGTATGCTAAAAATGTAAAATAAAATGTTATAAGGAAACGTAGCAAAAGGGTTACAATAATACACTACCAAATATATCACACTACCAAAAATATCCAACTAACAAATATATCACACTACCAAATATAACACACTGTCAAATATATCAAACTACTAAATATATCTCGCTACCAAATATATCAAACTACCAGATATATCATACTACTAATTATATCACACTACCAAATATATCACACTGCAAAATATATCGTACTGCCAAAGATATCACACAGCCAAAGATATCACACAGCCAAATATATAGCACTACCAAATATATCACAATACCAAATATATCACATTGCCAAATATATCACACTGCCAAATATATCACACTGCCAAAGATATATCATACTAACAATAAATCACACTACCAGATATATCACACTACTAAATATATCACACTGCCAAATACATCACATTACCAAATATATCACACTGCCAATAGATGCACTCAGACATGGACCCCTTGGGCGACCAAAAATCCGTTACTATAGCTGCATGCTTAAATCCTAACCAGATGACAAAATTGTAGACTGGTCTAAATTGAAAGAAGCTGCGGACGACAAATTAAGGTTAATAAAATTTTAGATTTTCCCCAATTTCTTAGGTAGAAAACAATTTAGAAAATGGATAAATTGCTTGGTCCAAGCAATTTCTTCATTTTACAATGTGTTCCTAAATATTTTTTTCTGAAGGGGCGTCAGAAAGCTTCATTGTGTGGGAAAGAGTTAATTGTACTTCCGAGGTTTGAGGGCCTATTTACGATGAGAATTTTTACCCAATTGAACGGCTCTCAAATGGAATAAATAGCGACGTGTATTCCAACATAGACTGAAATCGTTCAATTGAAGAATCTTAAATATCTAAAATGGAAATTGATAGCTATGACTGCCTAATACTAATCTAACCCGTAAATTTGACCTTTCGAGAAATCTCTTGATAAAAATGGGATCAGGGCCCGAGGCTATTAAACTTTCTCAAGCCCATTCTCAGACTCAAATTGAGAATTTTACTCAAAGTTGAGAGTTTCTCATAAAATGGAGATTATAAAACTTTTGAAACTGAGAACGATTCTCAGCTAAATAACCTCGGGTCCAGACTTGAATCGATATAGTATTTCAGGTATAATCATTTATTATTTATCAAATTCCCATATTAGATACTTCAATGCACGCGGACAAAATGATGACGTCATTTTCTCGGTAAATGACGTCTCACCGAGATGAATGTTATCAGGATTTTGAATATTCAAATTTTAGACAAGTTTCGCAAGCTTTTTTTTTTTTTTTTTTTAAATCTTTTATTGTCAACATTCGTTAATATATAATAAATGGAATACTATGGAGTAATAGTGATTGGATTCTCGACGCTTAAGAAAATTTTCCTACGCGATTCGAATCCAACACTGGGTTTTGTATCATAACTATAACGAAATACGAATTCCTTACATATATGAAATTAGGTCGAATGGTAGCAGGACCATTCTTTATTAACCCATTCCTACATGAGAAATTTAAGACTTGTTCAAATTGAAAGAAGATGCAGACGAAAATTTAGGGCGATGATATTCTAGAACGATTTGTTCTTTGGGATAGAAAACATTGAAGACATTGAAGAAATCGCTTGAAACAAGCAATTTCTTCAATATCTACAATATTTTCCAAAGTTCTTTTTTTCTTGCGGGGCGTAAAAAGGGGGGATTGTGTGGGAATGTATTAAGCTGTAGCAATAAAGTTTTTATCGCCAACAACGAAAAGCTTACCCGGATAATTGAGAGATGGTTCTGTTCTTTAGGTGTGGTTGTTTTTTGTTTTTGTTTGTTTTTATTTTATTTTTGTTTTTCCTTAAATTCGATTTGTGAATTCCCAGTTAGTCTCTTTTCTCTTGATATTTCACAGTAAAACAAACATTATTTAAAATGACTAATTACAAGGCAGATTTAAGCATTACAAATTTGAAAGATGAACTAGATAGAATGAACAAATATGCAACGGTATCAATTTTAAGTATGAGAAAATGTACTGCAACAGAAATCCACGGCAAAAGATGTTGACTTAAAATGATAAGGATCGGTCATCACTTATTTTTTCACGTCGGCAGAACCTACAACTAAATTTACCCGAAAACTTTTACCCCTTAATGTACAATCCCTGGCTTTTACGTCCCTGTGATTTTATACTTGAGAAAATATTGTGGTAAAAGAAGAAATTGCTTGTAAGGCAACCAAACTGCACTCACTTTTAATTGCCGTCCGCAACGTTGTTCAATTTCGACGAGTCTACAATTTTGAAAAACAGGAAAGGGCTAATTTCAAGCATATCCGGCTATGTGAAATCTGTTCTCTACCAAAATATCAGTTTCCCCATAATTTACGTAAATCCGCTTCCATGGCCGAGTGGTAAGGGTGTTTGGAAGCGGGAGGAATCCTGCTCATTGGGTAACAACTGACGTGGCAACTAGATAAAAGAATGGTTACTGTAGGATCATCTCTGTCAGGCGCCCGACAACAACGAAAAGAATTCGGGAGGTACTGTGCATACAAGGACAAACAGTATCATAAGCCAAACTGGCTTGCCCTTCAAATGGAGGTAACAAAATCCTTAACAAGGCCGAAGCAATAGCCTTGTCTTGTGGCCATTAAAAAAAAGTTTTCTGATTTTTCTGATAAGAATTTGCTATGTACTATGAGCTATGAGATTATTTTACCGAGTTTACGAAATTATTTGAAAGACCGAAGCATTTGAAATAGCTACACGTATTAATATCTTACCGTCCTCTCACAGACTGCGACAGGTATTTCGACTGAGATATCAAATAGCAATGTTTTTGAAAAAGTAAAATGATAATTATTGCCAGCAGCATGTATCAAACAAGTAAAATGGCTTGATATCGACCTAAACGTCGTAACTACAGCATGAATAAGCTGTAGTTACGACGTTTTAGTTGCCAAACCATACAAAAAAATAAATATCGACCAACATCGGAAATTAAAGGTTCACCTCCGGTATAAATGGATGATTTGATTGATGGATCGATTTTTTTTTATTGATAACTACGATCTGTTTATATCTCAAATTTTATCAAAGAAATAGAATAAACCAGGGTCCGAGAATATTTAAACTCATAGATAAAGATAAACATTCAAACTTTAAATTTCTGTTCCGTAATATCTACTTATTCTAAGAAAATCTAAAATTCATTGTTATACTTACATAAATGGGAGAGACTTTACCAATATGTGTGTTTCGAACTTTAATATTGTTTAACCCATTACCAAACAGCAAAATTTTAGACTTGTCGAAATTGAAAGGAGTTGCAGACTACAATTTAAAGTTTATGAAAATTAGGATTTTTTCAACTTTCTTGGTAGAAAACATTGTGAAAAATGAAGAAATTGCTTGTGACAAGCAATTTCTTTATTTTCCACAATGTTTTCCAATTATTTTCTTGGGGGGCGTCCAAAAGCGTCGCTGAGTGGGAATGGGTTAATGAATCCGTGTATCTTAATATTCCGGTTTCTTATTGGTCGATAGATTAATTAAAACCTCTTCACTCAGCCTACCGTTATAGGCCGTAAGATGCTGAAACTGTGTCGAATAGATATTCAGAATGATTCGTCAACCCTTTCCTGTTATGCAAAAATTAAAACCATCCAAATTCAAAGGTTTTTCTGACGACAATATATAATTAATTTTATTCAAAAAACAATAATTCAGTAGGGTAGAAAATATTGTGGAAAGAGAAGAAATTGCTTGTTAAAAGCATTTTTTTCTTTTTCCACAATGTTTTCTAAATTATAAAAACACAGAGAAGTAAATTAAGGAATCGAACAGGAAATGGTTAAGCTATATATTTGATGCATTGAAATTTGCAGGCTTGAATACATACAATAGGGACATTAATATTTCCCTGGCCGTCCGTTTGTCCAAGAAAGCTTGACTTAATACGAAGCATCTGGCCTTATTATGAAGATTTGTGAAAGGTAAAGCGAAAAGGGACTTTCTGGATGCTCCGCGAAAACATATAGAATCGATCTTGCTCGAGCGACCACTTCTTTTAGGCGACCATGTCCTTTAAACGACCACAATCGAAATCCATATTTTTCAAAGCAGAAGCTCTTAAGAGCTGAAATCATTTTGCTAAAAAGGAAAATCATAATTAAATCCTATGTTGTTTGAACTCATTAGAATCGTCTTCGTTAAACGATTCTAATGAGTTCCAACAACATTGGATTAAGCTAGAATTCTGTAATAAACCATTCGTGCAATCGCACTAATCCTTCATTTAGTTGGCGAAAGTGTATTAAGCGGCCATTCTTTTAAGAAACCCCTTTTTGGTCGTCCCTTGGGGGTCGCTTTATACAAGATTTTAGGTACTTGAAACAGAGTTTGGATAAAGAAATAAACTATCCAGTATTTTCATGATTAACTTCACATGTCTAAGATTGGGCGATTGGTCTAAAATGTTGGAGACAATAAATGTTCGAAAATAGTAAACCATAAAATACAACACATTGTTTCTACTAAATGGCCTTTTATTGCCTGTGTAAGGCTGTGTGGCCAATCGCTGGTCCCGCCCACTGACTCCCTAGGCCCCGCCCATACACTTCGACAGGGAGTTCCGCTTAAGTATTTAAAGGCGTTATTTTTCAAAATGTATTGCTATTAGCATGTAACAAAAAAGTAAAACAGATGGTTGGTGACCTAAACGTTGTAACTACAGCTTGAATAAGTTGTTTAAGTCGCCAAACAAACAAAACACTCAACAAAAATGGTGGCCAATGTAGGAGTTTAGAGCTCAGATTCGGACTGAATAAATGATTTGATTGGTCGATTGATTTCTTGATTGACAACCGCGATTGGTAAATTGGTTTAAGTAGCAGTTCAAAACGAAGCATATTTCAGTATTTTTGAAGTAAACTTATCTGCTATTGTTATCGATAGAATAACAAAACTTGTCCAAAATGTTGATAATCTCAATTTGTAAATTGACTTTCCGATTCGCTCAGAAATATATCAAGATGAAAGCATTCCGCCCTTTCAGCCGTCCAACACGAAACACGCACGACCGGGATACACGTCATTTAGGTGACGCTAACAGAAATTTACAAGTCGCTAGGATAAAAGAACCGTTATTTCAGAAATTTATTATAATTAAACAGAAGATAATGCCTGGCTCGTGCCCGTCAATCATTTGTCTGTTTCACGTATAAATAGTTCAATTCAAGTTTCGTCTACCAAGTTTCAAGCATCGTGATTGACTGTTGCTTTTTCATACTTCCACAAACAAAATTTTGAGCTCGCAACTATCTGTATATTTACGCACAACGCAGATCTGTCACAGTTAACACACAACTAGTGAAATATTTTCTTCGTTCTGCTTGATGGCATCAAATAATAAGAAATTAAGTATTGTGTCGTTTCATTGGAATATGAACCTAAAAGCTTCATCACACTAATGTATGAATCCGCATCGCGTATTGAAACAGTGTAAGTTTTATGGTTTATTCCTCAATGATAACAAAAATACTCTTTTCATTTTTTAAATGACGATTGTTAAAAGAAAAGAACATGGCCCGAAATCACCTTACAATAAAAAATAACAAAGTGACTAAATGTTAGACACTTTTGAAATAGAAATACTGGTTAAATTAGACATAAAAAACAAGAATTTAACCTATTACCAGACGACCAAAATTTTGACTTGTCCAAGTTGAAAGAAGTTGCGTAAGATAATTTGTTGTTGAAGGAATTTTCTTTTTTTTTTAATTTCTTTTTATTTTTTTGAAGTAGAAAACATTTTTTGAAAACGAAGATATTGCTTGTTGCTTGTAATAAGTAATTTTTCAATTACCCACAATGTTGTCCACATCTTGTTTTCTTTAGGGCGTCAAAAGGCGCCATTGTGTGGGAATGGCTAAGCTAAAACCAACTCCTGATTGGTAACTTATAACAGGAATACAAAATAGAGTTTAGGGTTTAAGATCTAGTAAATTTCTAGTAAACTACTCACCCAATGGGCAGCGAAATAATATTGCGTTTAAACATTTGTAATAATAACCTGATTATACCGACTTTTTGGAACCCTGTCCTTCAAAATTAACGTTAATGGGTGCTTAAAGGTTAATTGATTTTTGTCTTTAAATGAAATTAATACAAATAATAACTTCTTTGCTTATTCACGCATTTTCCATCGAACATCATTATGTGTGTTCAACATTCTAGCGAATTTTCGTGGGATACTTTACGATTTCGGAAAATACTCTGAAAATTGCGACTTCTTTTCTCCTTGAAAAAAGGGACTGAGCCTTCAAATATTTTCTTATATACGATCAACTACTTTTTTTTATCTCTTTATTTATTTCATTTTTATTCATTTCTTTATTATTGTTTCGTTATTGATTTCGTTTGTGAAAAAATATTTTACATATACCAAAATCTGTGCGATTGGTTTACCTCTTTAAAATGTAACACATCTTTGAAATTTTGGCTTGTACGCATATTAACATGGAAGAATGACCAATTAGAAGTTGGTTTCAGTTTATTCTATTTATTCTATTTCATTGTCAATTTCTTTACGTTAAGATATTAACAAAAAATCCTTGTCCCATTTTATAAACCTCTCAGGGCAGTTTAATGCAGAATTGTTAGATAATTCTATATATAAAACAAATATACCATACATATTAGTATAAGTACATAATTTTGATATCAGGTCACAAACTGAAATTGAATAATTTATTCATGAAAATTCTGACGCTGTAGTAAATATATGGAATAAAGAATTGTTCTGTTCTGTTAAGTTACGAGGTTTTAGTCACACAGGCAATATTTCTTTTACCGTCTGTACCCATCACCAAACGGCAAAATTTTGGACTGGTTCAAATTCAAAGGAGTTGCAGACGACTATCTCAAACTCATTAAATTTTGGATTCTTTTTACCTTTCGGGTAGAAAACATTGCAGAAGGCAATTTCTTCATCTACGCTAATGTTTTCTAAAGTTTTTTTTCTTGAGGCGTCTAAAGGCGTTATTGTATGGGAATGGGTTAATATATCTAGTTTCTCGATATTTTTTGATGAATTAAAGCCCAGTATAAACCAGTAGAATTTCGTCTACAACTCTAATCACTATTGTTATCTCCTAATGCAACCGTGGAGCTTCTATGCTAACAAGATAGTCTATTTATTTTTTCAACCCAATAAAATAACTGAACTACAAACAAGTACCACAGACCAAAATTAAACTGAATTCATATGCAAACTTGTAGTTACCGTATAGTCGGAAACATACCAAAATCCACATTCAACACAAATAATTAAAGGGACACAACCCAGTCACAGGGATAGGGAATGTTTAAGTGGTAGCTTCCCTTTATTTCTAAATTTGTTTAGACTACATATACGAACGCCATTAAAAGTAGAGTTTCTAATAATTAAACTATCATGAAGTTTATCCGTTGACCCCGCCCATTAACTCCGTCAGGAAATTCCACTTTGATTTTCAATGACGGTATTTCGAAAATCTATGGCCAGTAGCATGTAATAAAAAGTAGAATTGTTGGTTGGCGACCTAAGCGTCTTAACTGGAATAAGCCAAACAAAAATCTCAACAAAAATGGCGACCAATTTTGGAGCACAAACTGACTTCCAATCTAGATGAACGATTTGATTGATCGACTAGTTATTTAATTGTCAGCCGCGATTGGTCAATTGCACACACGTGTTAACCCATTCCAACTCAACAAAGTTTTAAACCTGAAGCTGCAGACGACAATTTCAAGTGGACGGAATTTCATTTCTGTCTTATTGGACAGAAACATGGTGGAAAATGAAGAAATTGCTTGATATAAGCAATTTCTTCGTTTTCCACCATGTTTTCCAAAGTTTTTTTCTTGAGAAGCGTAAAAAGGAGGGATTGTGTGGGAATGGGTTAATGTATAAAGGTAGCTATATCGATCGACATTAAAGGTTTTAAGATCTTATCAACGAGATGCTCACTTACCTAAATTTACGGATCGCGCTGTCATTTAAAGAATCAGTTGACCAATCAAATCATTCATTTAGACCGGAAATGAACTTAGAACTCAAACATTGGCAGACATTTGCGTACAGCAATTATGTCGCTTTAGTGACTTAAATGTGGAAATAAAGGTGTACTTATGGCGTAAGGTCGCCAACCAACTTTTTTACTCATTAGTTACATGTCACTTGCTTTAAAATTTGCAAAATAATGTTATTTAATATATACGTAATGTTAAAAAACAGTGTTACTCAAGCAATTTCTTCATTTTACACAATGTTTTTGTCTTTCTTTTTTCTCGTGGGGCGTCAAAAGCGTCATTGTGTGGGAACGGCTTAAATGGCGTCATGTTAAAAAAAAATATGGCCAGTAAAAAGTAACAAAAGAGTGCATTTGTTACTTTCGGAACTACCCTTGAATAAAATGTAGCTACTACGATTAAGTCGGTAATCTAAAAAAATGCTTCACATAAATGTCGAAGTTCAAAGTTCACCTCCGGTCGAAATGAATTATATGATCCCGCTACCGATTTTAGATTGATAGCCGTTAGCCTTCCTGAGTACTGACTTAGAAAAAGAAAGTGCCAATGAGTGTGTGTATTCGGTTTATTCATCGTCGCCACCGTAGTACATGTCCATATGAGCGACGCCTCCAGAAGACGGAGGGAAAGGATAAATGACGAAGCTGCTCCGCCTGGTTCTTTAATTCATTCCTATACAAAAACGCTTTTAGATACCTCTTAAGACAAAAGCGCTTTAAAACATTGTGGCGAATGAAAAAAAGTGCTTGTTAAAGGTTTTTTCATAATGCTTTCTGAACAGAAAAATTAAAAAATCTAAAGTTCCATAACCTTGACATTGTTGTCTGCAACTCCTTTGAATTTTGACCGGTCTAAAATTTTGTCATGAAGTAATGGGTTAACGTGCTCGATGGAAAGCATCGTCACACGGGGCCTCTGTTTAACATCTCATCCGAAAGACAATTACCTGTAGTTGGTTAGTTGATATGGTCAGTCCAGGGCCAGTTAGCAAGCTAGCCAAAACATTTATATGCGTTAGATGGAACGTTATTGACAGAAGAAATTGACAATATGTCATAATCAGGCGAAGCATGGACCTTTGTTATTTATATATAAAAATATCTTTTACGTCTGTTTGAACATTGCCCGAATATTGGTGAAAGTTGTCGATGTAAAGACCTCAAAAATATCCTAGACTTAAAATACGGAATTCGAATATGAGAATGATAATATAAAATATTCAATGCATGTCTGAAATAAAAAAGCAAGCACATTCGGTCTTTATAATGAATAGGCTACCCTCTCAACCTCTCTGTAGAATAGGCCAGTCGTTATGACTGCTTGCCTCGAGTTATCATTCACAATTGTTGTATTCCACAGTATTCCTATTTTCTTTATTACCCCCCCCCCCCCCCCTCAAGAGAAAAATAGCTTTGCAAAACATTGTAGGCATTAAAGAAATTACTTGCGACATTGTTTTCTATCCTGGAAGGCAAACATTTCTTAAATTCTTACAACTTTAAATCTTTGGCTGCATTGTTTTCAATTTCGAGCAGTCTAAAATTTTGTTGAGTAGGAATGGGTTAAAGAGAAGTTTGATAGAATATAGATAAAAAAAGATCTGATTATAAAAATACATGTACACATACATATATATAATTTTGAGGACGAAACCACCCAACTTCTTTAGTTCTGTACAATGCGTGAATGTTGACTTGTAATCCGAAAGAAGTCGGGGTTGAGGGTTCGAATCCTAGTCGTGCCGCTGGTTAGGTAGGTTAGTACTTTGGCAAGACTTTGGCAAGACATTTCACGGCCCCAGCCATGTACTGTTGATACCCAGGAAGTACATCAAGAATAAGTGAACTTCGTCGAAATAGAATTGAAAAATTGTTCAAAACGTTGTTAAACCGTATACATACAAAGACAAATCAACAACAACAAAAAAGAAAAACAGTCTACCCCAGTCCCTTGTAATATTTTCCAAGAACTTTTACTCAGTTTGACTTTCGAGGGTTGATACAGTAAGAAAAAGACCTATTTCTATATTTGGAATTTATGCAATTCACAATGATTCTTTTTGACGCACCTCAAGACATAGCAATTTCTTTGTTTTCACATTCTTTTCTACCGGGAATGAAGAAATAGTCTAAACTTTCACAACATTTAAATTGTCGTCTGCAACTCCTTTAAATTTGAACCAGTCTAAATTTTGCTTTTGACTTACAGGCCGGGTGAAATTAATAGTTCAATGCCTCATTTCCGCTTTGGTTTTCTTATTCGAAATGAAAAGATATATACATGTATATTATTATTATCATTTTCACCTAGATTTCGTGCAGTGTAATACGGATAAGCATTGTAATACGGATAAGTGCTCCTTTGAATTCGTTGGAATTGCTCTGTATGGTTGATGGTCCTATAAACCGTTTATTTCACAGTGTTATATGTGACGTCATTATGGCTCATTCGCTGGCAATACAAAAACAGCGAGGTTCTACGACTCGTGATGGATTTTAAAAAAAACAACATATTTACAGTAGTGTGGTTACGCGATAGATCGAAATGCGCAAGTATGGCTCGGTAGCTCTCAAAATTCTGGTTTACTCTTGTAACCAGAACAAACGTGACCGACACGTTTTTCCAAGTTGTCCAATTCAAACTTAGCTAATATGTATACTCACACCTCCCACCGTATTTGTATTAGTTTAAATATCTCGAAAATGTTTTGTGCTGGTTCTTCCATATTAAGCTTACAAATGCAACCGTTTTCAGAGACATAAGTAACTAACCTTGGGGAGGGGGATGAAAGAGGAATAGAGGCTAATCGTGTAACTCACAGACAAGTTGTTTTTCAGCGTATAATTTGTGTTCCTTGCAAGATAACTGAGGCACCACTGCGAAGAATATCCGTAATGCGCCATTTTGAAAACATCGTAAATCTTCGAGTAAATTCATACCTTTCGATTTGCTTGCGGAAGATAGCAAAATGACGTAGCAAATCAATTGGAAAGCCCTTAACGGGGAAATTACGTTGATCGTAGAGTTGTTCCGAATTGTAGGAAATACGTCATAATAGTAATCATAACCGAAAAGTTATGAGGAATCCTGACGTCATGTCGATTCATAAATATCCTACCTTTAATGAGTACAAACAAAATTTCCTGTCACTTAGAGAGCGTCTAAGAATCTGGACCTAGCAATCTTTATTGATCAATCGATAGTTTGATTGAATTAGTTGCCACGTCCACTGACTGCAACAGGAATTTAGACATTAAACGGTGTTTTTTGGCAAAATGT
Organism: Fragum fragum; assembly: GCA_946902895.1. Classification (NCBI taxonomy): domain Eukaryota; kingdom Metazoa; phylum Mollusca; class Bivalvia; order Cardiida; family Cardiidae; genus Fragum; species Fragum fragum. Next base: position 5,591,915 of record OX336372.1, on the reverse strand, counting down.
ATGGCCAGTAACACGTAGAAACAACAACAAAATGTAAACGGCGTAACTACAGTTTGAATAAGCTTTACTTACAATGTTTAATTCGCCAAACCAACAAAACTGTGCAATGAACGGTCGGTTCAAAAGTCGGTCTAAATTATGAAATATAAGAACATGTATGGTACATGTATATGTGATTACAAGACCAAATCTGGTAAAATAAGCTTAACAATAATCGAATCGTGTGAGACATTTGCCCTAGTTTTAGGCATGCTTATCTTTTCAAAGTCTCGTCGGATTAATAGACTAAGGGTCTTATAAAACAGTTTGGAAGCTTAATTCAATGTACAGGTATACGGAACAAAATTACTAAAACTGGAACTACTGTGATAACGTTTCTCGAAAAGGGAGTAAATAGGAAAGTTCTTCATTTGTTTGAAAATAGTGGTAAGTGTACATAACGTCGTTGGGTCCAAGGTTCGACCCCCCTTCGCGGCATAATATCTTTTTCGAAATTTGTTTCCCACCAACGGGTGGACATTCGTAAACTTAAGTTGCATGAACAGCTTGAGTCTCGGAAATGAGTGGTACTGCTGGTGTGAGAAATACCTGGAATCTATAGTTAGGTGCTCCAGCCGCAGCGATAATCATGACTGAAATACTGTTAAAGGTGGCCTAAAACCCTTTCAAACAAACAAGCAAACAAACGTCGTTGGACAAACAAAATGTAATAAATACAGCTTTATTCAAGCAATTTCACGACAGAATTTAAAGTTTATCATAAAAAATCTTTAGTTCTACCTTTACATGTGTTGTGCAAACTGGAAATATAACATTGTGGAAAAAGAAATTATGTCTGTTACTAGCATATTGAAGGGATGTGATAGATTCATTAACACGGATTCATTAAAGAGTTTAGTGCTGATGCTTTAACTCTATGCTAGGTGTATTGCCCAACCCAAACTGTGGGATATCCCCCCCGGACTTTCTTTTGACTTTTCTCTAAATATTCCCTTTTAGGCCTTTGCACAAAATATCGATTTTAAAGGTAGTAGGAATCCTCATTTGTATAATGCACGTTTCAAAAGAATACCAGCCATGTTTGAGCTGAAAGTACAGTGGTCTCAGATGGCTCGAGCACGCACGGGACCGACCAAGTTGCTAGAGTCACCACTGGACTCGAGTAAGCGAAATAGGCTTATACGTAGATTAAAGCGTACTTTTATAACGTATTCTTCATCAAACGCTGCAACCAGGTAAATTACCTCACAAGGAAAAGGTTATCGAATCTCCTACCAATTGTCAGGTTATATCAACTTTCTATCGACGAAATGTCGGGCACCATCTTTTGCAGAATCTTTTTTGTAGTAAAATGTTTTCACCCTCTCTAGTTATTTTTTATTTTATTTTTTTTTACTTAAGGATGTTTGGGTCTGAAATTATTTTTGTTTCATTCATAATTTAATATTTGTTTACTTTGTTAACTCATCCAATTAGTTAAAAACGAACTCGCTATGATTTTTAAAGAATCAAAATATTGGAAGCCTTTAAGGAGAAATATCAGTATTTTCAAAAGTTTGAGCCCCTCCTTACAAAGCTCAGAGGGGCGATCGTGATGTCGATATGTCCTTCGCGTGTGCGTCCAGATATAAATAAAAGTATAGCTTGGAGTATTTATAACATAGCGTCGTTGGGCATGCATATATTCAAGCTGTAGTTATTACATTTTACACGCCTACGACGATATATTCTTCCAAGAAAATGTGATCGGGAGAGACAATTCGGTTTTATATGCGGTCTTGTTCCTTATGATGATATATGAAACTGATATTATAAAACAGGGAAATATCTTCTATTGACCCATTCCCACATAATCCCTCCTTTTTACGCGCCTTAGGAAAAAAGCTTTGAAAACATTGTGGAAAATGAAGAAATTGCTTGTAACAAGCAATTTCTTCATTATCTACAATGTTTTCTATCCAAAAATCCACCAGCTTGAAATTGTCGTCTACAGCTTCTATCAATTTGGAACATTCACAATTCTTATTGTGTGGGAATGGGTTAAACTACGTATTGGACACGAGTCTGTTTTTTTTTTGCATAAAAGTTCCTTTTAAGAACCTACCCAACCTTCCATCAAAATATTTCGATCAGGCGGAAAACAAAAGAGATTATGTGGCTGGGGATTATAAGCACCATATGGAACTTACATTAAAATCTCACAAATCTTCGTCTCTGAAACTATTGGTTGGGATATTATTGATTTGTAGCATTGTTGTCCGACGGGGGCACTTCTCTCAGAATTATGAAAGAAAATTTGAAAGGGTTAAAATGTGGTAGGCCTTCTTATCGGTTGGGGTTCTCAACACAAAATGATACATACACTGAAATGGTAAAAAAGTCTTCTTTGAGAGTGACAATGATCGTACTCATTGAACTCCGACAGGAATTTCCGTATCGATATTAACCCTTCCCACACAATAACGCTTTTAGACCCCCCCCCCCAAAGAAAAAAAAGCAACTTCAGAAAACATTGTGGAAATAAAGAAATTGCTTGTTACAATCAATTTCTTTATCAACCGCAATCTTTTCTACACGAAAGATGAAAAAAAAAATAGTTGGTTGACGACCTAAACGTAGTAACTACAGCTGGAATAGGCTAGAGTTACTAGGTTTGAATCACCTAGCCAACGAAAAGCTTCACATAAATGTCGGCCAATGCCGGAGTTCAAAGTTCACTTTCAGTCTAAATGAATAATTTGATTGGTCGACTTATTCCTTGGTGGGCAGCTGCGGTCCGTCAGCTGCTAGTTTGATATATCTTTTTTTTATGCAAGATTGTTTCTTAAGGGGGACCTCACTCATCAGAAACTACGACCGGGCCTTAACCCATTTCCACGCCTTTGGACGCCACTCAAAAAAAAACAATCGGGTAAACATTGTGTAAAATGAAGAAATTGCTTGTGACAAGCAATTTCTTCATATTACACGATGTTTTCTACCCAGAAAATTTAAGAATTCACAAATTTCATGAGCTTTAAATGTCGTCTGCTAGTCCTTTCAATTTGGACCAGTCTCAACTTTTGCCGTCTGGTAATGGGTTAAACCAAGTTGTTGGGCCTCTATCGACACCATATGGATTTTATCGTGACATGTTAAATAAAGTTATACTTGAACATCTTCTGGAAAACACATTACTTAGATAGAACGTTTTCATATTTCTTCAAAACCAGAGTTTTCCTCTCAGGAAAGAAAACACTCGTTTAAACAATCTATCGTTTATTTGGTTACTTAACCCATTCCAACAAAATCCCCCCTTTTTACGCCCCTCGTGAAAAAAACTTTGGAAAACATTGTGGAAAATGAAGAAATTGCTTGTATCAAGCAATTTCTTCATTATCCACAATCTTTTCTATCCAAAAAAGACGAAAAAATTCAAAATTCAATCAACTTGAAATTGTCGTCTGCAGCTTCTTTCAATTTGGACCAGTCTAAATTTTTGCTGTGTGGGAATGGGTTAAGCAAAGAGGAGCCTTCTTAATATACATAAGCAAAAAGAGGGTATGATTGAAGTTCTCTGAATAAAGTATAGTGTGTTTTCCTTATCGAATTCAATTCGTGTCCCTTAACACTTGTCATGCTGTATAAAGTCCCTTACGGAAACGCATTAAAATCAAAGGGCTGAAAACACTTATGGTACTTGTTGTTCAATAATCAATATTTCTCTTCGAAACAATTTCATAAACAACTCTGACAGGTAATGTACACGCAGGAGGTGTAGACAAAGATCAGACTGCACTTATGTGAAGACTGATCTTTGTCTATACCTCCTGCCAAAACCGGAATATTCCGGGTTCAGCATGACAAGAGTTAAATTTTGAGAACAGATTTTCGGGTTTTTTTAGAAGTTTTGTTCGGGCAAAAATCATATGACTGTTGTTCTGGTCTAACGATCTCCACCGGAATAAAAAAAAAAAAAAAAAAAAGATATGTCTCTAACCTTTTTCTTTCCAAATTTTAAGACTTTTCCGAATTCAAAGTGCTAGCAAGAAAAGTAAGAATAATTCAGACATTCACCATCTTATATGATAGGAAACATTATAGGAAAAGAAGAAATTGCTTTTTAAAGCGATTTCTTCTTTTTCCCAAATGTTTTCTCAAATTTAATTTCAAGGGGTGGTAAAAATCGGGGATTGTATGGGACAGGGTTATACATTTCTCCCCTGAATTTACTAGATAAATTTGATTAATACTGGCTAAATGATATTTTGGCCGAAATCTTAGATTTCTTCAAGAAATTTTGATTGGGCGAGAAATACGGAATTTTACAGGGGTAATCTCGGAACACTTTTGAATAACTTATATATACGACAGTTTGTGTATTACAGAGTCATATTTACCCATTACCAGACAGCAAAATTGTAGACAGGTCAAAAGTGAAAGGAATTGCAGACGACAATATAAAGTTTGTGATTTTTTTTTATTATTATTTTATTCAACTTTCTGGATATAAAACATTGTGTAAAATGAAGATATTGCTTGTTTCAAGCAATTTCTTCATTTTACACAATGTTTTCCCAATTATTTTTCTTAGTGGCGTCCAAAAGCGTCAGTGTGTGGGCATGGATTCACTATCACTGTATTGTCCCAAGCAAAATTTATTGACTTTTTTCATCTGGCACCATGTTCAACTCGTGACCTACGACCTTTTACCTCTTTACTGACCATGCCAAGAAAAGTAAGTACCAAAAGTCCACTTTAAGAAACTGCAGCCAAAAGATCCTATCTAGCTATTTGTCCGTTAACATCTCATTAAAAGTCGGCAGCGAATAGCTAGTTGCCTTCTCGAAATAATTGATTCAATTTTAATTACCTGCAGGGTCGTAAAAGGGCCGTTAACCGAAGTATGGTTCTAAGTCAGGTATGTAGCACTTTCGACTAAGATAATTTCTCTACCATAACCCATCTCAATCCAGGTCTAGCGCGATAAACATTATTATAATGATTGTTACAATATTTGCCTTATTATTACTATTATTATTAGTTTATCTTGATTATCGATGTGGTCTGTAACTAAGCTCAAACAAAAAATATGATAGAGACAGACAGACAGGGATTAGAACTGAGACGAGTTTATTATCTGACTGCACTAATTATGAACCTAATTGACCTCTGCTGAATATGACATTTCTTAAATATTTGTGTCATAGGGCTTTCGGGTGGTCCTTTTCTACAGAACTGTCACAAGAAGTTTTAAATCTGGCCACCCTGCACATTCTGTGTCAATCGTAAGATTTCTTGTGAAATCTTCAAACCAAGGTTGGTTGACTATTTTCACCAAAATACTCATTTGAAAGCTATTGAAATGGTCTACTATACTTCTATTAAAAAGTTCAGAGTTACGTAACATTTTGTCGAATTAAATCAGGGAGACATGAAATTAATAGGACAAAAATTATCAAAGAACTTTTGATACGCAATACACACGCAATCAAAGATGAATTTCATAATCTATCTATTTATGATACATATTCAAATATCCGGAAAAAAACCCGACCCCCTAAAAGAAATATTTCATTAGAACTAGTTCAATGAATGCATTAACTTATTCCTATGCTTAGAATTGATTGAAAGATCAATTTAGTGAAGAATACATAAAATAAGTTTTCATACTGAGGACAAATATAGTACAAGATGGATACTTTTATAGGTTAAGGTGAATGTGAGTTGCTCAAGTTGATAGTTTTAAAATGATGAAAAGCTTCATTTGTTATAAATAATAACGACAGTCCTTCTGTTTCGTCGTTTGGCAACCAACACCTCGTATCCACAGCTTGATCATTGATCGCCCAACGACGATATATGAAAGTGTTGAAAGCAAAGAAATCACGATTGGGCCCGTGTATACAATAGACGAGATATATCTTCTATTATAATATCTATCTTAACCATCATACCAAAGAAGTTTTTTTTTATTCAAATGTAGTTCTGTAGGAATACACAGGTTTAAGATAGAAAATCTAGGGCCATTAGGTTTTGCAAACAATTCTCTTGAGATTCTTCATCCCTCGGGCTAAAAACAAGTAAGTGTCGTAAGTCTGGTACCTGCTTATAATAACCCACCATCTTGTCGTACAAAGGGCAGCGACCGTTCTACTTATCTATATTAGAGAAAAATGTGATCTCGTTATCCCTTCACTCGTACGGATGACAATAGTTTTATTGACCGTTCAGTGGGGCATCGAATATCAGCTCTAATTTCCTAAATCAATTTGTCGTATATAGTTAATGTGAGTCTGCGCGTTGCCTTTCCACCCATTTCCCATGAACGCCAAATAAAGGCTCAGATAATCATGTGCATCCACACCGTCATCCTCATTAGTGAAGGGATATCGAGATAATCTTTTCCTCTAATATTTTAGATATCTTTTAGAAAAGTAGAACGTTCGACGCTATTGGTACGATAAGATGCCGCACCGTCTGACCAGAACCCTTACTATTCGCTTTGTAGATAGCTAATGATTTAAGTTCCTTTAGAAAACCAGCAGTTTTATTCTAGTTACTCAACAATACACCATGGGCCACAAAGAAACTATCTTGTACCATGGGGTGAATTGAGGGCAAGTTTGTATAAATGAACATAGAAAATTCATTTACAGTTACTTTCTTCGGGAAATTTCTGGTTGGAAGTGACTGATATGAAAATAGCCGAACTATTTTAAAAGAAAGACATTTCCCGCTTTTTTTTAATACGATTCAATATACAAGGGTAGTTTAATGAGAAATAGCCAGAAAACAGGGATTGGTCATAGATGAACAAAGAAATTTCATTTACAATTACTTTCTTCGTGAAATTTCTGGTTGGAAGTGACTGGTATGAAAATAGCCGAAATATTTTCTTTGAACGAGCACACTTTAAAGAAAAACATTTCCGATTTTTTTTTTCTTTTCCTTTTTTTAATATTAATATTTTCAATAGGATTCAATAACAAAGGTAAATTAATGAGAAATCGCCAGAAAACATAGATTGGTCTATCGCATAAATCAGTTTTTGAGAAAATGCATTAAGTTTTCGTCATGTTGGTTAAAGAGGATATGTTCTAGCTACAAACTAGCCTGTCTTCCAGGCTGTAAGTAAGTGCTTAGGTTTGAAAGTAACTAAGATACATGAATCGTGCAAATACATTTCATTCCTTTAAATTACCCCCCTTACGTCTCACAAACTGATCAGCAAAACAGAAAAAGATAACAGCTAGAGAAAAGAAACTTTTCAACTAAAATATAAGTATCAGTGAGACGGGGAGCGGGTCTAGCTACAATCCTTCATCATCATTTCTAGGTATTGACTTTTCCCAAAATAAATGCTAACACTTTCTTATAAATCATTTGTTGTCACTTCCATTTGATAAATCACTTAAGATGGTAAGACAAAGTATTGTAATTATCATTTTATTTAAATTTATTACGCTTTGTTATGTATTGCATGTTATTGTACTAATTTGTACAGTTGCTTGTCTGCAGATCAATTCTAAAGTGTTAAGAACGCAATAAAGGTGGAACAAATGTGGAGCACTTAAATCCGATTTGCCATGAAAACCCAATGCGCCATCTGTGACGACACGGCTAAAAAGATTGCTATTTTCTGATTATGTACATCTATTACATGTGCAAACAGAGATATTTTTGTAGAACTTATGGAAAGAAAACAACAAAAGAAACATGCTACTCTTCACTTTCCAAGTTATTCGTTTCAACGAAAGAGATAGAGAGAGAGAGAGAGAGAGAAGAGAGAGAGAGAGAGAGAGAGAGAGAGAGAGAGAGAGAGAGAGAGAGAGAGAGAGAGAGAGTATTTTGTGACATTTATTTAAGTCGTATGTTGTATTTCTATAAAGAATATATAATTCAATGGCAAGTATCTTGATTTTTCTGTTAAGACAGATAAACATACAGATAGACAGACTAAAAAGGTTAATATATAGAGAAAACGAGAATATTTAGTTTTGCGATCAAGGAATGTTACCATAGAAACTCATCTTGGACTGGCACTTTACACTGATATACACAAAAATAATGACCATTAATTACCAATTTTCCAGGCAGCTGGAAGTTGGAGCATTCACAGAGAATGACTGGGGTATGGGGATATAGTGGAACCTAGAGAAAATGTGTTTGGGTTTCAAGCTCTTATTTCAGTAATGAACAAGTACGACACATATTGTGAATTTTGCGATATTGCGAATGTATCATTCATAAATATAGTACTTCAAACTATAACCATCCGGGGTGCAATTCTTTTACTAAATAGTTATCATCCTACCTTTGAAAGATGATGGGACATATAATAAATCAGGGTTAAAGAAGACAACCATCAGCCGTCATAGTTCGCTCAGTCTGATCAGATCGTAAACTTTCGCAACTACTTTTCTCCCGTGACGATTCAGACATCTCTATATTTTCTTATAATGAAGTCCAAATGTAAAATGAGTTCGTGAGGTTTAACAACAACAACAGCAATTAAAGAAAACACGGCAAAAGTTAAATGTTTTCACCTCCGGTCGGTCTGCGCAGGGAGATCATACACGAAACTTCAAATTCGTCGTGAGTCCTGAGATCCGCCGCCGGCAAATTTATGCTGGTTTGATGAATTTTGAAGACAAAAATGGATAATCTCGCAAACAGTTTCCATCGCATTAAGAGGTACTGTGCGGAGTGAACAGGCTAACCAGGATCGAGACTTCTCCCTATCGCCTAATTACAATTGTAATTACAATTGTAGATTGGTTATTCTACCTTGATATACACTCAATTTTGAAATACCACCTTTGTGGATGGTTTGTGCTGGATCCGATCTATTTTTCTAACCGTCTGTCTGTCTCTCTCACTGTGTCTCAGAGCAGCTGTAGTTACATTGTTAAGTTGGCTGAAGATGATATATTCTATATTACGATTTTAACTTGGTCAAAGAGGATACATGCTAGTTAAAATGCAGATTAAACAGATTCAAGGACATCCATGCGGAAAAAGTTATGCTTGTACATGGTTAGGAAAGAAATGTGTAAATATCTCCACTAGCTTGGTAATCAAAGAATGCTACCATAGAGCCCCGTTACCATGGAAACACCTCTAAGACTGTCCCATTGCACTGGCATACGCTAAACTAATGAGTGTCTGACCATTAAATACCCATTTTCTAGGCACCTGGAAGTTGGGGCAATGTACATTGATAATCAAACTGAGTAAAATTTGAAGAAATCTGTTTCGTTTTCATGCTCTTATGTATATCATGAACGAGTATAACATAAATTACTTCCCATCATAACAACCCGATTAGTATAAAATCCAAGTAACTTTTAGTTTGGCCCGAATATTTAATGCCTATTTGCCGTTCAGCATATTTCATGTTCAAAGTTTTTGAATTCAAAATTAAGCTTGTAGATACTTTTTTTTATCTAATGCTGGGATAAGACGTTAAAATATGAAGCATTTTTCAAATTATTCCGTTCGAGCCATAATGTCACCGGGGCTTTAAAAGATTGGGGGACGAAAAAAAAGCATGGATAAAAAGACAATTATTTTTCTTAGATAAAACTTTCACTGCTTCGAAAATTTCCCGCTGCTTCTAGGATCGAACCAGAACAAAGTGTGGTCGTCCTCAAACGATTAATATTATAAGTTTTTTTCTTTGTTTTTTTTCTGTCTGCCTCTTTATCTCTCTCTCCCTATCTATCTATCTATCTATCTATCTATCTATCTATCTATCTATCTATCTATCTATCTATCTATCTATCTCTCCCTCTCTCTCTCTCTCCCCCCCTCTCTCTCTCTCTATCTCTCTCTCTCTCTCTCTCTCTCTCTCTCTCTCTCTCTCTCTCTCTCTCTCTCCTCTCTCTATCTCTGATTTGGAAGTGAGTTTCCCTACGATAGTTCAAAGCTATATTAAGCCCCGTCACAAACACATACTCTCAGCCTGCTCTCTCTTACACCATATCCACTTCTTCTTTTTTGACCACGTCCACAGGGCAGTGTTAGCGCGTATGACTCCTAGTCAAGGGGTCCCGGGTTCGATCCCTGGTCGCGGCGAATATCCTTTCCGACATTAGTCTCCCATCAATGGTTGATTGATCGTAAACCTAAATGGGATGATCAGCTGGAGGCTCAGAAAGGATTTAGTATTAGTACTGGTGTGAGAAATATCAGGAATCTATGGTTAGGTGCTTCAGCCGCCTCGACATGGCTGAAATACTATCAAAATTGGCGTTAACCCCCCCCCCCCCCCAACAACAATGATAATAACTTTCTCTGAGGCATTTCATCTCTCATGGCCGATATTCATCATTAAATGATTGGACGATTACACCAAAGAACTACAACCGGAAATTGTTGGAAATAGTTTTTTAATTAAAAGGATTTTAGTTTGAGATAAAAATAAGAACGCGAACTATCTCTACACTCTGTGCATACAAAACCAGATGCTTTAGACATTAGAATTTAATGATCGTACAAACATACATCACTATCAAAATGACAGTCGTATTTGAGTTACCATGGGAACCAACTATGCTGTCCGAAATAACTAGGTCCCTTCTCGATTCTTTCTCAATGTAAACATCTTCAAGTGATCGCCTGTCTTAGTCGACATATCGAGATGGTTATTCTTACATGATATATTCATGTACTGCCTACAACTTCTTTCAATGACATCTGGTAAAGGGTTAAAAGAGGCATGGAAAACCAATTCAGTACAAGGAGGGTTGTAAAGTGACGGACCACGTCTGACAATCAAATATGGATTACCGATAAAATCGTCCATTTATGCCGGGTGTGAACTTTGCTTTTATGTTGGGTTGACGACCTAAACGTTTTAACTACAGTACATTCAACCCGCAGATACGACTTTAAGATCTTCATCCAAAATGTTGCCTGTTCACAATTCATGTCCAAGACAACATATCTTACAAGGTAACGCACTTAAAATAGCCTTCCTTGCATTATGACTACGATTTAAATTATATGTTGGCCCAACATGTTCACAAACTATTATTCTTTAGCTATTATCTCTCTGTTTTGTCTGATTTTGTCAATTCGCTCATCTACCTAACTGCGAAGACAATCAAACAATATTGATTTCAGTTAAAAGTAAGGTGATTTTGAATCACAATTAGGAAGTAGATATACATATATAGCTTGCCCGTGAACTATAACTAGGCCTCGAAACCTTCCACAAGCCAATCATAATTGTTTCCTTTTCAAAATTGAATGTATATCAAGGTAGAATGTCCTTTCTATGACTGAAATATTGAAAAGAGAAAAGTCTGCACTATGGTCAGCCTGCGTAACCAGAATAGTAAGTCAGAAAACGAACGAAACTTTTTGCTCTTCCGAGATGATCCGTTTTTGTGATCCGCCAAACTGACATATCGGGACTTCGCTCTTTAAACGTCGTCCATGGTCACACTGCACGGGCTTTCCGGCATCAAAAATTTATATTTTTTACCAAGTTTTTCCACCTACCTGACTATGCAGACTATGCTTTCAGTTTGTATTGCATTTCCTCTTTCACGTGCGCAAGACCAAACTTTTTTCTTCTTATTATTATCTTTATTTTCAAAATAGAATAAATAAAGTGCAAAGTGTTCAGTTGTCCCGTAATTTCAGATAATATGGAGAAATGTGAATCGTTCCGGAAAAAAAAGATACAAGAAATGAGTTGCTAAATGTTCCGATCTGATCAGACTGTGCCAACTATAAAGGTTGACCGTGGTCGAATCTTTGTTCTTTTTTCAGATTCTATGTTGATCGCTAATCCTACCTCTATTTAAGATCTGGATCTCGGAGCTTATGCAGCCCATTTCACCTCCAATGAGTTCTTTTCTTCATGCACAAGTATACAGTTACTTTTTTGTCAAGGAGGATATGATATTGTCAGAATGCGACCAAAATATAGTAAACACAGGTTGAATAAAAGCTGTATTTGCGACATTTTGGTTGCACAACTGCGATATTTGATACACTTTTTAATAGATTCAATCGGAATTAATAAGATCCATCCTTACTATAAATATACCAAGACCAAAAAGTATGAACTACAATTTGAATTTGACTATTTGAGTGTTACGGGGAACCAGTTAATTAGCAACTCACACTTCTCCATCTCCTTTTGGACTCATTTTAAACATCCTATTAAGTAAAGCCACTATTTACACAGAACTTTCAAATTGTCAAATAGCCCGCCATGTACAATTACAAACAATTATTAATTTACCATTGAGTATAAATAAATATATTACATTCTTATTTATTCATTTTCCTCATGAATTTCAGACGATATGTTTTACTTTTATTATCATTTTTATTTTACGTTGGCTCAAAATCGGTGATTAAGCCATTGGCATTTTTTTAGATAGAAAAAAACTCGTTTTTATCTAACATTCATTCCATATCCATTTGGCGGGCTGATGAAACCGCGTAACTACAGCTGAGCAGAAATAGGATAAGAATTTAACCTATTATTTTACATCGAGTGGGAAACAAGCTTTTCAAGCCTCGATTCTGCTTCCTGGAGAAACAGCAGTACCCGCACCATTTATGTGGGCAAATAACAGACTTAATGTCGACAGATGCTCAAAAGAATCGAACTCTGGACCTTTTGATCGTGAAGCCAATACTTTACCTCTTAACCACGCGTTAAAATTCCCCTTAGTTAAAACGTTTCGGAGGCTCGTTGACCGTTGGTTTACTAAATAACTCCCTTTTTTCTGATCATGTTTATGTTTTATCATTGGTCCGACTTTGAAAAAAAGTATAAGTAATGTCGGCATACATATTCCAATCATTAGCTGAAAAATAATTCTGATAAAAAAAGAAAAAAATGTGATTTATGATGTCGTTAATTATTATGTAAAACAGTCAAAGTTCTGCGAGGCTTAATTCACTCCCACACAATCCCGCCTTTTTACACCCGTGAAAAATTAAATTTAGGAAAAATGTGAAAAAGGAGAATTTGCTGTAATCAGGCGATTTCTCCTTCTTTCACAATATTTGTACGGTGTTTATCCCCTTCTTTGCAGCTCCAAAACAATTTGAATTTATATATGTTGCTTCTTTCAATTTATATATATCGGTCCAAACTTTTGTCGTCTGGTAATTGGTTAATCCAGGTCATAATTGTTTGAGAATTACAGATGAAAACGGAATCATCAATCGATTAAAACTACAGACGGCATATTTCTTTCCCTTTATTGAGGTGGTCGTCTACTGACCGTTAATTAAAAGTTAATGTGTGTCTGGTTTATTTCACATTGACTGGCCGCTGCAAGAAAGGTGTATCGATAACGCCAAGTCCGTTAGCCAATGCAAACTTAAGGTGGAGGAGATTTCTTCGCATGCTGTAAATTATTCATAATCATTACCCTGGCTGTATTAATGATCTGAAATATATTGCTAAAAAAGATTGCCTATTGTCTGGCATCAAGTATTGCTTTTGACCTTGACGTTTGACCATCTACGTGAAATGTCTCAAAAACACAAACAGTGAATGTTTTACCGTCTGGAATGTTCAATCTTTGACCTTGACCTTTGAAGGGCTTATTCGGATCGATAATTCTAACTCATCAATGCCAAAGCTGTTTTGTGAAAGGAAAGAGTAAAAAAGGGTTGTCTTTCCTCGGGTTTTAAGATAAGACTTCGACATCTTTTTGAAATTTTAAAGTTTTAGGTTTAAGGCTGTATTTTTACCAAAAGTATTGTTGATATGGATATAAGTGATGGCGATAAATGCTTTGTCTGCAATCAATTTACGCCATCTGAGGTCACGATGCAGTCTGTCCGTTACAATTAACAAATGAGTTAACCCTTTCCCTTTTTTTCTAATTTTAGTTGTCCAAATTGAAACAGTTTGCAGACGACGATGGAAATTGGATGCAATTTCAAATGAAACCACCCTGTTTGGTAGTTCTCGTGTGAAAAGAAGAAATTGCTTGTTACATGCAACTTCTCCTTTTTTCAACAATGTTTTCTTCTTCGTAAAATCATTGAGATTTAATTCCAGGTTTGTACAGGAAATGGTAAGTGGTGCGATGAACATGGATGTCAACACTGGACACGTTTAAAATTGTGGACTGACCCAGTGTATCTGTTATAAAAAGGGGTGACACTTTTTTCGGCTGAAGAAATATTCTCTTCGTGCTTTTCATCACACTTCATTTCTGTTTTAAATGATTGAATAACAATAACTTTTTGTCCACATCATGTTCTATTGCCAGAAACCGTTTTTTCAATTTGTTTGGCCTTATAAAAAAAATCTTATGTGACGTACGTTATCAATATCTACGATGACATCAGGAACTTAGGATATTCAAGATGGGTGCAAATTTAAGCTATCTTTGCCACTCTGATTGTGACTTTAATAATTTGTGGATTTTATATCGGTAATCTAGTATTAAACAGAAGAAGAAAATTACTAACTGGTAAGATTCTCGTAAATTTTCCTCACGATTTTAAGCCAGCGAACTTTAGATAAGAATATTACAACGTCCTTTATAGGCTCCGGCTGATTCTATTATTCCACCAAATATCATGACGATATTTCGAGCCGGGGACTTTTTTTATGGAATGCCTCGAAGACGTAAGTGATGATAGCCCTCGAGACTCGGAGAGAGGGTGCGCACGTGTATGTGTGTGTGTTGAAACCTTAGGCAGGTTTCCTGTATCAGATATTACCACGTTAGTGTTGTAAACGCATTCGGTGAACATACTGTTCGGGTTAGGGGATTCACGGAGTTTTATTACTTCCCTTTAAAAATACGTTGGAAGTGTGCATCTAAAGATTTAAGTCGTTATCTTATATTCAATTAAATATTATTTTCCTTGTTTTATATACATACAATTGAAAGTAATTGTATAATCTATATAAATATTTTTGTAAGTATCTTTACGACCCCTTAGAAATTGCAAATAAAACTTAATATGAAAACGGTTAATCACGCATTTGTGGTACGGACATTGGATGATCACAAATATAAATTCGCTCACCTGAGTTAAGATACTTAGGATATAATTCTGGATCGCCATCAGGCGAAACACATGCACTGTAATCAATCACCACAGCTACATTTCTCTGCAATCACAGCATACTTGCCTTCGCCCTCTCTTTTTAAGATGTTTAAGGGAGTACCATTGTAAAGCATGAATCTGTCATAACACGTTGGGGCGAAAATCATCCGCGCTTAACCCTTTCCCGTTTTTTTTTTTTAAATTTTAGACCGGTCCAAATTGAAGGAAGTTGCAGACGACAATGAAAATTGGATGCAATTTAAAATCAAACCATCCTGTGTGGTAGAAAATATTGTGGGAAAAGAAGAAATTGCTTATTGCAAGCAATTTCTTCTTTTTCCACAATGTTTTCTCTAGTATAAAATCAAAAAGACGTAAAATCCCGTGTTTGAAGAGGAAAGGGTTAAAACTTATGCAGTTGGACCTTTCGTGTGGACCCATTACCCATTTCCTGTACAAAATCAACGGTTTTACAGAGAAAATTTAAAGTGTATTTTATTTGAAAGATGACCATTCAGCGGGGTTGAAAATATTGTAAAAAAAAAGAAGAAAAAGCTTGTCACAAACAATTTCTTCGTTTTTACATTATTTTGTCAATTATCAAATGAAAGGGGCGTAAAAACCAGGAATTGGACAGGAAAGGGTTAAGTTGTAGCTGTTAACATGTGATATTTTGATGCCTACGTTTTTTTTCGAATTCCTTTATTTTTGTGTGAAAAGGAAAAGACCCGTAACCACCATTTGAAATGATAAAGCGCCCATTGGAGCTGCTATTTGGTCGTTCATAGACTATTTTTTGTCGTTGAATTAGCACACTGTCGCAATTGTGATCAGCGCATGAAATGGGGAAAATGCATCGTCTGACTCGGAAAGTCGGAATGTGATCCATCCGCGCTTTTGAGCATATGATTCTAATATTCACATTGACCACCGAAGTTTAAGTATTTTTCTTGATATGTTTCTGTGTCTTTAAGCTCTGTGTCCAGGGATAAATAAACGTATAGGAAGTTTCTGACATTTGACGCATAAGCAAGCCCCTGTGAACTTGATGCAATTGAAGGCCATTCGATCTGTGACTTTAGGCGTGAATTCAGTCCTATAGGTCCGGCCATATCGAGAGCTTAGAGCAAAAACATAGTATGGCTCTATACAATGTATAGAGCCATACTATGTTTTTGCTCTAAGCCATCGGTATATAGTAACCGGCCAAACTTACGAATTATATAAACTCGATAAGAAACTGGTACTTAATATTTTGATAGTACATGTCCATAATGTTTACATATGTATGAAATTGATCCGTAGATAATCGCTTATCACAAAACTCACGTTATTAGGATTTGCAACAAGGAACAAAGAGGACGGGTCTTCTAGCCCTCGCCAACAGATTATCAGAAAGAGATCTACGATATCGCAGCTATAGTCTAGTGACTTAGTAATTATTTCTTTCTTGAATTCCCACAGTCACAACTAATGAAGTATTCGAAGTGTTTCATATTCTATAAGTCCAAAAAGTTACAAATGAATGTCTGTACTCAAGATAATGTGGGGCTACTTTTTAATTGCTATTTATTTTAGATCACAATGGCGAGGCTACCTTTTATTCTCACAATACTGTTGGCCACTTCGCCCGGTCTACATGGTCGACAACCTGCTTGTGATTTGTTATGTCAATATTCCTTCTTGATCGAGAAACAAACTGCCGCTTTCTGTGGATGTCCACACTCGGGTACATGTACGTATATTCCTTATATCGAAGTCAAAGAGACTCTCCGAAACACTTCGAGTCACCCATACATGATAAAATCAGATCTGCATATGTTAGGAGTAAAATCAAACCGTACAACGAGATTTCAATCTCGATGTTATGGGCATTTCTAAATGTAGTGGACAAAAAAACATTTATCATCACAAGGATATATTAGGCTCTTCAACATATTTCCACGTTTTTGGCAAAAAACTTTACGTGATTGAAAATTGACGCCAGATTTTTAAAGAAATCGTGAAGACTCTACACCTACCTTTGAATTATCCATATTTATGCGGACTGTATACGATGACCTTTTCTGTACACCTTAGCCCAATAACGCTCTTTGACTAGAAATGGACATTCCGTTAATTTGATCTCTTTTCCTCAGATTCTAACACAACCATTGACCCATGTTAATTAATTTTCTTGGAAAAAATGAAGAAATTTAACCCTTGCATGCTGAACCCCGGAATATTCCTGTTTTGGCAAGAGATCGAGTGCAGTCTGATCCTTGTCTAGACCTCCCGCTTGTCCCTTTAAAACCAGCATTGCTTATACCATTTATTTTCCAAAAAGATTGCCAACCTAAAATTAGTGCTTTCTTTGCTGTCAGTCCTTTGAATTTAACACACTTTTGTGGGTGTGCAGTCTGATCTTAGTCTAGACCTACTGTTTGTCCCTTTAAAACCAGCATTGCTTATACCATTTAATTTTCCCAAAAGATTGCCAACCTAAAATTAGTGCTTTATGTGTTGTCAGTCCTTTGAATTTAACACACTTTTATGGAAAATTTTATTCAGCATAACAAGGGTTAAGAGATATCTATTATTCGCCTCGACATTGCTACAATCAAATGTTAATGAATGTTTGGTCACAACAACTATAAAAGCCCTCAACTAACGTTGGTTCTGCAGACGAAGTCTACGCACTTTCCGTTGTCAAAGCATCACGTAATCCCATGTGCCAATATTCAATCAGAGTCAGTATTCTTTCTTTGAATGAATAAATGGTCTTTAATTTAACCCTTTCCCGTTTTTCAAAATTTTGGACTGGTCTAATATGAAGGAAGTTGCAGACGACAATTAAAATTGAGAGTAATATGAAAAGTACCCAACCTACAGGGTAGAAAATATTGTGGGAAAAAAGAAATTACTTGTTATAAGTAATTTCCTTTTTTCCTCAATATTTTCTCAATTATAATGATCACAGGAACGTAAAAACAAGGAATTGTGTAGGAAAGTGTTAAGGTTAACCTCTTCATTGTTGCAATTTTCTGAAAGGAGCTATATTGAACATGTTATATTGGTCGTCTATGGAGAATGTAACAGTTCCCTGTTACCTACAGTTTGTTGCTATTTAACTGCAATTAACTTGCAAAAGGTGGATTCAGCATTAGGAAAAGAACCCTCTGGAACTTAGAAGCAGACTTATTTAACCCATTCACAAACAACACAATTTTAGACTGGTCCAAATTAAAAGCAGTCGCAGACGAAAATTTCAACTTAATGGAATTTAAGACGTCTCTGCCATTTCGGGTAGAAAGTAATGTGAAAAACGTAGAAATTTCTTTAGACAAGCAATTTCTTCGTTTCCCTCATTGTTTACAGAAACTCTTTTCCTTTGGAGCATAAAAATGCGGAATAGTGTGGGTATTAGCTAACAAAACAATAAACTGATTTTTTTTATCATTTTATGTACTATTCACAGTTGTTAATTCACGCCAAGACACGACACCAGCCAGTATAAGTCTATCGGGGTCTACAATATCATTGTGTGACTATTTATGTTCGATACAAGAGGGAGGTTCGGCTTGTGACTGTTCGGCATCTATAGTACCTGGAAAATGAATAAAACTTTATACTACCAAATAGACAGTGTTTTTTATGTATAACGTTGTCAAGTTAACCCATTTCCACTTAATCCCGCATTTTGACGCCCACAGTGAAAAAAGTTTTCAAAAATTTGTGGACACTGAAGATATTGCTTGCAACAAAAAAATAAAAAACTTAGATTTTCTTAATTCGATCTGCTAGAAAGTGTCGTCTGCAACTTCTTTCAATTTGAACAAGTCTAAATGTTTGTCGTGTGGTAATGGGCTAAAAAAATTCTCACCAGCCTACCTGTCCACAGATCAAAGGTAAATTCATTTGCAGAGGAAAACTGCATTAACCCATTACCAGACGGCAACAATTATGAATTATCGAATCTGAAATACGTTGCAGACGACAATTTGGAGTTTTAGACATTTTAGATTTGTTTCATCATTCTGGGTAGAAAGCATGTTTACCCAAATGTTTCTAAACGCGTCGTTGTGTTGGAATGTGTGAACTAAATTTTGAACCACAGAAACTTGAAGGCTTCGCAGAAAATCACAGAAACTAACATTGAATTGTCAGCGTCCGATAAAAAAGCATTATAACTACAGCTTGAATTAGCGATAGTTACGTGGTATTTTCTCCTATTGAAACGGTGATTTTATTTTGTTAAAAATGGCGAAATCTAAATATTATAAAAGCTACGGTAAAAGAATTTCATTTGGAATGATCGAGAGGTAATAACAATAAATATAAATGTAATAACAGTACAACTTGTTTTAACCCTTTCCCGTTTAATTCTTTGATTTTAGTTATTTGATTTGTGAGTTAATAATTGAGAAAACATTGTAGAAAAAGAAGAATTGCTTGTAACAAGCAATTTATTCTTTTTCCACAATATTTTCTACCCTACTAAACGGTTATTCCTAAATTTAAAGCCATTTTAGATTTTCGTCTACAAAACCTTTGAATTTGGACAGGTCTAGAGTGTAGCAAAACAGAAAAGGATAAGTGATCTCTCAAGGCGAAGCCAAAATTTGGCCATCAAAGAGAATGGTCGCTTTATACATTTTGTTAGTGTGTAATTGAATTGTAATGGATCGATTACTGTGCTAACACACAAAATATATTTCAGAATTTTCAATCTTTCCTATGTTGTTCGAACTCATGAGTTCTAATGACATAGGATTTGGTTACAAGTACGGTTTTTTAACCCATTACCATTCGTCAAAATTTTAGACTGGTCCAAATTGAGAGGAGCTGCAGACAACAATTTAAAATTTATGGAATTTTAGAATTTTTCATATTTTTGTATGGAAAACATTATGGCAAATGAAGAAATTGATTGTAACAAGCAATTTCTTCGTTTTCCACACTGTTTTCCCAATGGTTTTCCTTGAGGGACGCCCAAAAGCGTCACTGAATGGGAATGGATTAAGCAAACTTACATACTTTTCAAAAGCTTATGCTTTTTGGAAGGGGCTTTTGGATTAAAGTCGCTTTATCAAAGTGTCCGGTTAACCCACTACTTTACATTCGTTTAAGACTAGTTCAAATTCAAAGAAGTTGCAGATGTCTATTTCACAGGTAATGGAATGTTGAAAGTCCTTCTGTTTTTTGGGGGTAGAAAACACTGTGGATAATGAAGAAATGGCTTGTGACAAGCACTTTTTTATTCCCAGAATTTTCTAATGGGGGCGTCAAAAAGCTGGATAGCATGGGGAAAGGGTTAATAGAGAAATTGTCGCTTCACAAGATTTGACTGTACTGTATACGATAACAACAACAACAACAAAAACATGGCTGTCATAATTCTAAGCAATCACCAACCAATGTTATGTCAATCGCACCAACTACTAAAGGCAGAGTTAGTCTAGAACAACACCTGTAAGTGAAATACGAGCATATATAGCCTCGCCGAAAAGAAATGTCACCAGTAGTCAGCCCGATTAGCTCAGTTGGTAGAGCACTTGACTTCAAACCTCAAGATCACGGGGTCGAGCCCTGGGCTGACCATATCAATTAACTAACTAATTGTCTTTCGGATGAGACGTTAAACCGAGGCCCTGTGTGACGATGCTATCCATCGAGCACGTTAAAGAACCAAGCGAGGCTCACAATAGTTTCGTCCTGTATCCTTGCACTATCCCCCGTAACAACTAACCGTCTTCTGGGGGCGTCGCTCATATGGGCATGTGCTACGGTAGCGACGATAAATAAACGGAAATACACACATGTAACCAGTATTTAAAAAGGTTGTTAAGGAGAAACTTCGAGAGAAAAGGGAAACCTTTTTGAACCTATAGCCCCGGTCAGTCGAAATAGGAATCATAGTGTAAACTTAAGGTTTAAATGAATTTTATCAAATTTGAATATCACCTCATCTTTTGTGACTTATTCGTTTATAAACAACAACCTATGAAAAATTTGTCTCTTCCTCGTCATGCAAAGATGTAAGGCTCACATTGCCCCGAATATACAAAACTAATCTACTATATCACATCAATAGGTTGAATTTGTTAATTCTGTATAATCCAAGACGTGTTTTGACCTCGACCTCTAACACATGCTGGCCGCCGTCATAGCGCAGTTGGTAGCCCGTCAGACTCCTAATCTTCAATACTGGGATATCATGGGTTCGATCCCCTGCGGTGGCACATATTCTTTCCGACATATCATTTATGTCTCTCACCAATGGGTAGATAATCGTAAACCTAAATTGGATAGCAGCTGGAGGCTAGGAAAGGTTGTAGTGGTCGTTGCAACGCCATGAATAGCCCCACAAAGAATAACATGAACTCACAAAAACTAATAAAAGATCGTGATCTACAGACAATTGGTCTTGATGGTTTGCAGTTTGAAACTTTAAGATAAATTTCGAAATCTATAGGAGATACACTGTTACCGGGTCTATTTAACCCATTACAACGCAGCATAATTTAGAGTGGTCCAAATAAATGAAATCGTAGACAACAATTTTAATTTGATGGAACTTATAAAAAAATCTTTTTGGGTAGGAAACATTGTGGACAATGAAGAAATTGCTTGTCACAAGCAATTTCTTCATTGTTTCACATTGTTTTCCAAAGTTTTTTTTGGGGTGGGGGGGGGTGTCGTGCAAAAACGTGTGTGAGAATAGATTAACGTGTTCACACACATACATATGCACTGTGTTAATTCAGCGGGTTCGGAAAATGTTACGACGTAGAAAGTAATTCAACCCTATTCTCCGTCATGCCTAGTTATTTATTGAACCTAATCATATAAATGTCATTTAAACGTGAGAAGGGGATTCCCGCAGACACGTGAGTACATAAAGGTCAAACCCTTGTAGGTCACAAAATTTAACCCTTCATTGTTTTGCAAAATGTAAGACTTGTCCGAATTCAAAGGTTTTGCAGACGACAATTTAAAGTTGATTTTATTTGAAAAATAATCATTTAGTAGTGTAGAAAATATTGTTCAAAAAGATGAAATTGATCGTTACAGCAATTTCCCCTTTTTCCACAATATTTTCTCAAGTATAAAACCACAGGGATGTAGAATACAGGAATTGAACAGGAAAGTGTTAACACATTATAATCACAATATTCAATAAAAAAATGAAATAATAATAAAGACAAAAACAACCAGAGGGATGTAAAAAACAGGAATTGAACAGGAGAGTGTTAGCACATTATAATCACGATATTCAATAAGAAAAATAAAATAATAATAAAAACAAAAAAATATAACGACCTTTACCAACAGATATAGCTTACTTCATCGAACACACTGAATTGATTGATTGAATTGGGTTTAACGTCGCTTTTAAGAGTATTTCAGTTATATCGCGGAGGCTTGAGCTACTAACAATGGATTCCTGGTATTTTTCACACCAGTACTACCACTACATCCTGTCCTAGCCTCGAGCTGCTGTTCCACTTACGATTTACGATTATCCACCCATTGGTGAGAGACAAATGTCGGAAAGAATATTTGCCACAGCCGGGGATCGAACCCATGACGGCATTTATTACGACATAAACGCACTACACATTTAGATGAAATTGAATGCAAAATCAACAATTACCAAACTTTAGATCCAAAATATACACATTCATAGACAGTAAATAAAATATGTCAACACGAAACAAGCGTTATTTTGCTTTCTATGTCTGGTGTCGAAAGTTTTTTTCGAATTAGCCAATTACCAGACGGTACAATTTTACACTGGTCCGAATTTTAAAAAAAAAGTTGCAGGTGATTTTTTTTGTTTGTTGGTAGAATTTTAAAAATCTTAGTCATCTGTTGGCAGAAAACATTGTGGTAAAAGAAGAAATTGCTATTAGCAAGCAATTTCTTCATTTTCGTCAATGTTTTCCATAGCATTATTTTCTTTGAGCGTCTGCTGAAAAACGGCATTATATGGGAATGGGTTAACCCATTCCAACTCAAGCCCTCTTTTTACGCCCCGCAATTCAAGAGCTTTGGAAAACATTGTGGAAAATGAAGAAATTGCTTGTATCAAGCAATCTCTTCATTATCCACAATGTTTTCTACCCCAAACGACGAAAAAAATTAAAATTACATCAACTTGAAATTGTCGTCTGCAGCTCCTTTCAATTTGGACTGGTCTAAAATTTTGTTGTGTGGGAATGGGTTAAAGAATCACACCTAAGACAATTACAACAACAAACAAACAAAAACGACACCAAGTAAAAACTATGGAAGCACAACATTTTTAAAAGGTTTAATTTGAAACTAGTTTGTTTGTTTGTTTAACCCATTCCCACTAGGCAAAATTTTAGACTGGTCCAAATTTGAAGACAATTTCAAGTTGATGAAATCTGATTTTTTTTTCATCTTTTTGGATAGAAAACATTGTGGATAATGAAGAAATTGCTTGATACAAGCAATTTCTTCATTTTCCACAATGTTTTCCAAGGCTTTATTCTTGGTATGCGTTAAAAGGAGGGATTGAGTGGGAATGGGTTAAATTGGGTTTAACGCTGCTCTTAACAATTCTACAGTCATATCGTGGCGACTGTAGCACCTAACAATGGTTTCCTGGTGTATCTCGCACCAAGAGTACCATTACATAATTTCCTAGCCTCCAGCTTCTATCCCACATAGATTTAAGATTATCCACCCATTGGTGAGAGATAAAATGTCGAAAAGGATATGTGGCGCCGCCGGGGATCGAACCCGTGACATCCAATGATATTAGAAACTATCAACCATAAAGTTGAACATGTACGTCTTTGTGGATCGCCTTGATGGTCAATATGTAACCTATGTTGTCAAAAATTAGAAAGTACGGTACCATCACGTCTCTCTCTCTCTCTCTCTCTCTCTCTCTCTCTCTCTCTCTCTCTCTCTCTCTCTCTCTCTCTCTCTCTCTCTCTCTCTCTCTCTCTCTCTCTCTCTCTCATTAAATCTAATATTGTTCAATACCATAATAATACCATGTTGTCCTCTATTATCATGTTGGCATCTTTTATGTTATATGTATGTGCTGAGCTCATTTGTGTGTCTAGTGCACATTGAGCAGTTTATTTGTATAAAACTTGTAAAACTTGTAAAACTTGTCAAAACTGTCAACCACGTTTCTTTTGGTGTCTATGTGAAGCATTTTAAATTCCTTTCAACTGGAATAAAACTCTGTTGAAAGTAGCGTCAAACCCCAATCAATCAATCAGTATTTCATCGCAAGACACGATTGATCCGATGAAACAATGACCTACACTCCTCTATAGGATGTCAAGGAAATATTCTAAATCATAATAAATACATGGTCCTTGAAAATAGATTTGTATGCAATTTATCGAGAGAATGCATAAGCGCGTAAAAACACTTGGCCCTCACGCTTTTAAAAATTTTATAAAAAGTGTCTAAAATTTTCAGATTTACAATACTTGTCATGAATTACCGTCACTATTTTTCTCGTGGGTGATGGTTTGTCACCATTCTTTCTAAGGCTATTTTTAGGCTTTTTCTTTATAATTAGCTAGTGACGGTTAAGCATCACAATGAAAGTTATGATGACGGTATCCATCACTATGAATGGTGGCGGCTAGCCATCAGATACTAGAATGATCATATATGTACTGAACTGATACGATATGGTTGAATGACGCCGTTTTCGCGGTAAATTGACGTCACGCCAAGAACAGAGTTATTACTATTATTTTCATTTAGAAAAATCATAAATTACGTTAGCCTCTTTTTACCTTTTATAGTCAAATTTCGTTTGTATAGGATAAATTTTGAAATATATTATAAAGTAGAGATACGAAACATTATAATGGTCGGTAGAAAAAATTGTCCTTCAGTCTCGTGAACTATCCAAAATCTTCTACGCACCTCGTATTATATAATATGGTATTACTTATTTCTTTACTTATACTAATACTTATATCTGTCCCTTTACGAAGATAATACTTAGCATCTTTCTGTGGTGACCAGGCTTGATTTGTACCAATCAACACCTTGGAATATATCGTTTGGTGTACTACCTTCTGTGAGATAGTGAATGATTTGAAAATTGTAAAACTGTTCTGTCACGTCGAAAAGATAAGAAAGTTTACACCATTTAAGTAAAATATGTTTAGAGGGTGACAAAATCAAAATGTCAAATAATAATTTATTGATTTATTGGGGAAGATTACAAGAATACCACGATAAAACGTAACATTAGGAAAAATAAAAGCGCTGAAAGTACTGTTAAAAACAGATATAAAAACCGAGACATTTATACTTTGTGTCCCATGGATTGATAAACAATATATTAGATAATAATGGTAAAAGGAAGGATAAGAAGAAAAAACTCACGACTTTCATAAAACAAATGTAGAGAAATGAGACCGGTAGCAGCTCAGATATAATAATACAGGTATTCAAAAAGAAGGAGCATGTGATCAGTTGGAATAACCATAAATTATTTGATAAAATCTGACTAAAATTGAAATCGAATCGACTATAATCAGCCTGCTAATCCCACGCAGTCTGACAATTTCGATAAAGTTTTTAATACCAACACGCTCGAGAAGGTTCCTATATATAATGCATAAACAGATAAAACGATAAAACGATTCGCTTGCCCCGCCCATTGATTCCGCTGGCCAGACCAACTGAGCTCCAACAGGAAGTTCCATTCCGCATTATTTTGCAAAGTTTATGGCCAGTATCATATCATAAAATGTAAAACGGTTGGTTTGCGATCTATATCAGCTCGAATAAGCTGAATTCACGACGGTTAAGTCGACAAATCGACAAAATGGTGTCAGATGAATGTTCACCAATGTTAGAGTTCAGTGGTCACTTCCTGTCTAAATGAATGATTTGATTGGTCGATTGGTTCTTTGATTGTCAACCATCAATCGCGATGGAATGCTGCAGGTCACGTGCACTGACGGTTGACATAGAAGTTACAATGAGGTATGACTGGTAAGCCTGACCTAATCTGGCGATACTCGGACAGCAGCGTAGATGGGACAGGTGCACCAGTCTACAATGAGGTTTGACGTATTTTGCAATAGGAATCCAAACAACATGCAAATTGTTGATACTACCTAAACGTAAAATTACCTGCAGTTAACCAAAATGCTTTGCATTAATATCGACCTCAGACATACACTTACGGTATAACTGAATTATTTGATTGGTCATTTTTTGTGTGTGATTGACCGGATGTGACTAGGCAAAAGTGACCCTTCAGAATAAATTAACCTATTCCCGTTCGTTACCCACTTTTTAATGCCCCTGCATGAAAAAGCGATGAAAAACATTGTGGATATGGAAGAAATTGCTTGTTACAAGCAATTTCTATTGTCTATCCACAACGTTTTCGACCCCAAAAGATAAAAAACTTTAAGACTTAAACCAACGTATAATTGTTGTCTTCAACTACTTTGAATTTAGACAATTCTGAAATCTGTCGTCTGGTGAATAGAATCTTGAAGCTCAGTCGGGACATTCGATATTTTCTACTGTTAAAACAGGCAATAGAACACTTCGATTACATTTTTACAAATTCTAATTCACCTGACTTTAAAAGAGTAGAGAAAGAAAAAACAAAGCGCGGAAATACTAAGATGTTTATATATCTAACCCAAAAAGTTTTCAGTGAAGTTTCACCGGAACACAACAGCTCAATAAACAAAGGATTGATACTAACAATAGTGGTTTTAGTGGCAAATGGTTGTTCGATAGATTGACGTCAACAACGACCCCATTCGTGTCCCCTTATCTTTCATTTGGAAAGGCGTGTAAAAAAAGGCTTCTGAATAGTGGTTCATTGATAATATACTTAATACCTCCATGAATTCGACCTAGGGTGGTATTGATTCTGAAAAAAAATCACAGTAACTTTAATTTAAGCTAAGACAGGAAACGACTTTCAAACGCAACATGCGTAGTGAGAATTGATGGATATCTTGCCCCGCCCATTGCGGACTCCGCTTGCCCCGCCCACTGACATAAACAGAAAGTTCCACTTCGAAATAAAAGGGGATAATATTGAAAACAAATTAGGTCGGGAACATGTTACTTAATTTTTTAAGTAAAATTGTAATTGTCTGGCGAGTCAAATGTCAATGAATAAAGAGAAACCAACAAACACGCTTCATATAGATATCGGCCTATGTTCAAAATTCACTTCCGGTTTTATTGAATGACTTGATTGGTCGATTGATTCTTTGATTTACATTCGCGATCGGCTAACTGTCTCAATTTTGGTTAGTGATTTTTCATCTCTAAATCCACTGATTATTTGTTAATATTAAAGCGGGATTGCCACTTTTGTTTGTTTTACAAGGCTGGTATTGCCTGGACGATTTATAGATGTAACGGTTAATCGTATATGTCTACGTTTTGATTTTGTTCCACTTCTGTTCACTTACAGACGTCATTCAAGTTTTCGAAGTACAAGATGGTCATGCAAAATACTATGTGAACTATGTTATATAATCCTATATAACGCTTGTAAAGAACTTAAAGAAAGAAATTTGTAATTTCATAGAATTTGTTTTGAAATTGTTTCGATAGTTAGTAGTCTAAAGATGTGGAGAATGAACTGGAGTTTGTTTAACATCAGTTTGACATTACTTTTATTTTGTATTTGTTTGTTTTGTTATGAAACTACTGGATTTTTGATAGACTGTCACGGTATCTGTCATAATCACAACCAGCATACAAACAGAACAGCTTTACTGGAATGTAACTGTCCAGGAATAGTTGGTAAGTTGCTTTAATTGAGATATAAATTGGTCGAAATTGAAACACAAATTAGCTTTACTGTAGCTTATCGTCGTAGTCATTCTAAAACCTCGTAACTACAGCTTGATTCAAGCTGTAGTTACGAGGTTTTAGAACGACCACGACGTTATGTAGTTTATCCTGAAAAAGTCTTCAAATGGACTCAAAGCCGTTATAACTTTTATTGGGTTTAGTGTTAGAGTTAATATTAGAGCATTGGCGCTGCGTTGTTAGTCCAGGAATCGACAAATCGTGGCTGTCAATCAAGGGATATATCGACCAATCAAATGATTTATTCGGTCCAGAATTGAGATTTAAACTCCGATATTGACCGCCATATGTGTGAAACATTTTTGTTGGACTGGCGACTTAAACGTCGTAACTACAGCTTATTAAAGCTGTAGTTGCGACGTTTAGGTCCCAAACCAACCATTTTACTTTTTTGTTGCATGCTACTGGCCATAAATTTTGCAAAATAACGCTGTTTGAAATCAAAGTGGGACTTCTTGTTGGAGTTAATTGGCGTGGCAAATGGAGTAAGTAGGCGGGGCAGCGATTGGTTTTTTACGAGAAGTTCCCGTCATTCACCATGACAAAACACTCGCTGACTTATAAAAAGAAGGTATTACGCTTTGTAAATGACTTTGTGTCAAAAGCAGGTCCCAGGCATGAATCGCCCTCTAGTGGTTTGTCATCCTGCATGTTTCGTTGGTTCCCGGCTCGTTCACTTTAGGCATCAAAAAATATACATGTAGTTCTAAATCGAACGAAGTGCATTAGAATGTTTGGTTGTCCTATGTAAAAACAGATTATCTATTTGAAACTTACCATTCGATTTTAATTATTTTTTACCTTTAAACAATGGCCTAAAATTAACAATAAGCCCTCGTAACGAGTAGTAACAACACCAGGTTTGTGAAAGTATCATTGCAATAATTGAATCTTAAAACGTCTGACTATAGCTCTGCTAAAATTCCGATATATATTAAGAGTATACGGTCGATCTTGCATGAGCGGCAACCTATTCTAAATGTAAACTTCCATTAGGCGACCACAACCGATGTCCCCCCTTTTAAAGTAAAAAAATCGCATAAAGATGTGGTCGTATTTGTTAAAGCAATGCCATATGTAAAACCCTGTTGGAAAATCTTGTTGGAACTCATAAGAATCGTCTCAGTGGAAAGATCCTAAGGAGTCCCAGCAAAATAGGATTTATCGTGAATTCTGTGATAATTCATTTATGCCTTAGAATCAACCCTTCATATATATCATGAAACGTGTTTTAACCCTTTCCAACTCAATCCCTCCTTTTTACGCCCCTAAAGAAAAGAGCTTTGGAAAACATTGTGGAAAATGAAGAAATTGCTTGTATCAAGCAATTTCTTCGTTATCCAAAATGTTTTCTATCCATAAAGAAGAAAAAAAAAAAAAAATTTCATCAACTTGAAATTGTCGTCTGCAGCTTCTTTCAATTTGGACAAGTCTAAAATCGATCATCCTTTTAACCCTTTCCCACACATCAAAATTTTAAACTTGTCCAAGTTCAAAGAGGTGTCAGACAACATTTTTGTTGTTGTTGTTGTTGTTGTTGTTGTTGAAACTTTAGAATTTTCTCCTTCGTGGTACAAAAAATCTTGGATAATAAAGAAATTCCTAGTAACAAGCTTTTCTTCATTATCCACAATGTATTCCTCAGATTTCATCATAAGGGGCGTAAAGAGCGGGATTGTTTAGGATTGGGCTAAGCAACCATATTTAGGTTTTCCTATGGGTTGCCGCTAAATACAACTTTTACTTTACAATAATTTAATCTTTTCTGATCCAGATTCAAAAGGCGATACAGATCATGACCATACAACACCGACCACAAGTACAACGAAATCCACGACCTTATCCACCTTACAGACGTTAATATCCAGTGCCGCAAGGATTCAAACCCAGTCAGTTTGCGATTACCTATGTTCGATACAAGAGGGAGGAGTGGCGTGTGACTGCTCGAAACCTGTCGTCCCGGGAAAATAGGGTTGTGAACAAATAACATTTTACGTGAAAAGTGTTTAGCATTTTCGATTGAAAAAAAAAAGAAAAGAATATTAGACAGGTTCTGCCGAAATACCGTGTCTGGCTAAGTTCGTGTATATGAAGATTTTGAGTGTTGATTTTTTACAGACAAATTTGTACCATAGAGAGTTGGAAAACATTGAAAGAAAATGAAATACAACTTAAACAAAATAATGTCAACTTTTACACGTTTTTAGCTCGGTTGCTTTTCGGAGACAATCAGAGGTACCTGCTTTTCGTCGTTGTCGTTCTAAAACCTCGTAACTACAGCTTGAATCAGCTGTAGTTACAGGGTTTTAGAACGAAAACGATTATTGCTAGGTCCTCGTCCGTGTAGTCGGAAAATTTCGACATTTTGTAATATCTCTGGTATTACTAAACATATTTACTCGAAACTCGGAATATAGTTCACTATGAAAAGAGCAATCTTTACCAACAAAAGGAAAAAATATAGATGTATTTTGTTTTTCGACTTAAAATTTTTACCCACTATCTAGAATTTGAACAACTGAGCGTTGGCATTCGTGCGGTGCTATCTTAATCATATTGTCTCAAGATGGTATGGAAAGCATGAACGGCAAGGGATTGAAGGCGTGAGTTATTTGTAAATATCAAAATGTAAAATTATTTATTTGTTTTAAGTAATTCATAAATTAAACTAAAAGATATCGTGAAATTCAAAGTTTCTGTTTTTTGTTGGTACTTGTGAAAGTATCCAGATACTAGATAAGTTAACCCTTGTCATGCTGAACCCGGAATATTCCGGTTTTTAGCAGGAGGTGTAGACTAAGATCAGCCTGCACATAAGTGCAGTCTGATCTTTGTCTAGACCTCCTGTTTTAATTTTTCCTACCAGAGTTGTTTATGAAGTTGATTTCTAAAAGAAATATTGATTTGTTAACAACAAGATCATCTAGTGCTTTCAGGCCTTTGATTTTATAACAATTCAGTAAAGGCAATGCATTTTATACAACATGACAAGGGTTAATATTTATTTGTTTAGATCCTCCTGCGGACTATTTTTTTTCAGATGTGTATCGAAATCAAAGAGCTGAAAGCAAAGAAGGACTAGGTGTGGGCATTATTCTCATAAAAAATATTTAAATTACTTTTATTTAAATCACTCTGGCACGAAAAGGACGAACATACCGAGGGTTAATTGTGATACTGTTCTTAGTGTCTATAGAGTGTATAGATGCTTAGAATAATAACGCGATTAACCCTCGATACGTGCAGGCTGATCTCTGTTTACGCCCCTTGCCAAAGCAGAAATATTGACGGTTCAGTATATATGATAAGGGTTCGTGTAATTGTCTTTTGCAGCTAATCAGACATTAATCTTTATCGGGTCTTATCTTAACTGGTTGTATAGCTTTCAAAATTGTGATTTCATACGTTGGATGGTTTGTTTGATTGATTGATTGGATGGGGCTTATCGCCATTTTAACAGTATTTTTGTCATATCGCGGCGGCTGGAGCACCTAACCATGGATTCTTGGAATTTCTCATACCAGTACTACCACTACATCCTCTCCTAGTCTCCAGCTGCTATCCCACTTAAACGTTGGATAGACCATACCGTTCGATCGTCCAAAGCCTATAACGTGGATTGTTTGGGTTGGGGTGTCTAGGTTTTGTCGTTACTTTATCATTTCTAGCTTCTTTCAAATTCTGCATTTATCTATCTTTTAATATGCGATAAAACCTTGCACTTAAAAGAATTTCAGACGACTATTTCAAGTAAATAAAATAGGAAATGCTTGTCTTTCTATGTGGAAAACGAGGTTAGAGTTAATGAGATTTGAAAAAGGGGTGATTATGCTGAATTTGTAATGAAATGACTGTTCATGACTTTTAAAATGAAAAAAAAAAAAAAAAAAAAAAAAAAAAAAAAATACTGGACGTCACGTAACGCCATATCTAACGCCAAATAAATAGACGATATACAACCTGAATGGATCCGGTATTCATCCGGTTTATACATCATCCTTAGATTTAGCAGATTGATTGATTGATTGATTGAATGGGGCTTCACGCCGCTTTAAACAGTATTTCAGTCATATCGCGGCGGATGGAGCACCTAACAATGGATTCCAGGTATTTCTCACACCAGTACTACCACTACATCCTTTCCTAGCCTCCAGATGCTATCCCACTTTAGGTTTACGATTATCCACCAATTGGTGAGAGACAAATGTCGGAAAGAATACGCTGCCGGGGATCGAACCCATGACATCCCATGAAGATTTCGCAGAACAACAATGGCTTATACAAGTTGACGCTTTCACCATGTGTCAAAGTGTAGAGTGGTCCAAATTGTGTTTGTTTGTTGAATTGGGTTTAACGTCACTTTAAACAGTATTTCATACATAATTAAAAGAAGTTGTAGATATCAATTTCAATGTGATAAGAATTAAAATCTTTGTTCTTTTGGGTAGAAAAGACTGTAGACAATGGAGAAATTGCTTGTAACAAGCAATTTCTTCATTTTCCGCGGAGTCTTCAAATACATTTGTTCATGAAGGAGATAAAAAAAAACGGGGTTGATGGGAGTGGGTTAAAAACAACACAGTTTTAGCTATGGCGTGGTAGACACATAGCTTTGTAAGACGGGGTTTTGGTTCCATACTCACAAAACACTTGTCGTTTAGGAAGATCTTGTCCAAAAGGAATATGATCACATCGCAGAAACGAAATTAACAGATAGCGTCTGTCAATTAAAGGTTCATTCGACCATTCAAATTGTTCATTTAGACTGAACTAAACTTTGGACTCCTACAAGTATGTGAAGCATTTTTGTTGGTTTGGAGACTTAAAGGTCGTAACTACAGCTTATTCAACCAACCATCATACTATTTTGTTCAATAATTCTGACCATCGATTTTGCAAAACAACGCCGTTTAGTATAGAAGAGAAACTTCCTGTTGGAGATCAGTGGGCGTGGTCAGCGATCCGTCAAGTGCGATCCGTCATGCAACGAGGAATCTTCCAGAAATTATTTAAAACAAACATTCTCAAAAATACGAGATCGGATCTATGACAGGCCAATGAGAGTCCCTAGTAGTCCCTACTGAAAGTACTGTAAGCTAGCAAAACTTAGTTGTGTTAAGCAATCTTCTTTGCAAAAGGTTATCATGATCAATCCCCGAGGAGTTAACCCATTACAACATGGCAAAATCTTAGACTGGTTCAAATTGAAAGAAGTTGTAGAGGACTATTTCAAGTGTGTTGAGTTTAGAAAATCTTTCACTTGTTGGGTGGAAAACATTGTGGACATTCAAGAAATTGTTACAAGCAATTTCTTCATTGTCCACAATCTTTTCTAAAGCTTTTTTCTCGAGGTGTTTAAAAGCTGAATTCAGTGGGTGGGAATTGGTTCAATAACATGCTTTCGAAAGAGTTCTCTACCATTCGAATAGAATTTGCATTATTCATTAAATACATAAGAACTATTTTTTATGGCGTAGGTATTCAATGGATTTAGTGGTTAAGCCTCCGGTGGCAGTTTGTACTCGTTGAACTTTAAGAAGACCTCAAAATTGTGTCTGTTAACTGACGCTTTGCTAGCTAATAAACACAAAGTAAACATAGTAAGTTAGAATATCTGTTCTAGAGCAAGAAAATCTACAACAAGTAACGCTTAGCAATATCTCTTACGTGGGTCAGAATCTATCTACAGAGCGTAGAGTGAAGACAATGATCAGACTGTGCGGATGCACATGCTGATCTGCGTTTTTACTTGGCTCATATGTTTAATGGTTGGAAATGTCACGCAAGCGCTCATTTGATAAATTCATATTTCTGTAAGAGATTTACAAAAAGGAATCAGCATAAACAAGATAAAGTCTTTTGGTATTTCAACTTTCAATTTTATATCCATAATTCGCCCATTTTGTTGTTTTCATCCTTAGAATTTAAGGTTCTAAGAAAGAATTAATCGACCATAAAAAGTATTCATTTAGACCGGAACTGAACTTTGAACTCCGTCTTCAGCCGACATTTATGTGAAGTGTTTTGTTGGGTTGGCGACTTAAACATAGTAACTGCAGCTTATTCAAACTGTAGTTTCAGATTATTAGTCCCCTACCGGCGAAGCCGAAGGGGGTTATAGGTTTGCGCTCCGTCCGTCTGTCAGTCCGTCTGTCAGTCCGGATATATCAATTTTCCGGACTTTTTTTCCTAACGCTTGGAGATAATGAGCTGACATTTTGGTATGTGAGTCCGCGTCAATGAATTACAGAGCAAGTTAGAGTTTGGTTCCGGTCCATTGATTTGTGTGGAAGATACGGATGCTGGACTTAGCAAATTACCGGGAAATTTCAGTTTTTCGGACTTTTTTCTTAACCCTCGTAGATATTAAGCTGACTTTTTGGTATGTGAGTCCGCATCAATGAGTAACAGAACATATTTAAGTTTGGTTCCGGTCCATTGATTTTTTTTAGGAAGATACGGATGATGGACTGATAAAATTACCGAGAAATTTCATTTTTCCGGACTTTTTTTTTCTAAACGGTTGCAGGAATTGAGCTGATTTTTTGTGAGTTGATGAGTTACAGAAAGAGTTTAAGTTTTGTTCCGGTTCAATGATTTTTGAGATAGATATGGATGCTAGACGTTGAAAATTACTGGGAAAATACAGTTTTCTAGACATTTTTCTCAACACTTGCAGGTATTGAGCTAATTTTTGGTAAGTGAGTCAGCATTGATGAGTTACAGAATGAGTTTAAGTTTCGTTCCGGTCCTTTTTTGAACAAGATATGGATACTGGACACAGAAAATTACCAGGGAATTTCAGTCTTCGGGACTTTTTTCTAAGCGCTTGCAGGTATTGAGCTGCTCTTTGGTAATTTGGTCAATATTGATGAGTTACAATCAGAACTAGTCTAAAATTTGTTCCGGTCCATTGATTTTTGAGGAAGATATTGATGCTAGACCTTGGAAATTGCAGATTTTCCAGACTTTTTTTTCTTAACACTTGCAGGTATTGAACTGACTTTTTGTAAGCGAGTCAGCATTAATGAGTTACAGAACGAGTTCAAGTTCTGTTCCAGTCCATTTATTTTTGAGGAAGATATGGATGCTTTTGCAAAATAAGTTACACATTAATAATATTGAGTTTAATTGCAGTCCATTGCCTTTCCAAGGCTTGTAAAGGGTGTTAAGGTGGTACTGGTGAGAGAGATACCAGGAATACATTGTAAGGTGCTCAAGCCACTGTTATATGACTGCACAAATTGTTAAGTTGCATGACGTGCTAAAAGCAAAATATTTTGAATATCCTATGACCGAAAACATTCGGAATCCTAGACAGATTCTTGAAAGCTTTTGTTCAAAGTTTACTTAGGATTTAGGGTCTTAACTCACTTGGAACAGATGACTTTATGAAGTATAATTTGGCAAACAACAAAAAGGGACGCCTATTTTTATGTTTGTGCGTATGTGTGTGTGTTTAAGAATTGCTCATAAAATCTGATACAATTGCAATATTTTGGAGGGATAGTAATCCCTTTACCACCCAAAATAAATACCGCTCTAGGTATATAGATATGAGGCCGGTAGGGACTTGGTATTGTCATGCAATACTTCGGAATGCTTGTTCAAGCTGTAGTTACTACGTTCAGGTCGCCAATCGACCGTCTTACTTATTCGTTACATGCCACTGGCCATAAACTTCGTAAAATAACGCCGTTTAACCCATTCCCACACAACAAAATTTTAGACTGGTCCAAATTGAAAGAAGCTGCAGCCGACAATTTAAAGTTGATGGAATTTTAAATTTCTTTGTCTTTTTTGATAGAAAACATTGTGGATAATGAAGAAATTGCTTGATACAAGCAATTTCTTCATTTTCCACAATGTTTTCCAAAGTATTTTTCTTGAGGGGCGTAAAAAGGAGGGCTTGTGTTGGAATGGGTTAAATCCAAGCGGTTTCGGTGTTCAGAGGGCGGGGCCAACAACCTGTCAATTTCAAAGGCTAGTAATTGCTTTGACAAGGTAAATTCCATCATCGGCCGATATTTATGTTAAAGTATTTTTGCTGGTTTGGGCCTTTTGGCTTAAGCCTTTGTCGTTCTCACAGTCTGGCCACGGCAAGTTTTTCCCCCGCAACTCCCAGATGGTCTGTTTGCGTTTGACGGGTCTTAAAACCTTATCTATAATCACATATTCATATTCTAAAATATTATTATCCATGGTGAAGTACAAGATCTATTTTAGCCGGTCATGGTTACAGAGTTATTTGAATGGCCATATGCGTGCTGCATTTAGCACCAATCGTAAAGAACTAACATGTGATTAGCGGTTTATGATGTTGAACAGAGAAGATTCATAAAAGAATCTTAATTTTCGAGGGGCTATATGTATAAGGGTTACTCATACTGCCTTGTCGTACTAGCGACGTGGTAGAGCGCTTGCTTCGGGACAGAGAGGTCCATTGTTCAAATCTCGAAGGATTCAAATATTTAGTTGCGGATTACAGTAAGAGCTAAAGTTGAACTCAAACATAGGCCGACATAAAAGTGAAGATTTGTTGTTGGTCAAGTTGTGGCTTAAACGTCGTAACTTCAGCTTGTTCATTTAGTTACGGCGTTTAGGTCGCCAACCAACCATTTACTTTTTTGTGACATGTTATTGACCATAAATTTTGCATGCAGCCGTCATAGCACAGTCGGTAGCGCGTCAGACTCCTAATCTTCAATCATGGGATGTCATGGGTTCGATCCCCGGCGGTGGCACATATTCTTTCCGACATTTGTCTCTCACCAATGGGTGGATAATCGTAAACCTAATTGGGATAGCAGCTGGAGGATGTAGTGGTAGTACTGGTGTGAGAAATACCAGGAATCCATTGTTAGGTGCTCCAGTCGCCGCGATATGACTTAAATACTGTTAAAAGCGGCGTTAAACCCCATTTTATCAATCAAACAATCAATTTGCATAATAAAAGCCGTTTAAAATTTGTGTGGAACTACCTGTTGGAGGCCAGTGGACATGGTCGGCGATCCGTTAATTGAATCGGCAAATTATCATTCATCAGATTTCCACACAATCCCTCCTTTTTACGCCCCCAAGAAAAAAGCTTTGGAAAGCATTGTGGACATAGAAGAAATTGCTTGTATCATGCAATTTCTTCAATGTCCACAATGTTTTCTACCCCAAAAGACAAAGATATTTAGAGTTTCGTCTGCATTGTCTTTGAATTTCGACCAATCTAAAATTTTGTAAAGTAAGAATGGATTAACAGATTATTTGGGAAAAATCTTTTAGTTTCCAAATGTCTAACTACAATGCTTTCAGACTAGTGAAAGAAGGGGATAAGACTGATTTTTTTTAATGAATGTTCATAACGAAAATAAGAAAATAAATTAGGCAGAGACATTGAATAACAATTTTGTATTTTTATGTCGCTGCATTAGGCGTTACATAAGTAATAAAACGAAAGGCACCAGAATTAAACGTTATACTTTGATTTCTGCGAAAAATGCCTCCATGACGTATTAATTGACCAATCGCAGCTGTCAATCAAGGAATCAATCGATCAATCAAATCATTCTTTCGGCCTTGAATTGAACTTTGAACTCCGACATTCGCCGCCATTTTGTGAAATATTTCTGTTAGTTTTTAAGCGTCGTAACTAAAGCTTATTCAAACTGTTGTTACGACGGTTATAAATAAATGTCGCCAATCAACTAATCTTCTTTTTTGTTACATGCGACTGGCCACAAACTTTGCAAATAACGCAATATAAATTCAAAGCGGGACTTCTTGTTGGAGTCAATGGGCGTGGGCAAAGGTGTGAGTTGGCGGGTCCAGCGATTGGTCAATTACGCTAATGGCTTCCGCTAGCAACTCAACCGTTATCGATTTCACCCGGCGAAGAATAACGATCTAATCCGATTTATTCCGATGTTTCAATCGGTAGGGCATTAACAGCATACTATTAATCTGCATGTAGAGATGCCGATTGACCGGTTGTTTCCTTTATAATAAAATTATATGGACATAATACTGTATACGAATCAAGATATACTATAATTTTGAGCATTTATACCGTGACTTCAAACCACCAAAGTATTAGTGGAGAAAAAAGCTCATACTCATGCAGTAGTATTTCAATTGAAATCAGTTTGTGACGTCGTGTTACGGGAGCTTTGTTAGATTCATCGGCGGTACCGGTCTACCCATTCCTTTGAACATTATTTAGGGTGCAATGAGTGGGTCTAAATGGCAATCTTATTTGAACATGAAAATAAAAAATAAACTGTATAATCTAATGGTCTGCCTGTATCCCTTTCAAATTCTGACATATAAAAACGTTTACCTTATGTATACAATGACACTTCACAATGCAGGTGATGATATGATGAAAAGGAACATATTCATGAAAAAGATAAACTAATCGAGTCTAACAACCTTTTCTCGAAACTTTGATAAGCAAGTTTGCCTAAGTCGTCACTGGTTCCCGTCCATGAACTTGGAAGACATGTGAGTTTTAACCGTTTTCTTTGAGTGGCAAGCGACTTCTAACTTTGTTCAGATAGGGTATATAAGAGCTTATTTGTAATATTGAAAGCTTTTTATCGAATGCTCTGTTTTTCGTGATGTCAAACATTCTTTAATAGATTCGTCCAAATCAGTTTCGTTCCCCTGTCCCCTAAGGTCTCAGTCTACGGTTTTATGTCTCTTTATCTATTTATACTGCCTAACTCCCCTTTCGGGTATTACTGGCAGGTGATACACTCACAATCCAGATGTTTTCATGTACCTGAAATAGAGGCAGTGGCTGAATCCCACTGCTACCCACTTTTACAGCTGGGAAGACTAGGGCTGGCTATTAAGTGTCTTGCCCATGAACACACCCGGTGACGTTGGGGCTCGAACCCGTGACCTTCAGATCACGAGTCAAGCACCTATACCACTCAGCCATGGAAGCAGTCATGTCTCTTTCATTGTCGTCAAACCGGACATTCGAATTTTGCGCTAGACTATTCAATCAAACAACAAACTGCAATAGAACAAACATGTTCTTTGTAGGATGTAAAACTAGAAAAAATTACATATCATACAGATACCCTTTAAAATGGACAAAGCTCAAGGCTCTTCAACATCTGGCCTGGATAAAAAACCAGCGTGAATGAGCAATTTCAGCCTGACGCAAGTTGCCGCACAGGCCAAATTGGAAACGATGGCTCACAAACTACTTGAGTTCTGGACAGTAAAACAAATCTAAAGCTGGCCAATGCAGTAAAAATACCATGAATCCAGCTACTTTTTTCACAACCTTAGTGCCTATTCCTGCCATTCAAAAATGCCTGCACTGACAGCCAAAATCCGCAAAACTACCTCCTTGCAGTTCTGGTTCAGTCGAAAAAATGTCTACTTTCGAAAAGTCATAAACCTTTAGTTTCACATTAATTTTGCAAATGTTCTCTTTTTCATGTTGTAGAATCTTTTACAGCAACAGTTTCCGCTATTACCTATAAATCAGCAGTCAAAAAGAACAGTTTTTCCTTCTGTTTTAGAAATTGACCCCAGCCAATTTGAATATTTCAATCAAAAATGTAGACTAGCACCTGACGCTAGCGCGTTCAGTTAGGATTAGAATGTTCATGACCTAAACACCTTTATCTCCAATATCTAGCCCTGAAGCTTTATATAACTCTATACCACAAAGTAAATTTTAGACTGGTCCAATTCATATCCATGGTTTTTGTGATTCTTGGACTCGGAAGACCAATAAGTCCTAGCTGCCATATCGTAGATTACAGGGTGCCCATTCACGTACTGCAGTACATAATTCACGTACAACTACGTCGGTTCACATACAAATCTTACACCAAGACGTGCATGAACGTACAGAAAAATAAATGAACATAGAAACAAAAATGCCATAACGTGTGTGTTCATTTGAAATGATTAGCGTATAAAACATGAAACCCTTAGTGCGAATTTTTCCCTAAAACCCCCCAAAACTGCAAGCAAAGTAGAACAAAACGCATCGGAAGTGATTTCCCTTCCATGCGACAGGAACCAGCTGGTTTGTTTTCATATAGAGAATGGGGAAACCAGCAGTTGGAAAAGTTCGTATAATGTGGATCCTGATGGCCTCACCAGTTTGTTTTGAAATAGGCCCAAAGTTGCGCTATTTTTTAAACTTAACACAAGATATTCACGTGCTTTTGGGCAAGATTGACAAGAACTCATGATATAGAATCTGATTTTGAAATCAGTTTCTCTCGTAAGTTCCGTTGTACATGTAAGTCAGGCGGGACAAAATTGAGCCGTTTGTTTAACGTTGTAGTTTTGTTTTGGCTACGTAAGTTGCTGTCTGCAAATTGTCATAACAAAACCTATTCTATTTCTCCACAAATGGTGACTTTTAGACACTTATAAGACCATTTGATATTTTCTGTACCAGAATCGTTTTAATACCACAGTTTGATCTTAAAATGAGCAGACATGCCTGGTATGGCCTGCTCCAAGATGACATTCCCACCCTTGTAATTAACCTTACCATCGCTCTCATATTCCATTCAACCCGTCCAAAATCCAATAATTAAGAAAAAGTGAATTGTCAAAAACCAGGTTTTCAAAGAAAGTTTATTATCTTTCCCTCTAAATTCATCTGAAACTTGCACATGACGTGTGGTACTTCTTTACTGAGTAATAACAAACTATATAACAACAACATTGTCTGTCATTTGGAAAAGGGTTCAGATTCGTATTGTGTACCCTGAAATCTGAAAGTAAAGGGTACACTGTACCCCCAATTTTTTCTTTGTACCCCCACTTCAAAACCTAGGGGGTACATGTACCACCAAAATAAAAACCCAGTGGGCACGCTGGATTAGCAGAAAAAGTGCTACGATGTTGCAACTAGATAAGGCCCAACAGGCCTCTTGATAACTATAGACCTCTTCCCTTTTGGACCAGTCTAAATATTGTAAATGGGCGCATACATACGGACAGACAAATAAATTAATCAATCATTAATCAAAATT
The DNA here is from genome assembly GCA_946902895.1 of Fragum fragum. NCBI lineage: Eukaryota > Metazoa > Mollusca > Bivalvia > Cardiida > Cardiidae > Fragum > Fragum fragum. Next base: position 5,551,023 of record OX336372.1, on the reverse strand, counting down.
AGGCATCTGATTATCTGTTTTTGAATAGACAAGAACTAAAAACTAATTTCAAATTTATTATGGACTTGTCGAATTAGACTATCACAGGGGTTGAAATTAATTTTTTTGCTACTTGCAAAATAATGCAAATGCCTACATTTCCAAGTATCTAAACGCTACTAGCAAAATAAAACAGCACACTTTCTTAATAATTAAATATGAAGAAATTGTTAGTCTTTATTTTGCTTGTGATTATATTAATATGTCTTTCTCCCACTTCCTGACAGTTATGACAAGGCTGTAATCCTTTGCTCAAGGAGGGGTGTTCATCAGATTTTGTCGACGAATTACTGGCCTCGGGGTGGGTAGGGTAGGATATATTTTTTCATCCGATGAATGGTTATGAGGGAGACTGGACTGTTTAGATGCTGTTTAACAAAAAATTTATTTTTATGCCCCCGCATCGATAAGATCGGGGGCATATTGTTTTACCGGTGTCCGTCTGTCTGTCTGTCTGTCTGTCTGTCTGTAAAACTTAATCTGCCTAAACATTTTCCTGTAACTTCAACCCTGATTAAGTTACAATGCTAATATTTGGTATGTAGATAGGCCTCAACAAGGCGCAACTGGGGAAGGTCATTTCATCAAGGTCAATGTCAAAATTTTAACCCTTTACCTGTTTCTAAAGAATTCCCGTTTCGGGGGGCATAGTGTTTCACAAACACATCTTGTTTTCTTCATAAATGACATTTATTTGCAGTGAAATCTTCCATGAAATTAGTTGAATCACTTATGATTTCTAGATGCTTGCATTTCTTACAAAATCCTTTTCTGCTGGTTCTAATGTTCCCACCATAATAGATACAATCGGACCCCCTCAATCAATACTACCATTCAAATTAGAGTTCAGAAGAGTTTAAAGGTTACATGACGTCAAATTGGTAGCATACTATACTTGTTCGACTAGGACATTAGTTAAAATGGCAGTTACATTGGTTCCAGTCGAAAAACGCCAAAAACTGACGATGGCAAGTGTTCTTCCGATATCCGGTCCATGTAATTTTCAGTTATTTGAAGATTTGCTCATCATTACTATTTATGACAATTTCTTTACAAGGAAAATAATGTGAGCAATGCCGAGTTAAACTGGTACTATAGTAAATAGAAAAAGGTAAAGGGTCAACAGAAAGTAAAATTTACATGCCATTATAAACTGAAATGAAAAGAATTTATGTTGTGATGCCAATAAGATTTTCTGAGCCTAGTAAAGTCGTTTCCGTTACAATGTAATGGGTTACATACAAAAAACAGTTGTAACTTTGCCATTTTTTAAGAATTTGAAAACATCTTCATTCTTGTGAATCAGAAAGATACTTTATTCAAACATTAAAAAAAGAAATATATATATATATATATATATAAATGTGGGATAAATTGTATTCAAACAGTGTAAAATATATGGATTATCAAGTTATAACCCTAGCGCTTTCGAAACTAAAAGTTTCTTCATCAGGGGTTCAATGACAACTGAGTCAGTTGTCATTGAACCCCTGATGAAGAAACTTTTAGTTTCGAAAGCGCTAGGGTATGAAGAAACTTTTAGTTTCGAAAGCGCTAGGGTTATAACTTGATAATCCATATATTTTACACTGTTTGAATACAATTTATCCCACATTTATTTAAACTATTTAGTATTCTTGCATCCTCAGGGATCCAGTGTTTTAGAAAGAAATTGCGTTGGTATTTTGTTTTCTTTCTCTAATCCTAAATATATATATATATATATATATTATATTTTTTTTTTTTCATTTCATTTAGGCAAGTTTTTTGTATAACAAGCAATATGTTTACTATATAGAGCTTTACCTAAAGTTACTTTGGTTTTATTTAAAATTTTGGTAAATCATCTTGTTTCTTTATCTACAGTTGAGAAGTATAACCATGCTAAGACGACTTTGTCAAAAGCGTATTTTATATCACTTGAAAAAACAGACTTTTGATATACAATTGAAAGATTTTCCAGTCACAAAGATACCTGTCATCGGAGACTTAGAGCATTACAGATGTATCCGGAACTCTTCCAGAGTTGGATCAATGATAAATCATTCTGTAGACAGAACACAAACTAGCAAAGGCAAAACAGAATTTTTACAGAAATACCCTGGGGCATTTAGATATGAAGGTAAATTTGCTATGAATGTACAACCCTTCAGTATAAATGCCCCAGTTTACCTTGGTAACTTTATAAATGATTTAGGACACACATTGAAGATTCCTTATGTATATGAAGATGGCTACTCAGCTGCAATGTGTCTGGAGAAGATCTGTAAAGCAAGGGATAAAGGTAGTCGGCTTGAAAACACAACTGAGGAAGGTATAACACGTGAAGAATGGCATGAGATTTTTCTGGCTATTAATGATGAGATCACATTTCTCGATGGCCGCACAACAGTCAGTCTGATTTCCCTGAGTTTTAAGGTGGAGGGGTTCAGAAAAAATCTGTTTGAGAAACTGATGCTACGATTTCAGTCATTACTGTCAGGGCAAGTCAGTGTAAAAAAGCTTTGTGCTTGGAGCGATATTTTACAAAAGAATGAAACATACACTTTACAGTATGTTAACTTGTTGGAGATGATATGGAGAAAGATTATATCAAACCGAGGACATATTGCTGCTAGTGATCTCTTGACAATTTATCAAGCATTACCGACTAGACTTAGTCACATGTTTCCTGATTTCTACAAAGACTTTGAGCGAAACCTACCTGAACTCAAAGTGTATGATTTGTTTATGATTGGTATGGAATTGGAAAAGAAATCTGAGCGAACAAATGAATTCAAGTTAATGGTTGGATGGTTGCAGAAAAATTTACATTTAATCCGAACAGCGGACTTGGAAGCAATTATCATGAACTTTCACAGTGCTGGGTATGTAGACGGATTTTTGTTGAACGTTTTATCACAACATGTTCGTAAACTACGAAGAAGAGGTCTGACAGTGGACAAACATTTTATGGAGGTTACTCTGAATTACAGCACACTCTCTTGCTTCTATGATGAAAACATCCTTGAGATTGCCTGTGATATGTTTATTGAATCACAAGTTGACTACACTCATGCTGAGATGGAAATTCTTTTGAAGGCTATTGGGACTCTCAACCACACACCAAGACGGAGCTGGGAATTCTTCCATAAGGTATATATCCCTTTCCCGTTTTTATATGCCGCCGGAGGCGGTAGTATATTGGCGCCATCTTCTCATTCTGTCCGTCAATCCGTCCGGCCGTACGTACGTCCACTTTTCTCGTGGGCGCAACTCCTCCTTAGTTTCTAGATGGATCTAATTGAAACTTGGTCAATTTTATCACCTTAATTGGTAGATGTGCATTAAGGAAGGATTTTATGGTTCATTGATTTTTGCCTCAGTTATGCCCCCTTTAAACATAGTCTCTGGGGCTTATTGAAATTGCAGCCTTGTGAACGCAACTCCTCCTAAGTTTCTGGCTGGATCTAAATAAAACTCAGTGAATGTTATCACTTTAATTGGTAGATGTGCATGAAATAAGGATTTTATGGTTCATTAATTTTTCCCTGACTTGTGCCCACTTTAAACTTAGTATCTGGGGCTTATTGAAATTGCAGCCCCTGTGAATGCAACTCCTCCTAACTTTTTGTCCTGTTTTAAATGAAACTTAGTCAATGTCATCACAATAATTTGTAGGTGTACATGGATCAAGGATTTTATGGTTCATTGATTTTTGCAAGAGTTATGCCCCTGGGCCCTTTCAATCAATGAAACATAGCAAACAGTTTGAACTTGACAATTTAAAAAGGTAGTCTGCAAATGTTTAGAATTTGGTTCTGTCAAAATAATTGTGTATATAATTAATTTTTCTTGAAACAGCAGCAAAGTGGTGGCGTATATTGTGACAATGGCACTCTTGTTTGAAATTTAAGAATGTTCCAAAATGAGAGAGGTTGCATACGGCAATGAAAATTGACTTAACCGTTTCCTGTTTTCACAAATTTTAGACTTGTCCAATTTCAATGGTTTTGCAGATGAAAATTTAAAATGGATTTAATTTGAAAATTAGTCACTCGGTAGGGTAGAAAATATTGTGGAAAAAGAAGAAATTGCTTGTCTCAAGCGATTTCTTCTTTTTCCACAATATTTTCTGTATTATAAAATCACAGGGACGTAAAAACCAGGGATTGAACAGGAAAGGGTTAAATATGAACCAGTGTTATTTTGCAACATCTATGATCAGTTATCTTATATTGCCTAATATTGGTGTAAACTCGTTTTCTTTTTTAGCTCACCTGAGCACAACATGCTCAAATTGAGCTTTTGTCATCACCTTTTGTCCGTCCTGCATCGTCCATTGGAAGTCATAGCCAGTTCTTTAAACATCTTCTCTTCAATTACAACTAAGCCGATTTAAACCAAACTTGGCAGGATTGCTCCTTTGGTGACCCTTCTCAAAAGTTGTACATTAAAATTTAGATGACCCCAAATATGGGCGTGGAAGGGCGGGGCAGTTTTTGACTTTGAAATCTTATAACATATTCTCCTCAGTAACCATTGGGTCAATTCAACCTAACTTTGCATGAATGTTCCTTGGGTGACCATCCTCAAATTTGTTCATGAAATTTTGATTGATCCCCAAATATGGGCGTGGGAGGGCGGGGCAGTTTTTTACTTTGAAATCTATAAACATCTTCTCCTCAGTAACCACTTCAAACAAACTTGACATGAATGTTCTTTGGGTGACCATTCTTTGAATTTCTTCTTGAAATTTTGATTGATCCCAAAATATGGTGTAGCAGGGCGGGGCAGTTTTTGACTTTGATATCTTTAAACCTCTTCTTCTAAGTAATCACTGGGCTGAGTTCAAACCTGGCAGAAATGTTCCTTGGGTGACCCTCCTCAAAACTTGTCCTCGAAATTTTGATTGACCCCAAAATATGTGTTTGGCAGGATGGGGCTTTTTTGATTTTGAAATCTTTACTCCTCAGTAGCCACTTGGCCAATTTCAACCAAACTTGGCATGAATATTCCTTGGGTGACCCTTCTTAGAACTTGTTTGTGACTTTTTAATTGACACCCAAATATGGGCATGGCAGGGCCAATCTTTAATCATCTTCTCCCCCAAAACTAGTGGGCCAATTTCAATCAAACTTAGCATGAATCTTACTTAGGGACATTTCTCAAAACTTGTTTGTGATAATTTTAAGATGTCATGGGTTTGAATCTTGGCAGCAGCACATATCCTTTACTGCATTTTGTCTCCATGGGTAGATGATCCTAAACCTAAATGTAAAGGGCAGCTGGAGGCTAATAAAGGATGTAATGCTAATACTGGTGTGAGAAATACCGGGAATCTGTTGTTAAATGCTCCACAATATTATTGAAAAATCATTAAAAACAACTTGGTCAGCTTTCATCGGACATTTGGCACAATCATTGTGACAAGAACCTTCTGTCTCCGACTAATGGGCAAAAGACAAGTGGTATGTGCAAGTGAGATGGGTAACTAGTGAGAAACAGCAAATGATCTCCAGTGTTTAACAAACAGGACAGCTTTTAAGATTATAATTAATTTCTTTTAGTCAAGCCTACTTGTTGTGAGCAAGACAACTTTGTCACTATGACAAGTCGATGTATGTGTCTTAGTCCATATTTGTGAGGACCCTTTTGGTTGCTAAAAAAAAGTGTCACAATTACTATCAATCGTGAGTAGATGACCATTTGAAAGTAATTTTGAAATAACCTCACAGCTCAAGGTCAAACATGCCTGTATTTGTTCAAGTTTTTTTTTCAATCATCATGAATTAGTCAATTGAGCTATTTAGGGCAATCCTGGCCCTCTTGTTTTCAAATTTAAAGCTTATGTACAATTATTTTTTTTTTTTGATAATTCAGCCTTGAGTCATTAACAGTCATCAAAATAGGTATGTTTAATTAAAAAAAATGTCTGTGTGAGGGTGTCCCCTGTCTCGCTCTTTTTGTCTCAAATTCCTTTTTGACATTTTGTTTTGATTTTTATACAACAGGGAAGGTAGATGTATATTGGTATCATATTCTGTGTCTGTCCATCAGTCCATGTCTCCAGATGTCTGTCCGTCAACATCTAGTCAAAAAATCTCCTACATTTATGAACAAATTTGAATGAATCTTTCACAGACTGTTCCCAGGCGCTTGGCCTTGTGCATATTGTTATTTGTCATTTAAGACTGCATCACAGAAAAAGGGGGCTTAATGCAAAATTTCATGTTAACATATCTCCTGCATTTATGGATGAATTTGAATAAAATTTTCACAATATTCCTAGTCACCTTACATACTGCTTATCGTTGCAGTTTTACCAAATTAGACTGCATCACAGAAAAAGTTGGTTTAACCCATTACCACTCAATGACGCTTTTAGATGCCTCCAAGAAAAAAAGCTTAGGAAAACATTGTGGAAAATGAAGAAATTGCTTGTCACAAGCAATTTCTTCATTATCCACAATTTTTTCTACATGAAGGTTAAAAAAATCAAAATTTCATATGTTTGAAAATGTCGTCTGCATTTCATTTCAATTTGGTCCACTGTAAAATTTTACCATCTGGTAATGGGTTAATGCAAATTAGGGGCATAAATTGTTACCATGGCACTCTTGTAAAATTTGTTTTCAAAAAGCATTGACAAAGTCACTAAAGAATTTGCTTTACTTCATTTTACATATATTTGTTTAGGTTGAAGAATACATACATAGAGAGGCCTTTATGCTGAAGCCAGAAACATTTCTAGACTTTACTGTTTACCTTCTATATATAGACAGACCCTTGTTTAACCTGAAGGAATTCATCTTCTCTGCAACATTTCAAGGCCTGATTAGAGGTATGGTAAAATCATAAGTGAACCTTTGTTTGATATTTCCAATCATTTAACCCATTTCCAGACAACAGAAATTTGGACTGATCCAAATTCATAGATGTTGTTGCGACTATATAATTATGGTTGATGAACTTTTTATACGCTCGTAAAAGACGGGACGTATTATGGGATCACCCGTGGTGTCCGGGCGTCCGGGCGTCGGGGCATCCGGACGGTGTCCACTTCTTTGTCCGGAGCATAACTCTGTCATCCTAAGTCCGATTGACTTAAAACTTCGCAGTTATATTCTTCTTATCAATACGGAGTGCAGTGCGCAATAACCATAACTCTACCTGGCCTATTTTTTGAGTTATTGCCCTTTGTTGTTTTTCATACTTGAATCTTGTCCGGAGTATATCTCTAAAAGTATTATAGCTACAATCATGAAACTTCATGGGTGTATAGATCTCACCAAGGGGGAGTGCAGTGCACAAGAACCATAACTCTACCTAGCCTATTTTTTGAGTTATTGCCCTTTGTTGTTTTTCATACTTGAATCTTGTCCGGAGTATATCTCTAAAAGTATAATAGCTAGAATCATGAAATTTCATGGGTGTATAGATCTCACCAAGGGGGAGTGCAGTGCACAAGAACCATAACTCTACCTGGCCTATTTTTTGAGTTATTTCCCTTTGTTGTTTTTCATACTTGAATCTTGTCTGGAGTATATCTCTAAAAGTATAATAGCTAGAATCATGAAATTTCATGGATGGATAGATCTCACCTAGGGGGAGTGCAGTGCACAAGAACCATAACTCTACCTAGCCTATTTTTTGAGTTATTGCCCTTTGTTGTTTTTCATACTTGAACTTTGTCCGGAGTATATCTCTAAAAGTATAATAGCTAGGATCATGAAACTTCATGGGTGTATAGATCTCACCAAGGGGGAGTGCAGCTTACAAGCACCATAACTCTACCTGGCCTATTTTTTGAATTATTGCCCTTTGTTGTTTTTCATACTTGAATCTTGTCCGGAGTATATCTCTAAAAGTATAATAGCTAGAATCATTAAATTTCATGGATGGGTAGAGCTCATCAACTGGGAGTGCAGTACACAAGAACCATAACTCTACCTAGCCTATTTTTTTGAGTTATTGCCCTTTGTTGTTTTTTCATACTTGAATTTTGTCTGGAGTAGATCTCTAAAAGAATAATTGCTAGAATCATGAAATTTCATGGGTGTATAGATCTCACTAAGGGGGAGTGCAGTGCACAAAAACCATAACTCTACCTGGCCTATTTTTTGAGTTATTTCCCTTTGTTGTTTTTCATACTTGAATTTTGTTTGGAGTATATCTCTAAAAGTATATTAGCTAGAATCATGAAATTTCATGGGTGTATAGATTTCACCAAGGGGGAGTGTAGTGGACAAGAACAATAACTCTACCTAGCCTATTTTTTGAGTTATTGCCCTTTGTTGTTTTTCATACTTGAATCTTGTCTGGAGTAGATCTCTAAAAGAATAATTGCTAGAATCATGAAATTTCATTGATGGATAGAGCTCACCAAGTGGGAGTGCAGTGTACTAGAACCATAACTCTACCTGGCCTATTTGTTGAGTTATTGTCCTTTGTTGTTTTTTCATACTTGAATCTTGTCCGGAGTATATCTCTAAAAGTATAATAGCTAGAATAATGAAATTTCATGGATGGATAGAGCTCACCAAGTGGGAGTGCAGTGTACAAGAACCATAACTCTACCTAGCTTATATTTTGAGTTATTGTCCTTTGTTGATTTTCATACTTTGTTTGACAAAAAATATTCATTCAAAATAACCTCAGTTCTATTAAAACCCCCAGCTAATATTAAGCAGTGTGACGGGCGTATCCTGTGACAGTTTGGCACCTTGTTTATGTTGATGTTTGGGGTAGAAAACCTTGTGGATACGAAAGGAATTGCTTGTTACAAGCAATTTATTCATTTCCAACAAGGTTTTCCAAAGTTTTTGGGTGTGTCAGAAAGTTTGATTCTGTGAAAATGGGTTAACATGAGCCCCAAGTAAAGACTCAGATCAGAGCATTCACTATGCACTCTAGAAATTTACTGACCCAACGTTCCTTTAGACATCCAGCAAATATTCTAAATGCCCCTTGTGGCTGACCAGGCTGCTCAATGTGTGCGCTCCAAGATGTCAAGCACAGGCTCATTTGATCTTAGTTTGTCTAGTAGAGATTCACTCTACTTCCAATTCATTGAAATCCTGATAATAGAAATTTACTGCTTAACCCATTACCAGGTGGTAAAATTTGGGACTTGTTTAAAATGAAAGGAGTTGCAGACGCCAGTTTGATGTTTATGAAATTTGAGATTATTCCAACTTTTGGGTTAGAAAACATTGCGTAAAATGAAGAAATTGCTTGTTACAAGCAATTTCTTCATTTAATGCAATGTTTTCCCAATTGTTTTTCTTCAAAGGCATCCAGAATGGTCGTTGTGTGGGAATGGGTTAATAGCAAATAGCTTTCTGCACACCAACATTAGATTCACAGATCAAACTGTTCCCTAACTAATTCCTACACATTTTTTCTTTTAAACGTATTCTCAAGAATAACAAAGGGGGAAAACATTGTGTAAAATGAAGAAATTGCTCGCAACAAGCTATTTCTTCACTTTACACAATGTTTTCTATCTAGAAAGTTGAAAAAATCTTAAATTCATAAAATGAAAATTGATGTCTGCAACTCCTTTCAATTTGGACTGGTATAAATTGTTGCTATCTGGTAATGAGGATAATGTAATTTCTAAGACCTAGAACAGAAAATTTTTCCAAATGCCCCAATATCCACCCAAAGGAGAATTCAATTGTTGAATATGAACCAGATGTTGTTTCATGGTTATTTAATGAGCAAAAGTGACTTTTTGTGGTTATCTAACAAATGTTCAGTTGAGTAGGGCATTGTTACAAAAAGAGAGAAACTGCTTGTCACAAACAATTTCTTGACTATATGGCAGGGTTCAACACTAACTGAATTTTCCCACAGGTCTATGGGAGCATATGGTATAGTTTGATTCTAACTGGATTTTGCCACAGGTCTATAGGACCAAATAGCAGGGTTTGACACTTACTGAATTTTGGCACAGGCCTGTAGGACCAGCTGGTCCCAATACAGGTCCTCCTCTGGTTGAAGGTCTGCTAAATCTATGATCATTCTATGCATTATGAAAGTATGTGTATTTGAAGTTGATGGTGTGTAGTGCATATGATTGAAGACAAATATTGCTTTGAAAACAGTTTGGGGGAGGGGGAAGAAGAAATTGCTTGTTGCAAGCAATTTCTTTTGTGTCACTGTTTTTATAATTAAATATCTAAGTTTCATGAAAACCAGTGATTGATTGGGTAAGGGCAAAAACAGTGGATTTATATGGATTGGATTTGATAATGAAAAACTTCAGGCCCAAAGAACTAGAAGCTCAGGAATTCTGCGAGTCCTTCTTATAAATCACAGGCCTCGAGCCTAAGGACTGATCAAAGGTTAATTGCAATACGTTTCTAAGTGTCTGTACAATGTATAGACTCTAAGAACAGTATTGCAATGAACCCTGTGGTGTTATTGTCAACCCCTGTTACAGTGTTATACAGTAAAACCCTCTAAGGAGACCACTTGCGGTTCTTTTTGAAAGTGGTATTAAAAGCGGAGTGGTCTTAGTGCCAAGGCTCAGTCGTATGTTTAGCTCTTGTCATGTAAGTTATCTGTGACTTGGCTAATTCAGAAGGTGCAAATGTTTATTGTATATTTGTTATTTATTTTGCATTAACATTCTGTGCATACAAGAGAATCTAATGTCATTTTCAAAAATACCACAACTTCTTTTTTCTTTGAAAGTTAGCTCTTTTCTCTATTGATTCTCTATTTTGATCTGATTTGAAAATGATAGGGTAGGTCGGATACTATATAATCAAAAATCCTATATTGTATTGGCGATACATTCATTCCCAATTACTGCTGCTCTTATCAAGTGTGAAATTCGGATTGTCGGTCCCAAGGTGTGAAGTCACTGGTCGTTTTAGTGGGTTCAAAATAGTGTATCAGCTATAGTTGGTACTGAATTTAGTGGTCGTAATTTGGAATAGCGGGCAGCCCGTTTTAGAGGGGTTCTAAGTTTCACTTTTCCCCTGACAAGTGACCTTAAAAAATATACTTGTCTGCAAGTAGGAAAGGCCTTGACAGACAAGCCAGGCATGGGAATTCAACACCCCTATTTTCATGCACCAAACAATCAAGTGTCTGTTACCTATAGACAGTAGCCTTAATTTTTGTTTAAAATGATTTTATGATTTCAGACATGAAAGACGAGGATCCTGAAACTTTACGTAAATGTCTAAAACACCTCCATTTGATTGGACAGGCTTTTCTAGAAGTGGGCTATGATCCGTTTCCCAAACTAGTATTACCAGAGAGAGATGTTTATCAAAGATTAACAGCAGTGGAATATAAAGAAGGTTGGTTTCTTGAACTAATGCTAGCTTTTATCTCACCTGTACAATGAGTGACCTGAGCTATTTTGATCAGTCATTATCTGTAATCCATTTTTCTGTCAGTCTTTTCGTTCATAGTCATTTCACAAATAGGAATAACTTTTCTCATGCTAAACTAACAATTAGATTTAAACCGAACTTTGCAGAAATGATCCATAGGTCATATACTTTCATGAATTAACCCATTCCCACTCAGTGATGCTTTAAGACGCCCCCCAAGAAAAAAGCTTTGAAAAACATTGTGGAAAATGAAGAAATTGCTTGTCAAAAGCAATTTCTTCATTTTCCACAGTGTTTTCTACCCAGAAAGTTGAAAAAATCCAATTTTTCTTCAACGTAAATTGTCGTCTGTAACTTCTTTCAATTTAGGCAAGTCTCAAATTAAGCGGTCTGGTAATGGGTTAAAGAAGTTTAAGTCCACTTCGAACAATAGTTCAATTATGTCATGGCAGAGTTCACATATCAGTGTGCCTCCTAGGTAACACCAATACTAGGCTTGGGCTCTTATATGAATTACCTATTTGAGCTGCAGCCCAGCTTGGATATAACCAGCAACCATCAGCTTTTGTCAGATTACTTGTCTACTGCTTAACCCATTCCAACACAGTGGAATTTTAGACCTGTCCAAATGGAAAGGAGCTGCAGACGAAAATTTCAAGTTGATGGATTTTAATTTTTTCGTCTTTGTGGATAGAAAACATTGTGGATAATGAAGAAATTGCTTGATCCAAGCAATTTCTTCATTTTCCACAATGTTTTCCAAAGCTTTTTTGTTGAGGGGTGTAAAAAGGAGGGATTGAATGGGAATGGGTTAACCACTACGACACACAGGAACCTTTGTGATTCTGAAGTTCCTTAAAAGAATTGAAATCCATGAAGAACTCTAGTGGCTATAGCAACTGAATTGAAAATAGCTTCAAAAGTTTCTCCAAAACTTTATGGCCTATAGCTTTGTATATAGCATTGCCCGAAAATCTGCTACCAAGGTAAAAAAAAAAAATATTTATGTTTTCAGCATCTTAAGATTTATAGACTGAGGAAAAAAATGGTTTGTCAAGTTTCAAAAGTTTTGCTTGTGACAGATGTTACTAGAAGTTTCTTCATTATCCACAATATTTTCTACCAAATAAGACAAAGAACTTTAACCCATTACCAGACAGTAAAAATTTCGACTTGTCCAAATTGAAAGGAGTTACAGAAGACAATTTAAAGCTGATGAAATTTTGGAATTTCTTTACTTTTATGGTAGAAAACATTGTTGATAATGAAGAAATTGCTTGCAACAAGCAATTTCTTCATTATCCACAATCTTTTCCAAAGCTTTTTGTTCTTGGGGGCATCTAAAAGCATCACTGAGTGGGAATGGGTTAAACTAAAAATTGTTGTCTTCAACTATTTTAATATGGGTTGGACTAAGATTATGTCATCTTGTAATGCATTATATATGACTCCAGAATGACTGGTTTTTAACCCATTCCCACACAGTGGCACTTTTGGATGCCCCTCAAGAAAAACAATTGGGAAAACATTGTGTAAAATGAAGAAATTGTTTGTAACAAGCAATTTCTTCATTTTACACAATGTTTTCTACCAAGAAAGTTGAAAAAATCTAAAGTTTCATAAACTTTAAATTGTCGTCTGTAACTCCTTACAACTTGGACCAGTCTAAAATTTTAATGTGTAGTAATGGGTTAATGACCAGATGCAATTTTAAAAACATGATAGGAGAGTTAAAAGCAGTTTCTTCTATTTTTAACAATGGTTTATCATTTAGAATCCTCTAAACTTATTCCTACACAATTTCGATTTTTGATGCTCCTCACCAAAAAAGCTTTAGAAAAATATTGTGTAACAAGCAGTTTCATCAACTTGAAATTGTTGTCTGCAACTTTCTTCAATTTGGACCATTCTAACATTTGTCAAGTAGTAGTAGATTAACCCATTACCAGACGTCAAAAATAGACTGGTCCAAAAGAAGTTGCTGACGACATTTTGAGGTTGATGAAATCTTAAAAGTATTTATCTTTTGGGGTAGAAACATTGTAGATAATGAAGAAATTGCTTGTAACAAGCAATTTCTTCATTTTCAACAATGTCTTCTGAAGCTGTTTTTCCTTGGGGGCGTTTAAAAGCGTCACTGAGTGGGAATGGGTTAAGCTATGAATGATGGGTCAAAATAACACAGCTGTTACCATCAAACAGAAATGGAATAAGATAGTGAGAATTTAATATACCGTACATAGATAGATGATCAGGGAAACTATTTATGATTGTTATTTTTGTATTCCTTTTTATTTCTCACACAATCATATGAACCCAGATGACAAAATTTAGACTGGTCCAAATTGATATAAGTTGCAGATGACAATTCAAATTGTGGTAAAGTAAGCAACATTGTGGTAAAAGGAGAAATTGCTTGTCGCTAGTAATTACTTGGATTTCCAGATGTTTTCTATTCTATGTGGTTCTGCTTGTCAAGATACATTCACATGTGGTTGTTGTCTGGTTCTTCTTTCAATTTTGACCAGTCTTACATTTTGTGGTATGTTTCTCACAAGCATTTGCTACTAAACTATCGCTTGCTTTTTATTTATAGAGTCAATATACTCTGATGTGGTACAGGCTTTAAGACAGCTAATACCAGACAGTAAAATGGGACATTTTCCAAGGCCAACTTTTGATGAAAATTGTAAGTAGTTTGTAGTCAAAAGGGAGCACATATATAGCTTGATGAAAATTGTCAGTAGTTTATACTCAAAAGAAAGTACATACATAGCTTGATGAAAGTTGTAAGTAGTTGGTACTCAAAAGAGAGGACATCTATAGCTTGATGAAAATTGTAAGTAGTTTCTCTTCAAAAGAGAGGACATATATAGCTTCATGAAAATTGTAAGTACATTGTAGTTTGTACTCAAAAAAGAGGAAATATATAGATTCATGAAAATTGTAAGTACATTGTAGTTTCTACTCAAAAAGGAGTACATATGTAGCTTGATGAATATTGTAAGTAGTTTATACTGGAAAGGGAGTACATTTAAAGTTACAGTAAAAGCTCAGCTGTTTCAGAGAAAAAAATTAAGAATTGCTGTACCATTAACCCTTTGCTGATCAATCCTTGGTATTTTACGTCCCTACGATTTTATTATTGAGAAAAAAATTATGGAAAAAGAAGAAATTGCTTAAGCAAGCTATTTCTTCTTTTTCCGTAATATTTTCTACCCTACTGAATGGTTATTTGTCAAATTAAATCCACTTAAGTTTTCGTCTTTAAAACCTTTGAATTTTGACAGGTCCAAGGTTTTGACCCTCAAAAATCTGAGAATACCCTGGTTTGGCCCTTTGAAATTACTCCCAAGGAGGTCAAAATGTTTTCTTTGAGTTATCTAATGTACTGTTTAACCCTTGTCATGCTGAATATTTATCCTCTTTTCACTATGTTTTACAACTGTGACATGATTAATTCTATGTTGAGTTCAAAGATTTTCTCAACACAACAAGAAAAAGCAGGTATTGTAGGCTAAGATCAGAGTGCACATCTGTGCAGGCTGATCTTGTTTTATACTCCTGCTAAAGCCATTGTCACTTAGCAGGAATATTCTGGGATCAGCATGACAAGGGTTAAGAAATTACAAAATAATTGCTAACTAAACCAGTATGTCGTTTATAAGAGTTTTATCAAAGGGAATGAATAAACAGAAAAGGTTTGATAACTTTCAAATCTATACTCGGGATTTTTCTACTCCTTACTCTTTTTGTTGTTTGAATTCCTTTTAAAAATGATAATTTAATGATCAAGGAGTAAATGACTCCTTAACCCATTCACCCTTTCCCGTTTTTTAAAATTTTAAACCCGTCCAAATTGAAAGAGGTTGCAGATGACAATGAAAAGTGGATGCAATTTAAAATGAAACCATCCTATGGGGTAGAAAATATTGTGGAAAAAGAAGAAATTGCTTGTCACAAGCAATTTCTTCTTTTTCCACAATGTTTTCTCAAGTATAAAATCACAAAGACGTAAAATCCCGTGTTTGAACAGGAAAGGGTTAACAGACAACAAAATTTTAGACTGGTCCAAATTGAAAACAGTTGCACATGACAATTCAAACTTTATGAATTTTAGATTTTTTAACTTTTTTTTTATATAACATAATTTTTGTAGCTCGGCTGTTTTTGGAGAAAACCCGAGGTATTGCTATAGCCTTGTTGTTATTGTCGTCATGCGAAAACTTTGACATTTTGTGATATCTCTGGTTCTACCAAAGGCATTTGCTTGAAACTTTGCACACCAGTTCACTATCAAAAGAGCAACCTATACTATCAAGGGGGATAACTCTAGATGCATTTTGTGCTTTTATCCACTATCCAGCACCCAATAGCCGAGTGTAGGCACCTGTAGGCCGTGCTCTTGTTTTACCAACATATTTGCTTTAACCTATTTCCATCAATCCTTCTTTTTGACGTCCCTCAAGAAAAGAGACTTTAGAAATCATTGTAGAAATGGCAGAAAGTGCTTGTAATGAGCAATTTTATTCATTTCCCTCTATGTTTATTACCCAAAAATACAAAAAAAGTTCTACTATAAATTGTTGCCTGCAACTTCTGTAAATTTGAACCTGTCAAAAAATTTGTCATGTGATAATCTTTTAATTTATCTTTGCTGTCAAAGGTGCACTCTGTACCAACTATTTTGAAAGACCCCTCAGCAGTACCTGCATAACTGTCTCTTCAAACCATCCCTCTTGACAATATTTTAGACTTGTCCAAATTAAAAAAAGCTGCAGACAACATTTTCAAGTCTATAGAATTTTTTTTTTTGTCTGTTTGGATAGAAAACAAAGTGGATAATGAAGAAATTGCTTGATGAGAACAATTTTTCAATTTCCACATTGATTTCCCAAGCATGTTCTTGAGGGGCGTAAAAGTAGGGATTTAGTTGGAATGGGTTAACCTTTAGGGTAGGGCATCATTCTTGTTTTACCTCTACCATGTGATGGCCAATGGAATATAGGGGTACCTCACTAGTGTGTTTGGTTGGTGTTTGTGTCTAATTCTTGTCCAGAGTATATCTTCTACATTACTTGATGGATATAAAATAAGTTTGAAAGTTGTTCCTCTTGAAGAGTACTAGTGTCGTACTTAAAGCTGCGTTGCATATTGAAGATCACAATTGAAGGTCATGTGACTATCATAATGAGGGGCATCCATGTTTGTGACACATTTCTATTTATACTTCAAAAAAAGGGTTTTCTTGACCTTTTGGATCAGTCCGTTCTTACGGCAATTTATATTTCAGCTATGCAATTCAGGCAACTCTCGTAACAACAACCATGTTTGTTTGGAGCAAAGGTGTTGTTATACCCAAAACATTGTTTTAAATTCAATGATTAAACTTGAAAAAGGATGACTTTTATTTACAAAGTAAGCTCTGTAATCTTGATCTACCTAGCTCCATGTTTCACTCCCATGAGAAATGATTTTACAACTGATTATGTGTCAGTTTTGCAAAAGAGCAGTTGGTTCGTATTCTTTTAGCTGGTAGCTGCACCCTGTGTTTTATTCTAAAATCTACAAAATTAAGTCATTATTTCATAAAGTTCTCTTCATCAAATGTTAAACTTTAAACACATTATGAGATGACAAAATTATAGACAGGTTCAAAATTTGAAAGAAGTTGTAGACGAGTCGACATTTCAAAGTGTGCAGACGTAGTTTTGAAAAATAATGACTGAATACTGTAGAAAACATTGTAGGAAAAGGTTATTGTGTGGCTTTTGTTAAGGATGTTTGTTGCTGTGTCTTAAAAAAGATTACACCACCGTATTTTAATAGTATTCTTTCACATATGTTCAATACCTGGCTTGTTACTTGTGTTCGATTCCCACTGGAGGCGGGTAGTGTATTTGGGCAGGGCACTTTACAGACCGAGCCCAAGTCCACCCAGCCGTAAACAAGGGTAGCAGTCGTTAGAATCCATTGCCTCTCTCTCTCTTATCCCCTTGTAAACATCCGGTACAAGTCTGGACCAGAATGGCAGTAAGAATTTGTCTCTTTATCATGTTATCCTTGATTTAAAAAAATGGAAAATGCTGGATAACCGAGTAAGAAAGTTGCCCTTCTAGTCATACTCTTAATCCTCTAAAAGGTAGCTTTTTCCACTACATGCAACCTGACCTAAGTCAAAGCGGTTTTAATTTCAACAGTGCATAAATTATAAACTTACTTGTTAGTATGATTATTGACAGATCTTTGCTGTCAACCAAGGAATCAATAGACCAATCAAATCGGTCATTTAGGCTGGAAGAGAACTTTGACATTGACCATCATTTATGTACAGCATTTTTGTTGGTTTGGTTACTTGACAGTTTTAACAACAGCTCATTTAGCCTAATTTATAGGTCAGAATTTAATGAAATTTAATACTTGAATTGATAACCAGAAGTCCCAGACCTTGCACAACTTATAAGTCATTTATACGAAATTGTGTTTCAGGAAAAGGGGACTTAACCCTTTCATGTACAAACCCAGGATTTTATGTTGCTGTGATTTTATTCTGTATGGACTTTATCAATTATGGTTGCCGGTAATTTTAGTTATAAGACACTGCAAACAACTAGTAGTAACAAAATAGCAAGTTGATATGAATTTCGTCACAAATGGATCTTATAAGAATGAAAATTATTTTAATTCTTGCCATTTCATTCCTTGAGCAATTTGTTTTCATAAGTCTTCTTCAGGGCGCATAATCTGTCTTCAACAGCTCTTTGTTTTTTAAATATTAATTTGTCATGAAATGGTTTATGTACTGAATTGTTCTTTCATGTCAGTTCTAGTATATATCTTATTAGCATTCATTTACAGATATTGAGATACAGACAAATACTGAAGGTACAGTGTTGGAGACAAGGCACCCAGATGATATTTTGAATGATAGGTACTTTATATTCCATGTACATGTACTTAACCCATTCCAACTCATTGACGCTGAAGGAAAAAAGCTTTTGAAAACACTGTAGAAAATGTAGAAATTGTTTGTTACAAGCAACTTCTTCATTTTCCATAATGTTTTCTACCCAGAAAGTTGAAAAAATCCAAAATTTCATAATCTTTAAATTGTCGTCTGCAACTTCTTAAAGTTTTGGCCAGTCTAAAATTTTGCTCTCTGGTAATTGGTTAACCCTTTACTGCTGTCCTGATTCAAAAGTTTTGCAGTTGAAAATTTAAAGTGGATTAATTTGAAAAATAACCATTCAGTTGGGTAGAAAATATTGTGGAAAAAGGAGAAATTGCTTGTTACAAGCAATTTCTTCTTTATCTACAAATTTTTCACAATTATAAAATCACAGGGACTTAAAAAAGTCAGTGATTGAACAGGAAAGGGTTAAGAAATTAAGGGAATATTTTTGTATTCATTGAGGGTTGAACCTTGTCAAGTAATTTATGTTTATAATATCTTTGTTATTTGACTATATTACCGTAATACTATACAGACAAAAAATAAACTATAAAAACATGTTTAAGTCATTTTCAAATTTACAATCTTTGATAAGTTCTACTTTCTCTCTTCTCCATTTTGATCTGATTCAGAAGTCCGACCTCAGATTATTTATACATAAGTACAGGTTCAAAGTGTCAAACTGTTGATATCGTATCTTCTATAATGCGAATACCAAACATCAATTAAGTTGAAATCAAAATTTAATTGATAATTAAAAGTTCGGAACAAATTAATTGTAACTTCTCGGATACTTTTTCAGTTTCGACTTTATTACTCGAGTCAATACCCGTGACTAATTCATATAACGATTGAAAATAATACAAGCCATATTTTCTAAAAGTAATCAGCCACTATAATGTATTTAATAGAAATAACGCCTATCATAATAAGGGTTCGATATCACATAATCAAATATCCAATATTGTAATGACAATGCATTCGTACCCAATTGGTGTCGCTCTTATCAAGTGTGAAATTCGGCTGGTCGGTCTCAAGGTGTGAAGTTATTGGTCGTTTTAGTTGGGTTCAAAAAGTGTATCAGCTAAAGTTGGTACTGAATTAAGTGGTTGTAATTTGGAATAGAGGGGTGCCCATTTTAAAGGGGTTTGCGACCATTGAAATAAAGAACAAAAAATTCTGTTCTATTAAAATTTGGTCGTTATGGCGGGTTGCCCGTATTTCTGGGGTGGTCATAAGGAGGGGTTTTACTGTATATTCTCTTCATTTCTTTTAATTTAATATCATCAAGCAAAACAAGAAAATATTTATTAGTTTTGAGTAAAGTTTATGGATCTACTTTGTGTGCAAGCATATTAACCCATTACCAGACAGCAAAATTTTAGACTGGCCCAAATTGAAAGAAGTTGCAGACGACAGTTCAAAGTTTATCAAATTTTGGATTTTTTTAACTTTCTGGGAAGAAAACGTTGCGGAAAATTTTCCTCAATGTTTTCAAAATCTCTTTTCCTGGGGGCGTCTAAAAGCGTCACTAAGTGGGAATGGGTTAAATAGTTGCGTATTCAAAATTTCATAAAATTAAGCCAATGAAAATTCTTGAATCTGGATAGAAGAAACTAAAATTGAATTCTTTTTGATTGGTTTAACCCATTCCAACTCAATCCCTCCTTTTTACGCCCCTCAAGAAAAAACCTTTAGAAAACATTGTGGAAAATGAAGAAATTGCTTGTATCAAGCAATTTCTTCATTATCCACAATGTTTTCTACCCAAAATGACGAAAAAGTTCAAAATTCTATCAACTTGAAATTGTCATCTGCAGCTTCTTTCAATTTGGACTAGTCTAAAATTCCACTGTGTTGGAATGGGTTAATACCGTTTACCACTTACGAGACAACAAATTGAATATTGGTTCAAATTCAAAGAAGGGAAGACAAAGTTTCTAAATGGTTGTGACTAAGAAAAGTATACTAAATATAGAAGAAATGTTGTGAGAAAAGATTTTCTTTTCAGTTTGGCTGCTTTTTGAGAAAAATGATAATACAGTCTTGGATTCTGCTTTGCCACACTTTTTGTAAAACAACTTCTTCTCTTTGAAACTATGTATAGCGAAAGATTTTAGCTTGAACAAGAGTGTGGAATTTGTCAGACTTGGGCTTTTCTACTTGCTGATAAGTACATTTTTCAATGCTCCTTGACTTGGGATAAGTAAATACAAGGGCAAACCTTGGAATGGTACCAAATAGTTCTCAAAGATAACTCATTTCATTGAAAACTTATCATTATCTTTGTAATCTTTGTAAAAATACATGATACGAAATAATATAACCTTCATCTCATTCCAACACAATGATGGTTTTTGACACCCTTCAAGAAAAACAATTGGAAAAAACATTGTGAAACTAGCAATTTCTTTATTTTCCACAATGTTTTCTATCCAAAAAGTAGGATAAAACCCTTCATGATAAAAAGCTTCATGAAGTTTGAATTGTTGTCTGCAACTTCTTTCAGTTTAGACCGGCCTGAAATCAGCCATCTGGTATTGGGTAAATGCGCTTTTGTAAGAAACATCTATCTATCTATATAATACTGCCCAACTCCCCTTTCTGGTATTACTGGCAGGTAATTATTAGGACTAGTTTGCTATGGTGATCTCAGGTTGGACTCAAACGACAGGGGTCCCTGATTTAATTCTCTGTGTCATCAGTAAAACAAGTGAGGCTAAACTTTGACCCTCATCTTCATATGACCTAAGTTATTGAAGGGAATATAAACCTCATACAAATAATCAATTAATGTAAGAATTAATCCCTTCTTATGTCCCAGCATAGATAAGATTGGGGGCATATTGTTTTACCTATGTCCGTCTGTCTGTAGGTCTGTCTGCAAGCTATAAACTTAAAATCTTAACACCTTGCTCTTATTCAAACACCATTGCAGATACATAGGGAATATTACTACAGTGTCTTTTTCTATGCGTTATTATCGTGTTCGAGAATTGTTTGTAGGTATTTTTTATTGGATGAGACCGAAGGTCGAATCCAATAAAAATACCTACACACGATTGGAGAGCACGATAACAACAAATAGAAAAACACACTGTTGTAATATTCCTTTTATTATATACCTTTTAGGAAATGACATTAAGAAAATTCTCTTAAATGGCTAAGAAAAAAAAAACAACTTTCCGAAAAACCCTGAACGTCAATACACAAAATAGAAGTCCGTGTTTACGGTACTCGACAAATTCGTTTTTTTGCTACACGCCGAATATTGATTCTTTTTTCTGTCGAGTTGTAATTGACAGCCAGGTTTTACTCCATATCTTTTATAGGTATATAATAAATAGCTCATATTTGGGATATAGGTACATTGCATTGATGGACATCAGTTGATGTAAGATCAGGATCATCAATGAAGGTGAGGTCACCTACCAAGGTCACAAGTTTTGTAAACTTAACATTTTGCTCATATTCATACACTGTTGAAGATACATGAGTCATATATGGGTCAAAGATTCCTTGTATTGATAGGCATGTAAGGTCAAAGTCGTCCGTCAAGGTCACATTTCAGAAATAAGGCTGTTATGGGGGCAAAGTGTTTCACAAACACATCTTTTTATTGTTACTTTTTTCTCTATTAACCCATTCCTGCACAATCCCTCCTTTAACACCCCTGAAGAAAAAAGCTTGGAAAACAATGTGGAAAATGAAGAAATTGCTTGTACCAAGCAATTTCTTCTTTATTCACAATGTTTTTCAAGATAATTGACGAAAAAAATGAAATTCCATAAACTTGAAATTGTCATATGCAGAATCTTTCAATTTGGATCAGTCTAAAATTCTGTTGTGTTGGAACGGGTTAAGCACCTGCAGCGAAGCTAGGAAACCTGGACAGAGATGGTTTTATTTGCATGGCTTACTCTAGTAGTCGCAATTGACAGACTTTTGCCCCGTACTGAGCTCCAACAGGAAGTTCTGTTTAGATAAAAAACAATGTTATTTTGCAAAATGTATTGACAGTAATATGAAACTGAAAAGTAAAGTAGTTGGTTGGCAACCTGAATAAGCTGTAGTCACAACATTTAACCCATTCCCACTCAGTGGCGCCCCCAAGGAAAAAAGCTTTGGAAAACATTGTTGAAAATGAAGAAATTGCTTGTAACAAGCAATTTCTTCATCTTCCACAATGCTTTCTACCCAGAAAGCTGAAAAAAATCCAAATTTCATAAGCTTTTAATTGTAGTCTGCAACTTCTTTCAATTTGGGCAAGTCCAAATGTGCTGTCTTGTAATGGGTTAATTCAGCAAACCAACATAGACACTTCACATAAATGTCGGCCAATGTTTTAGTTCATTGGTTTTCCAGTCTACATGAAGGTTTTGATTTGTCGATTGATTCTTTGATAGACAGCTGCAACCCATCAATTGTTGTTTCATAACAAAAAACCATTATGATCCTATGACGTGATGATGACTTTTGTTTTTTTCAGATGTCGTAAGGCAATTATGATTCTAGGTGATGATGATTATTGTGCAATGATGGGTCATGCAGTGTCTGACCACATGTTGGGAAGTCAACAAGTTAATATCAATGTCCTGAAGAACCAGAGAGTGGATGTTTTTGTTGTAAGTCACTTGCCAATTACCACATGGAAAATTTTTATACTGGTCCAAACTCAAAGAAGTTCCAGATGGCAATTTAAGTTGATGAATTTAAAAATTATTGTCTTTAAGGGAATGAAATATTGTGGATAATGAAAAAAAAATTGTAACAAACAACTTCTTCGTTTTCACAATGTTTTCAAAAGCTTTTTTTCTAGAGGGGTATAGAAAAGCAAGATAGTAGCTAAGTAGGGCAATCGGTTAACCTTTTCTATAGGGATGAGTGTATTTTTCACTGCGTTTATTGGAGTATAAAGTGCAATTGCCTTAGCACATGGCAAATAACGCCCGTAGGGCGTTATGTTTAAGCCATGTGCTAAGGCAATTGCACTTTATACTCCAATAAACGCAGTGAAAAATACACTCAGCCCATATAATTGCAATACGTCTATTTTCAAATCCGAAAGGGATAGAGAGATGAAAATAAAAACAAATAAACGAACTGTGGGCGGAGTTACTTTTCTTTGACAGGCGTATGGATACATTGACACAGTTTATCGCTCGAGTCGTTGTAACGGCGGACATTTTATTTCGTCGCTTGGGTTTTTTGAAATGGAAATTCGAACATTCGTTGGATTTATTTGGAATTATTATGAGGAAATACTAACTTTAAACTCTATAAATTATGATATCTGGGTCGATAACAGTTAGAATTATGAATAGATGCTTTGTAATAGACAAGAAATATAAACCTACCACATGGACACGATGCATGCTGATGTGGCGAAGCCGATTCGACATCTCGGATTTACGGCTAATAAATGTGAGTTTTTCGAAATCTTCATGTTTAAAACGAACATTATAATTGTTATAAGGACACTATTTGTTTATCTATTTATTGAAAATCCATGGAAGTATAAAGGAATTCGAGGAAATCGAAATTCAAAAGGTGATGACTATAAATAGTAACAAAACAAGTTTGGTATTTCTTGGAAGTGAATTCCCAATATCGGAAATCCCTGACCTTGTTTGTTTCTATTTTTGTCGAAAATAGTTCTGCCTTTTATCGAGGTATAAAGTGCAATTGATTTGATCACGTGATACGATTTGGGCCAATGAAAATACTCTATTTTGAAGTATTGCAATTATATAATCATTCAATGACTTTTACTGCCTAAAGATTTCATTTTACTGAAAACATTGTCAGAAAAAAGAAGCATGTGCTTGCCCAAAGGAGTTAATTGTTTTTCACCTTTATTTTTAATTGGCAAGTATGTCTAATTTTCATAATGCAGTTTTATTGTAATGTCGTTTTTCTATTGACAGTTTGTGGCTGTCAATCAAGAACAGATGGACCAATCAAATCATTCATTTAGACAGGAAGTGAACTTTGAACTCTGTCATAGGCCCACATTTATATGAAGCATTTTTGTTGGTTTGGCAAAATTGATATTGTTACTACAGTTAATTCAATCTGTAGTTACAACATTTATGTCTCCAACCAACCTTTTTAGCTTTTTTTTTAAAGCCAGTTCTTAGGAAGGAAGAACCTGTGTAAACAATCTGCCTTTTTGGTCACTAATGCAAACAAGAGCCTTCTTATCATCAATATGCGAAATGAGGGCATGAGTGAACTTTTCCAGGGGGGATTTAATGGTTTTTAATTTCAATTTCAACTAGTGTTAGTTTGAATTTTGAGATTGAGTCAAATGCACCTGATTCTATTCACTGCAAATGTTTGCTGATCTTCAGCATTGACTGTTATATGCACATGCAATCACTTAACTTTATGGATGATATTGATGATTTCATATGACCAAGTGGAATTGTATGCTTGTTGTTTTAATGATAAGTGAAAGTGAAAACATCATATATGGGCCACAATATAAAATATCAAAGCTTCTTACATGAATTGCAGGTAAACTATTTAGAATGGTTTCGAACTTTTAATTTTATTCCTCATAAATTAGTGAATTTCTAGATATGTAGAGGTCATATTCAAGTTCCAACTTTATCCCTTCTTTATTTCATAAAAACTGATTGTATATCTCTAAACCAGTGAAGACCGCAATTCCTGTTATCTCGAGTTTTTTCAAGCAGAATTTCAAATTCCATGTCAAATTTTACCTATTAAGGAGACTATTGATATGACTAACAAATTCCATTTGACGAGCTAATTCTAACCCTGATTAAACAACCTTTGATACTCATCAGATTTAATTGCTTGTCGATATTTGTCAGAGGTGTGAAAAACTTGTAATTACAGCATATCACTGTCAAACTATCAGTTTTCCGTTCATATAACACTGCATGAAAAATACAAGTCATGGTGAAAAATAAAAAATTAATATTTCATTTATTTTTTACACAATGACAACTTACTAAATTCATTTGTCTTATAATGTGTCAGAGTCATTGCAAAACCATTACACAGATAGTGTTTTATCCAAACCCCTACTTCCAGTAAAACTTTGAGTACGACAGCCAACTTTCTTTTTTACCTAAAGCTTTAGGTATCTCTTTGTAATGGCCTGAAAAAATTGATCTTACAAGTGTTGACTGTATTCATGCTTTTGGACCTGAAGTATGATTTTCTTATTACTGTTGTGTTTTTGGAATGAAGATATGGCTTTAAATTTACTAGCCATAAATTTTGCAAAATAACACAGTTTGATATCTAAGTAGAACTTCCTGTCAGTGGGCAGTGCCAAACATCCATAAATTAAAAGATGATTAGCCACACCCACTGACCTCTGATAAGATAGTTAAAATATTTTCATCTGTTCAAATATTACATGAACTAGAAATTCTTGATTCGTTTTTAGCATGCACCATAAAACCCCATTCATTAATTCCTTAACCCTTACCTACCTGATGTTATACCATATTATACTTGAGAAAACATTGTTGGAGAAGAAGAAATTGCTTTTACTAAGCAATTTCTGCTTTTCCGACAATATTTTCTAACCTGTAGGTTAGCAACTTTTTAAATTGAATCAACTTTAAATTGTAATCTGCAACTTGTTTCAAATGGACCAGTCTAATATTTTGAAAAACAGGAAAGGGCTAACAGAGGTACCTTTTCACATCTGTTTACCTAATAAAAAGTCAGTGACATTAAAACAAAAAGACAAACCATTTGTTGATTATCCAAAGTTATAACTACAGCTTGAATGGCTAAAACATTGAAGTCACCCAAAACCAATAATGTTTGACCATTTCTTGTTCAATCCCTGGTTTTAACGGCCCTGTGATTTTATACTTGAGAAAACATTGTGGGGAAAAAAATTGATTGTAACAAGCAAATTCTTCTTTTTCAACAATATCTTCTACCCTTTAGGTTGGTTTCTTTTCAAATTGCACTCACTGTTAGTTGTTGTCTGCATTTTTTTTCAAATAAGACACATTAAGATTCTGAAAAACAGGAAAAGGTTGATACAAGTATTAGAGGTCAACATTAAACTCTCAGTAGGAGCTTATGATCTGATTTGTCATTGGCTTGTGAAAAGCAACTATTCCTATACAAATATGAACAACTTTAAATGGTCATCTGTTACCTCTCTAAATTTAGGCTAGACTTAGTCTGGTAATGAACAAACCCTTTACCAAACGGAAAGTATTCAGATTCAGATTCAATGATTTTGTAGACGAAAATTTCAAGTTCAGAGATTTTTAATTTCATTTGTATTGGTGTGTAAAAAATTTGGATAATGAAGAAATTGCTTGTAACAAAAATTTTCTTCATTCTACATAATGTTTTTGAACTACTTTTTCTTGAGAGGCATCGAAAAGCGTAAATGATTTTGGGAATGGCTTAAGGACAGATTTCCAGAGAATAAAGTTGAGACAGTAAATAACAGAACCTTCATTTTGTTGTTCTTGTTAATTCTTTATCAATCATTATGTATGCTTATATTTGTTTGTATTTCCGTTTATTTATCGTCGCTACCGTAGCACATGCCCATATGAGCGACGCCCCCAGAAGACGGTTAGTTGTTACGGGGGATAGTGCAAGGATACAGGACGAAACTACTGAGAGTTTCGCCTGGTTCTTTAACGTGCTCGATGGATAGCATCGTCACACGGGGCCTCGGTTTAACGTCTCATCCGAAAGACAATTAGTTAGTTAGTTGATATGGTCAGCCCAGGGCTCGAACCCGTGATCTTGAGGTTTGAAGTCAAGTGCTCTACCAACTGAGCTAATCGGGCTGACCATATGCTTATGTCCATGGTCCAGTATTTAAATATACATTGATGTATTCTGTATTCATAATGTCCTTAGTTGTCATTGCCTCAAAATAATCAAATTCATTTATTCATTCTCTTTTGTTTTCAGATTTCTACAAAAGAAATTTATGATATGAAGAAAAAGAATGTCCTCCATGAACATTTGCAGACAATTTTACAAGCAAAGCCAAGACACATACCTATTACCCGGAAAGTATGGACCAACACAAGGCAGTCTGATCAATTAAGACATTTGGGAGAAATGGGTTCTGATTCTGAAATACCTTACCCAGACTTTGATGATTATGATGACTTACAGGATGAAAAAGTCAGTGATTTGTCTGATGAAGATTTTGGTGATGACTTTTATGATGATGATTCCTTCTCAAAAAGAAAGAATTGACCTATTACCACACAATGGTGTTTTTTGACGCCTCTCAGGAAAAAGGCATTTGGAAAACATTGTGGAAAATGAAGAAATTGCTTGTAACAAGCAATTTCTTCATTATTCACAATGTTTTCTTGTCCAAAAGACAAAGATTTTTAAAATGTCA
The DNA here is from genome assembly GCA_946902895.1 of Fragum fragum. Taxonomy (NCBI): domain Eukaryota; kingdom Metazoa; phylum Mollusca; class Bivalvia; order Cardiida; family Cardiidae; genus Fragum; species Fragum fragum. Next base: position 5,523,314 of record OX336372.1, on the reverse strand, counting down.
TCAACTTGAATTGTCATCTGAAACTGCTTTTAATTTGGACCAGTCAAAATTTCCTCATGGTAATAGAATAATGGATGGCTGACCTTACCACTGAGCATTTCTACGTGATATTTTGAAATTAAACTGCATTACTTTGCAAAATGTATATCAAAGATGTGAAATGGTTGGTTTATGACTTAAATATCATACCCGCAGCTTGAATAAGCTACAGTTTAAGTTTAATTTGCTAAACCAACAATAAAAGCAACAAACATAAAATGCTTCACATAAATGCTGGCCATTGTCAGTGTTTTAAGCTTACTTCCTGCCTAAATGAATTATTCAATTGGTCAGCTTTTTCTTTGAGCGGCGATTGGTCAGTTCCGGCGATTTCAATGGAGCGCTTATACTACTAGTCCACTATCCTGCACCCAGCAGCATCTGTAGGCCGTGCTCTTGTTTGTAACTAACAATGCTCTATAAAAATGAAAAGAGTTAAATATCTTATTGTAGCGTTCATGTATTTTCAAGCATGTTGACAATGGCTTTGTTGAAAGAGGATTAGATATTTTAATAGTAAAGTAAGAGTTATGGCTTTATTTACTGATACTATAGTTTTTGTTCAACTGATTTTGCAATTTCAACATTATCCATGATTTTTAATCCCCTTCAGAATTTTATTAACCCTTTTAAGACAGTTCAAAATTCAAAGACATTGCAGATGACAAATTTCAGTTTTTGTAACATACAAAGTTTGTAGACAAAGCTTATCTATTTAAGAAAAGTAACAAAGGTAAAATCTGAAATAACGTGTTAAGACAGATTTTTCAATTTGGAATCACTATTGGGCTTTGACCTTTGCCTTTGACCTAGTTTCTGAGATTTCAAATTATTAAGCGTAGGACTATATAAGGTCAAATGTAATTGTTGAAAAGGGATTGCCTTTCAGTTTAATTCAAGTAACCTTTGGCCTTGACTTTGACTTACTACCTGAAATTTTGAATTAAGTCTAGGACTGTATTTTTGCAAATACATTAGCAAATGTTGAATGGTTTATCATCTGGCATCATGCTCAACATTGACCTATTAACTGATAATTGCTATTTATCAATGATAAAATTGTTTTAACTGAAATGAAATGTTTATAAAAGATTTCTCTTTATCATGCACCTGTGACCAACTTTCTGAAATTCTAAGAAGATTTTCCTCCTAGCATTATGCTCAGCCTCCGGCGTTGACTTTTGACTAACTCCCATAGATTTGATTTATTAAGTCTCAGACAGTTTTAAGTCAATGGAAATTGCCAGATGGCAATTGGCTCTCACCTTGCATCATACTGAACCTTCGTTGATGAGCTTTGACCGCCAGTCTGAAATTTTGAATAATTAGACTGACTGTTTTGTCAAAATTATTGTTTAAAGGAGATAAACTTTCTTTTAGACAACATACTGGCCTTTGACAAACGTTCGATCACAATTTTAGCTCAGTATTACCAACCCTTGCTGAAAATTTTTACATTGCCACAAGGAAGATACCTCTTCAGTATGGTGCCATTCTAGAAAAGTAGCCTTATTGACTAATTCCTTACTGGTACTTTACAGGTTACAATCTTCCTTGACACTGTTTTACAAAATTCTAGACCTGTCCAAATTCAAAGGTTTTACTTAAGACAATTTCATTGATTGATTGATTGAATGAATGGGCTTTAAAGCTGCTTTTAACATTATTTCAGTCGTATCGCGGCGGCTGGAGCACCTTACAATGGATTTCTGGTATTTCTCACACCAGTACTACCACTTCATCCTTTCCTAACCTCCAGCTACTATCCCACTTAGGTTAACGATTATCCACCCTTGGTGATAGACAAATGCCGGAAAGAAAATGTGTCGCCGCCGGGGATCGAAACCATGACATCCAATCATTGAATATTAGGAGTTTGACGCGCTATGAAGTCAAAATTATTCGAAATCTAATCATTTAGTAGGGAAGAAAATATTGTGGAAAAAGAAGAAATTGCTTGTTACAAGCAATTTCTTCTTTTCCCACAATGTTTTCCCAAGTATAGAAAAAAACAGGGACGTTAAACCCAGGATAAAAACAGGAAAGGGTGAAACTTGCTGCAAATGTAAGTATGGTCCGTAGGAACGTGCTACATGTGAGCTTTTATAGTTGTGTGATATCCAGGGTCCATGAACAGTTTCATTGTTAAGACTCTAGAGGCTACATTTTTTGCTTAATCACCCTAGAATTTTGCTAGGGTGTTTGTCTTGATAAAATCTCTGACAAGTTCGAAAACGGGTCACTTGGGGTCTAAAACTAGTTAACTTGGTCAAATTATGGACAAAACGTTTAAACACAAGAGGCAACAATTTTTAGCTCAATCATCCTGAAAATTGGCCAATGTTTGTCTTGAAAAAATATCGAATGGGTTGGAAAAAAGGTCTAATCCTGTAAACATTCTAGAGGCTACAATTTTTGCTCAATTGGCCTGCAAATTGATAGAATCTTAAAATTTGGTCACAAAGGGTCAAAACTGGGTCACTAGATCAAACCTTAGAAAAACTTCGTAAATGCTCTTAAGGCTTCAAATTTTGCACAATCATCCTGAAATTGGGTTAGAATACTTCTCTTGATTAAATCTCAGACAAATTTGAATTTGGGTCATTCTTGGTAAAAAGCATCCTCACGATTGAAGGGATATCGAGATCATCTTTTTTCTCTAATATAGATAAGAAGAACGTTCGCCGCCCTTGTTACAAGATGGGTAAAAAGGTGGATTCTTAGAATAACCATGTCAACAGTCTAGAGGCAACAGTTTTAGCTCATTATTCCTGAAAACTTGTCAGAATGTTTGACTTGATAAAATCATGGATTAGATCGAAATTTTGTCAATTGAGGTCAAAACTAGGTCATTAGGTCAAAACTTACAAACACCCTTTGGGCTCTCCAGAAGTGAGTATGGATAACTTTTTTGGACAACTTCAAAATTGAGTCACATTTGAAAGCCTTGTTGGCTCACCAAGATTACATTTTTCTCAAATTTCTGAAAATTAGCAGGAAATTAATTTTGTTATAGTTTGTATTGAACAAGTATTGACCAAATATGGTCACTTTAAGTTTTATTGGTATAATAGTTGGCATGGCAATGTTAACTCAGGCGAGCGATCTACGGACATCTTGGATTCTTGTTTTGAATTTATGTCCCCTCCTATATCGATATGTTTGCTGACATCTTGTTTTACCGATGTGCGTCTGTCTGTCTACCAGCGAGCTATAATCTTCACTCTAAAACTTAACATTTTGCTCTTATTCAAATTACCGTTGAAGAGAAAAGTCTGTGACTGGAACATAGTGTTTCATAGTGTTTGATTTGTTGTATGCAATTTCTTCGAACAAGGAGATGTATGACATATGTTTTCTAAGAAACCTGAAATGCACTTTTCAAACTGTGAAACAATAGACTTGTGGTGTAATCACCTGTCTGTCACAATATGTTGTTAACTTACAATCTCCTTATAGCTCTCGGGGATTCTCAATAACTTACCTGACAATGCCATAATATTCTCTGAAGTTTTATACACATCCTTGTAATAAGTCTCCGTAGTTGTCAACATTTAATATGTCATCTGCAACCTCCTTTAATTTGGACCAAGCTAGAATTTCGTAATTTGGTATTTAACCCTTTCCTGTACAATTCCGGGATTTTACGTTGATGTAATTAAATACTTGAGAAAACATTGTGAAAAAAGAAGGTATTTTGATCGCGGCGTCCGCCCTTGCGTCGTCCGTCGTGTGTCAAAAATTTTAAAATGACATCTCCTCCCAAACCGCTTGGTGGATTTCAACCAAATTTGGCAGGGATGTTCCTTGGGTGGTGCCCTGGTGCTAAAAGAATAAAAATTCGTTAAAAACTCTGGTTGCCATAGCAACAAAACTGAAATTTTGATAAAAGCTTTAAAAAATGTCTCCTCCTGACCGAGAAGGCGTAGAGCCTTGATATTTGACATGAAGCATCAGTAGAATGACCTCTCTCAGAATTGCTAAAATCATCACCATCGGATCCCGAGGGGCGGAGCCCCAGGGGGGGGTCTTAAATAGAAATACAGAAGGATTTTTAAGCGGCATCTCCTCCCAATCTACAGGGCAGATTTCAATCAAATTGGCAGGAAATAATTTGGTGTAGCCCTTTGAAAATTGCTAAAAGAATTGAAATCCGTTAAAAACTCTTGTTGCAATGGCAACAAAACTGCAATTTTAATAAAAACTTTAAAAGATATCTCCTCCTGACCAAGAGCCTTGATATTTGGCATGAAGCTTCAGCAAATCATCACCCTCAGGTACCCAGGGGCGGAGCCCAAGGGGTTGGGGTGGGGCTTAAATAGAAATGAAGAAGGATTTTTAAAACGACATCTTCTCCTAAACCACTGGGCGGATTTCAACCTTATATGGCAGAAATGTTTCTTAGGCCCTTTAAAAATTGGAAAAAATTGAAATCTGTTAAAACTCTGGTTGCCATAGTAACAAAGCTAAAATTTAAATTAGAACTTTAAAAATTATCTCCTCCTAACCAAGTGGGCCTAGAGCCTTGATATTTTGCATGAAGCATCAGTACATTGACCTCTTTCAGAATTGCTTAAATCATCACCATCGGGGGCCCCCATGGGCGGAACCGCAGAGGGTGGGGCTTATATAGAGATAAAGAAGGATTTTTAAAACGTCATCTCTTCCAAAACCACTGGGCCGTTTTCAACGAAAGAATTTTAATCAGTTGGAAATTAATTATTTTCTTACGCACAGGAAGGTTTGATTTCAAATATTTATTGTCATCTGTAACCACTTTGAATTAGGGCCAGTCTAAAATTTAAAAAATATACAGGAAAGGGTTAAGGTGAGTATTTATCCCATTAGCCCACCATTGGGAGGATAACCGTAAACCTAAATGTGATGAGTGGCTGGAGACTCGGAAAGGATGTAGTGGTAGTACTGGTGTGAGGAATACAAGGAATCCATGGTTAGGTACTCCATCCGCCGCGGTGCGATATGACTGGAATACTATTAAAAGAGCGTTAAACCCCAATCGATCAATCATTAACCCATTAACACACACCATTTTTGACCGGTCCATTTTGAATAAATTTGCAGATGACAAAATAAAGTTGGTGTAATTTTAAACATTTTATCTGTGATTTTGGGTAGAAAACATGATGTGAATGAAGGAATTGCTAGTGACAAGCAATTTCTTTATTTTCCACTGTTGTCCACATATTTTTCTCTTGAGAGGCGCCAAATAAAGGGTTGTTTCCGAATGGGTCAAGAATCAATATGGCAATATTCTTAAAGCTTTACCTTACTGTTTTTACAACCGAAAGTGCACTATTAAGAACAGAGTAATTACATATTACAACAAGCCAACATTTGACTGAAAAATAACTCAAAGAATCTTAGAAAAGATTAAATTGCTTTCTTATTGGGTGGCTTGAATGAATTTTTATATATCTGCAACTTAAGCTCACCAGAGCATAATATGCTTGAGAGGAGCTTTTAGAATCAATCAGTACCCGTCGTGTGTCGTCAACTGCATTCATTATTCATTTCCTTAACCGCTTGGTCAGTTTAAACAACTCTTGGAAGGAATGTTCCTTTGGTGGATGTACGTGAAATTGTGATTCGCAAAATTTATGGCAGTGACAGGACAGGGCTTATCAGACTTGGAGAATTCATGGATAATTCTTTAAAAATTTTCTTTAACCAAAGGGCCAATTTGGACAAAACTTTGCATGCAGGTTCCTTATGCGACCCTTTTCAAAACATGTTCGTGAAATTTTGTTTGTGAAAAACGGGCGTGGCAAATCGGCTTCTCAGACCTAGAGAAATCATGAAATAATTATTTAAAACCACAAGGCTGGTTTGGACTAAACCAGGTAGAATAGTTTTTGGTGATCCTTTTCAAAACTTGTTCGTGACATTTTGATTTGCAAAAAAAAAAAAAAAAAAAAAAAAGCCATGGCAGGACCGGGCCTATCATTGGATCATGGGATTCTTCTTAAAAAGATTTCTCCTCCTAAACTACTGGGCTAATTTTGACCCTACTTGGCATGAATGATCTTTGGGTAACGATTTTTTAAACATATTTAAGGAATATGATACATTGTGTAAAATGAAGCAATGGTTTCTCACGAGCAATTTTTTCATTTCCCACAGTTTTGTATACAGGAATCTGAAAAATCTTGAATTTCATAATCTTTAAAATGTCCTCTGCATTTCCTTTCAATTTTGACCAGTCTTAAATATTGCCGTCTGCTAATGGATTAAACATCTCCCCACGAACAAGGCAGATTTAAACCTTATTTCACGTAAATGACTATTTGAAAATCTTCACTCAGAATGTAAATTGATTGGGTAAAAACACGACTTTAATGGTGAGCCTTATAAAAAATAATTGCTTCCAAATCCGCACGAGAAGGGATATCCAGATCATCTTTTTCTCGAATATAGATCAGTAAACGTTCGCCACCATTATTACGACAAGACGGAGATGGTCGTTGCTTGAAAATCTACCGCCCAGTATGACGTGGTAGGCCATCAGAGACCTGGCTAGATTGTTTTGAGAATGACCCGAGAGCTAAGGACTATATGGAGAGAATAAGCCGCCAGCTGTCTACTTCAGTGGCCAGGGCACCCCAAGCAGATGACAAAACAATCCCAGATTGAGTGAATGAGCGCATAATTGATTAACCAACACACCTTGCCCATAATTGTTTCAGGGTTCCCTTTGGATTCATGTGTCACATTTGTCTAAAAGATAAAATTTTCATATCGATTCCTCTGTAAAGACTACTGTCGGAAAGCCAGCCGCGCGCTTTCAAATGTTGTTTTATATGTGCACAGGGTTTTGTTGGTCGTCATTAGGGCCGCTATATAGGACCTGTAAGTGTTAATGTTTTATTCCGTATGTTTATACTGTCTGGTCTGTGAATTAGGGAATGTCTCTAATCGCCTATAGTGATTGTCTTCTAACACAAGTGTTTCTCTCGAGATGGTCATTATGATTTTAGAGTCGAGCTTCTTTTAGACACTGCATACAAATGATGTCTATATAAGGTCTTGTGAGAACGCAATACAAGGCGTATTCTAGCTCTACAGGCTGATGGTTTAGCCTTGAAGGTTGATGGCCTAATGGTTTTGTCTTCAGGTACTTCAGACATCAATCGACATCGTTTATAGTAAGGCCTTTAAATGAATATTTTGCAGTCAATTATAGGAAAAGGAAATTTTGTGAAGTTTTATTTTCCTTTTTACCCAAAAGCCATTTGACCTAAATCAAATTGCATTGCTGTCGTTTTAATCCTTTTGGTTCGTTATTCTACACTTTGACCTTTTGTAAAAATTAAATCAATGAAATATATTTTTAACCCGTTGCCACATGAAACAATTTTAGACTGGTTCAAATTGAAAGGAGTTGCAGGCGATAATCTAAATTTTATGTAATTTTGTTTTTTTAAATTTTCTGGTTTAAACATTTTTGAAAATAAAGAAATTGCAATTGCTTCATTTTACACACGTTTTCCCAATTGACTTTCTTGAGAGGCGTCAAAAACATCAATGTGTGGGAATGGGTTAAACCAAACGTTTCTCGTTCCCATGGATGCGCAGTATCGATTTAAGGTCATGTAGGCAAAGGTCACAAATAAACAGGAAGAACTTTTTTATGTTTGATTAAAGGACTTTTGACCTAGAGCCAGCAATGTATTCACTACAGATCATATTCGAGAACACCTATTTTATAACTTTAAACCGATTTATGCATATAATGAGTTGTACTTATTCATCCGGCAATCGGTCAGGTAGGTCAAAGCTAAAGGTTACAACTGTAATTGGTTTGAAAACTGTCCCTGTTCTCTAGCTAAAAATCCTAAGGATTTTGATAAAAAGTGTAAATGATGTGGCTGTTACCGGGACTATGTTTGACAGACTTATTGTGATGGCTATGCTTCTAAACTAAATTCAAACATAAAAAAAAATTATTGCAAAACAACCTCTGCTCATAAAAAGTAAGTAAAATACTAGCTTTCGGAATTCTTAGTCACATTCATCCCAACGCTTACAAACATTGCCCCTGCATTATCATTACTGCATGAGCGACGTATTCAAAATCAATAAGTTTTCAGCTCACCTGAGCACAAAGTTCGAGGTGAGCTATCGTGATCGGTCGTTGTCCGTCGTCCGTCCATCTGTCCGTCCACAATTTCTTTAATAATATTCTCCTCCTAAACCAGTAGGCCAATCAAGCTGAAACTTTGCAGGGATGTTCCTTGGGTGAAGTTCTACAAAAGTTGTTAAAAGAATTTCATTTCGTTAAAAACTCTGGTTGCCGTGGCATTTGAAAATGGGAAATTTTAGTAAATCTTTGAAAAATATTTTCTCAGAAACTACAAAGCCAAAGGCATTTATATTTCAAGTGAAGCTTAATCACGTGGTTCTCTACCAAGTTTGGAAAAATGCTTAATTACAGCAAGTTCAACAGACATCTCCTTGTGAACTATAAGATCTAGGATATTCATATTTGATTTGTAGCATTACTAGATGGTTTTGTATTATAACGTCAATAATTGTTCTTCTAGGGCATGACACTAGGTCCAAAATAGGAAAAAACGCAAAATTTTCTTCACTTTTAGGCCGAGGGCATTTATATTTTGAATTGATTGAGTTATGCCTGTACGTTAAAAAACATCCCTCCCCCCTCCCCCACCCCTTCGTAAAAATGCTCGATTAGACCATATTCAACAGTCTCCTCCTCCCAATCCACCAAGTTTAAGGCATTCATATTTGGTATATAGCATAACCATATGGTTCTCTACCATGTTAGCTAAACTCTTAGCACTGGGATAAAGCATGGCCCTGCCCCAGAGGTCCAAAATTTGGGAAATGCCAAATTACAGCAACTGCAAAAGTCTTCTTCTTCTGAAATATAAGGTAAAGGACATTCATCTTTGGAATGTAGCATTTCTAAATAATTTTGTACTATGTTACAGGAAAAAATGCTCTTAGGACCAAAAACGTCTCTGCTCCAGGGGTCAAAATTTGCATAAATCGCTTAATTTGAAAGAATTATTCTTTAATATAGGGCCTAGAGCTATTTCATTAAAAACATAGCATAATGTAATATAAATCCACCAAGTGTATATCATTTGGGAAAAAACAACCCTTCCCAAGGCACCCAAAGTTATGAACAAAGCTCAATAAGAGCATGTTCAAATATCTTTCTCTCCCAATGTTCAAGTTGTAATGCATTCATTTATTTGGTTAATAGTATATCCAGATTGTTCTCTACGGTTACTAAAATTATACCCATTGGGTCAAAATGGCCCCGCCCCTGAGGCCCCATTTTTGGTAAAATGCTCAATTAGAGCAATATCAAATTCCTCTCTTAACACAGGTCCATATTAAAAGAAGTTGCAGACAGTAATTAAAGGTTGACTGAAATCAAAATGCACAGAATTTCAGGGTAGAAAAAAATGTGAGAAATGGAGAAATTGCTTGTTACACCTAGGTTCTTCCTTTCTCACAATGCTTTTTTTTAAACCTATTTTCTGAGGGCATCAAAAGGTGGGATAGTTTAGTAATGGATAAAACTATAAAGCCATAGGCATTCTTTTTTGTTGTATAGCATTACTGGATAGTATTATACAAAGTCCCAAATCTTATATTTGTTTTATTTATTTTGCTCAAGTAGTGTCTTTTTTATTTAAAAGAGTACTGTAATTTGCTAATTCTCCAGGTGAGCGATTTAGGACCAACTTGGTCATCTTGTTTTGATTTTTAAATTTCATCTACAGCAAACGACTTTGGCGTATTAAGGGGAGATAATTTTCGGTGATATGCATTCAGGAATCCCCCAGATAAATATATTTGCGATCCCCTTTAGCAGTGAGGATCCTTTTTTCTGAATTGATTAGGTCTGTGTACAAACTCTGCACGTTATCCACCCTCTCCACAAATCTCCTTTGAAAGGAGTTGAAGACGACAACTTAAAATTTATCAAAGTTTAAATATTTTCAACTTTCTGTGTAAAAGACATTGTTACAAGCAATTTCTTCATTTTCTATAATGTTTCCTAATTGTCTTTCTTGGGGGGGGGAGGGGGGTCTAAATGCGTCATTGTGCGAAAATGGGTTAAATGTCGCAGTTCCTGCAATTTTCACAATGATTAATCAACTGGTTTAGGAGTTATGCACCTTTGACTTATATTCTTAAATACAATATATAGAGAATAAATCATAACTCCTGAACAGGTTGACAGATTAAAAAAATAAAAGTGGTTCACATGTACAAAGTTATTGAGGGAGGGGGGTAAACTGGAATCAGGGTGCCGTCTGTCCGCCCGTCTGCCAAACTGTGCGTCCGTCCATGGATATAATTTTGTGTCCTCATCTCCTCCCACATTTCCAGACCAGTTTTGCTGTAAGCAATCTGAGGATAAAGTTACAATGCTAAAAATTCAAACCCATGCAGAGTTTTAATGAGAAGAAATAATGTAAAAACATCTACCGCAATCAATGTGATCTTCTGTCGCATGAAAATTAGATCGGATCTGACCATAAATTAATACGCCCGATTTATGCGAGAAGAACGAAGGCGAGATATGACTCATTGAAAGCTGTCGGCTTGATGTACAGTACTTTCGTGTGAGTGTTCTGAATTTGGCAAAATTATCAAAACTTGACGAGTGAATGGAAAGAATGAAAGGAGATGTATAATATATTGGAAATTATCAAACATATATAATCATATCATATTATCAAGAAAAAATAAGGTATTTGTTTTATACCAAAATAATATTACTTATTCTAGAGTAACAATGTTAAACGGTCCGGTTAGACGAAGTTGCTGTATAAAGCTGATAAGCGAAGCTGTCGGTTTTACGCACGATTGGAATGTTTTGTTTGACAAATTAATTGGTCATTCATAGGATCATATTCGCACTGTCTGAAAACAGTTTGGTCTAGCTCGGACTTTGTGTCTATATATTTTTACCTCCGAATTCTACCCAAAGGATATGCAACGTCTGCATATCTTTTTTGAGAGGTGTACATAATCATGTTTACCTGGTTAACGACCGCCCGCCCTCTCTCGCTCTCTTTATCTGGAGATTATAAAGCGCATATTTACATAACGAAATTGGTCTGTGTGGTAGAATACTCACATCGCACGCAAGATCCTCCTAGGTCGAACCCGGCTACACGCTCCATTCCCCCATCTCTCTCACTCTCTAGCTCTCTCGCGCTAGCTCCACTGGCTGAAAGCCAAAGAGCTTTTGTCATGATGAGGTGTCCGTCGTCCGTCCGTCAACTTTTACTTTAAAAATCTTCTTCTCAGAAAGTACAGAACATAATTCAACCAAACTCAACCAAAATTCACAGGAAGGATCCTTGGGTGGCCTTTATCAGATTCCTTCAAAGTATTTTGATCGGTTGAAAAATATGTTACGATATATACAAGTAAATATATCGTTACAATACCTTAAAGGGATAAAAATTATTGCGGGCAGTTTGTGTCCCCTAGCGCACAAATTGGCAGATCTTCGCATAATCGACAGTAGATTTGAGTAGAAAGTGGCACCTCCGATAAGCCGACCATCAAACTTTTTCTGCCCAGATTTTATATCTCCTGTATACATATCTCAAGCTTTCAGCGCTTTCAGCGCTTTCAGCGCTTTGATTAATTCATATCATATATTTAAATGCCATTTTTTCTTCAAACTTAATATCTAAATTTGCGACTAATCACAAATTTGCTAAATAAATGAGATGCTTAATCAAAGAATTTCCATAATTCAGGATATTTTGCATTATTAAGTCAAAACGACGCCGTTAATGCAAACATACTTCATGGCAATATTATCTCAAAGATAGAATTAAAGTATCACTTTTTTCAAACAGTCGCCATCCCCTGTGAACTTCTATCCGTCCACACAACCGTCTTTTCACCCGAAGCCACGAACCTAATTGGGGGAAATTCTAAATGCCTTTGAATAATTTTCAGAAAATCGTTTCCTTAATTAAGTCTGTGTCACGGATAATTCGGGCTTAACCCATTTCCACTTAATCCCTCCCTCCCCAAGAAAAAAGCTCTGGAAAACATTATGGAAAATGAAGAAATTGCTTGTATCAAGCATTTTTTTCATTATCCACAATGCTTTCTATCGAAAAAGACAAATTGATTCAAAATTCCCTCAACTTGAAATTGTTGTCTGCAGCTTCTTTCAATTTGGACCATTCTAAAATTCGGTTGTGTTTGAATTTGTTAATGTGAATTTTTCTTTTTTCCTGATAACTTCTAAATTTTTTAACATAATCAAAAGACAATTATAGATCGAATAAATCAAATTTAACAGACCATGCACATTTTGTATTTTTTTACAAAAAAACTTTATTATTGGAAAAGGGGGCTGAATGCATTATTCTTACTATCCTAGACACCATAGCGTGAGCAATATATGGTTTTGGTGATGCTTAGCGATGTTAAACGAAAATTCCCTATTCTTCAAATTTTGTTTTAAGACGCAATGATTTGTTTGAATGGGGTTTTACGCCGCTTTCAACAATCTTTCAGTTATATCGCGGCGGCTGGAGCACCTAACAAGGGAATCCTGGTATTTCTCACACCGGTACTACCATTACATCCTTCCCTAGCCTCCAGCTGCTATCCAACATATGTCTATGATTGTTGACCCATTGGTGAGAGACAAATAGTCGGAAAGGATGAGTGCCGCCGTCGGGGATCGAACCCGGGACCTCTAGATTGACAGCCCGACGCTCTACCAACTGCGCTATGACTGCGACGCCAGACGCAATGACTAATTTCCTGTCTCATTTATAGATACTCAATTGACTAATCGCGGCTGTCAAACAAGGAATAAAACCGACCAATCAAATAATTTATTCAGCCCGTACCTGAGCTTATCAACTTCGACATTGCTCGCCATTTTTGTTAACCTTAACTCTTGGTTTGGCGACTTAGACGTCGTAACTACAGCTTATTCAAGCTTAAGTTACGACGTTTAGGTCACCAACCAACCATTTTACTTTTTTGTTACATGCTACTTGCTATAAATTTTGCAAAATAACGCCGTTAAAAATCGAAGCGGAACTTCCTGTCGGAGTTAATTGGCGAGGCCTAGTGAGTAAAAGGGCGGGGTCAGCGATTGTTCAACTATGAGGTTCATGTGTCTAAACTCTTAACCTCATACTATTATTTTAATCTTTTTCTAAAAGACAAAACTGAAGGATCGCTATCCGCACCCACTCACTCCGCTGATAACGCCCTCTTACTCCCACAGGAATTTCCCACTTCCATATTTAACGGCGTTATTTTGCAAAATCTATGGTCAATTTGTTTGTTGGTTTTTTTTTTTTTTTTTTTTGTGGTGTTGAAAAAGAAGAGGTGACAAGATTATCACAAAACTGTTTTTTCAATGGAATTGTAGGTGTCAAGATGCATACAGAAGGTAAAGTTGACGCCCGAACGCCTCCAACATTCACAAATTTATCAACCAGATTTTTCCCTCGGAAAACCAGGTCAACAAATGCAACAATATAAAAAAACAAACAACAAAAACAGACTAGATCCAGCAGAGGTTAATTAGATAATCACATCGATCAGTGTCTCGTATCAAGATCCAGGCGTTTTTATTATCTGATTTTCATACGTCCACGAACAAAATTTTGATCACGAAATTATTTTGCACAAGTAGATCCATATAATCTTACTCAAACTTGCAAAATATTTTTCGCGTTTTGCTGGATGTCATTAGATTATAAGATATTGGTAGAATATTTTTTTGTTTTCATTGAGGTTTTAACCTAAACGCTTATTGATGATAGTGCATGAATTAGCTTCGAGTATTCATACAGTGTGATTAAGTTGTGCTTGCGTTCTCTTCACTTCTTAACACATCACGACATAATGACGCTTTTGGACGCCCCTCAAGATAAAAGATTGGGAAAACATTGTGGAAAATGAAGCATTTTTTTCATTTTCCGCAATGTTTTTTTTCCAGAAAAATGAAAAATCTAAAATTTCATATACTTTTAATTGTCGTCTACAACTCCTTTCAAATTGGAGCAGTCTAAGGTTTTGTCTGGTAATCGGTTTAGTATATGAAAGGCTTTTTTGAAATAACAGCAAGTTCTATATTTTGTGTAGACCTATTGAGCAGTAATGTTGGAATTCGAAGAAAATCAATGAATTCCTATTTTCGATCACTTTTAAATTAAATTTGAATCCTATGCCTTTTTGAATTGATAAAGACAGCCCTGTTCATCATTACAACAGAATTAATGAATTCTGTCATTTTAGAAGCATTGAAGGCTTTTAAAATTCCCGTGTTCTCACCACTCTTTAGTTAGACATTTCTTCACGTGGAAAAAATGATTAATTTCATTTTGATATCTTGCCTCCTTCAACCATAACTCTCTTGTTAAGACACCAGATCGAAGATTTTCAGGAAACCATCGAAGAGTGTTTGCAAAATTCTGTCCAAATCATGCCAAAATTAAACCCACTTTTTTCCCGATGGGAATCACAATTGCGTAGGTTTTTAAGGTAATTATTTGAATTAATTAACACTCTTTTTGTATTTCTGCAGTGTGTTCACGTCATTACATGAATTAGATTCTTTTCTAACAAACCCACGAGGAACCGAACGTATTTTTAAACAGTCATTGTTTGGGTCATATCGTCTTAGAGTTTCACATTTGTTTTCCGTCTGTCTCGACAATATTTACAATAAAAGATTTCCGAGAAAGCACACGGACACATAGAACTAAACATACAAAATACGTTATACCGGTGTGCTATATGATGTTTCAGGGGCCAATCAAGTATGGCGATTAGGATGGCAAAACCCCCACTTACGTTTTGTAACCCTGCTTTCCACGTGCACTTTTTTTCAAAAGCAAATTTTATAGTCAGCAACCCGAAGAGACATTCCAATAGCTTAAATAAAATATTTTTGTTTAAACTTTTACTTTCATTTACTGTATTTAACGTCCATGTGATTTTATAACCACGTAAAGATTGTGGAAAAAGAAGAAATTGCTTGTAACAAGCAATTTCTTCTTTTTCCACAATACTTTCTACCCTACAGGATGTTTGTGTGTTTTTTGTTTTTATTTTCTCATTAAATGCAATTTAAATTTTCGTCTGCAAAGCCTTTGAATTTGGACAGGTCTAATATTTCGTAACACAGGAAAGCGTTAAAGTAGTAGACATTGTCATCCTGATTCGAAACCCGATTATGCCACATTGGTATCATTTTGGTAATTCACAATAAAAGAAAAATCCAAAATGACCGGCAATATATTTACTTTTTATTATTTTTCTTGCATAAATTCGTGATATAAAATGAAATGACTTAAAATAGTTTCTAAAAACTATTCTTTATATTTCCAACATTTTCACTTGACAAAAATTAGCACAACAGAGGAAAACATAATATGACGAATATTACATAACATTACACCTACAAATGGTACAAAAGAAGCACTTACTAACATGAATATCTGTTTCTGAAGCTCTCCCCATTTCTTTGATTAATCAATTCTAGATAAAGAGAAATAACGCGGTCTTGAACGTACAAGCAAGAAAAATCGAATAAACTACTTGAACCGTTTTAAAATTGACCCAGTTTTGTTGCTTATATGTTTATCGAAAACTATGATCTTGAAGACCACTGATTAGAGATTCAACCGTTTTTTCTATTGTTGTTAGATTTTATAATAAAATTTTAAATACCAGAAAAGCATAACCTAACATGCTTTTATAGTCCAAGTATGTTTTTCTGATTGGTTGGTTGAATTGGGTTTAACGCCGCTTTTCACAGTATTTCAGTCACATCGCGGCGGCTGGAGCACCTAACAATGGATTCCTGGTATTTCTCACACCAGTACTACCACAACATCCTTTCCTAGCCTCCAGCTGCTATCCCACTTAGGTTTACGATTAATGTTTTTCTGAACCATTGTCATTATGTTCATTGCCTTTATAAGTAATATCATGATAAAACGTGCCATACTTCGTGTATTCATACAGTGTGATTCTGTTCCTTCGTTCATACCTTAATGAAAACAAACATATTATTTTAATTTCTAATCATTTCAATTTAGATTTATAAATTTGCCTTATTTTAAATGAAGTAAGTTTAGAATATAACGGCAAGACACATATAGAGTCCAAAATGCAAGCCATCAGTTTGCAAAATCCGGTGAAAAGTTCACATATTAATGAACATTTTTAGGATAAATGTACTGGCTGAATTCAAATACATAAACATGGATAATACATGTATATTTAGATAGAAGAATTTCAAACACCAGCATTCTTTTTACTGTGTATTCCCGAACAAGTGTTGTTACACGCCAGCCTTTGAATAAGAGGGCCTCGGTTTCGTTATTCATATGAAACAATTTTTTTAGATGAATTAAATAACTCCAGGTTGTTCCTCTTCTCCAAAATGGACAAATTGATATCAAGGCTGTAAAGAAATCTCCTGTATCTGTCATCAGTACCTTGCATTGGCACTAAATCTAATGCAAAAGCTGCTTTATCAAGAGTAGCTGCTTTGGTTGACAGAGAATCCTGTTTGGCACTTTGGTGAACATAATATATCTCTAAACTTCTACCAAAGTACTTAATCTCTTAAGAAATAGTATTAAAAAAGCAGACAATTTTTCTATGAAAATCTATTAAAGAACAGCCATTCCATGTCGTTTCCTATACCCAAAACCTGCCGACTTTTTTTAAACCTGGTACAAGATAAAAGGAGTTGAAGACAAAAGTGTGCTTAAATTGGAACCAAATGCCAAATGAGAATAAATCATCCCGAGAAAAGAGGAATTCTTTGTCACAAGCATTCTCCTTTAACCATAAAGATTTCCGTGACCATTTCTCTTCAGGGCCTTTAAACAGCAGGATAATGTGGTGATGTGTTAATGCTCGCCATATGACAGACAAATTGAAAATGAATCGCTAGAACAGAAACAAACTATAAACTTTCAACTCTCACCTTTTGACAGTCACTGCGAAAAAATCTTTATAGAATCTCAGAGAATGAAAAATAAATAAAAATGGAAAACACCCTGGAAAAACGAGTTGCACATATCATTTTAACCGTAAGTGCACCTTCCCAACCTCCTTACAATTGACCAATCGCGGCTTTCAATGAAGGCATCAATCGACCAATAAAATCATACATTCAGCGAGGAATTGAACTCTGAACCTCAAAATTGTCTGTCTTTTTTTTGACACATTTTTGTATGTTTGGTGACATTAAACGTCTCAACTATAGCTTATTCAAGCTGTAGTTACGAAATTTAGGTCGCTGACCATTCGTTTCACCCTTTTTTTGCATTCTACTGGCTATAGTCTTTGCAAAGTAAGGTCGTCGAAGTATATGGGCGAGGCCAACGGAGTTAGTGGGCGAGGCCAGCGATTAACCAATTGCCACTCAGTGACGCTTTTAAAAAAGGAAAAAAAGCTTTGGAAAACATTGTGGAAAAAGAAGAAATTGCTTGTTACAAGCAATTTCTTCATTTTTCACAATGTTTTCTACCTATAAAGTTGGAAAAATACAAAATTTCGTAAACTTTGAATTTCGTCTGCAACTTCTTTCAATTTGGGCAGGTCTAAAATTTTGCAGTGTGGTAATGGGTTAATCAATTGAGGATAACACAGTATGTAGTGCCTACAACAATGTGAGGCCTAGTTCAACTTGAAATTGTCGTCTGCAGTTTCTTTCAATTTAGACCAGTATAAACGATTTTCGTTTTGGAATGGGTTAAATGTAAAAATTTTGTAACAGCCCCTAAAAGAAGTAGCAGGAAATAAAGTGATATGGAATATAAACAATGAAATCATAATAAAACCCACTACTATAATTGGAGGGTAGCGGATGACAATCAAAGAATCAATCGACCAATGAAATCTTTCATTCAGACCAAAAGAGAAATTTGAACTCCGACATTGACCGACATTTTTGTGACGAATCTTTGTTGTTTTGGCGACTTAAACGTCGTTACTACAGCTTAGTAGGTTGCCAACCAAACATTTTACATTTCTGTTATATGTAACAGGCCATAAAGTTTGCAAATCAAGTTTGTTTGTTTTTAAATCAAAGTTAAACTTCCTTTCGGAGTCAGATGGCGATGCCAGCGGAGTCACTTGGCGGCGCCAGAAATCTTTGATTATCAAAGACCAACGCTATTATCCACTCCTGTGCATTAGTAGCCCCTGTGCGTAACCTATGGTATAAATAGATTTTTCATATGGAAAATTCTCTCTAGAGAATGTCTTGTTATGCGTTGAAAGACGAGTGCTTAGGGTGAGTTTTCTAACAACGCATTCAATTGTTATACATTTTTTTATATTCTCAATATTTCATGTAAAGTATTTCAATTCTATATAGTCTATATGTAATTTTTGTTTGAATAAACTCATTTATGCAATATCTCATATCAGTAACAGGTATTTATTTAATTGAGTGACATGAGAACATGAATTTAATGATTTTTGTTTTACGGTATACGCTAGAATTTAACATGGCAATGTTATATTTACGAAATTTGCTGAAAGTGTGAAATCTCAATTTTCAGAATGGCAAGATTTTTACATAATTTTCAAAATGAAGAAAGTAGTGAGCTCGAGAGAAATCGCTTCTTTCGCCACCCTTATATCTTCTGTGATATCACATTATGCATTAAGGGTTTAAAAAAAGTTAAATAAAATTAAGAAATGGCTGACTTTGAGAGCATCCTTAAGATTTTATTTTCAGTTTTAGACTAGAATTAGATGTTGTTCTCATGTCACACATTTTGAAATAAGATTTAAATAATAATGGATACCTAAGCATCATGTTTTCATGGCGAAAAGATAGGTAGAAAAAAGATAAAGAAACGTTTGAACTTTCGATCTTGTGAAATATCAAAAAAAAATTCCTTCGCATCTCAAATCAGATACAAGATGTATGGCTATCGTAACATAAAATTTCTAATAATGCAAGGCTAGTTTCTTTATATCTGTTCTTTCTAATGTTTATGGCTGATTTTTGCTAACAAGTAAAAAATATATGTATGAATGCACTTACTTGATTTGTATTCTATTATTTTATAGCTGATGTTGAATAGCAGTTTAGTTCTATTCAAACTATATGTTATGAGGATGGCTAAGCATATTTGAAAGCTAACAGAATCTATTAAGGCCCTTTTTACTCATTATGTATGCTATTAAAAGTGTCTAGCTTGAAAATTATATTGTCTAGGGCAGTACAAAATGTTTTAGTTTAATAGGCCCCGGGACGAGTATAACAAAATGCATAATTACAGACAACCGTGTCGCCTTTAATTCTACATGTCTTCGAAATTGTATAAACCCATTTCCTCTTGACAAACTAGACTGGAGAAGCTGCAGACGAAAATTTCAAGTTGATGGAATTTTATTTTATTATTTAATGTTTTTTGTCCTTTTGGAAAGAAAACATTATGGATAGTAAAGAAATTGCTTGAAACAAGCAATTTCTTCATTTTCCACAATATTTTCTCGAGCTTATTTCCTTGAGGGGCGTAAAAGCAGGGATTGTTAGAGAATGGGTAAATATGAATCTCTATGACCTGACAACTGCATTCCTTCGAAACAATAACCTTATTGTTAGTTGACTAGAGGATAATTTTTAGATACGTCCTTTATGGAAGGCGTTTTAATTTGCAACACATATTAAGTACAAAGCATTTAGATATTAATGAACTACGTTAGTATATTTGTCATATACGGATACTTTCACAAGGTTTCCTTTTCGCTTAATACATGAGGAAAAATGAAGAGAATAATTGTATTTGAATCCTGGTATGGATGATTAACGGCCTATTTACACATTCACGATTTTTAGTTACAGTGCCGCTACGATTTACAATCGTCGAGTACCGTGGTGATTCGTAGTAAAACCAGGGTGAATCGTGGTGAATCTTGATGAATCGTGATGATTCGGGAAACTCCACGATAGCGCTACCAAAGTTTTAGACGTGGCCTCATTCTTAGCACAGCCGTAGCGGAATCGTGCTTATTCGTACTAACACCGTAGCTATATTCGCGGCTATTCGTGAGAGATCGTAGCCAGTCGTGCAATCTCTGCCACCACATATTCGCACGATTCACTACGAAT
Source organism: Fragum fragum (assembly GCA_946902895.1). Lineage (NCBI taxonomy): Eukaryota > Metazoa > Mollusca > Bivalvia > Cardiida > Cardiidae > Fragum > Fragum fragum. The sequence continues at coordinate 5,503,123 of OX336372.1, read as the reverse complement.
TGAGTACGGATGTCCTACGAATCATTCACGGTTCCGCTACGGAGCTCCACGATTGGCTCGTGTCTCTACCGCCGTGAATCGTAATAGTACCCTATTGAATCATACAAGCACCGTGAACACTCGTTGTGCTGCCTTGGGTAATCCTCATTAATCGTAGCGTTGCCGTCATGAATCGACATTGATTTACAGCCACTGTACTAATATCCTGGATATTCTTACTGGAATCGTAGTGACACTGAATATTTCTACCTTTCGCATCGATTGATCCCGATCCATTCAGACTTTTCTGACCATGAGAGATCTGGTTGAATCATGGTCAAATCTAGAGAAAATCGTGAATGTGTAAACTGGCCTTAAGTCGCGGGGCGGGTGTAAACAGACCTTTTTTATGAGATTTTATCTCCATACCTCAATGCAAACAAGAATCTTGTTTTCATTTTTATACATCTTCTAAGAATTCAGACGAAATCTTTGCAAAATGTACAAGGGTGCAAATTGTTTCGGTATCCCACAACGTGGTTTTTTATTAAGGTATGAAAACAGATTTCAAGTATTTTCAACCAAAATGCACGCCCCACATGGTAGGCACGCATAGAATGAGTACTGATTGTGGCCGAAACAAATATTCTTCAAGCGACAACAGTTTAGAGAGTGGCAGTATAGGTTTTCTTCTTAATGGCAGCCAATTCAAAAATAGCCACAATGAATTGCTTAGCATCAAATTTTATATAAAATAGGAAAAGAACTGAAAAACAAAAATGTGCAAAATTGAGCTGATTATATTCTGAGAAATAGATCCCAATCCTTTTACTTATTGCGACCATCTTGAAATGAATGTCCATAATGTAATCCCAAGACAGGTTTCTTGTGGAATAAATATTTAGAAAAAAAACTTTTAATAAGCATTATAGTTAAAAAAGGAAAACTAGCAATAATCGTGGGGGTTAAAAACTATGTTTCGGGAAAAAAGCAAAAGCAAAACAAGAGGGCATTGGTGGCCCTAAATTGCTCATCTGAGTTGAATGTCTCGAATTTGTTATTTAATTTAATTGATGACAATTGATCGGGCAAAAAAAGTGGCCTCTAGAGTGCATACAAATTTTTTCTAAGATTTGACCCTGTGACCTAGTTTTTGACCCTAGTTGACCTAGTTTCGAATTCATACAAGATTTATCACAACACTCATTCTGACTAAATTTCAGGTTTATGGGGCAAAAAAAGTGGCCACCAGAGTGCATGCAAGGTTCTTCTAAGGTTAGACCCTGTGACATAGTTTTTAGCCCCAGTTGACCCAGTTTCGAACTCGCACAAGATTTCATTAAGACAATCATTCTGACCAAATTTCAGGATGATCGGGAAAAAATGTGGCCATTAGAGTGCAAACAAGGTTTTTCTAAGATTTGAACAAGTGACTTCGTTTTTTAACCCCCTTCCCCAAATTGACCAAGTTTCGAACACACACTAGATTTCATCGAGACGATCATTCTGACCAAATATAAAGTCAATTGGGCATAAAAGGTGGCCTCTAGAGGGCATTCAAGGTTTTTCAAAATTTTTACCCTGTGACCTAGTTTTTGATCCTAGCTGACCTAGTTTGGAACTCGTACAATATTTCATCAATACAATCATTCCAACTAATTTTCAGGTTGATTTGGAAAAAATGTAGCCCCCTAGAGTGCATACAAGGTATTTCTAAGATATGACCCAGTTACTTAGTTTTTGACCAAAGTTAACCCAGTTTCGAACTTGTCCAAGACTCTATCAAGACAATCATTTCGATCGAATTTCAAGTTGATCATACAAAAAATGTGGCCTCTAGAGTGCATACAGTTTTTTCTAAGATTTGACCCAGTGACCTTGTTTTTTACCCCAGTTGATCCAAATTGGAAATTGTCCGAGATTTCATCAAGACAATCATTCTGAACAATGTTCAGGTTGATTGGGAAAAATGTGGCCTCTAGACTGCATACAAGGTTTTTATAAGATTTGACCCAGTGATCTAGTTCTTGACCCAAGTTGACCCGATCTCAAACTTGTCCTTGATTTCATCAAGACAATAATATTGACCAAATTTCAGGTCGATTGGGCACAAAATGTGGCCTCTTAGGTGCATTCAAGGTTTTTCTAATATTTGATCATGTGACCTAGTTTTTGACTCCAGTTGACCCAATTTAGATTCTGTCCGAGATTTGATCAAGACAATCATTTTGATGTAATATCAGGATGATCGGACAAAAATGTGACCTCTAGAGTACATACAAAGTTTTTCTAAGATTTGACCCCGTGACCTAGTTTTTGACCCCAGTTGACCCAATTTCGAACTTGTCCGAGATTTCTCCAATACAGTCATTCTGAACAATTTTAAGGTTGGCTAAGCAAAAAATGTGGCCTCTAGAGTGCATACAGTTTTTTTTCTAGGATTTGAACCAGTAACCTTGTTTTTTCCCGAGTTGACCCAAATCGGAAATTGTCCGAGATTTCATCAAGACAATCATTCTGAACAATGTTCAGGTTAATTGGAAAAAATGTGGCCTCTATACTGCATACAAGGTTTTTATAAGATTTGATCCAGTGACCTAGTTCTTGACCCAAGTTGACCCGATTTCAAACTTGTCCTTGATTTCATCAAGACAATCATATTGACCAAATTTCCGGTCGATTGGGCACAAAATGTGGCCTCTTAGGTGCATTCAAGGTTTTTCTAATATTTGTTCCTGTGACCTAGTTTTTGACTCCAGTTAACCCAATTTAGATTCTCTCCGAGATTTGATCAAGAAAATCATTTTGATGTAATATCAGGATGATCGGACAAAAATGTGACCTCTAGAGTGCATACAAGGTTTTTCTAAGATTTGACCCCGTGACCTAGTTTTTGACCCCAGTTGACCCAATTTCGAACTTGTCCGAGATTTCATCAAGACAGTCATTCTGACCAATTTTAAGGTTGGCTGGGCAAAAAATGTAGCCTCTAGAGTGCATACAAGGTAAATGTTGACGACTGACGACGGACATCCACCTTACCACAAAAGCTCACCTTGAGCACATTGTCATCAGGTGAGCTAAAAAACCCCAATGTTTCTCAAATCTCGTTTTCGGAACGGAAATTTCATGATCAGAAGTATCTGCTAATTTCAAATGCGATTCAAAATGTGTCAATCCAAAGACTTTATTGTAGGTCGTTTACCTAGGCTCTGTTCTAGGTCAAAATACAAACATGCGTTATTGGATGAAATGAAGACTAGTGAGGAAGCGTGACAATCATTCATTTACTTACGAAAATCTCGGAAATAATTATAAAACAGCATGATCATGGTGATGACGTCGTAACAAAGGTTTTAAACATGGGTTAATAAACTTTGATGAATAACAAATTTTCGATGGACACGTTCACTAGATATATGACCAGTCATCCTAATAGGGAGCATAGAAAATATAGAAATAAGAGCCAAAAGATAGCCTGTACCACCCCACTGGCAATTTCAATCCAGCATATACAGGCCCTGTCTATACAATAATAAGCGAGGCTAAAGTTTATCAAATAGACTCAATAATAAAACAAGTAAGTAGGGTAAAGGTCAAGGTGAGTGTTTAATGAATGATGCCAATGTAAGAAAATTTCCTTTCTACAACTATATTTAAAAATATAGCGCCAGGCTTAATGCTCTGCATTTTTACGAAGTATATCAAAGGTAAATGCCAAAGGCTGTACATGATGCAAAATAACAGTGTCTTTTATTTACACTTGATATAAGAAAAGGGAAAACTCTAGTAATGAAAAACGTTCAAAAGTAATTGTCAATGGCAGATCGCAACACCAGTTGAAGAATCAGTTATCATGTATTTATGTAGTTTGGATATTACAGTCCTGAAGATCAAAATTCAACAGGTCAATCGAGATCAATGGCTTGACTCGACACCTGATGGAAGGCAATCCCAATTAATAATTGAGCGCATGCGTGACATTTCCAACCATTACATATTTGCACAGTCTGATCAAAGTCTTCACTCTGCGCTCTGTAGATAGATACTGACCCAAAGCTTCTTTAAACAATTAGTGAATGCTCTAATTGCCCCGAATGGCTGTCCAGGATGCTCAATGTGTGTGAGTCACGCACATGCGAAATGGTTGGAAATGTCACAGATAGGCTCAATTATTTTTGACATGATAAGGCCTTAACCTTATAATTCAGCATTTTATCAATTAGGTCAGAGGTCAAGGTCAATTACTTACTTGATGCCAGATGATAAGCAATCTTCTGCGGCTAGCAGTAAGTAATCGTAAAGTAAGGGTCAAATGCTGGGCTAACACAGAAAACAATATCTTCATTTTTCACAATGTTATCTATCCAGAAATTAGAAAAAAAATCTACAATTTCATAAAATTTAAATTGTCGTCTGCAACTCTTTTCAATTTGGACCAGTCTAAAAAATTGTCTTCTGGTAATGGGTTAAAGTAACCTACTTCACACACTCTAAAATGTTAATGGACCATCCTGCAGTGAGCTAACAACTGATAGATTATTTGCTGTCTTAAAATACATGTCTGTGAATATCCCCGGTTTATTGCACCTTTTTCATCAAACGCCTCATTGTATATGTCATTAAAACCAAAGCTGCATTACCGAATGTCTTTTTAGCTAGCAAAGCTAGCAAAATTTCGAGGTCGTCTCAAAGTTCAACGAGTGCAAACTGCCACAGGAGGCTTAACAACTAAATCTGTTAATACCTACGCCATAAAAAGTAGTTCTTACGTATATAAGCAATATTGCAAACTCTGCCTGCAAATTAATCTCATAGAAATTTTTCGATCATTTGAGCACATCGTTTTATGACTCTGATCTGTCTCTTTAAAGAAGGTGCAGACGACAATTTCAAATTGTTGAAATTTATAAATTTTTATCTCCCTAGATTGAAAACAATGTGGAAAATGAAGAAATTGCTTGTCACAAGCAATTTCTTCATTTCCAAATTGTTTTCCACACCTTTTTTTCTTAATGGGGCGTAAAAAGAAGGGATAGTGTGGGAATGGGTCAACTCCTAGGTTACTTTAACCTCGTTTCTTTATCATGACTTTTGACAAAGAAGATTACTGAATAAATCAATGCTTTGCTAGCTTACAGTACTTTTCAGTACTTTGATTTTATAGTGAATTTGACGACTAGACATCAATTTGTTTTATAAATGTGATTAAGTATCATTGAATTTCCATATTACCAGTTATTATGCATCTTTTAGTATAAACTACGCCTTTAATGCATATTGCTGGAAAATAAATCTAAATATTATAACTGAAGTGTTTGTATTGCTTTATTGGTACAGTTATTAACGATGCATCTTTATATTAAGTAAAGTGATAACCTTATATGGATTTCTGTCTACTAGGCAGGTAATAGTTTTTCCTTATTGTTTATAGAATACAACAAATGCACAAAACGGGTATCTGACCCGATAGCCAATGGTGACAGCGCTTATCCTTTAACCTGGTAGTTGTAAGTTCGAGTTTTGCTCGCGGTGGCGCTTGAGATTATGAGTATTCACTCCGCCAATTCAAAAGAACCAAAATGCACATACACTCAGAAAGGAAAGAAGAGGCCCTATATCGTTCACACGTGAAAAATTTAGTAACGTCTCTAAGACTAATAAGACCAGCCCTGCCACACACACAGTTTTCTCTAAATAAAAGATTTGAGGCCAAGTTTTGAAAAAAAGTCACCCAAAGATCATTCCCTTCAGGTTTAGTACAAAATAGCTCAGTTTGGATTACAAGGAGATGATTTTAAAAAGATATTTCATAATTTCTCTCTATCTGATATTATTTGCCTGCCATGTCCCAATTTCTACATTTACAGTTTTTGAAAAGAATCGCCAAAGGAGCATTTCTGTCATGTTTCGTTACAAATAAGCCAAGTTGTTTAGAATAAAACGATATTTAAAGAATTATTTCACGATTTAAATTAGTCTAAAAGGCTAAGCCCTACCCCGCCAATATTTCACAAATCAATTTTTTTTCAAACAAGTTTTAAAATGGTCGCACAAGGAACATGCATGTGATGTTTAGTCCAAAGTGGTCAAGTGGTTTAGGAGGAGAAGATTTTTAAAAAGTAGTTTTAAGATTACGTTGAGTCTAATAAGCCCCATCCCAGTATATCACGAACGATTGTTAAAAGGGTTCACCCAAGGAACAATCACGCAGTTTGGTCTAAATTGGCCAGGTAGTTGAGGAGATTTTTAAAAATGATTTCTAAGGCTGATAAGGCCCACCCTGCCAAACCCCATTTTTTCCATGAATCGAAGTTTCATGAACAAGGCTTGCAAAGGGTCACACAAGGACCATCTTTGCCAAGTTTGGTCTGATTTGACCCTGTGTTTACAGAAGAGAAGATTTTAGGATTTCTCATAATCTGATAAGCCCTGCCAAGCCCCCATTTTGTCCCGATTCAAAGTCTCATGAACAAGTTTTGAAAAACGTTCGTACCCCCGAAATATTTTTGCAAAGTTCTGACCAGGTGGTTACAGAAAAACAACAACGTTTTTAAAGAATTATTTCATGGTTTCATTGGGTCTGATAAGCCGGTCCTACCCCTATTTTCGCAAGTCAAATATTCATGGACGAGTTTTGAAAAGCGTCACCAAAAGAACATTTCTCCAAGGTTGAAATTTGTCCAATTGTTACAGAGCAGAGGACTTTTAAAGAATTATTGACGCCTTCCGACGGATGACGCACAACGGAAACAGGGTGATCAGCAAAGTAATTGTCAAAGTAATCGTCTGCCTATCTTTAGGTTAAAAGTGCATTGCCGTTTTGCTGAAACCAGGGTTACCCCACTCAATCTTGGACAATGCCATTCTTACGATTACCTTTACCTGATTCATTCAGAAGAAAGCTCTGTCACTAAATGATGTAAACTCAGTCTCAGATTATTTCTTTTTAGGAATGAAGGTTTTCCCTATCATATTAGCAGACATCGCAAAGGTATTTTGTGAAAAAAAATCTAAGTTAGTTTGACGCCATCTTGTTTACCGACTTAAAGCGTGATTTACTTAAAAACTTTGGATATCGGTGTGCGTTCTTCGAGATGAAAAACCAATCTGCTGTAAACCTTTTTTAATATGTTTGAGATCATATTGAAGCCTTCTGATTCTTGCTAACCTGCTTAAAAACGGTTAAGAATCTTGCTCTAAAAATGCACCAGTGCATTTTGGCAGAACATTCAAAAATCACAATCTCTTTCATTCAATAGGTCAGCCCGATTAGCTCAGTTGGTAGAACACTTGACTTCAAACCTCAAGATCACGGGTTCAAGCCCTGGGCTGACCATATCAACCAACAAGAGGCCCATAGGGCCTTATCGGTCACCTGAGTCCAAAGAGCACAAAACAACAAATAAAAGTCCACCAGATTATGCTACATACTAAATATCAAAGCTCTAAGCCTTTTAGTTTGGGAGAAGAAGATTTTTACTAGACAAGCCTATGTTAAACTTGAGCCATCTTGGAACGGGCTAATTCTGACCCTTGGGCCATCATTTATACATTCTTGATGGGAGTCAACCAGGTGATGCTACATGCAAAATATCAAAGCTCTAGGACCTCCTGTTTGGGAGAAGAAGAGTTTTAAATTTTCACTATATAAGCCCTATGTAAAATTTGTGACATCCGGGAATGGGCTAATTATGACTCTAGGAACATAAATCATACAATATTGATAGAGATCCACCGGATGATGCTACATATCAAATATCAAAGCTGTAGGCCTATCTGTTTGAGAGAAGAAGATTTTCAAAGTGTTCACTATATAAGCATCTGTTAAATTTGTGACATCCGGAAATGGGCTAATTTTAATCCTGAGGCAATGATTTTTACAATCTTGATAGAGGTTCATAAGACGATGCTGTATACATAAAAATCAAAGTTCTAGGCCCTCCTGTTTTGGAGAAGAATATTTAAAAAAAATCACTATATAAGCCCTTTGTAAAACTTGTGACGTCCGAGAATGGGCTAATTCAGTCTCTGTGGCCATGATTTATACAACCATGAAAAAAAATTCACCAGATGGTGCTACATACCAAATATAAAAGCTCTGAGCCCTCTAGTTTGGGAGAAGAAGATTTTTGAAATTTTCACCATATAAGCCTATGTTAAACTTGAGACGTCCCGGAACGGGCTAATTTTGACCCTGGTGTTATGATTAATACAATTGAAAGAGGTCTACTAGATGATGCCATTTACCAAATATCAGAGCTGTAGGTCTTTTGGTTTGGTAGAAAAAGATTTTCAAAGTTGTCACTATGTAAGCTTATGTACCCAAACCACCTCCCCCCTCCCACCCCTAACCCCCGTACCGCCATTTCTACACAGATTTTGTTTTCTTCTACAAACTTAAGAGTCCTTGCCTTATGTACCAAACCCACCTTATGTTGCCTTATGTACCCAACCCACCTTTGCCCCTCCTTTGCCCCCCATCCCCCCCCCCCCAGCACGGCCATTTCTACACAGATTTTGTTTTCCTCTACAAACTTGAGAGTCCTTGCCTTAAAGACTCTAAATACCAAATGTGAATCTAATCTGACAGCAGGTTCATGACAAGAAGATTTTTAAAGATGTACCCTATTTTGCCCCTTATGGAGCCCCAAGGGGAGATAACTCCATGACGTGTACACATCTGAAGCGCCTTCCCATAAGGATGCTTCCTGCCAAGTTTGGTTGAAATCCATCCAAGAGTTCTTAAGAAGAAGTCGAAAATGTAAAAAGTTAACGCACGACGCACAACGCACGACAACGGACAAAACACGATCGCAATAGGTCATCATGACCTTCGGTCTGGTGACCTAACAAACTAAGTGTATTTCGGATGAGACGTTAAACCGAGGCTCCGTGTTACGGTACTATCCACGGAGCAAATTAAAAACCAGGTGAAGCTCTCAGCAGTTTCATCCTGTATCCTTGCACTATCCCCAGTAACAACTAACCGTCTTCAGGAGGGCGTCAATCATATGGGCATGTGCTACGGTAGCGACGATAAATAAACGGAATTACACACACACATTCAAACTTTGTCAAAAAAAAAAAAAAAAAAAAAAAAGATCAGTGCACACTTAAATGACCATTCGCTGGCCCCGCCCAGGAAGTCAATGTCGCGGTTAAATCTCAAATCCGGGCTGAAAGAATTATTTGATTGGTCGGTCGATTCCTTGATTGACATCCGCAATAGGTCAATTATCATCACTTTTCAATTCAATCTGAGTTTTACACTTTTTTAAATTGAGTAAGGTAGATCCGCCTATGATGAAATAGATTAAATTAGTTCTTCCATTACGGAGAAAACGAGGGACTTTTAAGCTCGAACTTTTTCATCGTTCGCACATTAAACTTATCTTATTTCTAAACAAATAACTAATCCAATCTCGCTCTCGATTGTTTAAACAAAATGAATACTGTTTTAAAGAATCACATGTTGTATCAAACTACATGTGTAAGTTTCTACTGCAAATTGAAGCCCCAACAATGATTAAAAACATGCTATTTTAGGTTAAAACAGCATTGCGTAGTGGTGTGTATTTGTACGTACGTATGTTTGTGTAGGGGTGTCTTTAATATGATTCTAAGATAAACGATTGAGATGCTAGATATGTGTCACATCGATGGCCCCGCTTAAGTGTTTGTCAAGTGACCTTCAGCTTTTACCTTGAAAATATCAAAAAAAAAAAAAAAAAAAAAAAAAACTTTACAGATGGTACCAGTACTCGCCGTGAGGAAAAACTTTGCCAAGTTATTTCAAATCCGTGAATCAATGTAGAAGATAAGCTCCGGACAAGAAATGGACACAACCAAGCAAATACTCACAAACGGACATAGATTAACTTTATATGCCGGTCGCCATTACATAGCAGGGGCATAAAACAAATTATCTTTACCTATTTCGCTTTTGTTCTGTGTGATTTAAGTTTCATTACATTAATTGCGTTCTCGCCATTCCATTCTAGCGTTTAACGCTCGAGGACTTCCATCGTATTTTTCGTCATTGTTTTTCGCAATTATCCTTTGTAGTTTTAAGGTTTCCTATTTATTGGATGGCATATTCCCTGTCTGCTTAAGTCGAGAAAATAACTCCAATCCAATATTTCTTAAGTCTTTCAAAGGGAAAATCGTAATTAAAAAGTAAAAAAACAAAAACAAAAAAACTGATATGCGATTTAACCATTATTTTCACCTAGGGGATATCTAAATGTAGGACTTTGACAATTGACTAATCGCTGGCACCGCCTACTTACTCCGTTTGTACCCCGCCTACTTACTCCGTTTGTACCCCGCCTACTTACTCCGTTGTCCAATGACTCCGACTGGAAGATCCGCTTCGATTTTAAAGGCGTTATGTTCAATATTTGCAGTCATTAGCGTGTACCAAAAAAAGTTAAACGGTTTGCTGTTGACATAAACGTTGTTACGACCTTTAAGTCGCCAAACCAACATAATGTTTCACACAATCGCTGTTTAAAAGAACTGATATTTCAAAATTTGATCAGACTAAGTATTGCCCTATAGGCTGTAGTTAAATGTATAATGGGCACTAAGTCTAACTTGTAAATTTTATTGGTATTTTCTGTGAACAAAGTTATTTCTCTGAGTTTCAGTTACAGTGGACAAGAAACAAAGTTATTTCTAATTTTCTATCGAAAAAAGCATGCACAGGTTTTGTTTTGATAAAATTTTCAATGTAAAATTGTCTTTTCTTTGCCGTAAATGCTTTATATGAGTTAACAATGGAAACTTGACCTTTTCGACAATTTATTTCGTTACCTAACTAACGGTATTTATCCCGATATGCTGGTATTGGTTTTGTTTGTTTGAATGGGGTTTTACGCCGCTTTCAACAATCTTTCAGTTATATCGCGGCGGCTGAAGCACCGCTGGTATTGGTTAAAGTTACCCTTGTCATGCTGAACCCGGAATATTCCTGTTTTGGCAGGAGGTATAGACAAAGATCAGACTGCACATAAGTGCAGTCTGATCTTGGTCTACACCTCCTGCTTATCCCCTTTCAGCCAGAAATGTTTAAATAAGCAATTTTTAAAAGAAATTTTAACCCTTATTAAGACTTTCAAGTACTGTCAGTCCTTTGATTTCAAAGCAATTCTATAAATGATTTTTAATACAGCATGACAAGGGTTAAATTGATCAGCGCAGTACTGATGCGTTCGAAATGATCTAAAGCACTGACATAGTAATAGTAACTTATATAAGCAGTGTCTGCGATGTGTACATCATACATGAATGGTGCATATCTTTCAATTTACTTTCTTACGACCATGCATATTTTGTGTTCTGCCACTATGACACCAAGGAAATCTCGCAGGTCCGATACTTTAATCTATGGAATTATCACTTCCCGATTTTCGATGTCGAATATTATTGGGATCGGTATATTTTGAGAAGTTTAACATTCGTATTTTTCTCCTGAATGATCTAACGCTTGCTAATGTGGTGTATGATTGTCCAGTAAATTGGGTTAGATGATCTTTTCCGACGAAGTAATGGGAATAACATCCCTTGAAATGTTATATAGGCGATTTCCCGTTCACCAAGACAATGACGGATAAATGGCCCCGACCACTGACTATGACAGGAAGCTCCGCTTCGATTTTACTTTTCGTTACCTTGAAAATTCATGGTCAGTTACATGAAAATCAGAAGTTAAATAGTTGGTTTGCGACCTAAACTGCGTAACTAAAGCTTGATTTAGCTTTAGATACGGCATTTACGTCGCCAAACAAAAGGTAAATAAATAAAATACTCATCATGAATGTTAGAGTTCAGAGTTCGTCTCCGGTCTAAATGAATGATTTGATTGCTCGATTGATTGACAGTCGTCAATTCTTATGTACATAATCACCTAATGGGGCACTGCATGTCTAAGCAGTTAGGGAGGCGAGATCGTACCCTGAGAGAAGTCGAGGGCTACTCGTTCGAATCCCGGCCGCGCCGCTAGTCATGTGGGTAAGTCATTCTGCGAGACATTTCAGAGCCCAAGCCTAGTATTAGTGACACCAAGTGACACACAAGAACAAGTGAACTTCGCTGTGATGTAACTGAAAAAAAGAAAATGGTCAATGGCCAATAGGACTTAGGATTTATTTTAGTATCTTTATTACCAGAATCAGTTTATGTGCTTTTGAGACCGATGTTTAGGTCGACAACCAACTATTTCATTTTTTGTTACATGTTACTGGCTATGACCTTTGCTAAATGACGCCGTTTATTGTTACATGTTACTGGCTATAAACCGAATGACGCCGTTTAACATCGAAGTAGAGCTTCCTGTCGGAGCCCAACGGGTGTTGTCAGTAGGTGGGGACCAGCGATTGGTCGATTCTAACCAGCATAAAGTACATACAAGTTGATTGATTTCAGTATTATTATATTTGAACAAGAGCACCGCCTACGGGTACCTACGCTCGACTGTTGGATACTTGATAGTGGACAAAATGCATCCAGAGTTATCCCCCTTGATAGTATATGTTGCTCTTTTGATAGTGAACACGTGTGCAAAGTTTCAAGTGAAAGCATTTAGTAGATATATCACAAATGCCAAAGTTTTCGCGCGACGACAACAACGACGACAACGACGACGACGACACCAAGGCTTTAGCAATACCTCGGGTTTTCTTCGAAAACAGCCGAGCGAAAAATGCAATAATTCAGAACTTAAAAATTTTGTGAAATATATTATGCTATTGTTATTGGCCATCAACTATTTTCCGTCGATAATTAAAGTATACGGAACAATAATTTCGTTTTTTCTGAGTCGATTTAATTAATGCCTTATTATCTGACATTTCTTTTATCTAAATTTGCTACCCGGAAGTAGAATTGGGACCGTTTTGTAGTTTCACCACGTGGGAGAGTATTCAAGCGCAATAACTCTTTCAACGTATTTTCGGAATGGGCCATAAATGGCTTTTTCCGAAAACGTGGTTTAGTTCCCTTTGACCCAAAGTCGTTAGAGTGATTTCCCTTTGTACCGGTAGCAAATTTTGATAGAACTCAGTGAACCACGGAGGATGACGGCTTTCTACCAGACGAAAACATCGACTTTTCAACTTTTAAATTTGCTATTTGAAGAAATACTTGCGTGCCAGTAATCAAAAAGAAAACTGAAAACTAAGGTGTTTTTAGACCGACAGCTTAATTTCAAATTATGTGTTTCAACCAATATTTCATTGAAAATAACCTCGACAGATGCATATTATGTCAAAGTTATATTAGAATGAAGTCTTATGTGGAAAGATTATTTATCTTTTTACCAGCCATTTTCCTCAAGATCTTTTCCTTACCATAAGTAAAATTTATCTATAACATAGAAAAAGGAATGGATAAAGAATTATACTGTAGAAAAAAAAACCCCAAAAAACTCTCCTATCTGAAACAGGATTATTATCATTATATTAACATATAAAAATATGTCCAGCATCATCAAATACACATACTTGAAATAAATTAACCTATAAATATGTTACTGTTTTGCAAAAATTTTAGACCCGTCTAAAAATCAAAGGCCTTACATACGACAATTCAATTTTATCTTAAAAATAATCATTCAGTAGGATAGAAAATATTGTGGAAAAGGAAGAAAGGAAGAACGTTAAAAAACAGGGACGTAAAAACCAGGGATTGAACAGGAAATTGTTAAGGGGTTGCAAATTAAAACCAATATATATCATTGTGAAGCATTGGCGTGTGTCCTATCAGTATGTCATGTGTGTACTTTACTTTGATCATAAGAAGTCATCTCTTTGTCACATCTGCTGTATTTAAGTTTTCTTGGTAAATAATCCTTGCAAACCCTTTAATATTTTCTTGTTTCAGTTTCGTTTAACTTATTTTGGAAACTTGAATGAGAAGTTCATTCTTTTCAAAAATATTTCCATCAAAACTGTATTTATACATTTTTTTCTCTTTTATCGAAGATAACTTATTTTGACAAAGGCCTAAATTTTATCTCTCATTTCTTTTCGTTTACTTTGATGGTTTATGTTATAAATTTCTCTGGAATAACTTTGTGCTCATAAATTCTGAAACAATTTTAAAGAAATAACATGATGTATATTATTTAAAGGGGTATTCAAAAGAAAGTCATCATTAGACTTTGACAACATTTTGTCCAAGTTTAATGTGCAATATTTTCTACATCTCTGCAATGACTTAAGATTTGTTTCGAACATTCGCTCATTTATAATGGGCCTTACAATGTAAGTCAATCTTTTAACCCCTTACCAGGCAAAAATCTTAGACTCGTCTTAAATGAAAGTTGCAGAAGGCAATTAATTTCGGGGATGAAAATGAATTCCTTGCTATAAGTAACTTCTCCTTTTCTCATTATGTTTTCGACATATTATGTTCTCTAGTGTGTAGAAAAAACAGATAAAGAGGTAATGGGTAAACCAATTCCCACATAATTGCTGCCTTTTGACACCCTTCAAGAAAAGCGATTTGGAGACATTTTGGATAATGAAGAAATTGTTACAAGGTTGGAGCAATTCCTTCATTTTCCATAATGTTTTCTGCCATAAATGAAGAATTATTTAATTTAATCAGCTTAAACTTGTCATCTTCATCTCCTTTGAATTGGGACCAGCATATTAATATTTTGTTGTGAGAGAATGGGTTAACCCATTCCCTCACCATCCTGCTTTTGTTATGTGGGAATGTGTCAACTAGCTTCCGCTTATTTACGCCCCTAAAGGACACGACTCTGGAAAACATTGTAGAAAATGGAGAAATTGCTTGAAACAAGCAATTTCTTCATTTTCAACAATGTTTCCTACCCTATACGTGAAATATTTAAATTCTATCAACTTAAAGTTGTTATTTGTAACTTCTTCAATTTGGACCAGTTATATTGTTTAGTAAAGGGAAAGCAATGATTTATTACCCAGGCAATCATTGGAGTTGAATCTAGTTTTGCTGTTTACAAACAGCTCTTATTTGGTATCTTACAAAGGTTCGTTCACCTCTGAGTGTGATTGCATCTTACCTCTAATAAAATGTGTTTGATCTGAGGAAACATTTTGACTTTTTTACTAACATGCGCATTTCAAAGCATTTCAACACATAAATTACTATATTTCTTTATTTTTCGAAGAAAGCAAAAGATTTGTTATTCAAAACAGATATGGTGTACACAAATGAAATGTGAACTTCAACGCAGATTTATATGCAATATAAAGGAAAGTATTTCCTATGACCATTTTTGAAGTTCACCTATATTATATCTGAAATGTTGTCTGTAACATTAATTTTGACCAGTCTAAAATTGCGTTATTCGGTAATAGGTTAAAGACATGGAACCAATCATTACTAAGGGCTTATTTACTTTATAATCCTTTTCAGAGACAAGTCACTCTAAGAGGAGATCTTTTTGTACATATTTTATTCATTATATATACTCTTTGTCCCTATAAACAGTGGTTACTCTTATCCGAACTAGAGTTTGAAACTCGCTTTTTTTTTAGCGGCGAGCTTTAGTGATGGTGCCGTGTCCATCGTCTTTCATGATAGATTGGCCACTAACTATTTTCCGTCGATAATTAAAGTATACGGAACAATAAACTCGTTTTTTCTGAGTCGATTTAATTAATGCCTTATTATCTGACATTTCTTTTATCTAAATTTGCTACCCGGAAGTAGAATTGGGACCATTTGTAGTTTCACCACGTGGGAGAGTATTTAAGCGCAATAACTCTTTCAACGTATTTTCGGAATGGGCCATATATATGAATCGAACTTTTGGACCAAATTGGAATAGATCTATATTCATCAAAGTGTCAGAAGTATCATTACTTTCGTCAAAATTTTTATTCTAAGAAAGATTGATTAGACATAATGTCGTATACTCAATAAGAAGTGTTTTTCAGACACTATATTAAGTTTTTCATAATATATTGTACATATGTCCAGTACGAGTTGGGTCAATTTTAAGATTTGCTTCTTAGAATTGCTTGCATTCTCAAAATTGCAAAATCTACAGACACTAATTGTGTTTTCATCCTTCGCTATGACTGTGTTCATGAAATTTGGCTCATTATAAGTTTATGGTAAAACCAATTGTTATTGCCAATTGGCCACAGTCACGTCCGTTCTCTTTAGATTGTGATAGCAATCATGAGAATAACATGCTTTAAAGTTTATTTTGATGAATATTTAGTTAAAACCTTCAACCAATTCTCTGTTAAGAATTAGCAATATAATAAATTATGTCATTCTCTTAATATTATAAATCTTATAAACACTTAGAGCAGTTTCGCAATAACGAGTTGACTTGCAGTTTAGTAAGATATTTTCCTCAAAGGACCGAGAACAGACAAGAGTTTCTGGTGAATCGTGCTTTTCTAAAGATGTTATCGACTCTTATGGCTACGTGCTACTTATTGAAACAATAGGTTATCTAGAGAGTTCGACTTCATATTTGATGTTGTATCACCTGTTGATCGTCTATAAAAATGTTAATCGTGTAGTTATTGCCTAACGCAGTTATGTGTAATGGGATCAAACAGTGGTGGATAGCTTTAATTGTTCCCTCCTGTGTTTCTAGGTCGACATTTGCCCTTAACGACTGACTACAATTAATCGTAATGGCATTCAAAGACATTTTCATCTTTTGTAATCGCAGAGTTCTTTGATTTTATCTATCTTATTTGGTTTCGTTGTTTTTTCATCTGCTGTATGTAAAAGCTCTGAAAGGTAAACTGATTCGACTTTTTATTACAAAAATAGTGACATTTTATGCTCCCTAGCGAAATAAACTCGTGATGAAACGTCCTCGTTACTATAGAGATGTTCAGCTCTCTATTGCTCTAGAATCACAGGCCTCAGACGTTTGATACTAAAAAGACCACAAAGCGAAAATGGTAATACATATATATCTGTAGTCGTCGAGCTTGGTGTAGATCGCATCTAGAGCGAAATTTGGCTTAAGCTACGATGCCATGGTAGTATAAATCGACAATCAAAGGGGCCATAATGCGTCTCTTTTTAACCCTTGTCATGCTAAATATAAATCGGTCTCCTAAAAATGCCTTTAAATCAAAGCAATGACAGCACCGGAAGCCCTTACAGAGGACTTCTATTTCTTTTGAAAATTAATTTTACAAATACATACTGCATAAGAATTACTAGCAGGTGACGTAGCCTAGATCAGACTGCACTTATGTGCATCTGATCTTTATCTATACCTCCTGCAAAAACAGGAATATTCCGGGATCAGCATGACAAGGGTTAAAGCACTTGCAGTGAGTAAAGTTTTTACACCGCCGCTTCGAAGGAGAAGAGGGATATACCGTTTTGAGAATCTACCATTCAAACTAAATCTAAAAATAGAACTTCAGTCAGGAGTCCTTAATTCGCTCTACTTCAAGTATGGTTATCACCTACTTCCGGTTTGATGACTTTATGGTACTTTTCGTTTTAAGTTTTGCAAACAAGTTAACCCTCCTATATATAAACCTTTTGATACACGTAGATTCCAAAAAGGCGCGTGTTTAATTTGGATCAGTACGTCAACATCAGGTATGTGTCTTAGATAGCGCCTTTTAAATCCAAGTCTGTAAATCCTGTAACATCCTGTTACTCTCTCTATAAGAAACAACTCTCAAAATGTTTTGATACAGTTTGTATATTTCTTTTCCTAGTGCGCTTGGAAAAACAAGAAACTGTGTTTTATCTTGATTCTCTGAAATTACCGATTCCAAACAAATTCTGATTGAAATATTATTTATAAACGTTTTGACACTGTTCTAGAAACCGCAATATTACCTAACCCACAAACCAAGAGATGTGCAAGCTATCAAGCGGAAAGGGACATCATCGGAAGCCCTTAAAATTAACATTTTAAAAGGAGCTTAGGTCCAACAGAGGTCATCCAGAGATTTATAATTGACCAATCGCTGGCCCCGCCCACTTACTTCTTATGCCTCTCCTATTGACTCCGACAGGAAGTTCTGCTTCGATTTTAACAGCGTTATTTTGCAAAATTTATGGCCAGTAGCATGTAACGAAAAAGTAAAATGGTTGGTTTCTGACTTAAACGCCGTTACTACAGCTTGAATAAGCTGTAGTTGCGACGTTTTAGTCGCCAAACCAACAATAAAGGTAAACAAAAATGGCGCCAATGTCGGAGTTGATTAGATCAGATCCGGGCTGAATAAATAATTTGATTGGTCTGATTATTCCTTGATTGACGGCCGCGATTGGTCAATTGAGATCATGCTTGACATTTCCAATTATTTTACATGTGCAGGAGGTGCACAAACTGAGCAGTCTAGACAGCCAATCAGAGCATTTAGAATATCCGCTGATCGTCTAAGGAAGGTTTAGGTTAATGTTTATCTACAGAGACCACAGTGAGGATTCTGATCAGACTGTGCGGATGCACAGGCTGATCAGAGTCTTTACTTTGCGCACATGTATAATCGTTGGAAATGTCATACACCGACTCAAGTATAATAGTAATTAAAGCATTTCCTTTCGACGACCTAGTGAAATTGATCTCACCGAGGAATATAACATGTATTTTTTTGTCAATTTCTTTCTTTATTTTTTCATTTCTTTCATTTTATCTATCATTGTATCTATTTGTATATAAGTCATTACCAGGCAGGTAGTTATATAGCCTGAGTTTGAACAATGGAAAGGGTTTGCGACTTTTCGAAATGTACATGTTTTTCTTCGACCATTTGTTTTAACATATAACGAATTCAGAAACATCTGTCATACAGCAGGGATTATTTATCAAAGTTTTGAAGCATAAAACAATCGCTGTTGTCAGTCAAAGAATCAACTGACCAAATAAACCATTTACTAAAACTGGCGGAATGAACTTCATCTTTAACTTATATGTAATTTTTGTTAGATTTAACTTGATATAAATTTGGTAACATCTGGTGGCAAACAACGATTACTTTACGACAAGATAACAAGTGGTTAACGACACATATTTACACAGAATGCGTCCGGATGTGGTGGGGATATTTGTCCTAGAACATGTTCTGTTATAGGAAACATGGTCGTCATTACTTTTTAAAAAAACACAGTTTGGAAACAATAAACTAATTCAGAAAAATCTCAGATGCCTTTTATGGTCTTCGAGGGCAAAGCACTAACTGCACTCATTTGATTTTTTTCCCCTCTGCCTACTGCTTAACTGTTCACGACTGATTTGACTTGATGTTGTTGTTTGATATACACCTAACATATATCGAGAGTGAGGTTAAAGTCCATCTTCATTGAAGAAAACTGACTAGAGCATAGTTCCGACCATTTGTCAGTCTGCCTTAGCTGTTTACAGTCGACAGCTTTCGTAGTTCCTAATAGACTGATCGCCAGCCACGCCCAGAGAGCCCCAAGTGACCAATCGCGTAGTTAATTCGACATTTTTGTCACATGCTTCTGACCATAGGTTTTGCAAAAAAGCGCCGTTAAAAATCAAAGTAGGAGTTCCTGTCGGAGTCAATGGGAAATGCAAATAAAGTGAGTTGGCTAGCGATTGGTCAATCGGAAGTTCGAATTAGATTTTGAACGTCGTTGATTTGAAAAAAAAAAAAAAAAATATATGACTAGCAAAATGTTATGAAAATGGTAGGTTGTCGACCTAGCTACAGCTTGAATAAGATTGAATTACGTTTTAGCCGCCAAACCACATACATGTCGGCTAATGTTAGGGCGCAAAGATAACTCCCGGTTAAAATGGGTGATTTCGACCAATTTTTATTGACAGTGGCGATCACTTAATCCATTCCTGTTTTTTTTCTAAATTTTCGACTGGTTCAATTTGAAGAAAAGTGCAGGCGGCAATGAAAACCGAGTGCAATTCGAGATGAGATCTACGTACAGTCTAGAAAATATTGTGGGAAATGAAGACTTCTTCTCTTCCCACCTTGTTGTCTCAAGTATAGAATCATAGGTACGTAAAAACAAGGGTCTGTGCAGGAAAGGGTTAATTGGTCATTCATAGAGTGGCCCTGTATTCATGTTCAAATATAAAAGTTGTAACAGGAGGTGTTTTATTACCCTCTCTAGAAGCTTTTTTATGAAAAAGTGTCAAATTGTAAGAGGAGATAATTCTACCAGGGAGAGTTGAGACTTCTCTAAAGAACCTTTAAAACCTTTAACGTGCTACTTTTGAAGCAACATTGCAGGAGGAGTTAGCAACACAAATTTACTTGAATCAGCCATATTAATGAAAAATGTACTGTTCCACGGGAAATAACTCTACTGCCAGAGGATATTAAGACTTCAAATAAGCATCTAGCAAAACCAATGTCTATGTTAAACTTGTTAGGAGAGATCAATCTTCTGCTAGAAAGAGTGGATTTCTATAAGCAACTTGCAAAAATTCAACATGAAAGTATTCAATGTATTTATAAAAGCCGTATTACTTTTTGAGGCCAAGTTGTAGGACGATTTAACTAACTTGTACAAGAAATTTTTTCACGAGTTCAGGGCGGAGATCATTCTTCTGCCACTAACGAAAGACTTCAAAATAACGTCTTGCAAAACTGCCGACTTATCAATGCATGTATGAAATTGTGTTAATTTGTAGCAAAACTTTTGCAACACAGAGCCTTATTTATGAACAAGAGGGTCAAAATGGTCCTTCATCGCTCACCTGAGAATGGTTTGAACTGATAAGCCCAGCTCTGTCGAACCAACATTCTTAAACAAAAAGGGATTTTAAAAACAAGTTTTTAATAAGTCATACAAGGAAAACTCCTACCAAGTTAAGTCAAATTTTCCCAATGCATTTGGGGATAGATATTTCATGCTTTTTCTAAGTCTGATAAGCCCAGCCTACAACGCCAAAATTTTAAACATTAATGAATAAGCTTTTAAAAGGTTTACCTGAGGAACGTTCTTGACAAGTTAGAAATTGGACTAACGGCTTAGGAGTATTTTTTTAAACAAGGTGCAAAATTGTCACATGATACGCCCGTCACACTGCTTGACATCGACTAGGGAAGGGGATTTGAATAAAAGTGTGAAGAAAAAACAAAGGGTAATTACGCATAAGGTAGAGTTAATGTTCTTTTGAATCTTATTGTGACCAGGAATTTCTATGATCATACCTATAATACTTCAGAGATATGCTATGAAAATAACCAAAACTGAAAACAACGATGAGCAATTACTCAAGAATATTAATTAAGAGTTATCGTTTAAGAGTATTGCCCTTCCCTTGGTAGATCTATCTACACATGACGTTTCATGAATATACATCTGATACTTTCAGAGATAACTGACAGACAAAATAACAAAATGAAAAACATCAAAGGGCAATTTCTAAGTAAAAGTATGTTGGTACTATAGTTCTGGTGCACTGCACTTCTCCTCGACGAGATCTATCAACACATAAAGATTCAGAGATATGCTATGGACAAGCTTCAAATCTGAAAAAAAGGGCTTTAACTAAAGATATAAGCATGTTATGGTACTTGTGCACTGATTTCTTTCTTAGAGGAAAGGATCCACATATGAAATTTCATGATCGTAGCAATTAAACTTTCTTATATATGCTAAAACAAAATTGAAGTCTGAAAAAAAAAAAAAAAAAAAACAATGGTGGATAACTGAAAAAATAAGTATTGTAGAGGTATGATTTTCTTGCACAGCACATTTTCTTGATGAGATCTATCCACACAAAAAGTAATGATCATAGTTATACTTTCAGAGATATCCCCGTACAAAATGCAGTCTAAAATTACCAAAGGGCAATAACCCAAAGCAAAAGCACGATAGAGTCGTTGTTCTTGAGCACTACACTTCCCTTTGGAGATATCTATCCACACATAAAAGTTCATTGCAAAGCTATTACACTGTCAGAGATATACGCCGGACAAATTTCAAGTCTGGAAAAAGGTCACTAACTCAAAAGATAAGCATGGTAGAGTTATGGTTCTCATGCACTCTACTCCGTTATCATGCAATTAATACAACTCCCAAGTTTCAAGTCAATCGGACTTAAGATTCAAAAGTTATGCTTCAGACAAAGTATTGGATGCCGCCCGCCTTCCGACCCGGACGCCATGGTTGATCCAATAATTCGTTCCGTCTTTCGACGGGCGTATTAAAATTATTTCATGCTTTCCTCAAGTTAGAAAAGCACAGCCTGCAACGGTAACATATTTTGTGATTCAGAATTCCGTTAATAAAATTTGTAATGAGTCAGCCACGGAAGATTATCGCCAAGTTAGGTTCAAATTGGTCTAATAGTTAATGAGGAGAAGATTTTAGGTAATTATTCCCCGATTTCCCTTATTCTGGTAAGCCCGGCCCTGCCACATCACTTTGTTTTGCGAATCAAAATTTCACGAACAAGTTTTATAAGTTGTCAGCCAAGTAACATTCTTGGAATAAATTTGTCCAAGTTGTTAAAGAGCAGAAGATGTTGAAAGAAAATGTTGACGATGCACATTGGGTGATTCTAATAGCTGCCCTTGAGCACGTTGTACTCAGATGAGCTAAAAAGTGTCCAAGTTAAACGAGAAATCATTCTTTTGCTAAAAGGAGCTTTGATTTATATAAAGAGCCTTGAAAATTTCAACATGTGCTCGATGTGTGTTTCAAAGTTTTTTATTACCTTTGAAGCAAAATTTGAGAAGTTTACTACATACAATTACGAGCATGAGCCTTGTTTATGATAAGTTCCTGAGTTCTAGGGGGAGATCATCCTACTGCCTCTTCTAGGAAGCAAAATTGTAGGAGGTCTTCGCGACACGAACTTACTTTAATCACCTATGTCTAAAAAAAAGGCAATTCTTCAGTTATGTTCGGTGAAATAAAACAGCCGTTTTTGGAAGAAAAAATTCGAACGTCATTTGTTAAAGGGAGGTAAGGATGTTTCTGAAATCAAGGTAACAATAAATTGTCAAATGCTGAAAATGCACTAATTTGATTCTTAAATTTGAGCCAGACTTTATCATTTTGATAATTTGATAGGCCTAAATTTGTTTTTGTTGTATAAAGGAAGATTCAGCGGATTTCCAGCTTATTTTTAGATATCATGGAATAATTTTTAGATATCACGGAATTCGGCTATCGGCTCCGCATAACCTTGTTAGCACATGACCCGAGGTCAACGGACACTATCAAATTGACAAGCGAAACAAACAACGTCCTAAATTATGTCACTGCAAATGCTTAGCGCAAAACTAGGGTAAGTGTTACCGCTTACGACAGTTTTAGACTGATCTTTACAGAATTGAAGACCGGTAGCGAACACAACTCCTAATGACGTAACGATGACGTTGATTTGAGCAAATTCAAACCGAATGCGGGATTCCAACGGTAATAAGCAACACGCGTAATTGCAACTGTCTCGAGCTTAATCTAAACATGGATTTACAGCATACGTAGGCTATTAAGGAAATACCCCGGTTTATTCTGATAAAAGACCTCTAACCATCTCGATAACTAATTTCTAGAATACTCTTAAAAAATAGTGTATGAAAGGGAATAAGAATAATTAAAATCTGTGACATGAAAAAACATCGATACCTACTTTTACTTATTAGCCAAGAGTTTTTCCTGTATTTACTTCTTTTCGTGCAGATAAAAACGCATTTAAAATAACTGTCTCAGTCCGACTTTGCTTGTGAGTATACAGATAATGTTTAAAGTCAGTTCTTGCCTTCAAATAAGGAAAGCCGTAGATTATATATTGCATCTTTCGCGCTAAATTCTTTGATTAATTAGGTTTGCCCTGTAATAATTGTTCACATCCTCAGTCTAATTAGTTGACTAAGGTTATAACTCTTTCAGTTTTACAAGCCTACACCTTTCAATAAACTATATGCCTAAGAGCACTACGCAAAAGAACTTAAATATTCAATAGACCGACTTAGGGTCTTCGGGACTAAGAAAACGGAACTTTCTTCCTATATCTGATATAGTATCTCTACAAGAACTCTAAATTACTCCTTACTGGCAAAACCTGGTTTTGACAAATTCTATTTTTTTCTTTATGACAAAATTTCCAAGGGTAAACTTTTTTTTATAAACTATAAGACCAACGGTTACCAATGAATCTGCCAGAGAAGCTGAAACTACCATAGCTCACACCAGAAATTGTTCACATGTCCCTACGATATTGACGTAGAGAAAAATACGTATATATAGTATATAGTATCTCTACAAGAACTCTAAATTACTCCTTACTGGCAAAACCTGGTTTTGACAAATTCTATTTTTTTCTTTATGACAAAATTTCCTAGGGTTAACTTTTTTTATAAACTATAAGACCAACGGTTACCAATGAATCTGCCAGAGAAGCTGAAACTACCATAGCTCACACCAGAAATGGTTCACATGTCCCTACGATATTGACGTAGAGAAAAATACGTAGACACATTTCAAAACAAACCTTCCCTACGATAAGGCTATCACACAGCGTTGAAAACATCTCTTTGAGAGTGCAAGCGGAAACCATCAGTTCCCATTAGCTAAAACGCTGCCATGCAAGATTTCGTTCAAACAAAAATTCAAAACAGAAACTCAATTGTTTAACTTTTTTTTAATCATATCATCTCGGTTTCCTATATAAATATCTTATGTCGCAAACTATTATTTTACACCCGAACTATTTATATTTTTTCTACTAAGTCCATAAACCGAAAGGGGGGCATTTCGTAATGAAATACCAGCCATGATTACCAATCCTCCTTCACATTATGTAAAATTTGTTTTCCTTGACAACTTATTATTTACTTTTTCAGCTTTATGCTTTTGACTGTTAAACAATTGTGTCTAGGACCTTTGCAAATAATCTTAATATGTTGGATGGTAAGTATAATTCGATTTGATACTTTAGGGTTTAAGAGATCTAACCTCAATTTCAACTTTTACAAATAAACACTTTATAACTCTATAGCATCGACACAGCACGGGCCCGGATAGCTCACTGGGTAGCACACTTTCCCCTTAAATCTGGATCGTGAGCTAAGCCTACATTCTTCCGATATTTGACAAAAGTCATCGCGATATGCATTATTTGTCTCTCACCAATTGGCTAAAGATAAGTATTGTTCATAAAGGGGATAAACAATGGTATCACGGTTTGAATATTGTTGTACTGGTCAAAGTAAAGAGAAGTCTTTTTTTGGGTGCACAAGCAGTCATGATATAACTAGCATACCGGTGAAAGTGACGTTTAATCCCAAAACAAGCCTGATAATGACAATCTGTATCCTATATATTGTTGTTTGTCAAGTCTATAGGACTGAGATTAAAAGTTAAACGTTTTCTTTTCAGTGTATATGGCGATTTATTTCCGGCTTGAAAAATAATGTCTCTTGAGCCGGAAGTTGCCATCTGGACGTATTGAGAGGCAATGCTCTATAGGGATAATATGTGATATTATACCACAGTTCTGTCAGGAGAGTATGTATCTTTTAATGTGCGCCAATATCTTTATAAATTATGATAAAATTCGTTCTTTGCTGATACTTGATATCTACAGGACTTGAAAATAGCATATCATTTGGTAAAAAACATGGAAACTTTAGGTCTAGCGGCATTAGACCAACTGGCCTTTGATGACTACAGTTTTATGTACTTAGAGGTTTGTAATTGAAACAAACAAATATCTTATTTTTCATTTTTATCGTTGCTTTGCTTTCTCAAATACATTGAACGCTTCCGTCGAATTTCCGAAAGAACAACAGAAATCGAAAAATTGTGATGACTGCGACAAATTAACTAGAAGAACTTTTGAATTTCCTTGTCGCAAATTAGTTTAGTTTAGTCACGTTGTTGCCCTTTGGAATAGCTTCATTCTGTCTCGCAAGTCTTGACATTTTTTCAACTCCCAAAAGATTCCCAAGTACCCGGATGGCCTGGTTCCACTCTCTGTATTAAAAAAATGTTTTATATTCGACAAGATAAAAATCTCCGATAATTAAGATTTTGGAGATGTCCTAAAGAACTGTCTTAGCAATTTCATTGAAGACATTCGACTTTGTCAAGGCTACATGTACTCGTTTAGATTCCGCTCCCAAAATTCGTATTTGGTGACTTGAAAATCTTGGATTACAAATCGCTTTATTTTGATTTTCTATTTAGAATCTTGATGAACTCGATGAAAGTAACGTAACGTACAACACATATATCTTTATTGCTTGTATCACTGAGTAGAATGAAGTTATAAATTCAATAGAGAAAAGCGTCGTTCCAGATTAACCTAGTTATATAATTTTCGAGTTGGCCCCCCTTTGTGTGGGATTGGTCTCAAAGTTATCGTCAAGAGCATCTATTATTTGATACAAAAATACTAGTGAAAACTAGGTAGACCTAATTTGCTTAAATTAGGACAGCTTCAGGGATTTTAAAAGAAACCTTTTGTAGAAAATAAATTTAATTATAGTAAAATCATGTATTACTCTGAACGCGAAAATAAATGTCCCTAAATAAGTGTGGTAAAGCCATGACGTTATTTAAGATAGAGTACATTGGATAATCTACAACTTTTTGGACATCTAGCGAACATAGATCATGAAAAATGAAAAATCATATAGCTCGGGACAAATTTTGACAAGAAGAGTGGATTGTAAAGGGTTGTGCTATTTGTATTTATTATATACCTATAAAAGATACGGAGTAAAACCTGGCTGTCAAATACAACTCGACAGAAGAAAAAAAATCAATATTCGGCGTGTAGCAAAAAACCGTATTCGTCGAGTACCTTTAAACACTGACTTCTTATTTTTGAATTGACGTTCCGGGTTTTTTCGAAAGTTGATTATTTCTTAGCCATTTAAGAGAATTTTCTTAATGTCATTTCCTAAAAGGTATATAATAAAAGGAATATTACAACAGTGTGTTTTTCTATTTGTTGTTATCGTGTTCGAGAATCGTGTGTAGGTATTTTTATTGGATTCGACCTTCGGTCTCATCCAATAAAAAATACCTACACACGATTCTCGAACACGATAACAACGCATAGAAAAAGACGCTGTGGTAATATTCCCTATTTATTTCACGGTTTTTTCGAAAAGACCTTTTTCGTGTGGCAAGACACATATATTCACCTCGGTCTTAATGAATGTTGTTTGGAATAATTAACAACTGTGTTCACGGAAGTGCAGCTTTAGATGCTCTTAAAAACTTAATTAATATCTAATAAGTCACAGCAGCAAAAAAAAAACATTATAATTTCTATGTTACTACCTATTTTTTCACCAATTACCGTCACTAACGATCATAAAGGTGTTATTTTGAGACTGGATGTATTTAATATATTGTTGCCGGGGGCGTATATAGCGATTCTAAATATATTTCAAATTATTTGCCCTCATGATAAAGATTGTAGTATTAACGAAATACATCAACTAATTTCTATGTTAGATATGTTTTTGGTGACCTATAGGTAGGTATCGATGTTTTTTTCTTGTCACAGATTGTGATTAATCTTATTCCCTCTCATAAACTATTTAAATATAATATCCTGAAAAGTAGTTTTGCGAAAATCAGCGGTCGTTTATCAGGATAAACCAGGGTATTCCCTAATAGCCAACGTAGGCCTTTAATCTATTTTTAGATTAGGCCGAGACATTTGTAGGAGTATTGGATAATTCACGCGGTGTGTATAACCGTTGAAATCTCGCATTCAGTTTGAATTAGCTCATACCGACGTAATCGTTACGTCATCGGGAGTTATGTTCGCTAGCCTGTCTTCAATTCTACAAAGATCAGTCAAATACTGTCCAAAGGGTCAATACGCATATAGACACTTACCGTAATTTTGCGCTAACCATTTGGTGTAACATTATATAGGACGTTGATTGTTTCGCTTGTCAATTGATTACCTTCAATTGACTTAGGGTCATATGCAAATGAGGTCATAACAGTTTCGACAACCGAAATCCGTAATATTCCACTGAACCTTTCCTATATAATTAAAACAAGCCACCTTAAGCCTACCAGAGTGCCGCGTAGACAATATCTGACTCAAATTTAAGTGTTAAGCGTCCGCTTGAGCGTAAATTTAGGCAATTGACATTTTTTTCTCATCTAGGTTTTAGAAACATCGATTCCTCCCTTTAAACAAAAGTCAAGGCCAAATCATTACCACTCCGGTATTTTTTTCATGTCCTTTGTCTAATTTCAAAATACGTACAAGCATCTAACTCACTGTTAAAATCCTCTATACGACAAAAAAGTATATACAACCTTTGGGATGGTTAAGATTGAAAAAATGGGTTCAAAGAAGTAAAATTTTAACATTGTTTTCAATTATAGTCCTGTTTTAAGACTTTTTTAATCCGGTTGGGGATTCCTGTATTGCATCGCAATACGACATTCACTTCTTTATTCATATTCATACGAAATCCATTAAAGAATTATTTGCATTTGAATTCAGTCTGGACCTGGTTCTGGACTTAGGCTGGCTAGGAAAGGAAGTTAATGCGTTGTTGTTGAAGAAAAATCATGCTTTCATGTACAATGGCAGTGTGACACCTCGCGTTATCCCACTGTAATAGTGCGATTTCTTAGTATGCATTCATAAGTTGTACAATGTCAGGAATCAGGATCTCATCCCGGTATCTCACACCAGTTAAACTCCCGCGAACCAAATCAAGTCTTGATCGGAACTTGATCGTAAGTTAGTACCCAACACCACACACTTCCCCGTCCATATCGATCGACTTCTTGTTCGCAGGCACATGGAAAAAACGTTCTCCTGTTCTCCTGTATACCCAGCCTCTCCCGTCCGTTTGCTCCAACAGAAATTTTCATTCGAACAGAAAGAATTGCATAAGTGGAGTGTACGTATATAACGGTCGTGAACATGAGTCGTGAACATGAGTCGTATCACGTGACCGTCTGGAACTTCGAGCAATACATATAATTTCCCTCATTTTGGCTAAAATTTCCACTTTGGGGTAGATGTGATAACAATTCTCTGAAATCAAGCTTCTCCATCAAAGTGAATATCCTTTTCGAGAACTGAACTGAGTATTTAATGACACAGTTTCATATAAAAAGCTATACTTGTAAATAAATCAATCATTGATCTGGAACCTTTTAACATCATAACGCACTCAGTAGCGCATAAGACTCCCATTCGTCAATCATGGGATCTCATTGGTTCGATCTCCAGCGGCGGCACATATCCTTTCCGAAATTTGTCTCTCATAAATGAGTGGAATAATCGTTAACCCAAGTTGGATGGCATCTGGTGGCTAGGGAAGGATGTAGCGGTAGTACTGGTATAAGAAATACCAGGAATGTATGGTTAATTGCTCAAGCCGCCGCGATATGACTGAATAATTGTAAAAAGTGGCGTGAAATTCCATTCAATCAACGTGTCTGAACTTTTACGAATAGCATCAACCCAAATTTAAGATCAAACACGAGGAATAATATGTGCCTTAATCTACGGTAGAACAGTTTTAGATCCACCGTAAACAACTCGCAAATGATAATATATGTCTCGAGGATAATAAGAAAAAATGATTGGTTACATAAAATGAAAGGTCTTAAATACGTTACGTCATCATTACTTTACGGATTGATAAAAGTCAATAAACGGAATTTTACGAATCAATTACAATTAAATATATAATGGATATTCTTGTCAAGAATGTATAGAAACAGGTCTTCGCCAACAGACTAAATTTTTGTCGCCGGCGAAGTATTTCCTGTTTAGCTCGTGCATAAGATGGTTACACTATACAAGTGATAGTATCCGGCGGTGTTTTCTCGATACATCAATATACCCAGTCAGTTATCGTTAATTGATATGACGTACTCATAAAATATATATTATAGTTTGCAAATAATGACGAAACGCGATATTGATTACTAGTAAATCGTTCAAGAAACACAGTTGTAGCATTCCTCTTTAGAGACA
This sequence comes from Fragum fragum, assembly GCA_946902895.1. Classification (NCBI taxonomy): domain Eukaryota; kingdom Metazoa; phylum Mollusca; class Bivalvia; order Cardiida; family Cardiidae; genus Fragum; species Fragum fragum. Next base: position 5,473,227 of record OX336372.1, on the reverse strand, counting down.
AACAGATTGAAAACCCATGACACAGTAAATGAAGCTTGGGTGGTCACGAAGAAGAAGGATAAAAATAGAGTGGCGGATGTATAGCTACACATTGAAAATCGGGTTAAAAGCATCCAACTTAACAACTTGTCAAACAAGAAGCAGTCAACAAGATAAAAAATGCAAGCAACTACAAATATGCTACTTTTAGAGTGTACAAATCCACATTAAAAGTTAAACGAGACGAGTTAAACATGTTTACAGTTTGTGTGTTGTAATGTTATATTCAGAGGTTCCTGTGCATGAAACCATTCTCATAGCACTTCTTAACTAATGATATGCACCAGAGTGTGTGTGGTGCCTATTGTTTTAAAACTTTAATTTTCTTATCTTAAAGAACTTTTGTAAATTTTGGTAAAATCGATGTCAAAACATATCTAATTGAATCCGCGATCTAAGTTTTTGTTTCAGCTGCTTTTATTTTTGACGTGAGTGGAAAAGTATCCAACTTTCGCAAAGACATAACATATTCATTGTAAAACATTTTCCTATTTTGGTTAATTTCCCCTTATGTCAGAAGTCATCCGATGGTTAATGAAGAAATAATCAGTCATCCAAAAATCTATGTTGGTTCCCTGAGAAAATGTAGTAATTCAACTTATTGACATTGCCCTTTACTATTCTCCGTAGTATTTATGCTAGGGCACTTAAGCAAGTATATGACAACCTTAGATACTCTTATTTTGTCTTAATGGTTGATACATGACCATTGTGTCTGTAATTCATTTCGGAATTGACGAACTTATTGAACTTTTCCTTAAAAATTGGGTTACTTGTTTAAATACTGCTCACGTATTTCATCTACTTTATTTATACAATGCCTTGTTGTTGTTGTTGTTCTGTCTTCAGTGAATCTACATACGCACGTTTAGTGTAGATCAAGTATTCGATATTTATTTCCTGAGTACTAGTAAAGAATGTGTGTGACGAGACGATGTCAGTTTAAAATTCATCTATTCATTGTTGCCTATTTTTGAAGACAGACTTGCTCAATCATTCTCACTGAGATTCAGATTTTGGGATATTAAAATAAAAGAATTTACATCGTTACTTGTCAATTGTTCTTTTATTTAATTACGTAAACATTGTTCTTTAAGGGTTTGCTTTTTGAAGTTCTGTTTTTTTCGAAATTCGACGCTCGTCTGAGTTCTAATAAATTCTATTAACTCTAACAAAAGAATATTAATCTAAAGCCTTTGTTCATTTTGCAAGTAAAATCACTGCTCAGAGTCAGGAATGCGAGTGACCACAAGACTCTGTTGGAAATTAATACCTTCCATTATTTTACCCCCGTTTCGAAAGAGGGGCTATAATGGTTTACCCTTGTCCGTTTTTCCGTCTGAATCAATATTTTTCGTCTTGGTTTTCCCAATATCGACTTAAAATTTGACATAGAGATTCATTAATGGTCCTACCGAATTAAGGTCCGAAACTTCTTCCTGTTTTAAGACTTCGTTCATATTCGGACATTGATGATATTGTATTTATTCGTCGCTCTTTTCTCAGCAACTTTTCATAGCATGAACTTAAATTCTTCCTGTTCTATGACTTAATTTATTCTCGCACATTGTTTGGTAAACCTATATATGTTCATCACATTTTTCTCAAAAACTGTTAAAATTGTTGACTTAAAACTTAGAAAATTTAGATCTGCATATTATCTACTTCCTATTTTCAGCAAATCGTTTATTTTTAGACATTGCCTGATTAAATGGCATATTTTTATGCTTGATACAGCGCTACACAGTGCATACCGAATATATTAAATCGAGGGATAATTTCATTTTCAACGCAGTTATTGTAGTGCATTCGGGAGTATACTCAATGTGTTTTGAATCGTAGATTTCTTATTCGAAGCTGGGGCATTCCACTTAATGAAATTGAAACTTGGTACCAATGAAATGATATCAAATCCGACATTTGTCTCTTACCAATGGGTGGATAATCGTAAACCTAAGTGGGATAGCAGCTGGAGGCTAGGACAGGATTTATTGGTAGTACTGGTGTGAGAAATACCAGGATTCCATTGTTAGTTGCTCAAGCCGCCGCGATATGACTGAACTACATTGTACTTTTAAAAGCGTTGTTAAATCCCATTCAATCAATCAATCAAACCCAAATAGGACGTGAGACTTTTCTAGTTCGTGAGGTCATGGCGTCATCATGTGGTATCGAGTTTTTACTGCGTCAGGTACTATATACTATGCATTTCCATTTGTTGACGTTAACGCAATCGATAGTAGTTTATCAATATACATAATAATTCACACTTTTAACAGTGGAAGTCTGTTTATAGAAATGACCTCTGTTGTATAAGGTTGTAGAAAACCATACATTCTGTATTTTGTGCTGAAACATGGGAAGATATAGTGAAAGATGATAACGAGAAATAATATAACAAAGAAATGATTTTACGTTGACATAATTTGAAACAAGGGCTAATAAGTTTTTAATCTAAAAAAGTAAATAAAAAAATATTGAGCGAAAATTCAATCAACTTGTTGTACGCATACCAATATTTCATTGAGTTTTTAAGACAAACCGTTTATGTCATATCATCTTGTACGGAAATGAGTCAAGTTTACTACAGGTTATATCATTTAGAACAATTCTCACTGATAAACGTCGAAAATAAGGTAAGGTCCACAAATCCCCATTTACCAAAGTAGCACATACCAGTCAAGAGCAGATAACTTTGACCCAGAACCTAGCATTGAAAGGTACCTTGAATATTTGTCTACAATTCTATTCCACAACATATGTTGAAAATGAAAAAAAATCTATAGGCGGAAGAAATAAAATGGACATGTGATGCACTAATGACCTTGATAAGAGATTTATTAGTAAGGATGTTTCTGAACTAATAATAAAATAGAACTCAATGACCAACCTACTTTAACACCAGTTTCCAAAATTTGCCTGTAACAACTTAAACTTTGATTTTTAATAAAGTATGAAAATGACATAACAGTACATAGTTTTTAGACATAGATATATCTTATAAAACATAATTGATTATTATCTATTGAAACGAATTTTATGGAATTGTTTTTGATTTCTATGACTGAAGTACGATGCATAGAACAAAACTCATACATGAACAATGTGGAACAAATTTTGAAGTGTTATTAAAGTAACGCAGCGAGAACCTTAAAGTGTATTTTTTTCCGATTTTGGATGATTTTCTAAACATCACTGATTTTACTTGTTATATAATACTTTTAATGATATTAACCCTGGTTAGCCTCAGTTGCATTTGATCTCTTTTTTAGACATTTACTGAACATTTTATGTCGAATGGCTCTGTTTGGCATGATATGTAAGCTGGGCCCGTCCACAAACCCCCTTAATAATTCGCCTTTGGTAATCAATGGTATCATTTTAAAAATATAAGAACAGATTGGCGAAGAGTCAGTTCGTCTAATACGAGATGTACAAATAATGTCCTTATCATTTACGAGTGATGTTTTCATCCTAAAAGATCTTACCACACGGAGACAAAATGTATTCGCCTAGTTCAAGTAATGCATTACAGTCAGGGAATACTTTCCCTCATTAATAGGCCAATTAGATTTATCAATTTACATTATTAGGTCACGAGTTCTAGGTCATAGAAAGCGACTTTCTCATGGTTATACAACGAAAGAAATAATTTTGAATCTTTACAGTGCATACAGCGATCAAGGGTGAATTCAATAACTTATTTGCATCAAAAAAGACATTACCTGTGGTGGTCACTAAAATGAATTACAAATTGCGCAAAAATGAATATCGCTTCTTTCATGTTTGATAGCCTTTTTCTCATAAGGAAGACGACTATTACAGTGCTGGCAGTAGGTAAAAAGTTTATTACAAAAGACCTACACTACAACTCCAAAGGCATTTTTTCAATCAATTTATAACTTGTTGATTCTTTTAACCAAACAGAAAATGCAAGCTGAAAAACCATACATGAACGTGAGGCTCGAGAATTTTTACGTTCATAAATTATTGGTTTCACGGGAAAATAGTTTTAGCCGTTAACTGATATGTTTAACAGAATTCTACATGAGTCTTTGAACTTTCAGTCAAATACCCATTATTTGACCACACAAAACGTTCTGAACAATGTATGGATAAAAGGGTGTAACAGCATTTTAAAATCTTCATTTATCACTAAAACCCTAGGTTTTAGGTACTCATTCAAATCGTCTCGTCGACACCATTCAAATGAGTACCCACAACAAAGGGGTTTATGGTAGTATTGGAGAATTTTTTAAATCTAAATTACTAACTACGCGCTATAACTGTAGCTTTGAAGCATACTAAGTGTAAGAGACATGCAAATAAAGGTGAGGAATCGTAAACAGTATACTGTAAATTGTAAGAGTTTCAAATCGGTAATAGATTTTGTCGGTAATAGTTTTTGGCAGCAACGAAGTCTTAGGATATTGTGATATTTTTGACACGTAACTTCAGAAATATGTACCGAGCGGTTATTAAGGTCAATTGCCAAAGTGAAAGACGACTTTAACACTTCATTCTGTGTAGAATCGTTAACTGGGCGATTAGGCATGATCAAACCTAATATAAGACACATTTTGTTGTCCAACGTCTTGCAATAGCACAGTTTCAGCTCTCTCTCCTTCTGCTACAATGATAAGCTGCATGAAAATGCCTCCCATTTATCTCTGCGAAGACTGCAGCTCATGGCATGTGCAGTTTTTATACAAAACCTCGAGGTCGACTTGCGTTTAAGCGTTTATCATGAAGCACACGGACATTCAATCATTAATTGGCAAATTGTTGAGAAGAGTTATTGTACAACCTATAAAAAGTTTTTCAAACAACTTTTAGAATTTTACCCATAATTTTAGAGTTCGTTGTTGCGGTTTTGGACTAACAAAGATTATGTATTTGTAATGGTGATCGGCTTATTTATTTTGATTTTACAATCGGCCATTTTCAATATCATACTTTTTCCAAACGCAAATCCAGCATAAAACAACTGATACAATTCGACAGCTTACAGCTGACCTAAAACAGTCGCAAACACATTTTTAGCTGGCAAAGCGACAGCTTTGATAGCCTAAGTTGATAGGTCGTGTCAAAGTTCAACGAGTAGAAACTGCCAATGGAGGCTTAAGAACTTAATCCGTTCAATACCTACGCCATAAAAAGTAGTCTTTATGTATTAAGGGAACATTACATACTCTACCCGCAATTTCACCTCCTAAGTATATTTCGCTCGCTTTAGCACATCGTGTTATATGACTCTGATCAAAGTCTTCAAAGAAGTTGCAGACGACAATTTCAAATTGTTGAAAATTCTTAAATATTCAATCTCTCTAGGTAGAAAACAACTTTGAAAATGAAGAAATTACTTGTAACGAGCAATTTCTTCATTTTCCGGATAGTTTTCCACAACCATTTTCTTAAGGGCGTAAAAAGTAGACAAAGTTACTACTTATTATGTACGGCCATATTTAAAACTTGTCCAAAATTTGAAGAAGCAGCAGATGACATTATGAGTTAATGGTTTTTTTATGCCCCCGCATCGATAAGATCGGGGGCATACTGTTTTACCGGTGTCCGTCTGTCTGTCTGTCTGTCCGTCTGTCTGCAAAACTTAACCTGCCAACTAAACATTTTCCTATAACTTCAACCCTGATTAAGTTACAATGCTAATATTTGGTATGTAGATAGGTCTCAACAAGGCGCAACTGGGGAAGGTCATTTCATCAAGGTCAAGGTCAAAGTTTTAACCCTTTACCCGTTTCTAAAGAATTCCTGTTTCGGGGGCATAGTGTTTCACAAACACATCTTGTTTAATCTTCTTTTTTGGGTTATTGGGGAGAAATCATTGTGAATAATGATTGCTTGTACATGTAGCAAGCTATTTCTTTGGAAATATTGTGTTTTACCTATTAATTTCAACTGATGTTTGTTTACATATTGAATTCGTTTCTTCGCTGAAAATGTTCGCTTATCTACGGTATTGACTGTCATATGCACAAGTGCTGATGACCATACTTTACGAACAATTCGTGAATCTCCGTTACTGAGCGTGTTGTTTTAATGACTAGGGAAAATTAAAACGTCACCACTAACTTTATGTCAAAACCTTATATTGTGGTGGATCACAATTTTGAATATCAAAACTTCTATCGTGAACTGTAGGATTATTGCGTAAAAATAATTTTGATCTTATAATTGCCATCTTCATATCTATTTATGCTTTTGGTTCAGAAGCATGATTTTCTAATATAAATTTTGTTGTGTGCTTAGGGGGTGATATCGCTTTAAAGTTTTTATAGGATAAATTATTGGTGGCGAGTTGTAAAAGATTATTTTCCTTGAAGTTAATACATTTCTTGGGGTTATTTCTTTCTGTCTCGTGAAAAATTAAAGTTTTCCTCTGTATCTCAAAGCAAATCCAAGATGTTGTATAGCTGTCGTTGCATAATATTCCTTGTGTATTGATGAATAAAGGGAAATTCAGATACATATATCCAGGATACGCAAACATTTTTAGGTGGGGCAAAATTCTTAATCGAAAGTATCCGGGTGTTTGAATTGGCGCTTTAGGATTCAATATACACGCGGTCATGATTCCTTCATAACCATTTTGATAATTGGTCATATGTTTATAGTTATCGTTCTTTGCCATTTGCTCATACCAAATATGATTTGAATTACAGGAATCTTTTTCTGTGTTTCTTCCTAGAGGATGCTCTAAATTTCGCTCTACAAATGTGTAATTGAAATCCCAGGGTCGAAAGATGCTCAAGGGAATCGAATATTAGATCTCTTGTTCGTGAGGTTCCTTTGTCTATGACGATGGATTCATTTTGTTAATGGATTTGTTTTTGCTGATTTCTTGTGGTCATATTGGGCCTAGATATATGAGTGACGCCATTGAATTGTTTCACTAACCTGTATACTTAGATGTGAAGAATCGTGATTAGGTATCTGTTGTCGTCCAGCCGTCCGTCCATTTATACGTACACAAGTTGTAAAAAATAAATCAAACCACGAATCCAATAAGACTGAAAGTATCAGCGATGCTCTTTGTTTGTAGCTCTATCAAAGTTGTTAAAATGAATTTGTCAAAAACTCTATGAACGAAAGGTTGTAATTATTGGAATCTTAAAAAGCAATACTTTACAGACAGTAGAATCTGTTTTAAAAGGATACTCGGAAGGATAATAAGCGTATAAGATATAAGCGTTCGGCATCGTTTGAGTTTGACCCTCTACCAAAATACTTCAAGGAATCAATGTACTCTGAAGATAAGCCCTTATGTTGTTGGATTCGGGATTTTACATAGAATCATCTTCTTATAAACCAAACGGAAATATCACATTTAGCATTGGTCTTTGATCATCAACAAAAAAAGAAATAACCCTACTTTGGAAATTTTCCCTATGTTGTATTCCACATGTAAAGAATTAAGGAAATCTTTAAAATCCGTTTCCGCCAAAAGCAATTGAGGAATTTATTTTTGAATGGGGTTTAACACCACTTTTAGCAGTATTTCAGTCATATCTCGGTGGCTGGAGCACCTAATTTTGATTACTGGTATTTTTCACAACAGTACTACCCCTACATCCTTTCCGAGCCTCCATGCAGTTGCTCATCTCGCTTAGGTTAACGATTATCGATCCATTAAGTTTGAGACAAAGAATAGATCTTGGAAATGTGAGTTTTATTTCCTTTATACATCGTTTTGATTATCAGATGAAAACATCCATCAAGTTATTGACCAACCGCGGCTTTCAATCAAAGAATCAATCGACCAATCGAATCATTTATTCGGGCCGGAATTGGGCATTGAACTATAACATAGGCCGCCATTTGTGTGGGAAATTTCTATTGGATTAGCGACTTAACCGTCGTAACTACAGCTTATTCAAGCTGTAGTTACGACCTTTTGATCGCCGACCAACCATTCAACATTTTTGTTAAATCCTCTAAATTTTGCAAAATAACGCCGTTTTAGATCGATGCGGAACATGCTATCAAAGTCAATAGGTGGGCCAGCGGAGTAAGTATGAGGGACTAGCAATTGGTCGGTTGGGTTTAAAAAATAAATAAATCGGAAATTCTTTAAAATCTTTTCCTAATTCGAAGACCTGCATCTTTAAAATTTGCATGTAGCCGCACGCCATAGTCCATTACCATTACACTTCAAAGTATTACTTTTAGGTAATATAAATCTCTTTGCTGTCGGACCATATATACTTCAAAAGAATTACAGAAGAAAATCTTAAGACTCTCCAACTTCAAAATACTTTGGAGGTAGAGTGTTAATTATACAATATGTAGAATTGCTTTATGGTGGTAATGGCAATTGAATCCGAATTACTGCTCTACAATTTAAATTTGTCCTACATGTATGCTCCAAGATTTTAAAAAATGATATGAGAAAGAAAACTATAAAAGAATTTATCCCTCCTCCCGAACCTTGACGCCAAGTGCTTTCAATCATATACATGATTGTCTATAATAATAAATCAAATGATCGACTTTATATCAGATTAGAATGGTAAAATCCTATATTGTACATAGAGGTAGGAAAGTAGATATTCGGCACTGTAAGGCCTATGGTTTTATACATAGGTTGGCGATACAGGACCATCATGGTTCTCTTGTTATGGTTGTTGTTGATGTTGTTTCCACAAGTGTTACAACATTAAACAACTTTGAGTAGTACCAAAGAAATTATTACATTGTTTTCTCGTGTTTACATTGTTTAAAGGAGTATTCCGTGAGCAAAATGTTTGACCTATTTGGCCAAATGCAGTTTAATTACTGCAAACTTTGTTAACCCATTCCCACAAAGTGACGCTTTTGGAAGCCCGTCAAGAATAGCAATTGAGAAAACATTGTGTAAAATAAAGAAATTGCTTGTAACAAGCAATTTCTTTATTTTACGCAATATTTTCTATGCAGAAAGTTGAAAAAAAATCTAAATTTTCATAAACTTTAAATTGTCCTATGCAACCCATTTCAATTTGAACCAGTCTAAAATTTTGTCGTCTGGTAATGGAGATCGCTTCCAGATTAAATCAGAATATTATCTTCATTGACAGTATAGGAGTTTTACATTTAACTAATTTATTAACATATAACTCTATTTTATGAAACTTGCACCGAGCAAAGTCGGTTAGGTGCGACCGTTTTGGTAGAAATTCATAATCCTGACAACACGTTACAAGATTTGATGAATAAGAGAGGTCCCATAAGATTCTTATATTCTTGAAATGCGCCCATGCCTGTATTCATTTAACCCTTTCCTGTTTTGCAAAATTTTAGACCTGTCCAAATTCAAAGGTTTTGCAGACGAAAATTTAAAGGTGATTTTGTTTGAAAAATAACCATTTAGTAGGGTAGAAAATATTGTGGAAAAAGAAGAAATTGCTTGTCACAAGCAATTTCTTCTTTTTCCACAATGTTTTCTCAATTATAAAATCACAGGGACGTAAAAACCAGGGATAAACCAGGAAAGGGTTAAGAAATAATTGTACAAACAAATGTACACTGCTCTATTATATCACCCATAGTACAGCTGCCAAGTTTGTAGATTACCAGACGGCAAATTCTAGACTGGTTCAAATTGAAAGGAGTTGCAGACGACAATCAAAAGTTTATGAAATTTAATTTTTCTACTTTTTAGATAGAAAACATAGTGGAAATGAAGAAATTGCTTGTCCCAAATGCTTTTCTTGTCAGGCGTCAAAAGGCGTCATTGCGTAGGAATGGGTTAGGAGATCGCTTACTACGCGAACTGACTCCGACAGGAAGTTCCACTCCGACAGTAAACGTATTTTTAAAAAGATAAATGGCTAGCAATTTGTAACATTAAGGTAAAATTGGCTTGTTAGCGACTTAACCCATTCCCACACAACCCCTCCTTTTTACACCTCTCAAGTAAAAAGCTTTTGAAAACATTGTGTAAAATGCAGAAATTGTTTGTATCGAGCAATGTATTCATTTTTCACAATGTTTTCCATTTACAAAGAAGAGAAAAAAAAAATTCATCAACTTGAAATTGTCATCTGCAGCTTCTTTCAATTTGGACCAGTCTACCTTTAAGGTAGGTATCGATGGGGGTGTTGTTGTTTTCATGTCATAGATATTAATTATTCTTATTCCCTTTCATACACTATTTTATCAAAATATTCTGAAAAGTAGTTTTGCGAAAATCAGATGTCGTTTATCAAAATTAACCTGGGTATTTCCCTAATAGCCTACGTAGGCTGTTAATCTATTCTTAGATTGGGACGAGACAGTTGCAATGAATTTTGGGTTATTCACGTATTGCTTTTAACCGTTGTAATTCAACATTCAGTTTGAATTTACTCAAACCAATGTTATCGTTACGTCACCAGGAGTAATGTTCGCTAGCAGCTCTTCAATTTTGTAAAGATCAGTCCAAAAAAGATGTTAGCGTCAAAACAAATATAGAAACTTAACCTAGTTTTGATGTGACATAATTTTAGGACGTTGGTGATTTCGCTTGTCAATTTGTAACCTTCCGTTGATTTTTGACCGTATCAAAATGAGCTCAAGCGGTGTCGACAACCGAACACCGTGATATCTAAAAATAACCTTGAATTCCGCTGAATCTTTCCTATATAAACACAAAAAGCCCCTCTAAGTGTATGAGAGTACACCCGAATATAACAAATTTAAGTATAAGAGTATGTTTTGACACTTAGCATTTTTTTCTAATCTTGGTTTCAGAACCATTGATTCCTCCCTTTAAACCCCATTCAATCAATTCATCTATTTAAGGAAATTGCTCTAATTACAAGAAGGCTCAAGTGAGCGATCGTTGGCCACCATGATCCTCTCGGTGTTTGATTCTGTTCTATTGTTGTTGTTACGGGGAAAGGGGTAGTTCTTTGTCAAAAGACGTTATTTAAATGACCATGGTTGTTAAGTGCAGTTGTTATTCTACAATATTTTCTCCCCAAAACAATGTTATCTTGTACGGCTTCCCGCCCCCCTACTGTCCTTGATGTCCGCTTGAATTTATCTCGAGATAACGAGGTACAAAAAGACATGTACTTTACCAGAATGACCCATCGCACCACGTCAGATATGGCTCAATCCCCCATTTTCACTACCCAAAGGAGTAATTAGTGAAGCATTGAGGTAAGAAAAATCCTTGTAACAAGCAATTTCTTCGTTTTCAACAATGTTTTCCGTCATAAAAGACGAAAACTTTGATAAGAACTTTTTTACAAATTTTACCCTTTCCTCTACAAACCCGGAATTTTACGTCTTCGTGATTTTATACTTAAGAAAACATTGTGGAAAAAGAAGTAATTGCTTGCAACAAGCTATTTCTCCCTTTCCCACAATATTTTCTAACTCATATGGTTGTTTAATTTCAAATTGCATCCAATTTTCATTTTCGTTTGTATCCTCTCTCGATTTTGACCAGTCTAAAATCTCATAAAACGGGAAAGGGTTAAATGGTCATCTGCAACTTTTTCAATTTTGACTTGTCTTAACTATTTCGTCTGCTGGTGAGATTAAGCGTCGTAGTTACAGATGTTGACTAGTCTATACATGAAAGGCGTATTAGTGCTACTTGTTTTCTTCTTCTCTACATTTAACCGAAAATTGTGAATTCAAAGCCATGTTCAATTGTCATCTTATATTGCATATAAAGCACCACAAGTTGATGCTAGCTGTGGGGCCGAGGCCGTAGCGTATTTGGTAGAGCATAGGACTCCTAACCACGGCTTCGATTCCGATCCACGGGGTCCCGGGTTGGATCACCGACCTCGACGAATATCCATATATCTCCCACTAACGATGGCATAATTATGAACTAAGTGGGATGAGCAGCTGGAGGCCAGGAAAGTATACAGCCGTTAAATTTACCAGAAATCCAATAGGTGCTCCAGCCGACGCGATATGACTGAAATACTGTGAAAAAATGGCGTTAAACCCACTTCAATCACTCAATGGGGCTAGCTTGGATGTTCATTTAGTTGCCGAATGGAAAAGTAATAATTAAACTCAACAAGAGGACCATGATGATCCTAAATCGCTCCCCTGAGTATGATGATTCATGGCTATATGATATAACCAAAATAGCAAAGCCCTCTGTCTAATTATTTTGGAGAAGATGTTTAAGGATTTCTCTTTTAATCCTAGGTATATTGATATTTCCCACCTTATAGCACTAATTTCCTGAATATCGTAATGCTTTGACGTATAGATATCAATACATACTAAGTATAAAAGCTCTAGCCCTAATGGTTTTCTAAGATATAATTATATTTTCCTAACTAAAATAAGGGATCGCACAGAAAAGGTCTAATTTTCAGAATACAGTTTTTCTTTGAAGTATTTTGGTAGAGGGTAAATGGCTGATGATACGCACCAAATATCAAAGCTCTAGGCCTTATGGTTTGGGAGAAGAAGACTTTAAGATTTCCTTCTTTATTCCTTTGTGAAATCAGGGATCGCACAGAAAAGGGCTTATTTACAGAATACGGTAGTTCTTTGAAGAATTTTGGTAGAGGGTCAATAGGTGATGATACATACCAAATATAAAAGCTCTAGGCCTTTTGGTTTGGGAAAAGAATTTTTTAAAGATTTTCTTCTTTATTCCATTGTAAAATCAGGGATCGCACAGAAAAGGGCTAATTTTCAGAATACAGTAATTCAGAGTACGATTACTTATTATTTTGGTAGAGGGTCAATAGGTGACAATATGTACCAAATATCAAAGCTCTTGGCCTTGTGGTTTGGAAAGAGAGCATTTTTAAAATTTCTTCTTTATTCCTTTTTGAAATCAGGGATCGCACAAAAAGGGCTAATTTTCAGAGTACGATAATTCTTTGAAGTACTTTGGTAGAGGGTCAATAGTAGATGATTTGTTCCAAATATCAAAGCTCTCGGCCTTATGTTTAGGAGGAGAAGATTTTTTAAGATTTCCTTTGTAAAATGAGGAATCGCACAGAAAAGGGTTAATTTTAAGAGTACAGTAATTCTTTGAATTATTTTGGTAGAGGGTCAATAGGTGATGATATATACCAAATATCAAGCTCTAGGCCTTATAGTTTAGGAGGAGAAGATTACGGTCGGACAGACGGACGCCGGACAATTACCGATCACAATAGCTCACCTTAAGCACGTTGTGCTCAGGTGAGCTAAAAGTGTGCACCATTTAAAGAACAAGATCACAAACGTTTTAATCTGCCCTTATAGGACGCCGGACAATTACCGATCACAATAGCTCACCTTGAACACGTTGTGCTCAGGTGAGCTAAAAGTGTGCACCATTTAAAGAACAAGATCACAAACGTTTTAATCTGCCTTTATAGGGCAGGCTAACGTAACTCCTTTTTAATTCAAGGATATATTAGGTCTCATCAGAAATGTAAATAAGATTAAAGCCAACTGCAGACAATACGATGATCACGATACCTCAAAATACTCTTCTTCGACTTCTGTTTTTGGTTCCTTTGAAATTGAGACCTCGTACGGAAAGACGGTGGATAACATCAAAAAGGTCATCGTTCTTCAACCCATTCCCACACAATGACGTTTGTTGACGCGCCAAAGATATATGATCATGGTAATCCTTGTCGGAGAAGGAGAAAATGCTTGTTACAGGCATTTTTTTCTTTTTCCATAAAGTTTTCGACATTATTTGGCACTTATACTACAGTTTTAGAGCAATTCAAAATGTCGTCTGCAACTTCTCTCAAATTGGACCAGTCCAAAAAGTTGTCATCTTGTAAAGGGTTAAGTTATATATTCAAACGAAACAATTTCTTTTGTAGCAGTTGATAAAGAAGGACTGACTAGCAAAACGTTGGTGAATGACCTGAACTTTGTGACTACGGTAATAACAAGCTATTGTTACTAGTTCTGTTTGGAACAGGGCTTGTACCTCAAATATGGAACAAATTTTTAGTGTCATTAACTTAACGCCCGAAGACCCCTAAATAATTAAACTTTTGTAATCAACGGTATCATTTTGAAAGATATAAACACAGACTGGCGAAACGCCGGTTCGCCAAATATGACATGCACAAATAATACCCTTATCATTAACGAGTGATGTTTTCACCCTAAAAGATCTTATCACACGAAGACAAAATGTATTCGCCTAGTGTAGGGAATACTTTCTCTCATTAATAGGCCAATTAGATTAATCAATTTATATTATTAGATCACGAGTTCTAGGTCATAGAACGCGACTTTCTGGTCATTATACAACGTAAGAAATAAGTTTACATCTTACAACATATACAGCGACCAAGGATGAATTCAATAAGATTTTTCACCAAAAAAGATATCACATGTGGTAGTATCAAAAATGAATTACAAACAGGCTAAAGATGAATGTCGCGTCTTTCACGTTTGATAGCCTTTTTCTCATAAGGAAGACGTCTATTACAGTGCAATAGTTTTAAAAGTTAATAACGAAGATATTACCTAGAAAACCTACTCTACAACTTCACATGCATTTTTTCATTCAATTTTATTTGTAAACTGTTGGTTATTTATTAAACCAAACAGAAAATGCAAAATTCTGATAACTATACATGAACGTGAAGCTCGAGAATTTTTACCTTCATAAATTATGGGAAAATACTTCTAGCCGTTAACTGATATAATTAACAGAATTCTACATGAGTTTTGAATTTTCAGTTTAATACCCATTATCTGACAACACAAAACGTTCTGAATAAGGTATGGATAAAAGAGTGTAGCAGCATTCTAAAATCCTCATTTCTAACTGAAAACCTAGGTTGTGGGTACTCATGCGAATGGTCTTGTCGAGGCGATTCAAATCAGTAATCATAACAAAGGGGTCCGTGGTAATATTGGTGAATTTTTAAATGAGCACGTGCGTGACATTTCCAACCATTACACATGTGCGCCAAGTAAAGACTCAGATCAGTCTGTGCATCCGCACAGTCTGATCAGAGTCTTCACTCTGCGCTCTGTAGAAAGATACTGACCCAAAGCTTCTTTAAACAATCAGCGAATATTCTAATTGCCCCAAATGGCTGTCCAGGGTGCTAAATGTGAGCAAGTCACGCACATGCGAAATTGTTGGAAATGTCAAGCACAGGCTCAAATCTAAATTACTAATTACGCCATCTATCTGTAGATTTAAAGCATACTAAGTGTTGCAGTGTGAGAGACACGCAAGATATATCTGAGGAATCCTAAACAGGTCCCAAATATACTGAAAATTGTATGAGTTTCAAATCAGTTACAGTTCTTGTCAGCGACGAAGTCTTAGGATATTGTGATAATTTTGACAGGTAACTTTAGAAACATGTGCTGAGTGTTAATTGAGGTCAATTGTGGTCGATTGCCAAAGTGAAAGACGACCTACACACTTCATTGTGTGTAGAATCCATAATTGGGCGATTTAGTATGATCAAACCTAAAATAGACACATTTTGTTGTCCAAAGTCTTGCAATAGCATATTCTCAGCTCTTTCTCCTTCTGCTACAGTCATTAAGCTGCATGAAATTACCTCCCTTTTATCTCTGTGTAGGCTGCAGCTCATGGGCTGTGCAGTGGTTATATTAAATCTCGAGGTCGACTTGCATTTAAGCGTTTATCATGATACACGCGGGAATTCTATCATTAATTGGCAAATTGTTGAGAAGAGTTATTGTACATCCTATAACAAGTTTTTCAAATATATAACTTAGATATTTACCCAGAATTTTAGAATTCGATGTTATTGTTTTGGACTTACAATAATTATGTATTTGTAAATTGTAATGGCGATCGGCTTAGTTATTTTGATTTTACAATCGGCTATTTTCATTTCATACTTTTTCCAAAAGCAAATCCAGCATAAAACAACAACTGATACAATTCGACCGCATACAGCTGCACCTAAAACAGTCACAAACACGTCTTAAACAGCAAAGCGTCAGCTTTAATAGCTTAAGTTAACAGACAAAGTTTTGAGCTCGTCTCAAAGTTCAACGAGTGCAAACGGCCACTGGAAGCTTAACCGCTTAATCCGTTAAATGCCTACGCTATAAAAAGTAGTCCTTGCAAAACTCTACCTGCAAGTTCATCTCCTAGGTCAGAGTCTTCAATAAAGTTGCAGACGACAATTTCAAATTGTTGAAAAATCTAAGATATTTATCTCTCTAGGTAGATTTCTTCATTTTCCATATTGTTTTCCACAACTATTTTCTTAAGGGGCGTATAAAGAAAAAAGGCCTCCTTGGTTTCTTTAACCTCGTTTCTTTATCAAGTTTACCGAATGAGCAATGCTTTGCTACCTTTCAGTACTATTCAGTGCATTCATTAATATACCTGGTCCGTTATCTAGAAAACCCTGCGTAAATGATAAAAGATGATTTTTCAGCTTTAAACAAATATCTTTCTCATTCACAGAAAATGAAAATCATACCAATATTTTTAAAGTCGACAAAGTTACCACTGATTATGTAAGACAATATTTAAAACTGGTCCAAAATTTGAAGAAGCAGCAGATGATGTTTTTTGTTATTGATATTTTTATTTTTCATTTTTCTTTCTTTTTTAGGGGAGGGGGGTAGAAAATCATTGTGAATAATGACTGCTTGTACATTTAGCAAGCAATTTCTTTTAAAAAATGTGTTTTTCTTATCGATTTCAATTTGTGTTTGTTTAAATATTGAGATCGATACGAAAGCACCCGATTCTTCGCCGAAAATATTCGCTTGTCTTCGCCATTGTCTGTCATATGCACACATGCTGATGACTATACTTTACGAACGATTTCGTGAATCTCTGTGGCTGAGCGTGTTGTTTGAATGTCTAGGGAAAATTAAAACGTCATCACTCACGTAATAACTTTATGTAAACAAACCTTAAACTGTGTAGGATCACAATTAAAAATATCGAAACTTCTCTCGTGAATTGTAGAATTGTAGAATTATTTTGATCTTATAATTTCTATCTTCATATCTACTTATGCTTTTTAGCCCGAAGCATGGTTTTCTTTTTTAATTTTGTTGTGTGCTTAGGGGGAAGATATAAAGTTATTGAATAGGCTTTAAAGCCACTTTTAGCAGTATTTCAGTCATATCTCGGTAGCTTTATCACCTAACAATGGATCCTGGTATTTCTCACACCAGTGCAACCACTATATCCTTTCCTAGCCTCCAGCTACTCATATAACTTATATTTACGATTGTGCACCCATTAAGTGGGAGGCGAACAATAAAGCTTTGAAATATTGCTTGTAGTTTCTGATTATCAGATGAAAACATCTATCAAATAATTGACCATTGATGACTTTCAATCAAAGAATCAGTCAACCGATCAAATTATCAATTCAGTCCTTAATTGAGCTTTGAACTCTGACATAAGCCGCCATTTGTGTGGGACATTTTATTGGTTTGGCGACTTAAACGTAATTCAAAATGTAGTCGCGATCTTTAGATCGCAAACCAACCATTTTACATTTTTGTTACATGATTTACATTTTGCAAAATGACGCCGTTTAAGATCGATGCTAACCATTTGATTTGACATAATTTAGGACGTTGGTGGTTTCGATTGTGAATTTGTTACCTTCCGTTGTTTTTGGGCCGTATGCAAATGAGGTCATGCGGTGTCGACAACCGAATTCCGTGATATCTAAAACTAACATGAATTCCGCTGAATCTTTCCTATATAACCACAAAAAGTCACCCCAAGCCTATGAGAGTACACGCGAAGATAACAAATTTTAGTATTAAATGCTCGTCGGAGCGTATGTTTTGGCACTTGGCAATTTTTCTTATCTTGGTGTCAGAAACATCGATTCCTCCTTTTAAACCCTATTCAATCAATCCATCTATTTACGGAAATTGCCCTAATTATAAGGAGTCTCAAGCGAGCGATCGTTGGCCATCATGGTCCTCTCGGTGTTTTGTTCTGTTCTATTGATGTCGTTACGGGGAAAGGGGTAGGTCTTTGTCAAAAGACGTTATCTAAACAACCATTCTTGTAAAGCGCAGTTGTTATTCTACAATATGTTTTCCCCAAACCAATGTTCTCGCTTCCCGCCCCCCTACTGTCCTTGATATCCGCTTAAATTCATCTCGAGATAACGAGGTAGAAAAAGACATGTAAGTTACTTTACCATCATGACCTTTCACATGGCGTGAGATAAGACTCAACCCCATCTTTTTCACTAGCCAAAGGAGAAAATAATGATACATTGATGTAAAAAAGAAATTCCTTGTAGCAAGCAATTTCTTCGTTTTCCACAATGAAAATTTTACAAATTTAAATAGTCATGTGCAAGTTATTTCAATTTTGACTGGTCTAAACTTTTTCGTCTGCTGTTGACGATGTTGACTTGCGTTATCTTCCGATAGGTGGCATTTTTGAAATACTGACCTATCTAATTTGAGCATTCTGGGTAGCGTTATTCGTGAGAACTCGACCGATTCCGTCGAACTACATTAAAAATGTCAGCGCCCATGAAATGCACGCTTCGAATTTTTATGTCTCTTCTTGGAGCACAGGTAATTATCTACTTGCTACTTGTTGGCGATATAATATGGAGTTATGCGTACGACGAAGTAATATTCATCCCAATCTGGATAAGTGATACGGTCCCGAAGACAGGTCAATCTTCGGAGGATATGACATGCGAAGACAACGTGTTAACTTGTCTAAACATGAAAGGCGTATGAGTGCTATTTGTTTTATTCTTCTCTACATTTATCCGAAAACTGTGAATTCAAAACCATGTTCAATTGTCATCTTATATCGATTTTTTCATAAAAAGCACCACAAGTTGATGCTACATCGGGGTCGCAACCTTAGCGAATTTCGTAGCGCGTAGGACTCCTAATCATCGGGTCCCGGCTTCGATTCCTAATTAAGGGGTCCCGGCTTCGATCCCCTAAACTAAGTTGGATGAGTAGCTGGAGGCTAGGAAAGTATGTAGTCGGGAGATATGCCTTAAATCCATTGTTAAGTGCTCAAGCCGCCGCGGTATGACTGAAATACTGTAAAAATGGCGTTAAATCCACTCCAATCACTCAACGATGCTAGCTCGTTAGTTCATTTAGTTGCCGAATGGAAAAATAATAATTAAACTCAAAAATGTGCAACAGTTTTACAACACGATCACGAACGTTTTAATGGTTTCGACTCCCAGCGGCGGCACATATACTTTCCGACATTTGTCTCTTACCTATGTGTTGATAATCGTAAACCCAAGTGGGATAGCAGCTGGAGGCTAGGAGAGGATGTAGTGGTTTTGTACTGGTGAGAGAAATATCCGTAATTCATTGTTAGGAGTTTCAGCCGCCGCGATATTACTGAAATACTGTGAAAAGTGGCGTTGAAACAATGCAATTTTCAATCAATCACAAACGTTTTAATCTGTCCTTATAGGGTTGGCTAAGGATATATTAAGTCTTATCAGAAATGTAACGAAGATTAAAGCAAACCGCAGACAATACGATGGTGACAATACCTCAAAATACCCTTCCTCGACTTCTGTTTTTTGGTTCCTTTGATATTGAGACCTCGTACGGCAAGACGGTGGATAACATAAACATGTCAATGTTCTTCAACTTATTCCTTCACAATGACGCTGAATGACGCCCCAAAGATATATGATCATGGTAAGCTTTGTGAGAAAAGGAGAAATTGCTTGTTACAACCCATTTTCCTTTTCTCACAAAGTTTTCTACCCTATTTGGCACTTGTTTTACAATTTTAGAGCAATTTCAAATATCTTCTGCAACTTCTTTCAAAAAGGACCTGTCCAAAATTTTGAAATCTTGTAAAGGGTAAAGTTATAAAATTATAATTTAACGAAACAATTTCTTTTCTAGCAATTGATAAAGAAGGGCTGACTAGCAAAACGTCGGTGAATGACCTGAACTTTGTGACTACGGTTATAATTAAGAGATGAAGGGAATAATTTTTGTTTCCATGGCGGTATGCACCGAAAAAACTAATCACACTGTATGAATACGCGAAGCGGATTCATACATTGTGTGATTAGGCTTTTTCGGTTCATACCTCCATGAAACCAAAAATGTTCTCTTCATTTCTTATAATTTAATAGCATCTAGCGAAAAAACCAAACGCTTTACAAATTTGATACCTTTTTGTATGGGACTATTTTGTGCGGAAGCATACAAAATCGCTGTGTGCTCAAAATTTTGTTCATGGAGTTATGAATATTCGACCAATCAAAATGCTCAATTTTAATAGACGAAACTAAAAATTAAATTATTAAGCTATTTTTACTAGTTCTGTGTCGCTCGTCGACGAAAACCAATAGAACTTTTTGAAAAGAAATATCTTATCAGTAATTATAAATAAATAGCATCTTACAGGAAAGATGTAGACAAATAACAAATAGAACATATTTTTACTATCGACATTATAGTAAGTGCTGTCCATTTAAACTCTAGTTAGACTGTTTTACAAGCTTATAGACGAGAACTTAATCATGCGACGGAATGAGAAACTCTCAAAAGGTGAAAACAGTTCAAGAGAACACTCGATCAAGGAAATGAACAAAACAATCACAATTATTTAGTTATAGAACGAGGAACGAGTTTGTTTTGGTGGTTCAATGCATCAGTATAAAGCCTGATTAACGAGAAAATAATTTTTATCGCTATCAGAATGAAATTTTTGTGAATATATAGCCAGTCCTTTGTTTTCTTTTACTTAAACTGCAACCAGTTGTAAACCGGTTATTGCATGTTTCCCCAATTATTGTAACCTTTCTACACTAGAAATATATCAAAGAACAAGTGGTTGTATTTAACCCGTTCACAAAACAAAGTTTTAGACTTGTCCAAATTAAAAGAAGATGCAGACAACAATTTTAAGTTTTTGGAATTTAGAAAATTTCCTCCTTCCACGGAAGAAAAGAAATGTGGACAATGAAGAAATTGCTTGTCACAAGCAATTTCTTCATTGTCCACAATCTTTACCAAAGTTTTTTTTATTTTAGAGGCGTCGTAAAAGCGTCATTGTGTGGGAAAAGGATGCACCAACCTGAAAGATTCTGCAACATGAACCACAGCTGTTTGAAAAGGGAAAACACAATGCATGTCGGAGAAAAATCAATGCATTCACTTTCACTTTCTTTGTAAATGACACACCCCCAACCAATAACGACTGCCTCGATGGCCGAGTGGCATAGGTGCCTGAGGTTGCTTTTAGACATTTGAAAGAAGGGGATTAAGCTGATTTTGTAATGAAAATGACTTAACATGACTTTGAACAATTGAAATAAATGAAGCATAAATATTTCGCGTTACGAGACGCCTAACATGCCAACGAATAACAACCCGAATGACATCAAAATCGATCAGTCGATTGCACCGAAAATTGCCTCGTTTTTACGCCATTGGTTTCCACTAGCAATCCAGTCGATATCGACATTAGCCGAAGCCTTACGACCTTTTCCGATGAATTCCGATGTTTCAAAGTATGTCATAGGGAATTTATCACATTGTATTAAATTAACTGTGTATTTAGTAGATTTAAATCGAAAGAAGAATATTTATTTTAAAAATGCATTTAAGAGATAATTTTCCTGTATCAAATTTTCGTGAAAATATGTATAAGAGCCGCTTTAACCGTTAAAGTAAAAAAAAGATAAGTTAACGAAATTGGACTGATTATTGTTATCCCATTTATGGTAGATTTCATCTTTAAGAATTAGTTGAAAAGGTTTGAAATAAAGTACTTTCCAAAGTGCACATCTTTCAACAAAGCCTACATCGTAGTCAAGCTTAAAATCCTTGTAGCGTACAACGCCCTATTTTGAAAAGTATGCATATATGTTATTTTGAAAAATAAAGTCTTTCTTTGAGGCCATCTATTTTACTACGGTAGATGTTATTATGTATCCAATAGGGCAGAAAAAAAGAGAAAGAAAGGAAAACAGTGTTGTCTGAATTTTCTTCTTTTTCCACAATGTTTTTCGTAGTTATTTTACTTCAGCGTGTAAATAAGCTGGTAATTGGGTTAAATTTGTGAATCGATTTTGTATAAAGATAGATGGAAAATGGAACCTATGTGTACTTGTACTCTGATTATAAACTCTAGTTCTAAACTCAGGATTAAAGAATAGATACGTTCAGGACCCAGACTGTAGTAGAATAGTCAAAATCCCTGTTGGCAACACACCAGTCACTTTTCTACCAAAATTAGGTCCCTCAAACAATAACCTGCAATGAAAGAAACAATTTCCTAGCATGAATGAAGAGTAAAGCTTGAAAGAAAATGCTATGATTTAAATGCAAATATGAAATCGGTGTGAAATTTACCAATCACAGATATTTGACGTGGCCGTCAAATTCACTGAAAAATGAGCCGTTTTATCCTAGTAGTAGTCACAAGGGAAATGATAGCCAATAAAAGGCTTGCTTTCTGTAAAGTAGAAACACTTCAAAGTCTGCAGATACACCAAAAAGTATATGGTTACCATCTACTTTTTTCACAATTTTCCATGAAACTCATACCAGTCAATTTAACAGCTTGCAGCCAGCCAAAACCCGCAAACCCACCACTTTCTGTTTCTGGCGTCACCGGATGCAGGCAAACAGTGTAAAGCTCATGACCTTTTAGTTTCGCATCCGGAAATGATCCCAAAATCATGTTTTATATTCATTTAATGCAACTTTTTCTTTCTTTACCATCAAATATCTGCTCAAAACTTGCCTTTTCCGTATATTTCTGATTTTGACCATGGCCACTTCGAATATTTCACCCTCTTCTGTAGACTGGGACCTCAAGCAAGCATTAATGGAGTAGAGTACTAAAGCAGACAAAGACATAAATAGGATTTAGTCAGACATTTCTTGAATGCCAAGGAAGTATTTCAAACCCTTTACGTATAGTGTTTGTCCTAGATATTTTTTTAATCCATATCCATACAATCCACGTTTTTACGCCCCTCAAGAAAACATCATTGGAAAACATTGTGGAAAATGAAGAAATTGCTTGTTACTAGCAATTTCTTTATTATCTACAATGTTTTCTACCCCAAAATACAAGGATAATTTAAAATTTAATCAACTAAAAATTGTCGTCTGTAACTGCTTTCAATTTGGACTAGTCTGAAATTGTGTCGTTTGGGGGTAGGTTAATGACCTATATCACTCAAGAACGCATTCTAATTAGTTCCTCAACACACTCAATTTATATCGAAGTAGTAACTGTATTCATCCTTGCGGGATATAATTCCATTATTTTAAGAATTGCATTACAATAAACGGGCCAAATACACTGAAAAGTCTGAATTCTGGTTCATATGTTTTTTTTGTTGGTGGTAGTTTTTTTTGTATGTGTGTGTGTGTGTTTGTTTTGTTTGTTTGTTTGTTTTTTGTTTTGTGTGTGTGTGAGGTCGTTTTTTTTTCTATAAAACTCTGGCTTAAACATCATTAAGGTTGTGTGAACGTTTTCTTCAAATAAATGTTGTCGGAGTTAAAAGTTCATACCCGGTCTAAATGAATGATTTGATAGGTCGATTGATTCCTTGAATGACAAACGCGATCTGTCAACTCTAAGATGGTCGCTTTTCATTTGGCGGTAAAGACACATAACAAAGCAAGGCAGATTCAAAAAGGATTACCTTAATTCATCGTTTATGTTATTGACAGATTGGGGAAAGCGATTTATTCTGTACATCAGTAAGTCTTTAAGATGATTTTGATTAATCCACGCACACGGTGCGATTCTATTAGCAGCCACTGAAGGATGGAATTGATTGGCAGCCTGATAAAGGCCCGAGAAAAATAGAAAACTGAGTGCTCACGGCATGTATGTGTTAACTTATATTGGGAGAGGGAGAGAGACAAACAGACAGAAAGAGAGAGGGACGGGGAAAGAGAGAGAGAGAGAGAGAGAGAGAGAGAGAGAGAGAGAGAGAGAGAGAGAGAGAGAGAGAGAGAAAGAGAGAGAGAGGGAGAGAGATAGATAGATAGATAGATAGATAGATAGATAGATAGATAGATAGAAAGATAGATAGATAGATAGATAGATAGATAGATAGACTGATAGAAGGATAGACGGATAGATAGATAGATAGATTGATAGATAGTAGATAGATAGATAGATAGATAGATAGATAGATAGATAGATAGATAGATAGATAGATAGATAGATAGATAGATAGATAGATAGATAGATAGATAGATAGATAGATAGATAGATAGATAGATAGATAGATAGATAGATAGATAGATAGATAGATAGATAGATAGAGAAAGAGAGATATAGAGATAGAGAGAGAAATGGAGAGAGATATAGCTTTTGCAAAATTTATGGCCAGTTTGTTGTAACAAAATAGTATAACCTTTGGGTTGCGACGTTAAGGTCGTAACTACAGTTTGAATAAGCTGCAGTTACGGCGTTCAAGTCGCTAAAGCAACATATATAAACTTAGGAGTTCACTTCAGATCTAATTGATTAATATGACTGGTCAATCGATTGATTGATAGAGATGATCCGTCAGCTGGTTTACGCTAACTAGCGAAAGTTTCGGATTCCTGTTTTTAAACCAAAATAAAACGTTTTTCAGCGAAACTTAAGATTTGGATTTAGTTTGAAAAATAATATGTAGGGTAAAAAATGTCATGGACAAAGAAGAAACTGCTTATCACAATGTATTCTCAATCATAAACTCAAAGGGACGTAAAAACTAGGGATTGAACAGGCAATGGTTAATACGGTTTAAGTGTACAGGTTTTGGGGGGTGTTTGTTTTGTTTTGTCTGTGCTGCTGTTGTTGATGATGATTTGCAGGGGTGTTTGCTGTTGCTGTTGTTTGTTTGTTTTGTTTTGAAGGTAAATACGATAAGCGGAATAAAAGACTTCATTCTCAGACTGGAAGCTTCGTATTTATACATCTTTGACAAGTAAAAAAGTGATAAATGATGAAAGACGAGTATAGGTCGACATTTTAATTAAAATGTATTATTTCCCCACAAACACATGCGTCATTCCAATCAGCTGTTGCTTTAATCATTCGTTGTTTAATCAGAAAAATACAGGCTTCCTCGATATTGCAGGACAACACAAAGGTAAAAGGAATTCGTTATTTCGTGCCTCATTTCATTGGTGGTGACCAAAGTGCACGTGAACGAAACAATGAAGAGACACATTGGTGCAATAAAAAGTTCGTTTTGCTTTGAGTTAACGTCTGAATTCGCATTTTTACACATTCCTGCATTCCTCTTCCTTTAAAAACCCTTAAGAAAATACTTGAGAAAAACAAGGTTAAAAATGAAGAAATTGCTTTTAGAAGCAATTTCTTCATTTTCTACCTTATCTTCTACCCCAAAATATATAGGTACTCAAAAATTCTTTCTACTTAGAATTGCTGTATGCAACTTCTTCAACCAGTCCAATTTTTTGTGCGGGAATGGGTTAATGCACATGTAAAAAAGTAAGAATAATATTTAACTACTGGCATTTCGTTTATAGATACAAAGGCAAAGATAAAAAATATTTGGCTTTTGGATACATATCGAAGAAATATGCACTTTCGTAGATCGTTTGCACTTTCCTTTAATTTGAATCAGTAGGTCTATATTTCATTCTTTATCCCATTCCTGCTTTGTCATGCTTTTACAACCTCAAATAAAAGAGTCCGGGAAAACAGTGTAGAAAACAGAGAAATTTCTTGGTTTAAGTAACATTTTCATTTTCGCACTGTTTTCTATCCAAAAATACAGTTATGTGCACTTGAAATTTGTCTAAAATCTTATTGACTGGTAAACGCTTCAATGGATAATGGAGACGTACGCATCAAACAATTATTTTAGAAAAGCTAATGTGGAATACGAATGTAAACTGAATAAGAAGAGACTTAATTCGTAATCAAGCCGAGTATCAATTTTTTTGGTTATGAATGTTCTCGTTGAAAGGAATCAAAGTATTGAAAGAACTGTTAGCTAGCAAAGCATGATTTTATTATGTAATCTTCTTTGTCAAAGGTTATCATGAATAGTGGAATTTAGAAAACCTTTGCCTTGTAGGGTAGAAAACATAGTGGACAATGAAAAAAATTGCATGTTACAATGTTTTCTCAAGCTATTTTCTTGAGATTCTTCAAAAGGTGTTGTCTACAATCTGTATAAAGTTAATTCGTGTAGCAATAAAAAGCAGCGGCAGAGTTTGCAATATTCCTGAAATAAGAACTACTTTTTATGGCGTAGGCATTCAATGGAAATAGTGGTAAAGCCTCCAGTGGCAGTTTGCACTCGTTGAACTCTGAGAAGACTTAAAAATTCGTATGTTAACTTAAGCTATCAAAGCTGGCGCTTTGCTAGCTCAAATATACTTACATCTTAATAAGAATTTTAGCAACTAATTATGAAAGTAACGAATGTTATATTCCAATGTGGGTAAATTACCTTTGTTCAGAATGGGGCTTTTCAAAATAGTTTGAAACACACTCTTCACCATCTAAGACTTTACATATGTGATTGAATCGGTCAATTTCGTTTGATTGAATGGGATTTAACGCCACTTTTAATAGTATTTCAGTCATATCGCGGCGGCTGGTGCACCTTACATCGGATTCCTGGTATTTCTCACACCAGTACTACCACTACATTCTGTCCTAGCCTCCAGCTGCTATCTTTCTTAGGTTTACGATTACCCAACCATTCGTTAGAGACAAATGTCGAAAAGGATATGTGCCGCCGGGGATCGAACCCATGACAGCCCACGATTGGAGGTGGGAAGTCTGACGCGCTACCGCCAGCGCTATGACTGCGGCAATTTTGTAAATATTGCTGTTATATGGCACTTTTAAATTTTGTCTGATTATGTTATGTGGTATCCTACCGAGGTAAAAGGAAAATTACGGCTCGTCTAAAAGGATGTGTATTGTGAGAAATAGTCTGATAGTAAACATTTTGTCGCTTCTTTAAGGACTTCTGTGAAAATAAGCATATAGCTCTCTCTAGGGAATAGATAATTTGTCGTAAACTGTCATAACTGACACCAAAATCAATGATTATTTTCTGCAAAATTCATTTGAACACCCCAAGTATCTTTGCATTACCCGACACCCACAGATCAGGGTCAAATACCTCGGTAGGTTTGGGCCTTTCGTTAAAAGAGTATATATATCGACATTTTATTTAAAGATAGGTATCGATGTTTTTTTCATGTCTCAGATTATTCCCTTTCATATACTATTTACTACAAAGTTCTGAAAAGTAGTTTTTCAAAAATCAGAGGTCGTTTACCGGAATAAACCAGGGTATTTCCCTAGTAGCCTACGTAGGCCTTTAGATCAAGCCGAGACAGTAGCAAAGAATATTGGGTATTTTACGTGGTGCGTATAACCGTTGGTATCCCGTATTCAGTTTGGATTTACGCAAACCAATGTCATCGTTATGTCATCAGAAGTTATGTTCGCTAGCCGATCTTCAAGTTCTGTATGGATCAGTCAAAAACTGTATTAATACGAATAGAGAAACTTGCCCTCCCTAGTTTTGCGCTAACCATTTGATGTGATATAATTTAGAACGTTGGTTGTTTCGTTTGTCAATTTGTTCCTCTTAGTTGACTTTGGGTCATATGCAAATGAGGCTATGCGGTGTCGACAACCGAATTCCGCGATATCTAAAATAACCTGAAATTCCGCTATATAACCCCCAAAAAACAACTTAAAGTCTATCAGATAACCGCGAAGATAACTGACTCAATTTTAAGTGTTAAGCGTCCGTTTGAGCGTATTTCTATGCAGTTGGCAAAAATTTCTTGTCTAGGTTTCAAAAAACATCGACAAATCCCTTTAAGCGCATATACAGCTTAGACCAAAATGATATTCACTTAAATCATCATGCCAAATTTAGCACAAAAAATGAAATCAGACTAGGAATAAAGCAAGACAAGCGAAGATTTGTTATTGGGCTTAATAATAAAGGCAGCATAATCAGGTTCCTTATAATGTTCAGGGCCTCAGATAATTAAACTTCAAGATGAGATAAATGATTTATTTTGCCTTGTGAAAATAAAATATTTTAAGAGAAAAGTGTTACGTTAAGGTAGAAATAATTCATTAAATCAAATTACAGTAAATCCTCAATTTGTACAATCTCAAGTCCAGGCTTACCATTCATTTCGTATTCATATTCCTATAGTGCATGTTCGAAATTTAAAGGTTAACCCATTACCTCACAACAAAATTCTTGACTGGCCTAAATTGAAAGAATTTTGGGTTAGAAAACATTGCGGATAATGAAAAAATGCTTATAACGAGCACTTACTTCATTTACCACAATGTTTTCCGAAGCATTATTCTTGACGAACGCCAAAAGCGTCATTGTGTGGGAAAGGGTAAAAAATAAACTAGTGGTATATTTATCTATTTATTTATTTATCTAAAATATCTTTATCTCCCCAAAAACCCCTTTTTACAAAAATGATTTTTGATGAATGGGCAATAAATTCTCCATTTCATCATCCCTCTTGGAAAGTTTTCAATTAAGAGATGAAGAAATTATTATTATTATTTTTTTTTTTTCAATGAGGTATGAACCGAAAAACCTTATCACACTGTATGAATACGCGAAGCGGATTCATACATTGTGTGATTAGGTTTTTCGGTTCATACCTTCATGGAAACAAAAAATATTCTCTTCATTTCTTATAATTTTATAGCATCGAGCGGAAAAAAGCAAGAGCTTTACAAATCCTGATACCTTTTGTATTGGAATATTTTGTGCGGAAGCATACAAAATCGCCGCGTGCTCAAAAGTTTGTTCATGGAGTTTTGAATAAATTTTTTCGACCAATCAGAACGCTCGTTTTTGATAGACGAAACTAAAAATCAAATTATTTTTGAATGTTTTCAATGTATTGTGCAACTACAGAAAAAGGGTTAATAGGTCTTTTCCATTTCGAGGATCTATTATACAGATTCTTCTAATTAATTTGCGCTGATAGAATGCCTTGTCCGGAAAACTTAATCAAACATTTTGTGAAGGAAATTTGGCGGAAGTATTGATCTAAGCTTCTGCGTGTTGTTTTGCATGAATTATGACATGGTTTCTAAAGTTTGATATATTTCGGTATATGTTCTTGACTTATTACATATTCAAAAGAAAACTTGGTAAAAATATTTTATAACTCATTCTTTTTACATAATTCACAATTATACTAAAACTTGTATTGAGACGTTTCTAATGAGTTCAAGTAACATGGGATTTAATATTTTTTAGCCAACTTCTTCACCTTCTCGAAAGCTTATGCTAGTCATTGAAAATGTTATTTTGTGGTTAACCCTTTCCTGTACAAACCCGGGATTTTACTTTGTTGTGATTTTATACTTGAGAAAATATTGTGGAAAAAAGAGAAATTACTTGTTACAAGCAATTTCTCCTTTAACCCACAATATTTTCTAGCACAAAGGATGTTTTCATTTCAAATTGCATCCAACCTTCATTTTTGTCTGCAACCTCTTTCAATTTGCTGAATGAGTGGTTGCTTAATAGAGGTGGTCGTTTAATCAGAAATGACTATTTTGATACACAAATATTTAGTAACAGTATTTATGATTTTTATCATATGAGCCTATGCGTGACATTTCCAACCATTTCCCATGTGCGTGACTCGCACACATTGAGCACCCTGGACAGCCATTCGGGGCAAATAGAACATTCGCTGATTGTTTAAGGAAGCTTTTGGTCAGAGCGCAGAGTGAAGACTCTGATCAGACTGTGCGGATGCACAGGCTGATCTGAGTTTTTACTTTGCGCACATGTGTAATGGTCGGAAATGTCACGCATGCGCTCATATAAAGGTTAGTATCGTTGGATTAAAATAAAAAAGCGTTGAAAACATCTATCATTACATAATATTCCCTGTATCTCCATTTTGATTATCATTTTTTCTACCGATTTAAAAAGCACATGAGCAGCCAAGATAAAGACCGCAGCATAGGGGGAAATAGTTAAGGATCTTTGGACAATCCTGTGAAATATCAACTACGAAATGTGTCAAAAACTCCAAGCGAGTTGTCAAAACAATATTCCTTGGCGACCTTTATTACACGATCAATCATTGGCAGTTGTTGAAAGGCCAGAATATACATTTCCAAATATATGATATATATTCAACCCTTAACCCATTCCAACTCAATCCCTCCTTTTTACGCCCTTCAAGAAAAAAACTTTGGAAAACATTGTGGAAAATGAAGAAATTGCTTGTTTCAAGCAATTTCTTCATTATCCACAATGTTTTCTATCCAAAAAGGTGAAAAAATTTAAAATTCCATCAACTTGAAATTGTTGTCTGCATCTTCTTTCAATTTGGGCCAGTCTAAAATTTTGCTGTGTTGGAATGGGTTAAGACCAGGAATCTATTGAATAATAGATTCGTCGGTAAGAAAAAAAAAGTGATCGTACAGGAAAGGGTTAAGGGAATCCTCGGAAATGACGGACCTTAAAATGTAAAAGTAAGAAGATCTAGAAGACTGCATGTCTATACAAGCACACAATTGTCTGTGTAGACTTTCTATGTAGGAAAAGTATTTAATCTAGCTAAAGAAGGTGTGTCGGAACCTCATTCAAAAAAATTTTGGTACTTCAGTTAACTCTAAAAGCTTTGAAATGAAATCTGTTTTATATTGATTGTGCTCTTTTTGTTGGAAAATGCTTGATCATTTCTACTTCTACTTCAAAAAAGCAAAAAAAAAGCAATTTCTTCATTTTCCACAATGTTTTCCAAAGCTTTTTCTTTGAGGGGTGTAAAAAGGAGGGATTGAGTGGGAATGGGTTAAACGAAGATAAGTGA
The DNA here is from genome assembly GCA_946902895.1 of Fragum fragum. Taxonomy (NCBI): domain Eukaryota; kingdom Metazoa; phylum Mollusca; class Bivalvia; order Cardiida; family Cardiidae; genus Fragum; species Fragum fragum. The sequence continues at coordinate 5,442,414 of OX336372.1, read as the reverse complement.
TACCCCTCCCCCGATTAATTGACTTGCATTTTGAATGAAGAAAAGCGTTTGTATTTTACATTTAGCCATTATTCTGTGGCACGGAACCTCTTATTCAACGTCTCTACGTCTATATTTTGATATTTCCACATTATGTAAGAAAATTCCTCAAATAAAGCATGACTGTTGCTTTTGAAAGCATGTCATAAACATCCACAACGTTTCCTTTTATCGTCGTTGAGCGTGCAAAATGTCATAACTATAGCTTTTTCAAGCTGTAGTTACGACATTTTGCACGCCCAGCGACGTTATTTATTTTTAGAGCAACTGGTTTTTGCCAGATTTAGATTTTAGCCAATCCTGAAAATGTTTTATCGAAAGGAAGCATTTCGTAATGCTGATGACAGGTCTGTCAGTAATGAGGCATGCAGGCCTGTATGTTTCAAAAAAGAAATTTCAATATTTATGTACAGGCATTTGTTCTGCTACTTTCTTATATATATATTTTTTCTAATCCATACATTTATAATCTTCAACAAAAGATTGAAAATCATTTTATTTTACCTAAAGCGAAAATATAGTGTGAGTTTTAAATGAGAACCCTTGGAGACGTGTTTATAACAATCGAGCTAACAGTGAATACTACAACAATGCCTGAATCCAGTCACTTGATAAGACTCTCGACATTAACAAAATTTTAAAAACACTCGACCTATCAAACTCCCCACCTTTCTTTAAACGGCTCTTTAATAGATTTTATAAAAAAAATGATAAAGGAAAAGTATCTTGCTTTTAATGTTCATCGTGCGGGAGCCAATGACGTAATTGATTTGTCATGGAAACCACATATCGATGGCTTTGAGCAAAAACATAGTATGGCTCTAAACAATGTATAGAGCCATACTATGTTTTTGCTGTAAGCCCTCGATATAAGGCAATGTTCGGTGAACGTATCTACTCGATAAAGTCCGGTTCCATTCAGATTGTACTTTGCTGACTAATTTTGTGTTTCGTTAACACCAATTATTTTTGCTTCATTTTCTTCTTTTCTTTAAAGTTATGAAGTGTTATTTTCATAACAAATTCATGTCAATTCTGTTCTTTCGATTGTGTGAATGCATTAAAGTAAGAAATTTAGGAACTGATAGAAAAAACATTTCATGCGTAATATTTTGAAGGGCCGCTTTAATAAACCGTTTTGTGTAATATTACAATATAATGAACTGTCTTGATTATATTTTTCAGCAAGAGCAATTTAGTATGTAAATTTGCAAGACTAAAAATAAATCTTAAGATGTCAAAATATCTAGAGTTGTCGATCTGATATTGTAGTGAAACCGTACAAAAGTCAATAACACTACGAAGGAATTACTAGGGCATGCTACTAACTCTACCTTTGAATCAAGTTTCCCCAAATTCCAATTTTTGACGCTCCTGAAGATAAAAAGCTTCGGAAAACATTGTGGACAATGAAGAAATTGCTTGTGACAAGCAATTTCTTCATTCTCCACAATTTTTTTCACCCAAAACGACAAAGATTTTCTAAATTCCTCCAGCCGAAAATTGTCGTATGCAACTTTATTGAATCTTGACCCTTCTAACATTTTCTGGAATTGTAATGGGTAAAGTGTGTGTTTTTTTTTTTTTTTTTTTTTTTTTTTCATTTGGGCGCACATCGCATTTCGAACCATACCACTCATGCGTCATGTAAAGACTCAGATCAACCTGTGCATCAGCATAGTCTAATCAAAGTCTTCACTGTGCGTTCTACAGATAGATAACAGATAAACTGGTCCAAATTCAAAGGAGTTGCAGACGACATTTAAAGTTTATGAAATATAGGATTTGTCAACTTTGTGGGTATAAAACATTGCGTAAAATGAAAAAAATGCTTGGTATAAGCAATTTTTTTTTCATTTTACGCAACGTTTTCTAAATCGTTTTTCAAGAGGGCAGTCAAAAAGCGTCATTGCGGGTGAATGAGTTAAGTTGCTTATAGGTCTAAATTTTCATGCATATTCTATATTATGAGATCTATTTCAACGATACCCCTTTAAACTTCATTATTATTACCATTTATTATTTCGTTAAATAAAATTAATTCATCGATTCCTTAGCTTGTAGAAGATTGTTAATCAGGTATGCATTTAATCTAAAGGACAAGATAGAACATACTTTTTTTTTTATCAGATTTCTACTTTCTAAGACATATCATATATCGGGGACATCATTGGAGCGGGTGTTTTATTGTTTTATGATTATCAAATAGCGTGACAAAATGTCTTTAGGGTAACGACGATGGGGCATTTGGATGAAAACACGTGCCGACGTTCTTAGTCGACTTGTTCCTCTTCGATTATATAACTTAACCCATTCCAACACAATAACGTTACTACCCCCCACCAAATAAAAGGTTTTTGAAAAGAGTGTGGAAATTGAAGAAATTACTTGTTTTGAGTAATTTCTTCACTATCCACGATTTTTTTTTACCTCATTGCTTATTACAAGCGACTCCTTTATTATCCACAATGATTTCTACCCCAAAATACTAAAATAAATAAATTGATACATAAATCTTATAAGCTAAAAACTGCGACATCTTTAAATTTAATTTTGTCGTCAGGTAAAGGGTTAAATAACCGTCACGTTTTCCGGTCTGCGTCTTTTAGAATTTATTTGTTGCTGAAATAATTTATGGCTCGCTGGCCCCGCCTTCCTACGCCGCTGGCTCGGACACTTGAAATGAACCAATCGCTGGCCCCGTCCATTGACTTCTTAGACACCGCCTATTAACCCTGACAGGAAGTTCCGCTTCGATTTTAACAGGGTAATTTTGTAAAATTTATGACCAGTTTCATGTAAATCAAAAGTAAAAAGGTTGGTTGGTGACATAACTTCGTAACTACAGCATGAATAAGTCGCCAAACGAACAAAAGGATTAACAAAATGGCGCCCAATTTCGGTGTTGAAATCTCAGGTCTGGGCTGAATTAATGATTTGATTGGTCGGTTGATACCTTGATTGACAGCCGCGATTTGTCAATCATTGCAGCTTCTTTCAATTTGGACCAGTCTGATTTTTTTTGTGTGTGGGAATGGTTAAGAAAGTCAATCCTATTAAAACATGAAGATGTGATTCACTGTACGTGATTAATACAAGTTCACATGGTCATTTCGAATCGCAACATTTGACTTTGGATATCTGATTAGCATTTCTGAAAATGATTGACTAAATCAACGCCACTTCGAACAGTATTTTAGTCATATCGCGACGGTTGGAGCATACCATCATGGATTCCTGGTCTTTATCTCATAAGTACAAACACTACATTCTTTCCGAGCCTCATGCAAAAGATTCGGGGCCAACCCCGTTATCCCATTCATTGACAAACACGCTTTTTGAGACCTCCCGAAGGAAAATCTAGGGGAAATTTGATGTCAAATAGAAAAATCGCTTATTAGAAGCAATTTCTTCATTATCCACATTGTTTCTAAAAAAATAATAAATAAATGAGAAAAACGAATAAATTACATAAAAATTCATCAACTCAATTTTTTCATCAACAGCTCAGAACACAAGATTTTGAGTTCTTCTCAGAGTTCAACGAGTGCAAACTGCATCAAAGGCTTAACCACTAAATACCATGAATGTCTACGCCATATAAAGTAGTTCTTATGTATTTCAGGCATATTTCAAATACTGCCTACAAGCTCTATTTTTAGCTATTTTCAGCTCATTTGTGCATATATGAATTGTGTTCAAAACGAGTATTATAAGAGTCTTTACTATGCGCACTTCTTTGTAAGACCACACGAATTAGCTTTGTTCGCATTATTCAAATTTGTAGAGAACCCCTTCAAAAGCATGCTATTTAACCTATTCCCATTTAACCTATTCCTATTCAATACCGGTTTTTAAGCATCTCAAAAAGTTTTGGAAAACATTGGGGACAATAAAGAAATTGCTTGTTACAAGCAACAAGTAACAATATTTTCCATCCTACGAGACAAAGATTTTCTAAATTCCACCATCTTGAAATTGTCGTCTGCAACTTTTTCCATTTGAAATAGACTAAGATTTTGTCATGTTGAATTGCCATCTCGCTTATTTATCAAAATAATGTTTGACGCTGAAGATAACTTAACAAAATCATCCTTTGCCAGCTTACAGTTTTCTAAGTACTTTGTTTATAAAATGGCAAACGCTTTCCATTGAGCTCAGCCGTGATATTTTGTGTTTATAAATGTAAAATTGACAAATCGCAGCTGTCAATCAAAGAATCATTCGACCAATCAAATCATTCATTCGAACCAGAAGAGAAATTTGAACTCCGACATTGTCCGCCATCTTTGTGAAACATTTTTGTTGGTTTCGCGACTCAATCGTCTGAGCTATAGCTTTTTCATTGGTGTATGCGTTGCATGTGACGAGACTTATCGGCGTTGCGCGAGCACAATGTCGTAAATACAGCTTTATTAAACCCGGAGCATTATTTACGACATTTTTCTGCGCAATGACGCTATGAGGTTATACTAACGAAATCAACGCTAATCTATAAATGGAACGGATTGAAATCAAGACTCAGAACAATCTCTCCCATATTAAGAACTTTTCGGGATTTTCTTTCTTTAGGTAGATCTAACAAAGTTTTTCATTAAATGGTGAAATGTTGTACTGTCGCTGTCGCTAAAGCCGCGTGACTATCAATAGCTATCTTCTAGAACATCAAAGTCTCTAATCAGATGATATAACGTTTCAAGGGAAATCAAATTCGTAGTATAATTGATTTGTGACAGGAAACTGTCTACAAATAAATTGTTTGTTTTCATTTATTCATTTGTCTGTCTAAACATACAAAAATCCAACCGAACAATTCTTGGCAAATAAACTAAATTATCAACTATAAAAGACTGGCTTATATTAGGTTTGAACTGAGTCTTCTTTCGTTCTCAAGAGCTCAGTGTGTTCAATAATTTCTTTGGTGATATATATGTGTTAATTCTGCTTTGTGAATCGTACTTTAAACAGTCTGTTATCTAATTGCTAGCCGTCACGTTATATTGTGACAATAGATCGTCACAGTGTAATTAGTCGATAAAAAATGAGTTTTATCCCCTGTCGAAATAGTCGATCACGTTTTTCGCGTCTAGTCGAAGCAATCTTTCGAAGTGGAATCAAAATCTTGCGTAATTTCATAGCTAGAGATAATTCAATGACACACACATGTCGTGGAAATGTCTTTACTTTTCCACAAAAACTAATTGCGTCAGGCAATGCATTATGTACAATTTACATGCACGTAGTGCTTAAATGCACTTAACAATCACGGTTTTAAAGGCTTATCACGGTTTTACAAACTTTCAAGATTTCAATATATGCGACGATTGGTCGCCACATTTTCTTTCGTGGTGACGGACAACCGTCATTGTTCCTGCGACTATTTTAGATAATTTCCCATGTAACAGTCGATGACGGTCAAGCATCACAATGAAAATTAAGTTTGTGAACATCATAATGAATGGTGGCAGTGCGCCATTAGTTCGAAGCGCTCTGCCTGTCCTTCTGTAAGAATAAAATTGTTCCATATAAAATTGCAACATCTGAAAGGACAAAAAGTAAAATGCCGGTAATTGTGTCAGACATCGCTATCTAACAGACATAAAAACACAATAAAGAGAAAATTAACGATAGAAACAAAGGAAACTATCCAGCCAACTATATTACATTTTATTCGCGAAAATGTATCCGTTAGTTAGGCAACGAATTTACTTATTTCGTTCTTTAACCCTTTACTAGATGGCAAAACGTATTCGTTATGCAACGCATTTGCTTATTTCGTTCTTTACCCAATTACCAGATGGCAAAACGTATCCGTTAAGCGACGTAATTACTTATTTCGTTCTTTACCCAATTACCAGATGGCAAAACGTATCCGTTAAGTGACGTATTTACTTATTTCGTTCTTTAATCTATTACCAGATGGCAAAACGTATCCGTTAAGCGACGTATTTACTTATTTCGTTCTTCAATCTATCACCAGATGCAAAATGTCTCTGTTAGGCAACGCATTTATTGACTTCGTCCTTTAACCCATTACCAGACAGCAACATTTTTGACCGCTCCAAATTGAAAGAAATTGACAACGACAATAAAAGCTTTTGAAATTTTAGGTTTTTATAACTTACTGTATAGAAAACATTGTGGAAAATGAAGAAATTGCTTGTAACAAGCAATTTCTTTATTTTCCAATTTTTTCCCAAAATATTTCCTTGGGGGGGGGGCGTTCTAAAAGCATGACTATCTAAAAATAGTTTAAACTGAACAGTCATTGGCCAATCACGGTTTTTATTCTAAAATTCAATCGTCAAGTTGATTCATTCATTTAGACCGGAAGTGAACTTTTAAAAATGATTTACTAAGTAAAGTTTTTCCTAAAGCTCATTATTTTCTAACGCAATCGATCTTAGAACACATTTACTGCTTGGCCAAAAGTTTTTTTCATAATCATTTATTTAAGAGATGAAGAGATTACTTTTTGTTTTCATGGAGGTATGAACCGAAAAACCTAATCACACTGTATGAATACGACCTTCGCAGCTCAAAGTAAATACAAGATGTTGTATTGCTATCGTATGATAATATTCCCTACGTATTGTGTTTTCGTTTATTTATCGTCCGGACCGTAACATTTGCCTATATGGGAGACGCCCATTTGTTGCACGGGATAGTGCAATGATATAGGACAACACTACTCTACTCTACTCTACTACACTACACTACTACACACTACTTTAAACTGTTCGTTGCATAGCACCGTCACATGAGAGCTAGCTTTGACGTCTCATCAGAAGGATAAAAAAGTACTGTGACAGCAAGGTCAGTCCAAGGCGATGTCAAGATTATTTTGTATCTCTGTTCATTGTATACTAACGAGCTAGTACTTTCTTAAAACACATACCTTGTTTGTTTGTTTCCTTGTTTGTTTCTTTGTTTGTTTGGTTATTTTTTTAAAGTGAGTCAATATTCAAACTGACGGATAGCTGGTCCCGCCTATTGACTCCAAACAAGGAGTTCCGCTTCGATATGAAACGCGTAGAATGTTGCATTCTTTCATGTAACATAAAAGTTAAATCGTTATTTGCTCACCTGAATTCGTGACTCCAGGTTGAATAAGTTGTATGAAATTTGATTTAAATAAAAATCCTCCTGTGTTGGAGTTTAAAGTTCACTGTCGTTCTTAATGAATAATCTAATGGGTAGATTTATTCTTTGAATGGCAGACGTGATTGGTAAACTGAGATTTACTTGCAAAAGTATGATCATAGTGCAAACAAAGCTCCCTCAAAATATGACTCAAAACGTGACTCGAAATATTTAACCCTTGTCATGCTGAACCCGGAATATTCCGATTTTGGCAGGAGGTGTAGACTAAGATCAGGCTGCACATAAGTGCAGTCTGATCTTGGTCTAAACTTCCTGCATGTGCTTTACCTGCCAGAGTTGTATATAAACTTGATTTCTAAAAGAAAAAATTGATTTTTGAACAACAAGTTCTTTCGGTGAAACCTAACCCTTGTCACGCTGAAAACAATCCTTACCTGAGTTTACATAAAAATCAAAGGCCTGAAAGCACAGGGAGCACTAGTTAAGGGTCAAAATTTATTTTGAAAATTAATTTTATAAACAACTCTGGGGTGAAAGTCCACGGAAATTGACAAGCGGAACAACCAATGTCCTAAATCATGTCAAATCAAATGGTTAGTGCAAAATTAGGGTAAGTGTCTATATTCGTATTAACGCTTACGACAGTTTTTGACTGATCTATATAGAATTAAAGACCGGCTAGCGAACATAAATCCTTATGACGTAACGATGACGTTGTTATGTGCAAATTCAAACTAAATGCGAGATTCAATCGGTAATAAGCAACATGTGGATGACCAAACATTCATTGCAACTGCCTCGGCATGATCTAAAATAGATTAACGGCCTACGTCGGCTATTAGAGAAATAACCCGGTTTAATCTGATAATCGACCTCTGATTTCGGCAAAACTACTCTTCAGTATATTTTATTAAAATAGTGAATAAAAGGGAATGAGAATAATTAAAATCTGTGACAAGGAAAAAACATCGATACTTCCCTTTAAGACTACGAAATGAAGAAGAAAAAAGATGTTGTTGGATAACCGTGCGATTGGCTCTCATTTTCAGGACAATGCTACATTTACCAGACTCAAAGGGAATCAAAGAAGATTTACAGCTGGTGGTTAAAAGCCTATATTGCCGGGTTTCTTTACTGAAAAATTTCTCACTTGGCGGATATGGGTTTTTACCATCATATCACTACCATCACTGTCAGGGACCTAGCGATTACTGTGACAATATTACGTTATATTCTAAACTCACTATTTAAAAGGAAAGTCTTGGCTTTATTAAGGCTATTAACCCATTCCTACACAAACTCTTATTGTTGCGCACCGAAGCAATATAGCTAGTGAAAACATTGTGGGAAAGGAAGAAATTGCTTGTCACAAGAAATTTATTTTTTTCATGTAATGTTTTCTACCTCAAGGGACCCCTCATATTTTTTTTGGGTGGGAATGGGTTAAAAACCGTCGCATAACGGGATGTACTGCAGTCATAAAATACAACTATTAACCTTGTTTGATTAGGTCTGCTATAATATTGAACTGATCAAGAACACCGCTACGCAAACCCAAAACAGAATGCACTCAACTGCGTGTTCGCAATTTCGAAATAAGTTCAAAAATCATTTACCACAACTGAATGGGTTTTTGCAGTATTTCACTGCGGAAGGAGCACCTCACAATGGATTCCTGGTATTTCTCATACCAGTACCTCCGCGTCCTTTCCGAACCTCCAGCTCCTCATCTCACTTAGGTTTACAATTATATACCCATTGGTGGCAGAAGACAAATGTCGGAAAAGATATTTGCTATAACTGGGGATCGAACCCTGGACCTCATGATTCAACGCTACCAACTGCGCTATGACTTCTACCACAATGGATTTGCCATTCTGTTACTCTGAACTGTATGCATATATTGATACAATGCCGTTCATCTCTCGATACGACCTCTCAAGAATGTTTCAATGAAATGTTTGTCAAAAATTGAAATGTGTACTTTATCCTTACGACTTCCTTAGGATGTAGCCAGCCGTACGATAACTGGGTAAAATTAGTCAAATTTTAACATTTCTTTTCCAAACGAAATTGAGCCAGGTAGATAAATTTGGTCGAACTTTTATAAATATAAAAAGCAATTTTGTCAAAAGCAACAGGTTTGGTTCCAGTAATAGAGCCACCACCACTTACCCGACTAACAGATTTAGAGAGCTCCACAATAAAAGAGATTGCTGACGAAAATTAAATTTCAAATTGTAAAAAGGAAATGCCATTTACGGTAAACACTTTAAAAGCAAGATATTTGATTGTAACAAGCGATTTTTTTTCCCGAAGTTATTTCTCTTGCGTGCAAATCTGGAATTTTGTTGTGACTGGTAAAAGTATCAAAGAACTTGTCAAGTTATACATTTCAAATTGTAACATTTGTACCGACTTCAAATTGCATGCTTTGTTTTTCATGCGCTTCCATTATATTAAATAGTGGAGTTTCACACTAACGGAATTTTGCCACAGACCTGTAGGACGAGTTGGTTCCATTTTTTACAAGGCCTCCTCTGTGACTTAAAGTCCGCAAAATATATGATCATTCATGTAGTATGAAATTATATGTATAATGAAGTTAATATAGTGTGTAGTACATATTATTGAAAGCAAATTTTGACGCGAAAAGAAGAAATCACCTTTTCCATGCATTGGACTCCCTAATCAAAATCTATATATTATGAAGACAATTGACCGACTCTGTCGGGGCAAAAGTGAGAGAATTATACGGATTGGATACGGAGAAGAAAAATACGGGTCCAAGGGACCCTAAGCTTAGGAATTTTGTCAGTTTTCCCTATAAACCACGGGTCTCTAGTCCGAGTACAGGTGTTAGTGTCCATCCTTGAATAGGATGAATCAAATGATATTCATCAGGTTTTTAGAAATCTATAAAACCAGTACTCGCTCTTTTTTAAAACCATGTTCCGATCTGAACTTCCACTCAAAGATGTTTGTCTCAAACAGTATGTGGTGACGCTTCTTTGATTCGTTGCCTACGTTTAGATCAAACTCTGGTATCGGAAAATTTAAGCCTAGTATTCCACAAGTCCTTGTCTTTCATTTTTCATCTGGTAAATGCACACTTTACAATTCTGTTTCGAAATGGACTAACTCAAGACCGCTGCATTACATCGTTTCCTTATGAACTCTTATCTATCCCTGGTTTTTACGTCCCTGTGAATCTAAAAATGAGAAAACATTGCAGACAAAGAAGAAACTTCTTGCAACAAGTAATATCCTCTTTTTCTACAATATTGTCTACCCTACTGATTGTTGATTTTTCAAATCAACCCCACTTTAAATTTTCATCTGCAAAACCTTTGAATTTAGACAGGTCTAAAATTTTGAAAACAGGAAAGGTTTAAGTAAAAAGATAATAACATTCCAATAGAAAGCAGCAATTTCCGCTTTTGGCGTAGTTTTGCACAGCGTTCGATCTCTGTGAAAACTAAAGAGACCCACATGGATTGTATTATTCTGAGCCTGCGGATAAAAACCTCTCTCGTATTGGAAAAAAATCTAAAGCAGCTGAGAGTGTCCATCTTAAACTACCTTGGCATGAGTGGATTTTATAACATGCATCTGAACCCTTCCTGGATATTACTAAAGAAACACTAAACGTGAATGTGGATTTTAATCTATTTTGATAAATAACAGTGATTTTAATGCTTGGTAAGTATGATATACAATAGTACAATATAATGTGATTTTTGTTTTATGTACTGCTAATCTGGGTTTCAGATAAATGGATTTCTTTAAAAAATACTAACTTAACCCATTACCAGACGACACTATTTTAGACTGTTCCGAATTGAAATAAATTGCAAAATAAATAAATTTTACAGTGCACTTAAATTAAATGTGCTAGGTAGGGTTGAAACATTGTGAGAAAAGGAGAAATTGCTTGTTACAAGCAATTTCTCCTTTTATCACAATGATTTCCATGGTTGTTTTTCCTCAGGGCGTCAGAAGCTGTCACTGTGTCGTAAACGTTTAAGACAACCTATGTGGAGTCATATAAAGACAACTAAAGTTTATAATAGTCCGAACTCAAAGAAGTTGCAGATGAAAAAATCAAAATTGATTGAACGCAAATTTTTATTATTTTTTTTTTTTCATTTGTCTAATAGAGTGAAATTATGGCTAATAATGCAAAAATGCTTTTTATAAGTTTTCTTTTTTTTTTCTTTATTTTTTTATTTTTTTTTTTTTTATTTTTTTTTTCATTTCCACCATGTTGTTTTACAACGATTATTTTCATTCAGTGATCGATTTTCAATAATATCAGTTCAAAAATTGCAAAACTCATCGCGACAACTTATGAACGAAGTATAAGGCAGATTTTAATCCAAATGCTGTTGTTGATACCTATTACAATTTTCGCAAAGAGGGATTGAATCACAAACAATAATCTCTGGCAGAAAAGATGCATTTTATATTCCATGTATTATGCACATTTAAGAAACTGACTAATTTTAAGCGTGAACTGATTCAATTTCTTTCAAGTTGTAGAAAATTAGCGGTCGTTGAATTTCGGAAAGTAACGTGTAGATCGGTCTTGATTGAGCGAAGGATTAAATATATTACTATCATAATATAACCATGTAACAAATGAGTTCGTGTAATATATCAATAAATCTAAAAAATAATTGATCATAATACAAAAAATAAAGAAATGTGAAAAGATGAGAAAAGGACTCATTTTTGGTTATGAATAAAAGTGATGAACGCTTTCAAAGCATTATGCTTTTTTATTATAATACAGAAATATTTCTCTGAACGGACTGTGAATCATTCAATCATTTATGCCTTCAAATTCAAACATATGGTCAAATATTAAATAATGTCAAAAGGGCGTAGAGAATTTAATTTCAGTGTAGTTTAGTAAACGATTATTACTGAAATTAGATTATGTTGACATTGTCTAGACAAATAACCACCCTTCACTGTTTAGAAATCAGATTTTCACAAAACCATAGACCAGAGAGATCATGGTATTTCGTCTAAGGCATTCCCACAAAACGAATTTTAGACTGGTCCAAATTGAAAGGAGTTGCAGACGACAATTTAAAGTTTATGAAATTTTCGATATTTTCAATTAGATTAGAAAACATTGTGTAAAATGAAGAAATTGCTGGTCACGAGCAATTTCTTAATTTACACAATTTTTTCCGAATTGTTTTTCATGAGGGGTTTCGTCATTGTGTGGGAATGGGTTAAAGAAGATCTGAAATCACATCATTAAAACCATTATGATTTTCAAAAGCGCTGTGTTAGCGTGTAGGTTTCTTAGTTCCCGGTTCGATCCCTGGACCCGGCGAATATCCTTTCCGACATTATTCTTGCACCCATCGATCGATAATCGTAAACCTATGCCGGATGAGTAGCTGGAGGCTCGGAAAGGATGTCGGGGTAAAAATGGTGTGATAAATAGCAGTATCCACTGTTAGGTGCTCCAGACGCCGAGATAAGACTGAAATACTGTTAAATGAGGCGTTCAATCCTTTTAATCAATCAATATTCTATTTGACTATCTTGAAAATAAAAAAGTCATCCCTGGCGTTTAAGCTTTTTCTGAGGAAAGTCGATTTTTTCTAGTAGATGGTGTAATGACTAAACCCGCAGTTGGTGATGCTCTGATGTTTCTTTGTTTTTTGTTGAGGTATGAAACAAAACAAAAACTTAACCCTTGTCATGCTGGATAAATTCCTAATTCAGAATTCTAATTGAATCAAAGGACAAAAAGTACTAGTCGTACTATTTGTAGATAAATATGTGTTTCGACAAAAAGGGACAAACAGGTGGTGAAGACTGAGATCAGACCGACTTATGCGCAAGCTAATCTTTGTCTATATCTCCTGACAAGACAGGAATATTCCGGGTTCAGCATGACATAGGTTAATTGCGCTGTATGAAGCGGAGAATCGGATTCAAAGAAGAGAGGATTTGGGATTTTAGTTTTACCACTTTATTAAAAAATAAGTTTAGACAGCATTCTATCAAGAAATACATCATTAGTTCCGTACTCAGTTTTTTCACGGTGGTATGAAGTAAATTTTGAAGCCAATCGGATTTATTATTTTTTGGTAGACGAAATAAAAATAAACTGAATACCAAATGACCATCCTACTCTACCAGAACTACAATTATGAATTTCCACCCCGATTTATTCTTATTTGCTTATCAAAGTACGCTAATGTAACTTGAAACACTTGAAAAGTACAGGCAAGGCTGAAATAGAAAGACAGACAAAAAAGAAAGACAAATATTTTTTACTGTTTTTAATGTACCCGATTTTCCGTGAAACCGCAATATACAATGTATTATGAGACGTGCATTTCCAAACAACAAAACATAAGTGTGGTGCTAATTCGAAAAGCTTAGAGGGCCGCCATCTTAGCGCATTGGTAGCGCATCAGACTCACAATCTTCAACCATGGGGTGACATGTGTTCGATCCCCGGCGGCGGCACATATCCATTCCTACATTTGTCTCTCACTTATGGGTTGATAATCGTAATTTTTAGTGGGATAGCAGCTGGAGGCTAGGAAAGGATGTAATGATAGTACTGGTGCGAGATATACCAGGAATCAATTTTAGATGCTCAAGCCGCCGCGATATGACTGAAAAATTTTAAAAGCGGCATTAAGCAAGAAGGAAGAAGAAGAAAGCCTAGAGACGACGTCTTGATCAGCTTTTAAATCGAAAGTCGAGTGTCATTGAGGTTAGAAAGCATTGATAGGAAAGGGACTTTGCTCGTTACATGGAATTTCTCCGCTTCCGAAAATGTTCTTCTCGATAGTTAAAAAAATCATAACAAAACAAAAGATAAGTCAGAAATACACACACACACACACACCAAAAAATACACAACCAACAACAACAACAAACACACACACACGTATTCCCTTTCCAAAAGATAATATGAAAATACACCAACAAACACACAGACATACGCACAAGGTTTTATGATGCGATTGGTAACACATTTTACTTTTAAATGAAATATTGTCGCGAAATTAGACAGACATTAATCAAATCTACACAATTACACATTTTTCCTTGTTTATCATTATTTCTATACTTTTATATAACTGGAAATGCTTTACTAAAAATGTAAACCACTTTCTTCGAAAATATTCTCTCTATATCAATTTAATTGCAGTTTAATGGCAACTCGCGTGTTTTCCCGTGTAGGCGAATTAATATACGTCGATCCAAAGAAGACTACTTTATTTGGTCAACGTTACGAAAGTATCATGATTTCAATGCAATAAACCTAAATCGAGAAATATTGATTCTAACAAATTGTTATAGATGATCATCCTTTTTGTGAGATAGGTTACATACAGACATACAAGGAGTCTTACCCATTACCATATAATCCCAAATTTTTTACGCACCAAGGAAATAATAGACGTAGAAAATATTGTGAGAAAAATAGAAGAAATTGTTTGTAACAAGCAATTTCTTCTTTTCTCACAATGTTTTCTACCTCAAATTGCCTTTTTTTCGGAATGGGTTAAACTCAAAATACTATGTCATGATACAGTCATAGCTGAAGCAGTAGGTCCTATTTATGACTTCGAAATTTGGGGTAATGGCCAAAAGAAACGTGAAACAAGCGAAATCAATTTATATAAATGCTGCCTTGAAAATTCTTTATCGCGCATCGCTTCTTAACCCATTCCCTCACAACGAAATTTTTGTCTGGTCAAAATTGAAAGAAGCTGCAGGCGACAATTTCAAGTTGATGGAAATCTACTTTTTTGTCTTCTGGGATTGAAAAAATGTGGATGATGAAGAAATTGCTTGTTACAAGCGAATTCTTCATTTTCCACAATGTTTTACCAAAGTTTTTCTTTGGGGCGTAAAAAGGAGGAAATTTGCCGGAACGGATTGGTGTGCTTTCTGGATATTATCGAACAAGGTTGAGATTCTGTTTTTTCCAAGGTTTAAAAAATGGCTGTTGCATATATCAGAATTGTAAATAGTAGTTTTCAATGTTGAACAGTGTAGTTCAAAAAGAAATAAGAACGAAAGCAGAGTTAGTATAGTTATTCTCCTTGATGATGTCTCAAAACGGTAATAAATATGTAGTCTGCTATTTTCAATCGTGATTTAGTAATAGTTAAACAATTATTTTAAGGGAAATAAAAATCTTTAATTCTCTGACCTGAATTTAAAATGTTTGAATATTTTATGAAGATAAAAGGTAGTGATGTGAAAGGGCTGAGGATTTCTTTGATTGTCTTTCTAAGCCTTTCGATTACCAAGCGTGAAAAGGTTGCAAGTTTAAAAAAAGGACCTCAAATATTTTTATTTTATTTTTTCCAAAGTAAATACCTTTGATATCAGTAGCTTTGTGGGCGTTACAAGCAATTTCTTTCTTTTCCACAATGTTATCACAAGTAACTATCACACGGATGTAAAAATCGTGGAATTTACGGGAAAGGGTTAATCAAATAGCAAGCACCATATCACGTTATATATGTGTGTGTGTTTCAAAGGACATCGACGTTTGAACTTAAAGCTATCCTCTGTAAATCATGACAAAAATAAAGTGTTTGTTCATAGAAATTATCAGTTTTGTAAACATGTGAAATAATTGATAAACATAGCATTTAAAACAAAACGTGACCCATTCCATGCAACTTGAATCAGTTTAATTTAATTCGGCTTAGAGGGATGTTCCTTTTGCGCCTTTCAGACAATGGCGGTTTTCTCACAAAAGTAGAATACCTTATCGTTACCGTTTTTCATAAGTTTTTTTTTCTTCTTTTTTTAATGCTGAACAGAATGAGGTGAAATTTATCTTCGTTAATTGGTAAACATTCTGTCAGAACCTGTTTCAATAAAGAGTATATGGTCCGATAAACCCCTGCTCCTTCAAGTATTCCATCGAAAAGAAAACTTAACAGGAAAGGGGAAATTACTTGTGCAAAGCATGTATTCTCGAAAATGTTTCCTCGGTTTTATATCAAAGCGACCTCTATAGCTGAGCGATTGCGCGGTACAGAAGATATTTGACAAATCACGGCTGTCAATCAAATAATCAGTCGACCAACTAAAACACTCATATAGACTGGAAGTTAACTGTGAACTCCGACATTAGCCTCCATTTATGTGAAGAATTTTGTTGGTCTGGCTGCTTATTCTAGCTGTGTTTACGACGTTAAGGTCACCCACCAACCAATCCACTTTCTGACCATGAATTCGGCAAATTAACGTCGCTTTAATTCGAAGCTGAACTTCCTGTTGGAGTCAAAAGGCGATGTCACCGGACTCCATGAGCGGGACCAACAATTGTTCAATTATGCCGTAGCTCATATAGAAGGCCTATCTCTGCATTTCGTTCGTGGCGCATGGGTCACGACATAATTAAAGGCTCGCTAGCTACGCCCAGTAATCTCCACTGGCGATCCCGCATTTAAAATTCTGGGAACGATCTCTTTCCATCCCGATGGTCCAAAAGAGGACATTCAACAGAGCAATCATTGTAGGAGATATTTTGTTTATCGACAAGCGTTGAAAGTGTTTATTTGCGTATCACGACTGCCAGTCAAAGAACCAGTCGACTAATTCAATCATTCGTTCAGAACGGAAGGAAACTGTAGTTTTGAGCAGGATTTTATTCAGTATGACTAGGTTTAGCTATAATAATAGTTACAATCGTGACACAGTTCTCAGGAGGGTAATTGATAATTAAATTTTTCTAGTATGTCATTCTAAAATCGGTGGATCACTTGATCCTCTCACTTACTTCACTGGCCACGCCCACTGAGCTCCAACAGGCAGTCCGACTTCGATATCAAGCGGCGTTATTTAAAAAAATATGGCTGGAAGCATGTAAAAACAAAATATAAAATTGTCGGTTAGCGACCTAAACAACGTGACTACAGCTTAAATAAGCTGTAGTCACGACGTTTAAGTCGCCAAACCAACAAAAATGCTTCACATAAATGTCGGTCAAAATTCAGTTGAATGAACGATTTGATTGGTTGATTGATTCCTTGATTGAAAGCGCGATCGGTCAATCGATATTTTTCCCCCGAGTTTCCTTCCCTATTAAAGTGGTGAGTTAGATAAAAGAATGGAATTGAACACGAATATGATAGCTTATTTATACGCAACTTGAATTGACGATTTATATGTAATAATATTTAAATCAAAGTACTGAAAGATCTGTAAGCTGGCAAAGCATAGTTTTGTTAAGTAATCTTCTTTATCAAAGGTTATGATAAATAAACAAGGCTGAAGCAACACAGGAGTTAACCCTTTACAATTTGACAAAGTCTTTGACTGGTTCGAATTGAAAGAAGTTGGAAGAAGTTAGTGCTATTTAGAAAAAAAACAACAAAAAAACTCTTGTTGGTTTTTATATAACATTGTGGAAAATGAGGAAATTGCTGTCACAAGCAATTTCTTCATTGTCCACAATGTGTTCCGGAGCTTTTTTCTTGAGATGCTTAAAAAGCGGAATTAAATGAGAATGTGTTAAATAGCATGCTTTTTAAAAGTTCGTCACAATTTGAATGCAGTTTGCAACATTCCTGAAATACACAAAAACTACTTTTTATGGCGTAGGCATTTAACGAATTCAGTGGTTAAGCCTCCAGCGGCAGTTTGCACTCGTTGAACTTTGAGACGACCTCAAAAGTTTGTCTATTAACTTAAGCTATCAAAGCTGAAGCTTTGCTAGCTAAAAATGCAAAATTCGATAAAACCTTTTCTTTCGTTATACCAGAAATAAGACAGCTGTACAAGTAATGATACATACAACTTGGGCTCCTAGATATCGAAGAGAAATTCATGAACAAAAGGCTCTGGAATGGAAATGATATTAGTCACAGTTGTTAAATGTCTATGGGCCGAGAAATCTTAAGATATTCCAAACAACTGAAAATTAGGTAGTTAGACTGACAATTCATCCGTATACATAAACAGAAGCATGCTCCCAGCTTAATAGTATTTTAGTTTCGTCTATCAATTTCAATTATTTTGATAAGTTGATTTTTTTTCATACTTCCACGAAAACGCTTTTTTAGCACGCAAGTATTTGTGCGCTTTCGCACAAAGTAGATCAATACAAATTTAGTTAAAACTTGTAAAGTACTTACATTGTTTTGCTTACAGCCTACTCTTCTACGGTCTCGATCTTATGTCAGCCTACTCTTCTACGGTCTCGATATTATTAGAGCCTACTCTTCTACATCAAATTATAAGTTATAAAGATTAGTATTCTTCTTTTTCTCCCTAGGAAGTACGATTGATTGATTGAATGGAGTTTAACGCCGCTTTTAACAGCAATTCGGTCATATCGCGGCGGCTTGAGCACCTATCAATAAATTCCCGGTATTTCTCACACCAGTACTAATACTACATCCTTTCCTAGCCTCCAGCTGCTATCCCACTTTGATTTACGACTATCCACCCATTGGTGAGAGACAAATGTCGGAAAGAATATTTGCCGCCGCCGGGAATCGAGCCCATGACCTTCTATGATTAAAGATAAGGAGTCTGAACAAATAATCAAATACACTTTTGCACGAGAGGCGAATGCATACGGTGTGATTGCGATATCTATTGATACCTAAATCAAAACAAAACACGCATTCACTCCCTATATGTTTCCAAGACTTTGTTACATCTTTTTATAATTGTCTTCTGCGTCGGCCCCCTTTTAAAATGCCACGAATCAAGTCTCTAAATACGAAATGTCATGTAAAGCCAAGTAATTCTATTTTCAAATAGGGATAAAGAATCGCTTGCTTTGATTGATTGCGAGACGCTAACACCGGAAATGAGTTTTGGTATTTCCGGTTGATATAACATGTTGTGTAATCAGTAAAGCGGAGTTATATTGGTTCATTCGTGTGAGTAGGATCGCAGAACCTAGGGTAGGTTAATAAGACTCAATAAAAGTCTCATATTTACGTTAATGATATTTCATTTCATTTTGAGGGTTTCTTTATAATATCATAATCTCGCATTTAAATACAAATACAAGTGGTTCGATTCTGAAACTTATAAGTGGTTTCGGAGGTATGTCTCAGGTGTGGGAGAGAACATTTTCGTAAATTCAGATGTTACAATGTAGTATGAAATATATTTTAGACAACTTGGTTTTGACTTTGTACGTCTTGTTGAATAGATGTTTCATAATTGGCTACCACATCAGGAGACGGTAACCAATAGAATAGCGAAATTTGAAAAGCGCTCAGACGAACATTTGATACTCAAATTTGAGTCAGACGTTAGCTTTGCGGTAATCTGTTATGCTTAAAGTGGCCTTTTTTGGTTATATTGGAAAGATTCAACGGAATACCAGATTATTTTAAGATATCACGGGATTTGGTTGTCGATACCGCATGATCTCATTCGCATACGACCCAAAGTCAGCGGAAAAGTTAAAACTTGACAAGAGAAATAACCAACGTCTTAAAACACTCAACATCAAATGGTAAGCGCCAAACTAGGGATTGTGTCTATTTCGTATTCACGCTTACGACAGTTTTGGACTGATCTTTACAGAATTGAAGATCGGCTAACGAACATAAATCCTGATGACGTAACGATGACCCCACAGAAAATGTCAGTGGAATACCACTGGAATACCATTGAATACCACTGGCATTTAAAATACCATTGGAATGCCACTGGTACACCAGTGGAATCAAAGCAGTCAGTGGTATTTCACTGGTATTTGAAATGTCTTTCACTGGTATACCACTGCTGAATGCCACTGACACTGGAATACCAGTGACAACAAAACTGCCAGTGGTATTTGGAATGCCAGTTGTATTAATAGGCGCTGCATGCATGCATGTATAGTAAATGGTTTCCAGTGGAAAACAATTTTGTAATTGTTACCATTGTATACCACTGGCAACTGGTTCTTTGGTAGTACACATTATATAGCTTAATGCAATACACAATTTGTAGCTGTTTTAAAAATTAGATTATATAAGTACTCAAATTCACCCCCTTTTTTGGTGATTATCATTAAAACTAACCAAATAAAATCAAAATATGACCTTTCAATTGTATGTGTTCTAAATTCTAGCTTGGTTAGTTACGTTACCACACAGATTATGGCGGATAAAAACCCTCGTTTGATCGATTTTGTAAACACAGTTTTTATTTCACGGATGAAATTAAGCCAAGAAATTTTGACTAGAAACAAATACTCCTGACGTTTTCTGGAACTAGGCACAAATACAATTGCAAGGACATATTTTGATTTTATGTACAAGGGCTGAGCAAAAGGTTCGTGGTATTTGCTCATAAAATCTAAGTTTAAAGTTTTTCTTCTTTTATTCTATGTAAAATCAGGGATCGCCAAGAAAAGGGCTAATTTTCAGACTACGGTAATTCTTTGAAGCATTTTGGTAGAGGGTCAATAGATGATGATTTGTACCAAATATCAATGTTCTAGGCCTAATGATTTGGGAGAAGAAGATTTTTTAAAGATTTCCTTCTTTTATCCTATGTAAAATCAGGGATGGGGCTAATTTTCAGAATACGGTAATTCTTTGAAGTATTTTTGAAGAGGGTCAATACATGATGATTTGTACCAAATGTCAAAGCTCTAGCTAGGCCTTATGGTTTTGGAGAAGAAGATTTTTAAAGATTTCCTTCTTTATTTCTATGTAAAATCAGGGTTCACAAAGAAAAGAGCTAATTTTTAGAATACAGTAATTCTTTGAAGTATTTTGGTAGAGGGTCAAAAGATGATGATTCGTACCAAATATGAAAGCTCTAGGCCTTACTGCTTGGGATAAGAAGATTTTTTAAGTTTTTTCACTCCGTTGCCATGGCAACCAGAGTTCTTCAAGGATTTCAATTCTTTGAGGTATTTTGAAAGAGCATGACCTAAGGATCATTTCTGTGAAGTTTAGTTGAAATTCTATGGTTAGTTTAGGAGGAGAAGATTTTTTTTGTAATTGTGAACGGACCGATCACAATAGCTCCCCCAGAGCACTTTGTGCGCAGGTGAGCTAATGAAATATTTATACTATAATCAATACATGCATTTGCTACAAATTTATGCAAAAACGTTATTGCACTTTTTGATTTGATGTCAAGGAATGTACATTTTGTGATACTCTAACAGCCAATAGCTCTGTGGCAAAAAAACAATACAATAAAACTCTAATGCATCCTTGTAGACTTCGCATATTTTTTGCTTAATTACTGAATTATTATTTTAATATATAAAAACAGACATGTTTGAACAAAAGATATCACTTTTACAATTAGCCTTCATTCAGGGAGCATCCATCGGTTTGACTGATTCTCTTGTCAATTTTATAAGAGTCAAGAATTGATGAATGGAATTAATAAAATGGTTCACCCATGTTCAACTAAATTAGGTGGACAACTTATAAAATTATACATGAACACACATTTACACTGAATATTCTCTGTTGGAACAATAACAGTGTCGGACTGATTATCAGGAATTCTGATCCAAATGTGGCTACAATAGAAGTGAACAATTGGTTCTTGAAAAGCAACTTTCGAATTCAGGACTTCTTTAACTTTGTAACTTGACTTGGTAAAGTTTGTAGACTTTGGTAAATGTGCGGATATTAGAAGTAGCAAGTCAGAAAATGCCTCTTTTGAAAGTGAATGTTTGTGTACAAACACCATTATCATTATGTATGCACTTTGCTCAGAAAGTTTACACCCTTCATATAATGGTTTGTCCCTTGATCTTTCTTCTCCCTCAAAATGAGAACTACCCTCAGATTCGGAAGCCTGGTTTTCAAACTCATTGAATGGTGATGCATTAGATCCATCATAATCTGATGTTGTGCTAGAAAAGTCATTGTCACTGGTAGATGTTGTTGAGGACTGTGACAAACTTGAACTGCTACTGTCATAATTGAATGTAGGTGTAGGGGAACAAACACGCATGTCTTCCTCATGGAAGTCTGAAGTCACTGTTGCCGATTTTTCTGGGGTAACCTGATAATATTGCACCCTTTTTTGGACAGTCCAAAATGAAGCGAACGGCGATATTTCTGTGGGGTTTCGAATCTACATTCATTTCTTTCCGTTTTAACCGGAGGACTGGTTTCAAAATCGCTAAAATGGGTTGAAGAATCACTGCTCTCCGATTCCGAACTTGACATGTTACTTGACTAGATAATGTTCTGAAAGCGTACAGTGTCTCCTGCCAAAACTTCAATTTTTTTTTCAAATAACTAATATGTAATAATCAACATTAGCTAAATCATATTTGATTTGAAGTAACAATAAGTCCAACATATGCTGATTTTCTGTATTTGTTTTCCCTCGTAACTTCATCGGAAAAAAGTTTTGGTAAAGTTGTTACATGGGAGAGGGATTTTCCAGGAATCCCATACAATCTCGTTGTCTGCGCATGTCTCCGAAGATTTATAAAATGCCGAAGATAACGATACAACCTGTCTTTTCATTGGTCAAACCAATCAGTTCGGCTATTTTCGGAAGGGGACATTGGCAATGAGGGCCGAATGTAATTGTTTACAAATGAAACTTTTTGTCTTGTCGTTATTTCAGTACGTTGATTTTATTAATAAAATATCTTGTTAGAAGTGTTGAATTTTCTTTTAAAAAAACTGTGAGAATCTTACTAAGCAAAATCTCGGCAAACCCCAGGTGAGTCCGAAGCTGTCACAATGTGATTCACGGAACCAGCCGAGTTGAGACGAATGGAAAACACATACACACAAATAACTAATTTGTTTTTAAAATTATTCTAATTATGCTAAAAAGTAGTATCTGGAATGAAAATCGTATTATTCTTGATAATATTATAGGTAACATAATAAGTTTTTGTCGGCTAAAGAGCACTTGTTTGTCGTAAGCCAATTAGAATCCTCGAAACAAAATACTACAATGACGCAATAAACTGACGTCTGCAGATAATAAGACTGCGCGTTTTAAACATAATCATGGCTGCACAACGATTATTTGCCGTAATGAGATGGACGAACGATAATAATCGTCTTTCTGTTCATAATCTTAAATATGTATGCGACCCAGACAAACCCATCTCTTCATTCCGGCCTGGCGATTATGGGACAGCAGTTTTTCCAGAACGATGGAATTTCAGTATTTTGGCGGTCGTGGGTAAGTTTGTGACCTTTGGTAAATTGATTGCACGTAAATATGAATATTATGACTTTCGCTTTATGCATTCTGTCAGAAAATGCTGATCAGATCAAGTTGCAAACAATCGCATGTATTTGACATTGGCTGCTGAATTCACTGTTTACAGTTTTGATTGATTGAATGGGGTTTAACGCCGCTTTTAACAGTACTGTATTTCAGTCACATCGCGGCGGCCGGTGCACCTAACAATGAATTCCTGGTATTTCTTCCTACCACTACATCCTTTCCTTCTAGGTTTACGATTATTCACCCATTTGTGAGAGACAAAAGTTTTGAAAGGGATATGCAACAACATACAATCATGAACTAGAGACCTGTGTTTACAACAATTGTTTAACTGACAACCATTTTGCTCCAAAGCAGTCAAGCCACAGTTGATATTAAATTAAAGTCTGCTATTATGGCAATTCCCAAACAAGACCTGGTTTGACGTCCCTTGCAGGGGCCTAGCAAGACCTAAATGAGTTGTACTCAAGATAAGGCTAGGGGCCGCTAGAGCCCCCTATGGGTCCAGGATAATGCTCTGGCCAATGGTCCAGGGGGCTGGATGCCCCGGAAGCTTTTCCACACTAGGTCGTAGTGAGCATTGAAATGGTTATTCAAAGGGGTTTTATACTAAATAAATGGTCTTTTTAAATGACAATGCTTTTAATATCGATTGCCATACAAGCAAAACAAAAAACAATAATCCTTTATTTTTTCATCTTTGCCACGGACTTGTTCTCAAAAGAGTACTTAGTACGCCTGTCTACGCCCTGCCTTGTAGAAATGGCTTTGGAAAACATTGTCTCAATATTTTCTTGGCTATAAAATGCAAATTTTCTTCTTTCCATATAGTTTATTCTGTCGTCTGCATTACTCCTTTCAAATTGGACCACACAAAAACATTTTCATTTGGGAATGGGTAAACTTCCCTGCACTAAATTGAGGTCAGTTTGTTTACTTTTAGGCTCTCTTTAAGTTGATTCTATTTGTTAATTGTTTACCAAAATCACAATTCATATAAATTGACAAAGTGTTTTTGACCAGACTGGGCCTGGTGGAATTTTCTTTGTCATTTTGGCACATCAACATTTTGAGTATGCAAATCCTTTCAATTTGGACAAGTTCAAAACTGCATGAGTGGTAATGGGCTGATTTTCTGTTTTACTAAGACTTAACTCTGTAGCTATGACTTTTGCCCTTTACTATTGTTTCATACAGATTTTTCTGATCTTACAGGAAACCAAGAAATGAAAGAATGGTTAGATGAAAATATCACCGAGCTGATGGAGAATGTAAATGATGAAGGTAAGTTTCGTATGAACAGAAAAGACATGAAAATCAAATTACACAGAAGGGGAGTACATAAAAGCTAAATATAAGGGGGGAACCTTTTTGGCAGTCACAGGGAAAAAGACTAACAGGGGCCCAGTCGCCTATGGTCCCTAAATTTTTTGAGAAAATTCCCATACTCCTAATGTTAAATGTTGAATTTTAACAGTGTGGACCCCTAAGTTGAAATTGCCAGTCTTTTTCCCTGAGTCATTTGCGAATTAAACTGTAAATGTTTTTTTCAGTATTTTGATTGAACAGCATTTTACCTGCTTCCTACAACTCTATAAACACATGAAGATCTAAATTGCATTTCTTGATTCAAATTAAATAAAATCTTTGTACATTAACTATATAAGCTGGTGTTACGTGGATTATCTATGCAAAGTATTGGATTTAATCTTTATTTCAATTTGTCCTT
This sequence comes from Fragum fragum, assembly GCA_946902895.1. Taxonomy (NCBI): domain Eukaryota; kingdom Metazoa; phylum Mollusca; class Bivalvia; order Cardiida; family Cardiidae; genus Fragum; species Fragum fragum. The sequence goes on along the minus strand of OX336372.1, from coordinate 5,417,342 downwards.
GGGCAAGACCTGTCATAGCCCTAGCCTAGTATACTGGTGATACCCAGGAAGCCATGGATAAGTGAACTTCGCCGTGCTATAACTGAAAGATTGTTCAAAATGGCATAAAACTTTACACAAAAAAGAGAGTTTCTTAACTACAGATCCAGCAGTGAAGGTAAGAGGATAACAAATTTAAAATATTTCCACCTGTGCATAGTACAGGTTTGCCTTGAATTTGCTATTTTTATGATCTTTTGAACCAGATAAATATCCTCATGCTGGTTTTTGAATCTTCTTTCAGAGAACAAAATTTGTTAAAAATTGAAAAGGTGATTTTGGCACCAAAGAAAAAACAGCATTGCAATGCGCAGATAATTTTCTTGAAAATAAACTGACAGTTGCAGTAAACCCTTTCCTGTATACAGGCAATAAATTAATCCCTCTACAGTAGAAAACATTTGACAAAAGGAAAAAAATTGCTCATGACCACCTTCTATTCTTTAATTGAAATGTTTCTTACCATTCAAAAAATATTGTCTTATTTTTTTTATGCCACCACTTGCGGGAAAGGTGTAAAGAGTTACTTGTGTTTGTCTGTTTGTGTCTCATTTGTGTATAGAGCATAATTTCTACATTTATGGGTGAATTTGAATAAAATTTTGTATAATTGTTCACCTTGATCAGTGCTAGTGTCATACAAAAAGTTTGTTGTCATACGTCACGGTCCAAGGTCACAGTTAAAGGTAAAAGGCCAAAAGGTAGGACAATGACAAGATAAAGCAGGGGCATCTGTGTCTCTGACACATATTTATAGTTTTTAAATCAGACCTGCTTTGATTGCTGAATGTCATAGATATGAGGGAAAGGTTAAAATATTTATATCCACAAACTAAGATCTGAAATGATAATGTTTTTTTCTTCGTTTAAACTCAGTACATTCTGTACCAGTCCAAGAAGGTGGTGTCACCGGTGGTTTGGAAGAGGAACTTGAAATTGTTTCAGCATCTGAAACTGGTAAGTGGAAGTTTATTCTTTATTATTCAGAATTTAAAGCTGTTGTTTTCATTTGAGTGTTACTGATTTACTTGTACTGGGGTTTAACACCATAACAACAGTTCAGTTATTTCATTCACATTGTGACTAATCACTTATTCTGTTATTCATGCTTACAACACAAAAACTCAGGAAAACAACCTTTTCTGGAGTTTGGATTTGTTTTACTCCGCTTCTGGTGTATTCCATAAAAAGAGTCTCATCTGTTCCAGAAAGGTTCATTTTTATACCCCCACAACGAAGTTATGGGGGGGTATACTGGAATCATGTTGTCCGTCTGTCTGTCCACATAATTTTGTGTCCTCATCTCCTCCCAAAGTTCAAGACCATTTTTGCTGAAACTTTACCGAAATCTTCCTTGCAATGCGAACTTGTGCACCTGCAATTTTCATTATGACTAATCAACTGTTTCTGGAGTTATGCCCCTTAGATTTATTTTCTTATAAACAATATATAGAGAATAAATCATGACTCCTGAACAGGTTGACAGATTAAAAAGATAAAAGTGGTTCACATGTTTATACCAGAACATAAACATCATGTTCGACATTGCACAAATCCATAATTTCCATCTTAAATGTTGAACGGAATCCCTATTTTTTTTAGACAGTCATTGCCCTCATTGACTTAAAAAAAAATTTGTCCACTTGATAAATCATGAATGGCCAACATTTCAATGGTTAGAATTTGGCCTCTTTTACAAAAGGGGCAGCAGTGGGGGTATTTGTCAGCCCTTACAGGCAACAGTTCTAGTTAAGCTCTATTGGCTTAGGCCAGAAGAGTTTGTGGGATGGTGTGTTGTCTGTCGTTAAGTTTTAGCTTGTGAAAGAGCATAGAACCTTCATTTTTTCATCCAATCTTAATCAAACTCACACAGTGTATTAACCAATTCCCAAATGGCAAAATTTTAGGGTGGTCTAATTTGAAAGGAGTTGCAGACAATAAAATAATTTATACCAAATAGGGAAAATATTATGTTAAAGCCCAGAAAATATTGAGGCAAAAGGAGAAAGTGCTGGTCACAAGCACTTTCTTCTTTTGCCTCAATATTTTCCCAAGCCTTACCACTAAGAGACGTCAAAACCAGGTCTTGTTTGGGAAAGGGTTAATATCCATGAGAGCTTGGTTCCTTACAAAATGACCAAAATCAGATCATTTTGGTCAGGAGTTGTGAGCCCTTGGATTTAAAAAAACCAAATGACAAAGAGCCTTTATTTTTATGCCCCCGAAATGATAGATCGGGGGCATATTGTTTTACTGTGTCCGTCTGTCTGTCTGTCTGCAAAAGGTAACCTGCCAATTTACCTATAACTTCAACCCTGATTAAGAATGTAGATAGGTCTCAACAAGGCGCAACTGGGGAAGGTCATTTCATCAAGGTCAAGGTCAAAATATTAACCCTTTTTCCTAAAACAATGCTAATATTTGGTATGTAGATAGGTCTCAACAAAGTGCAACAGGGGAAGGTCATTTCATCAAGGTCAAGGTCAACTAAACATTTTCCTATAACTTCATCCTTAATTAAGTTACAATGCTAATATTTGGTATGTAGATAGGTCTCAACAAGGCACAACTGGGGAAAGTCATTCCTTTAAGGTCAAGGTCAAAATTTCAACCCTTTTCCCTAAAAAGTTACTCAAAAACTTAACCTGCCAACTAAACATATTCCTATAACTTCATCCTTAATTAAGTTACAATGCTAATATTTGGTATGTAGATAGGTCTCAACAAGGCGCAACTGTGGAAGGTCATTTCATCAAGGTCAAGGTCAAAATTTAACCCTTTTCCCTAAAACGTTACTCAAAAACTTAACATTTTCCTTTAACTTCATCCCTGATTAAGTTACAATGCTAATATTTGGTATGTAGATAGGTCTCAACAAGGCGCAACTGGGGAAGGTCATTCCTTTAAGGTCAAGGTCAAAATTTAACCCTTTTCCCTAAAACAAAGAAAAAAACAATAAAAATCACCCATTTCTAAAAAAAATCCTGTTTTGGGGGCATGGTGTTTCACAAACACATCTTGTTCATTCAATCTTAATCAAACTTGCAGGGTCTATTGATATCCATGAGAGCTTGGTTACTTGAAAATTTGGGTGGTTTTCAAAAAATGGTTCTAAATTGTGACATTGGTGGTTAACAATAAAACTTGTCCTGATCAATTTATTTTGTCACCAGGTCTAGCCATACCTGCATACAGTGGTTCCTGATAATACATGGTATGAAGATATGACTCTAAAGATGTGAATACAAATGAAATTTTGACTAATTTTAACTTATTTCACAAAAATGTGTTACACTCCTGACAATATCTTTAAAAGCTAATTATGGAAGCCTTGTGCTAGGCAGGATAGGCATGCATGAGGGCCTGAATCTCTGAGGTGGCGGTATCTAAAAAAGATAAAAATTAAAAAGAAAAAGGCATACAGTTGTAAGTTCTTGCAAGGGACACAGAGAATATAACGTTACCCGCCTGATATTTGAAGGGTGGTAGTCAATTAGCCTCAATATGTGGGTCGATAGGATGATTGGACCAAGGGTAACATATCCTTGAATTTGAAAACATTTGCATTTAGCTCATCTGACCAGGAGTGAGCTATTAGGATCGATGGATGTCCGTCCTCTGTCCGTTCACGTGTATTTTGTTAACGCTTATTGCCTTCATTTCTTAATCAACCTTAATTAAATTTGGTCAAAATGTTTGTGGCTATAAAATCACAGATGAGATGATTTTAAGCTGAACTGGCCCAGACGTATTTGCCATTGAATTCAAAATAATGGCTATTTCACCTTGTTAACACTCTGACACCGTCATTTTTTTTTCATCAATCTTCACTAAACCTGATCAAAATGTTTGAGACCATTGAATCTCGGACGAGTTTGATTTTGAGCCGAATCTGACCAGTAGGTCAAGACTTATCTGCCCTTGAATTTTGAAAAACTATACTATATTTCACCTTTACACTGTAGAGCCTTCTTTTTTCATCAGTCCTCACCAAACCTGTTCAAAATGTTTGTGACCATAAAATCTCTTTGTAACATTGTGATAAATATAGTTATTGGTTTATTATTTTAGATCTGGTGTATGTTGGGGAGAGCCTGTTTGGTGTTAAAACATCAAGAAAAGCACTAGAGAGAGCCGAAAAAACGGCAAAAACAGCAGAAAAGCTTGCTCTAAATCTTGTAGAGATTGTCCTGGCTCCGGAGGAGATACAACAATGTACTACCTATGGGAATCAACAACATAATAAAAGAGCATTGGAGGGAAACAAAAGAAAAGCTTTGAGAAGTAAAAAATACTCTCTTTTTTAAAACCTCATACCCAAATAGGCTGGCAACCTCTACACTGACCTGGAATTTTATGGCCCCACATCTGTACATATGGGGCCAAATAGCTTTGGTCTATCTTTTTATCTGCAAAACCTTTAAACATTAGCTACAACGTTTGAATGGCAATTTAACCCATTACCAGAAGACAAAATTTTGGACTTTTCAAAATTAAAAGATGTTGCAGACACTAATTTAGAGTAAATGTAATTTTACAATGTATTGTCTTTCTGGGTCAAAGATATTGTGGGAAATGAAGAAATTTTTTTTCACAATCAATTTCATTTTCCACAAATTTTTCCGAATCCTTAATCTAGTAGGGCGTCAAAAGGTGCCAATGTTTGGGAAAGGGTTATTAGTCCTCTTCCGGAGGCGAGGGGAGTGCAGATTTTCCTCTGTATCGGTCATTCTGTCCACTTAGTTTTCAGGCCGCCGTCATAGCGCAGTTGGTAGCGCGTCGGACTGCCAATCTAGAGGTCCCGGGTTCGATCCCCGACGGCGGCACTCATCCTTACCGACTGTTTGTCTCTCACCAATGGGTCGATAATCGTAGACCTATGTGGGATAGCAGCTGGAGGCTAGGAAAGAATGTAATGGTAGTACTGGTGTGAGAAATACCAGGATTCCATTGTTAGGTGCTCCAGCCGCCGCGATATAACTGAAAGATTGTTGAAAGCGGCGTAAAACCCCATTCAAACAAACAAACCACTTAGTTTTCAGGACTTTTCTTTCAGATATTGACCTGAAATTTGTTAAATTAGGTGTTAGAATTTGTTTTGACGTAATATAGATCAAGTTCGAATCTCTTCATATTTGACCTAGTTTTTTTTAGTTATTCCCCTTTGTTCAAAATTAGTTTTCCAGACTTTTCTCAACTGTCCTTTGAGATACTGACCTTAAATTTGGTATACAAATTTGTTTTGGGGTAATATATATCAAGTTTGACTCTTCTCATGCTTGACATAGTTGATTTCCATGTTAAGTTAATGTGGGGCTGGTAAGGGACTTCTTGTGTTGCAAACAACAACAGTTAATTTTTTTCCCACAATGTTTTCTATCCCATTAGAAAAACAGAACCATACTTTCACAGTTTTGAATTTGTTGTCTGCAAATGCTTTCAATTTAAAATAATGCCAGAGTGGTAATTGGTTAAGATGCTGACCTTTTGATCAGCGTTACTCTAATAAGTCTTAAATATGCATTTTCCCAGCTGGTATTTAAGAAACATGTCATTTTTTTTCAGGTCACATACTTGGAAAATATGATGCCGATTGGGACAAGCTTGTGAAAATAATGAACGACAAAATAAGAAAACTGAAGAAAAACGATTGTGAAAACAAGTGATTGAATGTTGGTGTTGAGTGTTTGGACTGTAGTGGACCCTTTGGTCATTAGATCTACTGGCCAGGGGCCAGGATGTATAGGCCTCCTAGTGAAACTTTTTGTAGACCTAATGTAGATTTCTTTAAAGAATTCTGATTGGCAAAAAATTATGGGCTTGGCTTATCATTAATTGTTGCAAATTGCTTCTACATAGATCTGCACATAAACTAAGAGTGAATTAATATATTCAATATGTTTGGGAGTTAAAAAGTCCTGGAAATTACACCCTGTCGTTTTCACAAATCTAAATATTTCTTCTTATTTTTATATGCCCATCAAAGACGGGACATATTATGGGATCGCCCATGGTAGGGGGGCGGCTGTATAGTTCTTTGTCAAAACTAAAATATAAAATTTGTTAAATTCATGTGTTTTTCAATGGCATACCAGTGGTATTTCACTGGAATACCAGTGATATGCCATTGGCATTCCAGTTGAAAAAGTGACAAATCTGGCAGACCAGTTAAAATTTCTCTTAGATACCAGTGGTATTTTCAATGGAATATCAGTGATTTTTTTTATTGGAATACCAGAGGAATTTACCAGTGGTAAAGACAGTGGCATACCACTTGAATACCAGTGGTATTTCTTGGAATGCCGCTGGTAATTCCAATGGAATGCCAGCGAAATTTACCAGTGGTAAAGTCAGTGGCATTCCATTGGAATTTCCAATGGCATTGCACTGGAAAGACCAGTGGCTTTACCAGCTGAATGCCGGCGAAATTTACCAGTGGTATTCCAGTGGAATACCACTTGAATACCACTGGAATACCACTGCTTTTTTTCTGTAGGGCGACGTATGTTTGAGCAAATTCAAACTGAATACTGGATTCCAATTGTTATGAATGACCCGATATTCACTGTGACTGTCTCGGTTTAATTTTAAATAGATTAACAGCCTTCTTAGGTGATAAGGGAAATACCCCGGTTTATGCTGACAATTGATCTTTGATTTTCGCAATACTTCTTTTCAGCATATTTCATTTAAATAGAGTATGAAAGGGAATAAGAATAATTGAAATCTGTGACATGAAAAAAACACATCGGAACTTACCTTTGCAGGGAGGTATTGATGTTGATAAGTAAACCTTTCCAATAGCCGACAAATATGCCCAAGCGAACATTTAATACTTAAGTTCGTGGTAATCTGATTGGCTTAAAGTGTCTTTTGTGGTTATAAAGGGAAGGTTCCAGGTTAGTTTTAGATATCACGGAATACGGTTGTCAGCACCACTTGACCTCAATTGCATATGACCCAAAGTCAACAGCAAGTAACAAAGTGATAATCGAAAAAATCAATGTACAAATAATGTCATATCAAATGGTTAGTGCAGAACTACGGTGTCAAATTCTTATTAACACTTACCACAGTTTTGAACTGAGCTTTACAGAAATGAAGGCGACTAGCGAACATAAATCCCGATGACGTAACGATGACTTTAGTGTGAGCAAATTCAAATTAAATATAGGGTTCCAACGGTTATACGCACCACATGCATTACCTGATATTCTTTGCAATTGTCCCGGCTTATTCTAAAAATAGATTGTCAGCCTATGTAGGCTATCAGGGAAATACCCTTCAACGACTACGTGGATTGGGTTATTTTACACGTGACTCCAAATAAGCGTGTATTCAATGAAATTTGTTGACGAAATGGATGTTCTTTAGCCGTTCAATTGTTGATTTAATTTAGTTTTAGCCTATGAGGTAAATTGGAAAACTGATACGCAAAATTTACCTAGCAAATGTTCATTTCATTTTAACACGCGTTTTTTTTTTAGAGGGCTTTCAGATTTTTTGAACAATTAGCATGTCGTTTTAACTTAAAGATATTTTCAATCTTACAATCAAAATGACATATAATGTTATCTTGTGAGTCTATTGTCAAGATAGAAGTATAAGCGAAAATAATTTTAATAATTTCGACCATGTTTTCGAGTGCGCTGCGTATCGATGGTGCTCTACGTAAACCTCGTAACTACAACTTGGAATTAGCTATGAGAATTTCGTAGAACACCAACAATTTGCAGATTGGTTACTGTTCTACTCCGCAAATTATAAATAGATGGTGCATATAGATAGGTTTTGGTCCAGTGAAAGAAGAGCAAAGATTAAGATATGCCCGGAGCAAAGGTCAACAGTAATCTCTTTGTTTTTGCTAGTACAGTATATATGTATATATCTATAAAAACCGTGCGATTTCCAACCAAACAATCTAGTGGCAATCTTTGTAAACAAGCTATTTCGAAAGAAGAAATTAATTTCCGCCTGGATATGTCCATTTTTCTTAAGTACTCGTGTTTGAACGCACCTGAAATTGGTCTGAATCCAGCCATTATAGAGCCTTTAGAGAAGAATTTTGTATTGCTATCTAATAGGTTGTATTAGATCTAAATATTTGAGAAAATTTTGTATCTCAATTTTCAAATTTTTAACTGAAATACTTTCAGACAATTGTAAGGATGCGATTAAGTTGCTTTTGTAGTGACAATGAGTGTCCAATACTTTGAAAAAAGAATCCAAATATTTCGCGTTACAAGACGGCAAATAAGTTTGCGAATCACTGCCCGAATGGAAACTGGAGTTCATCGAGTAAATACGTTATTTGTCGATTGCACCTAAAACTGCCCTGTAGTTTCCATGGCGTATCAATTACGTCATTGGACTCCGCTTGAAATACTTCCGATAAATTCCGATCTATCAAAGTAGGGTATAGAAAATAAAACACATTGAATTTAAATCTGTTGTGAAATTCGTACATTAAACACCAATAAAGAATCGGGCAAATAGAATTAACTACTATTGGAAATGCACATAAATTTTCTATATCAAATTTGCAAATAATTTGCGAAAGATATATGACTCCACTCTAAGTGCATCGGGTGCTTTCAGCCTTTGATCGTAATTTAATTCTGAAATACGGTAATATTCAAAATGACAAGGTTTTAAGAAAACAGTGAAATTAATCAGAAATGATATCAACAAATTGCCCCTAGTCGTGCTGAATTAAATCCATTTCAAAACTCCATGAAAATCAAAGGGCTGAAAGCATGAAAAATACGAGTTTGGGGTCAAATTTGTTTTGGAAATTAAGATTTAAACTGTTGTTGACTAAAAAGGAACAGACAGGTGGTGTAGACTAAGATCAGACTGCACTTAAGTGCAGGCTTATCATTATCTATATCTCCTATCAAAACAGGAATATATCCGGCTCAGTATGACAAGGGTTAAACTGTTGACACTATTGATAACAAATTCATTTTGAAGGAGGTTAGGCATTGTACAGTTTCAGACTTCTGGTTTGATATCTGTCATGTATCCTCGATATTAAGTTGTAAGGGTGGATTTTGCTTGAGAAAAACACGATATTTGTTGCGTAATGTAACTAATATATCTTTCGTGGTGTTTAAAAAAATCGCACCGTAAAACGTAGGAAATTTGGTTAGACACTAACAAAGCAAATAGATTCTCTACGTACAAAGTAAATAATGTCAAAGTTGATAATTTCAAACATTTAACAACAATTATTCATTCCTTCATGCCCTTTCGATTTCAAAGGAAGTAAATCACGTTCTGACCTCCTTTCTCATTCTGATAAAGGACGCTATGATATGCCTCATCCCCTAAAAGACAACGCCAGCTTACTTCGAGAGATACCTCTATAGAAAGTTATATAACCATGGTAAGTGCTGAATGCATTATTTAAAATCAGGCATAGTATCCATCCTCGAATATAGGAGATTAATTAGTCTAATTGAAGAAGAGAAAAGTTAGGGTGATTGAAGAGGCTAACTTTAATGCTGCTTTCAGACATTTGTATGAAAGTAACTAAAGGGAGGTATCGATAATTCTGAAACCTAGATAAGAAAAATTACCAAGTGCCGAAAAATAGACTAAAATGAACATTTAATACTTTAAGTTAGGTGAGGTATTGTCTTGGTGGTTATCTAATAGACCTAAAGTGGCTTTTTGTGGTTATATCGGAAAGGTTCGGCGGAATTCCAGGTTATTTTAAGATATCACGGAATTCCGCTGTCGACATCGGATGACCTCATTTGCATATAACCCAGTCAAATGAAGGTAACAAATTTACTAGCGAAATAGCCAACGTCCTAAATCATGTCAAATGAAAGGACTTATATTTACAGACCAGCTAGCGAACATTACTCCTGATGACGTAACGATGACGTTGGTTTGATGTAATTTGAACTAAATGTAAGGTTCTAACGGTTATTCGCCCAACGTGAATGCAATATAATCTTCGTAAATGTCTCGGATTAATCTAAAAATAGATTAATAGCCTACGTAGGCTATTAGGGAAATACCCTGCTTTTTTTTCTTATATGCGACCTCATATTTGTGCAAAACTACTTTTCGGCATATTGTTTTCAAATAGTTTATAAGAGGAAATAAAAATAATTCAAATGTGTGACATGAAAAAAACATCGATACCTACCTTTAAGCCGACTTCGTAATGAAAATGACTTTAGAAATAGAAAGAAAAGAAGAAAATATATTGGAGTAACGGGACGCCAAAAAGAATCAGCGAAGTAAAACCCGAATAGAACCGAAATTCATCGGTTAAAAACTTTGCATTATTTGTAGTTTCCATGACGTGTCAATCAATTACATCATAAGATTCCGCTAGCAATACTGTCGTTATCGACATCATCCCAAGACAAACGAACTCACCCAATAAATTCCGATATTCCAAAGTAGGACATTGAGAATATATCACATTCAATTGAACTAATAGTAAATTTTGTCGATTTAACAAGAAGAAAGAATATTTATCGTGGAAATTACATTAATATCAAGAACTTCGAATTAAGTTAAGATCCCACAATACCAATTGACGGATCGCTGGCCCCGCCCACTCAATTCACAAGCCCCTCCCACTCACCCCGATACTAAGTTCCACTTCAATATAAATCGGCGTTATTTTCCAAAAATTGTGGCAAGTAAAATCTAATAAAAAGGAAAGTTACGACTTAACCGTAGTAACTAGTACTACAGCTTTAATGGCTTTTGTTTCACTGTATTTCTGCAGTCTAGATTAACTTAAAAACAAGTTTAAAGGAATGTATCGAAATCCCATTGTCAAGTCTTTCTTTTTTAATACTTCAAAAATAAATGTTAAACCCTGCGATTTGTACTTGGAAGTCCTGTTGAGTTTAGTACACAATAAGCAATAAGTCAAATGTAAAATCTACACTGCGTAAAGGATGACAATACATTCAATAACGTTAATGAAATGGTACCCAGCTTTTGATATATACATTTGTTCAAAGGGGATTTCATGATGGAAGCTCTAGCATTTTAGTTTCTGCAATGTAGTGCAGGTGAGTAAGGTTTAAGGTTGTCATGTCAATATTCTAGAATATACAATACAATAAAAATAAATATGTCTGCTTTGGCATCATGGCCTGTCAGTCTGTGTAATTCTTTGAAATATATTACATATCAGAAAAACACCACAGACAAATATTCAGCTGCGATAAATAAAATGTTATTTATAGATTACGCGGAAACCGACGCATGACTCCAATACATTGGCATTTAACGTTTTCACAAGTGCAAAAAAGATGGAATTAATAAAGTTAACAATACTCCAAGTTTTTTTTTGTTTTTTTTTTTTTTGTCTTATTGGTTTTATTGAACAAAAATACAAAAACAGATGTTTATTGAACAATGAAAAGCGCCTTTCAGAATGTATGTAGAAATGTAAACCCACATTTTTAGCACCTTCTGAAACAGGATTTCTACGATAAAATCAAGCGTTCTCCCAATAAGCTTTTCCCAACAAGCGTTTTACCAATAAGGCCAAGAACGATAATCATGTAAAACTTCCGATAGACTCGTACCCTAACAGTTTCGCGAAAGCGAGTTTATCTATATTTTTTCCAGCTTGTTATCGTCAAAAAATCTGATCTTGTTTCCAAAGTACCGATTTAATCTAGCAAATAATAACCCAGAATAAATAAATTTACAAATCAAACGGTAGTTTTCGACTTATTATTTATACTTATGAGGGTAATTAAATAAAACCAGATCAAACTACGGCAAGAAGTTGCTTCATATTTTTAAATTTTCGGTTAGAATATTGGCAATCTAAATACGAGTAATTGCTCATTTTTTATTTTCTTTTTAACATTATCTTACAAGAAAAATGGCCTTATATGACAGAAAAGTTACCCTTTTTTAGTGCAAAATATTAGCTATTTTGAATGTCTTCCTCTGGTGTCACTTGCAGGAATTGTAAGCCTATCAATCTAATACATCATTTAATTTTTTTGATATCATACTTCGACAGAAATAATGACCACAAGTGGAGTATTACTACATAGTAAAATCAGACTGATCAAAAGATCCCCGAGATGACAATTTGCTCGAAATTAGCAACTTTTATAATCAAGAGACAACTGGTGCCCTGTGTAGGGATTTTTAAACAAATTCAATAATCTTATGAAATTTTATTTGATCATTAAAATAATATATCAAAAGTACCACATCATAAATAAAGAATGATAAAATCAATTGTAAGGAGTAAGACTTTTTAAGATTATTTTTCTTGAAAAAAATGGCAATGTTCTATATTTAGACCCCTCTGGAGCCCCATGAAGGGATTTTGACACCATCAGACCTATATCATTTTATTTGTGCCATATGCCTGTTTGAAGGAAATATATCACTTATTGGGGGAGTACCTCCTGAAAGAAATTTATACAGGTGATATTAACAAAAAATGATTTTTTTTTTCTCAAAAAGAAGGCCGAGTTCCATAATTAGACCCCCCTGGAGCCTCATGTAGGGATTGTGACACCATAAATCCTATTTCATTTTGTTTGTAAGAGATCCAAGACCAATAGAAAAATTCTACTTAGTGGGGGTGTACCTCCTGAAATTTTTTTAAGACTGATGAAAATAACCCTGGAGAGGATTTTTTACCAAAAAATTGAAAAGTTCAATGTTTAAACCCCACTGGTGCACTGTGTAAGACTTGTGACACCATCAGTCATATACCATTTAATTTGTATGATATCCCTGATCAAAGGAAATGTATTTTTTAGTGGGGGAGTATCTCCTGAAAGAAATTAAGATGGGTGAAATTAACCAAAAAAAGATTTTTTTTCTTGAAAAAATGGCAATGTTCCAAATTTAGACCCCTCTGGAGCCCCATGAAGGGATTGTGACACCATCAGTCCTATATCTTTTTATTTGTACCATATCCCTGTTCGAAGGAAATATATCTCTTAGTGGGGGAGTATCTCCTGAAAGGAATTTAGAAAGGTGATATTAACAAAAAAATGATTTTTTTTCTCAAAAAAGGCAAAGTTCCATAATTAGACCCCCCCTGGAGCCTCATGTGGGGATTGTGAAACCATAAATCCTATTTCATTTTGTTTGTAAGAGATCCAAGACCAATAGAATAATTCTACTTAGTGCGGGAGTACCTTCTGAAATTTTTTTAGACTGATGAAAATAGCCCTTGAGAGGAATTTTTACCAAAAATTTGAAAAGCTCAATGTTTAAACCCCACTGGTGCACTGTGTAAGGATTGTGACACCATCAGTTATATACCATTTCATTTGTATGATATCCCAGATCAAAGGAAATGTATTGTTTAGTGGGGGAGTATCTCCTGAGAGAAATTAAGATGGGTGAAATTAACCAAAAAAAGATTTTTTTCTTGAAAAAATGGCAATGTTCCAAATTTAGACCACTCTGGAGCCCCATGAAGGGATTGTGACACCATCAGTCCAATATCTTTTTATTTGTACCATATCCCTGTTCGAAGGAAATATATCTCTTAGTGGGGGAGTACCTCCTGAAAGGAATTTAGACAGGTGATATTAACAAAAAAATGTGTTTTTTTTTTCTCAAAAAATGGCAAAGTTTCAGAATTAGACCCCCCTGGATCCTCATGTAGGGATTGTGACACCATAAATCCTATTTCATTTTGTTTGTAAGAGATCCCAGTCCAATAGAATAATTCTACTGAGTGGGGGAGTACCTTCTGAAATTTTTTTAGACTGATGAAAATAGCCCTGGAGAGGAATTTTTACCAAAAAAAATTGAAAAGTTCAATGTTTAAACCCAACTGGTGCACTGTGTAAGGATTGTGACACCATCAGTTATATACCATTTCATTTGTATGATATCCCAGATCAAAGAAAATGTATTGTTTAGTGGGGGAGTATCTCCTGAGAGAAATTAAGAAGGGTGAAATTAACCAAAAAAAGATTTTTTTATTGAAAAAATGGCAATGTTCAAAATTTAGACCCCTCTGGAGCCCAATGAAGGGATTGTGACACTATCAGTCCTATGTCATTCTATTTGTACCATATGCCTGTTCGAAGGAAATATATCACTTAGTGGGGAGTACCTCCTGAAAGAAATTTAGACAGGTGATATTAACAAAAAAAATGATTTTTTTCTCAAAAAGAAGGCTGAGTTCCATACTTAGACCCCCCCCCCTGGAGCCTATTGTAGGGATTGTGACACCATAAAACCTATTTCATTTTGTTTGTAAGAGATCCCAGACCAATAGAATAATACTACTTAGTGGGGGAGTACCTCCTGAAAATTTTTTTAGACTGATGAAATTAGTCTTGGAGAGGAATTTTTACCAAAAAAAATGCAAAGTTCAATGTTTAAACCCAACTGGTGCACTGTGTAAGGATTGTGACACCATCAGTCATATTCCATTTTATTTTTATGATATCCCTGATCAAGGAAAATGTATTGTTTAGTGGGGGAGTATCTCCTGAAAAAATTTAAGATGGGTGAAATTAACAAAAAAAAAGATTTTTTTCTTGTAAAAATGGCAATGTTCTATATTTAGAACCCTCTGGAGCCCGATGAAGGGATTGTGACACCATCAGTCCTATATCTTTTTATTTGTGCCATATCCCTGTTCAAAGGAAATATATCACTTAGTGGGGGAGTACCTCCTGAAAGAAATTTAGACAGGTGATATTAACAAAAAAAATGATTTTTTTCTCCAAAAGAAGGCCGAGTTCCATAATTAGACCCCCCTGGAGCCTCATGTAGGGATTGCGACACCATAAATCCTATTTCATTTTGTTTGTAGGAGATCCCAGACCAATAGAATAATACTACTTAGTGGGGGAGTACCTCCTGAAATTTTTTAGACTGATGAAAATAGCCCTGGAGGCGAATTTTTACCAAAAAATTGCAAAGTTCAATGTTTAAACCACATTGGTGCACTGTGTAAGGATTGTGACACAATCAGTCATATACCATTTCATTTGTATGATATCCCTGATCAAAGGAAATGTATTGTTTAGTGGGGGAGTATCTCCTGAAAGAAATTGAGATGGGTGAAATTAACCCAAAAAAGACTTTTTTTTCTTGAAAAAATGGCAATGTTCAAAATTTAGACCCCTCTGGAGCCCCATGAAGGGATTGTGACACCATCAGTCCTATATCTTTTTATTTGTGCCATATCCCTGTTCAAAGGAAATATATCACTTAGTGGGGAGTACCTCCTGAAAGAAATTTAGACAGGTGATATTAACAAAAAAATGATTTTTTTTTCTCAAAAAAAGGCCGAGTGCCATACTTAGACCCCCCCTGGATCCTCATGTAGGGATTGTGACACCATAAATCCTATTTCATTTTGTTTGTAAGAGATCCCAGACCAATAGAATAATACTACTTAGTGGGGGAGTACCTCCTGAAAATTTTTTTAGACTGATGAAAATAGCCCTGGAGAGGAATTTTTACCAAAAAATTTTCAAAGTTCAATGTTTAAACCCCACTGGTGCACTGTGTAAGGATTGTGACACCATCAGTCATATACCATTTTATTTGTATGATATCCCTGATCAAAAGAAATGTATTGTTTAGTGGGGGAGTACCTCCTGAAAAAAATTCAGATAGGTGAAACTAACAAAAAAAAAAGATTTTTTTTAAAAAAAAGGCAAAGTTCCATAATTAGACCCCCCTGGAGCCTCATGTAGGGATTGTGACACCAAAAATCCTATTTCATCTTGTTTGTAAGATATTCCAGACCAATAGAATAATACTACTTAGTGGGGGAGTACCTCCTGAAAAAGGTTTTAGACTGATGAAAAGAGCACTGGAGAGAAATTTTTAGCAAAATGTATCAAAGATCAATTTTAAAACCCTAATGGTGCACTGTGTAAGGATTGTGACACTATCAGTCATATACCATTTTATTTGTTTGATATCCTTGATCAAAGGAAATGTATTGTTTAATGGGGGAGTACCTCCTGAAAGAAATCAAGATGGTTGATATTAACCCCAAAAATGATTTTTTTCCAAAAAAAAAGGCAAAGTTCCATAATTAGACCCCCCTGGAGCCTCATGTAGGGATTGTGACACCATAAATCCTATTTCCTTCTGTTTGTTTGTTAGAGATCCCAGCTCTGGAGAGGAATTTTTACCAAAAAATGGCAAAGTTTCAATGTGAAAACCCCATTGGTGCACCGTGTAAGGATTTGTGACATCATCAGTCATATACCATTTTATTTGTATGATATCCCTGTTCAGAGAAAATGTATTGTTTAGTGGAGGAGTACCTCCTGAAAGAAATTCAGACAGGTATAATTAACAATGAAAATATTTTTTTCATGAAAAAAATGGCAATCTTCCATATTTAGACCCCTCTTGAGCCCCATGAAGATCCCGCATTGTGACACCATCAGTCCTATTTCATTTTATTTGTACTTTATCCCTGATCGAAGGAAATATATCACTTAGAGGGGGAGTACCTCCTGAAAGAAATATGACATGTGATATTAACAAAAAAGTGATTTTTTCTCAAATAGTGGCAAAGTTCAATATTTAGAACCCCCTTGGAGCCTGAGGTTAGGATTGTGACACCATAAATCCTATTTCATTTTGTTTGTTAGAGATCCCAGACCAATAGAATAATACTATCTAGTGGGGGAGTACCTCCTGAAAAAAGTTTCAGACTGGTGAAAAGAGCCCTGGAAAGGAACTTTTATCAAAAAAGTACCTACGTTCAATATGCAAACCCCACTGGACCATTTTGTAAGGATTGTGACAAAATCAGTCATGTACTATTTTATTTGTATGATATTCCTGATCAAAGAAAATGTATTGTTAAGAGTATCTCCTGAAGGAAATTTAAATAGGTGACCAAAGAAAGAATTTTTTCGAAAAAATGGCAAAGTTCCATATTTTGACCCCTCTGAAGCCCCATGTAGGGATTGTGATACTGTCAGACCTATATCATTTTACTTGTAAAATATCCCTGTTTAATTGAAATAAATCACTTATTTTGGATTATTATTTAGATTAATCACATTTATTTGCTTAGAATGAAATAGAAAAAATTATTAACTCTTCACTAATAATAGTAAATGAGTCAATTTAAAAAAAAAAAGATTTTGATGGATGATTTTGAAAAAAAGGTCAGAGTTACAACCTAATTCCTCTCAAAAATGGATTTTTATTGAACAAATTCAGTGTAAAACGGTTGTAACTAAAGTTACAACCATTTCACACTGAATATTAATTCAACTCTGATAAAAGATGCAAACTTAGACATTTTTGTGTTTAACTGAGACTGCAAATTAACCCTCAATTCACTGTTTCAAATGATATTTAAAATTCCCTGAATATTTTAAAAGTATTGATTTAAAGGGAAAAATAACTTGTTTTTAATCTATATTTCTAACATTCTTGAAAAATATACTTTTTGTTATTTTCTCTTATCCCAAAATATTCCTATTTTGATATGGATTGTTACAGTCTGTAAGATTTAGATAAGCCAGCACAGTGAGCTATCTTAACATCCAAACCTATACAAATTTTTATTCCGATATATCCATTTCCTGTACCATTCCTGGTTTTTACATCTATGTGGATTTTTTGTGCTTTTAAAAACATTTTGAAAGAGAATACATTGCATCTAAGAGCAAATTCTTCTTTTTCCACAATGTTTTCCAAAGTGTATTTCTTCTTTTCCTGCATTGTGCTTTAACCAGGAATTGTACAGAAGAGGGTTAAAACAATTTTTTAACATATCAACCCATTATCAGACGTTATGATTTTAGATTAGTTGAAATTCAAAGAAGTTACAGACAACAATCTTAAGTTGATGATCTTAGAATCTTAGTCCTTTAGGGTAGAAAACATTGTGGATAATGAAGAATTAGCCTTATGTTTTCAGAAGCCTTTGTCTCTTGCGGGCGTAAGAAAGTGGGATTATGTGGGAATGGGTCATAGGGGTTAAGGTATGAAAAGATAATGATTGTCCTTTCCCAGAATTGTAAAATCTTTGATCACTTCAAATTGGAGGAAAAGAAATTTTAAGGTTTAGTGATTAGAATGATAATTCACACTAATGATAAGAATAATGGGAGAAAAAACAAGAAATTGTATGAAATAGGTAATTTCTTCTGTTCCCCCAATGTCATCTGAGTGTAGATTTTATAACAATATAAACATCAAAGCACTGTCATCACTGTAATAGATTGTCATTGAATGATTAAGTAATGTTGTTGCTATTTTGCTGCTGAAGTTTGATGCTGATACATGTATATAATTTTAAGCTTTTAAGGCTTATAGAGGTGCTCTCAGACTCTCATAATTCAAATGTTTTCATGTCTCCAACATAGAGGCAGTGGTTTTAACTGCTACTAAGTTTTACCGTTAGGCTGGCTAATAAGTGTTTGTCCAGGAGCACACCTCATTGATGGTTGGGCTCAAAACAGTGAGCTTCAGCTCATGAATCAACCATCCATACCACTCTCCCATCAGAACAGAGAACATCATCATCAAGAATGGGACAGACCCTGTATAGGATTGCTTGGAGAATGATGCTCCAATAGAAGCCTTAAGCAAGATGAGATTCTGATGTGCTTTTATTAATGAGAGATTAGATTAGAAAATGATGAAATCAGGTTTATCAGGTTTAAAAAAGACTGTCCAAGTAAGGAAGATGTAAATCATGGGGGATTTAGTTATATTGAATATTGTTTGCTTAAAGAATGTTGAAGTTGTTGAAGGTTTTAAATTTGATTATCTACTTATGATCACATACATGAAACATTGTGTGAAGAGGAGCTAATGCTGGTATTATATTGCAATTGTCCCCAGCTTGTTGCTCATCATGTGTCTTTATCAAACTACAGTTCAAAATTTTGGATCAATTTTTCTCAAACAGAAACTTGCTGGAAATGTTTGGAATGTCTTAAGGAATAACCCATTCTGTCCAATGTCAAGTGAAAAGGGGTCTTAATGACCATATCATCCTTGTTACAGCTCTATAGGTCACAATGTTGGCTCAATTTTGCTGAAATAGTTAACCCTTGTCATGCTGAACATGGAATATTCCTGTTTTGGCAGGGGGTATATACAAAGATCACATGTGAAGTCTGATTTTTGTATATACCACCTGTTTTTCAGTCAGAATTGTTTTGAGCCATAGTTTAAGTCTTAGAGTGCTTTCAGTCCTTTGATTTTCATGTTTTTCCCAGTAAAGATTTTATTCAGCAGGACAAGGTTTAATAGTCAAGAGGAATATAACAATAGAAAATGTTGAAATTGTGACCATAATCAAGGGAAAAGGAGCCATAATGACTATTTCCTTGCTGCTGCTCTTTAGATTACAGATATGTCCAATTAATCTTTCTGATAGGGTGACACACTGTCAAATATCTTAGAAAAAATATGGCCTTAATTTATAACAAATTCCTAATTACTGTTATACATGTCTTAATTTGGCTCAATCTTTTACAAAATTTCTGAAACTGTAGACATGGTCCCAAGAAAAATTTCATGGAATATGGTTATGCTACAACTTATATCATAGACAAAGAATCCTAAATGACAATTTACTTATTAAGGCTCTACAGGCCACAAATTTTCTCTCATTGGTTTTTTTCTTAAATATTTGAAATGGCATGAAAAGGCTGTGGCATTCCACTAAGTATGAAGTAAAGGGGGACCTTAGTGGCGATATCACTGTTTCTTTACTTTTGGTCTTTATTTCATTAAACAATCAGAAAATATTTGTATGATGCCCCCTTATATTATGCAGTTATTTTAGAAAATTAGTCAGCATGAGAATGTGAACTCAGGTGAACAATCTAGGTCAATCTTGACCCTCTTGTTATTGATTTGTCAGATCATAATTTGAGCTTGTTAATATTCTATTTCACTAGTAACAAAATGATGCTCTGATTAATTACTTAATTCTCAAACTCTAAACCCATTACCTCACAATTTTTTTAGACTAGTCCTAAATGAAAAAAGTTGAAAACAACAGTTCTTAGTTCATTGAATAAAAAAAAACCTTTTGTCATTTTGGTTAGAAAACATTGTGAATAAAGAAGAAATTGCTTGTGATCAGCAATTTTTCCTTTTCCATAACGTTTCCCAAAGGTTTTTTTCTTTAACCCATTCCAACTCAATCCCTCCTTTTTACGCCCCTCAAGAAAAAAGCTTTGGAAAACATTGTAGAAAATGAAGAAATTGCTTGTATCAAGCAATTTCTTCATTATCAACAATGTTTTCTATCCAAAAAGACGAAAAAATTCAAAATTCCATCAACTTGAAATTGTCGTCTGCAGCTTCTTTCAATATGGACCAGTCTAAAATTTTGCTGTGTTGGAATGGGTTAAGGGTGTTGAAAAATGTGGTTGTGTGGGAATGGATTAAATATCCATGGTTTCCAAGAAAATGGGAAGAGCAAAACTTTGCTCAAAATTAATGGGTATGTGTAAAGTAGATTACCTAATCAAAGGGTTCTTTATATGTAGCTTACCCTGGTGTTCCTGATTTCAAGAAACCCCTGATTTCCATTTAATTCTACCATGAAATCCTTAAATTGTAATATAATTATAGGCAATATTCAATGTATTACTAAACATTGATGGGGTTTAACGCCCCTTAACAGTATTTCAGTCATATCAGGGTGGCTAGATCACCTAACCATGGATTCTTGGTATTTCTCACACCAGTACTACCACTACATCCTTTCTTTGCCCCCAGCAGCTCATCCTTCTTAGGTGTATGAATATCCAACCATTGATGGGAGGTATTACTAAAGGAATATAGTCTCCTAACTAATTGACAGTTCAAGACTGTCAATAAATGAATCAATTGACCAATCAAATTATTCCTTTAGACCATAAGTGAACTTTGAACCCCGACATTGGCTGACATTTGCACAAAGCATTTTACTTGGTTTGGCAACTTCAATATCTTAACTACAGCTTATTCAAGCTGTAGTTACCATGTTTAGGTTGCCAAACTAACCACTTACTTTTTTTGTTTCATGTTACTGGCCATACATTTTGCAAAATAACATTGTGCCTTATCAAAGTGCAACTTGCTGTCGGAGCTCAGAGTGTATGGCAAGCAATCTGTCAATTATGACATATTCTGTAAATAATACTCTGAATTCAACATTAAAAAAATTCAGATGCTCTGAAACAAAAGCAGTAATTTGAACTATTTGTAAAAATGATCAGTATTGTATGATTGTGTCCAGTTATATTAAGTAAAGCATTTGAAAAGTGATGTCATCAGCATTTTGTAGTAAATGTCATCTCAAATTGCTCACAAAGCTCCAAATTACTGGTAAGCAGTTATTGAATGGTGAACAGAAGAGAAAAAAATACAAAGAGACATTATGAAATCGAAATAAACTTAAAATGTAGTAAAATTATATAGCCCCTTAATAAAGATTGTGACCCCCTGAATCATAAACATTTTTGTTTTGTTTGATATCATTGTTAAACTGAACAACAATACCTAGTAAGGGAGTATCTCCTGAATATCTTTTCAGACTACTTACCAAGATCAATATCAAGTCCTACCTTGAGCTCCTTATAAAGATTTTGACTCCCTGAATCATACACAATCTTATTTGTATGATATCATTGTTCTTGAACTTGTTGTGGTAAAAAAATGCTGCTATAGGGGGCATTAGTGTTCTACACACATATAGTTTATTCATAATATTTTATATTAGGAAATACTCTAAATGACTTTAAGTAAGAGCTGTAGCCCTTTTCTGACTCACTTCATACTACTAATCCAAAACAGGTACCTTGATGAAATGCCTTTTTAGACCTAGAGTTAACCAAATCAAATTAAAGCCTACAGGTTATAGTCTTCTAAAATGCTATTATTGTTTCCATCTCATGTGGCTCTATATTTGGGGGATTTTGTCAGGAGAACTGGACAGCCATTCACACCCATAGACATACTTTCCTCTATAATGATACATACATAATGCATATACATACATAAAACTTGTCTGTCTTTTTATTATACACCTCAAGGGCTGTATTATGTTATGACCCCAGTCATCCATCCATCTGTCTCTCTGACCGTTAGCAATTTTTTGTGTGTACAACTCCTCCTACAGTATCTTCTATGATGTCAAGTTGTGCATTAGACCTTTGAAATTCAAATCACTCTAGTTATTCTGCAATTATCTTGAATTATGTGCCTTTGAATTGAAATAAAAATCACCATATTTCTTGTGTGTGCAACTCCTCTACAGTATCAATGGGGGAAAAATGAAACTTGCTACAATGTATCTCTATGATGTCTAGTTGTGCACAAGACTTTAAAAATCAAATCAGTTTAGTCGTTCTAGAACTATCTTGAATTATCTGTCCTTGAAATAAAAAAAATAAAAAAAAACCCCTCCATATTTCATGTGTGCACAAATCCTCCTACAGTATCAATTGGAACTAACTGATGTCTAGTTGTGCATAAGACCTTTGAAATTCCAATCATTCTAGTCATTCATGAATTATCTGCCCTTAAATTGAAATAAACCACAATATTTCTTGTGTGCCAATCTCCTCCTACAGTTTCAAGCAAAAGAAGTTGTAACTTGATGCATTATAAATCTGCATAGTCTCTCGTGGTCCATTAGACCTTTCAAATTAAGATAACAATTATCTGCCCTTGAATTTAAAAATTCATTAATTTTCAGTGTAAGCAATCCAGTAAGGTTTTGCAATTGAATTTTTAAATTTTTTGGTAATTATTCACCTCCAGGGTTCAATTCATCAGTCTAAAACTTTTTTCAGGAGGTACTCCCCCATTAAATAATATATTTCTATTGAACAGAGATACAATACAAATCTAATGATATAAGACTGATTGTGTCACAATCCCTACATGGGTTTCAGTGGGGTCTAAATATGGAACTCTGCCATTTTTCTGATAAAAAGTCATCTTTTTGTTTCTTTCACCAGTCTAAATTTCTTTCTTGAGGTACTCCCCCACTTAGTGATATATTTTCATTGAACAGGTATATCATACAAAAAAAACAGTATATGACTGAAAGTGTCATAGTCCTTAAACAGGGCTCCAGTGGGGTTTTAACATTGACCTTAGATTGATACTTTTTGGTAAAAATTCCTCTCTATGGCTCATTTCATCAGTCTAAGACTTTTTTCAAGAGATAGTCCCCCACTAACTTATATTATTCTATTGGTCTTTGATCTCTATAAAACAAAGTAAAACATGATTTATGGTGTCACAATCCCTACATGGGGCTCCAGTAGGGTCTAAATATTGAACTTTGCATTTTTTTTGATAAAAAATCTTTTTTTTTTTTTTTCATTTCACCTGTCTGAATTTTTTTCAGGAGGTACTCCCCCACTAAGGGATATATTATTTTTGAACAGGGATATCATATAAATAAAATGATATAGGACTGATGGTTCACAATCCCTACACAGGGCTCCAGTTTGGTTTTGAAATTGAATTTTTATGCTTTTTGGTAAAAATTCCTCTCTAGAGCTCATTTGATCAGTCTGAAACTTTTTTCAGGAGGTAGTCCCACACTTAGTGATATTTATCTCTTGAACATAGGTATAATACAAATCTAATGATGCAACACTGATTGTGTCATAATCCCTTCATGGGGCTCCAGTGGGGTCTAAATATGGGACTCTGTCATTTTTCTGATAAAAAGTCACATTTTTGTTTCTTTTCAGCTGTCTAAATTTCTTTCATGAGGTACTCCCCCACTAAGTGATATATTTTTATTGAACAGGGATATCATACAAATAAAACTGTATGTGACTGATAGTATCACAATCCTTACACAGGGCTATAGTGGTGTTTTAACATTGCGCTTTTATACTTTTTTGTAAAAAATCCTCTCTAGGGCTCATTTCATCAGTCCTAACCCCAGGATGTAGACCCCTACTAAGTTATATTTTCTATTAGCCTTTGATCTCTAACAAACAAAGTTAAACAGGATTTATGGTGTCCAGTGAGGATTAAATATAGAATTTTGTTCATTTCTAGTAAAACCTTAACTCCTAAGTAATTTTGTCAGTCCTTATTTTTAATATCATGGTACTTCTTAGCCTTTTCTATTTAATAATTAAGGAAATCAATCAAATAAAATGGCATAGGATAAATTCATTTGTGTATCAATCCCTACACAGGGCATTAGTTGTGTCTTGATCAAATAATTGTTGCTTTCTTTTGGCAAACTTAATTGGTCATCTTGGGGATCTTTTAATCAGTCTGATTTTATCCTGTAGTAATACCCCACTTAGTATCATTATTTCTGTTGAGGTATGATATCAGAAAAATTAAATGGTGTATTTGGTTGATAGCCTTTAGAACGATTCTTGCAAGTGGCACTATAGGGAGAAAGACATTCATTATAGCAACTATTGTGTACCAAAAAGGTAACTTTCTGTGATGTGCGGCTATTTGTCTTTAAAGATTTTGTTTTTATTGTGAACAAAAACAATAACTCGTATTTCGATTACCAAGATTCTAACCGAAAATTGAAAATACGAAGCAACTTCTTTCCGTGATTTGATTAGTTTATAGTATACACACATACGTGAAAAATAGTTAAAGAATAAGCGGAAAACCAAGGTTTCATTTCCTAGATTAAATCGGTATTTTGGAAACCAATTCAGATCTTAAATCGATAACAAACTGGAAAAAATATAAATAAACTGGTTTTTGGCGAAACTATTAGGGTACGAGTGTATCGGAAATATTATCGTTCTTGGTCTTAATGGAAAAACGCTTGTTGGGAAAAGCTTATTGGGAGAACGCTTGATTTCGGTGATTTCTACAGACGTTTTGGAGCATTAAAGTCATATCTTCCATCCGAGGAAACAATTATAACAATCTGTCGGCGTTGATTGATATGTCCATGTGCTGATGACTAAACTACACTGACAATTTCGTTAATCTCCATGACCTAGCTAGTTGTGTGAATGACTAGCGAAAGTTAAAACGTTTTCAATGACGTCATAATTTTATGTAACGTCACGTTTTAAAATATCAAAACTTTTATCACGACTGAAGGCTTATCGCGTAGAATTATTTTGATCTTCTAGTTTCAAACGTCATATTTATTGATACATTTTGGGCGTCGGGTATAGTTCTCTTGTTAATTTTGTTACGTGTTTTGGGGAAGATATGGTGATTGTCGGTAGACTCCTAGTTTAATGACAAGCCTCAACTCTTAACAGCGACAGGCTTGTTCTGTAATATATTTAACATGTTCAAACAAAATGGCGCTTTTTGACGCCCTTTAAGAAATGGGCTTTTGAAAAACATTGTGGAAAATGAATAAATTGCTAGTTAAAGTAATTTCTTCTTTTTTCATAATATTTTTTAACCAGCGAGTTGAAAAATCTACACTTTCATAAACTGTGTCTGCAACTCTTTTGAATTTGGACCAGTCTAAAATTTCGCCGTGTGGGTTTAATATGGTAATAAAATGCATTGACGAGTGTGATTCCCCCCCCCCCCGAAGGTTGTCATATGAAGCCCAGCCGTACAGTAAGCCTTATTTCTTTAGTAGGTAGATACATTCCTTGTGACATCAATATGAAGAATTACGAATAATCAGTTACTCCCTCAACCTTCAAAAAATTGGGGGGGGGGGGGGTGTCTGTCATATTCGTTCCCTTTCTTGAATAGATTTTACGCCAGACGGCTTCTATCAAGTTATTGCCCTGTCACCGTCCGTTTATTTACATTTTCAATTGGAACGACTCTACAATTGCTGCAATGACTCCCTATAATGTCTAGTTGTAAAAGATCTCCCTAGTCATTTTAGAATTACCTTCCCTATACATAGCAAAATAGCTTGAATTTACAGAGTTTTATGTGTGCGCATCTTCGCCTATAGTTTCGATCGGAAAGAACTTAAAGGCATACTTTCTACTTTTCTATGATCTAGCTGTGTGCGGCGTCCGGGGCCTATTTTCCGTCGTCCGTCGTCTGTCGTGAGTGAACATCTTGAGTGCACACTACAGGTCTCAAATATATTGTCAGAATGAAACCTTGGACAAGTTCAATACTAGGAATCGTAAGGTCAAAATCTAGGTCACTAGGTAAAATCTAAGAAATATTTTGTGTGCTCTATAGAGGTCATATTTTGCATTAAATGTCTTAATATTTAGTCAGAATGTTTGATTTCATAATATCTAGGTCAAGTTCGCTATTGGGTCATCTGGGGGTCAAGAAGTAGGTCACGAGGTAAAATTATAGAAATACCTTGTGTGCACTCTAGAAGGCACGATCTATCATCAAATGTCTTGATATATGATCGGAATTTAGATTTCGAAATGTCTTGATTAGGTACGAAATAGGGTCACGTGCGGTCAAAATCTATGTGACAAAGTCAAATCTTTGAAATACCTTCAAAGCACTATAGAGGGCACTTTTTGCCTCAAATGCATATATCTTTGGTCATAATGTTTGTCTTCATAATATTTGGGTCAAGCTAAATATTTGATCACGTTTGGTCAAAAGGTATGCCACTAGGTCAAATCTCGAATTACTTTGTTAGCACTATAAAAGCTATATTTGAGGCTAAAATACCCTTATATATAGCCAAAACGTTTGTCTCTTTGATATCTCTTGGTTCATTTGGGGTCAAAAATAACGTCACTAGGTCAAACCTCTGGATAATTTTATAAACATCGTTGAGGCTACATTTATGGATAAGAGATCTTAAAATTTGCTTCATATGCTATTTTCCGGCGACGGCACATATCCTTTCCGACATTTGTCTTTCACCGATTGGTAAATAATCGTAAACTTAAGTGGGATAGTAGCTGGGGTCTAGGAAAGGATGCAGTGGAACTACTGGTGTGAAAAATACCAGGAATCAATTGTTAGGTGCTCCAGTCGCCGCGATATGACTGAAATACTGTATAAAAAGGCGTTAATACCCCATTCAATCTATCAATTAAATGCTATTTCAGAAAAATATATCCAAGGCGGAATTTGAAGTACATGTAGTTTCACCTTGGATAAAAAAGCAGGGTCATTTATGTGTTTTGTCTATTCGTTACCGCTGACTCAAGTGAGTGCTTTAGAGCCAATGCCTGTCTTTTTTGTTTGTTTTGTTGTTGTTGCTTCGTTTGTCTGTTGTTTTCGTTGTTGTTTCTTCTTTTATTAAATTTCAGAATCTTTCTTTTAGTTTTAATCTTATCGCAGAAGTGTAACATAACAAAACATAGACGCTATAAATCACACCTGCGGTATAACTAAGTTGGATATTTCGTGAGAGACCGCTGTCTGTGATGAAAGTACAAATGAAATATACTTTGTCTTGAAACGTGTCCAAACGTTTCCAAAGCACACTTAAAAGCCTTAATCTTATCGTAAAGCAATCGTGAAATATCGTAAGTGTATCTATTATACTTTAAAGGCTCTGCTTCCTTTAAAATTCAAGTTTCAAAACAATAACGGCATAAATTATAAAAGGCAGCAGAGCAGATTTATTGAAGTATATTGAAAACAACGAAGGCATTTCCTGAAAAAAAGCAAAACGTATTTCTTGTGCACTGCACGTCCTCTTAATCATCACAGCTGCTATAAATAAAGAAATATACTCTGAACAAAATTCAAATATCAAAAACAACAAATGGTAACCACCAAAGACGTATGAGAATCAGAGTTATACATGTATAGTTCTTGTGCACTGTATTTACCCTTTGGCAAGATATATCCCACCATGAACTCACAGAGGCATGTCTATTATACTGGCTGTGATATGCTACAGAGAAAATTCAAATAATAAAGGGCAATAACTCAAAACTAATCATGACAGAGTTATAGTTCACTGCAGCCCCCACCCCTCCTCCATAAGATCTATCCATCCATGAAGATGCACAATCGGATTTACTATACTTTCGGAGATTTGCTCCGGACAAAATTCAAATCAGAAAAATAATTAAGGTCAGTAACTTAAAATGGAAGCTGGGTGTAGCTATGGTTATTGTTTACTACACTCCGTATTTATGCAATGAATACAGCTGCCAAATGTGAAATAAATGATCATTAACGTATCTTGAACCATATTTATTATGTCCGAAACGATTTATTTTTCGCGAAAAAACACAAAAATACTACATATTTCATTTCTTGTTTAACAAGGATCATTTAGCTCATCCCAGATATATATGGCAACAGTAACGAACGATAACTCTGCTTGTAGATTGACGCTGTGGGTTGTCCGTTATACCTCCTGTTTTTGATTTGAGTATAGAAAGAAGCTTTAACTAGTTTTTATCGCTATAAGATTGACTGGTTGGATAAAAAGTATAATAAAACAAACACGAATAGTGTACCATAACCGTTGATATGAAGGTTTTGCGAAATAATCAGAGCCTAAAAGATTTAAGGTAAGTAATGACGTCGTCATTTTACAATAATTTAATTGTTAGTTTCGTCTTTCAAAAACGATCATTCTGATTTGCTAAAAAAATATTCATACTCACACAAACAACATTTTAAGCGCTCAACAATTTTCTACGCTTGCGCGCAAAATAGTCCCAAAAATGTATCAAAATTTGTAAAATATTTGTGAGATTTTCGTTAGGTTTTTTTTTTCGATCGAGGTTAAAGGAGGTAGGAGACGAAAAAAATAACCATACTTATGTATGAATCCGCTTCTCGAATTATTACAGTGTAGTTTTTTGTTTTTTGGGTTTTTTTTTTTTTTCGTTGCATACTTCCACGAAAAAAAATCTCTGCATCTCTCAACAAAAGCTTTTACAAAACGACGACATCATGTTTATGGTAACGAATAAGTGCAATTGTCAAATTTATTCATCCTTTGCACAAATGGTTATGGTACAAAATGACATTCGCTTAAGTCGTTCAAGTTTAAGGGACTTCTATATATAAATTTTATGGAAAAGGCACGAGTAGAAATTTCTCCGAAAAACGCGGTGTTCCTCTTTTGTTAAAAGCCGAATATTTACAATTAGGCGAGGAAAATAGAAAATATATTCCGGCCAACACCGTTATTCGTGTTTGGTATGCACAATCGTCTTGTAATTACATTTGTCTTGTAGGTTGAGTAATGGGATAGCTACATTTAGAGTTTTTATTCTCTACGGAGGCGCATTATACAATGTTTTATATCATATAGATAGAATTGACCAATCGCGGCTGTCAATCAAAAAACCAGTCTGCCAACAAAGCCATTAATTTAGACCAGAAATGAGTTTTGATCTCCAACATTGGACACCATGTTTGTTAACGCCTTTTTGTTGGTTTGGCGACGGAAACGTCGTAACTACAGCCTTTTCAATCTGTAGTTACGATGTTTTGGTCGCCAACCAACTATTCTATACCTTTATGTGATATGCTACTTGCCATAAATTTGGAAAAATAACGGCATATTAAATCGAAGCCAGACTTCTTGTTGGAGTAGATGGGCGTCGCAAATAGAGTAATTGGGCTGGGTCAGTGAGTGTTTGGTTGATTACTTTCGGTAGTCTTCCCTTTTCACTCACTGCGCAGAATGGCATTTCGCCTTGTTCTCTGATAATTGGGTGATTGTGTACGTTTCTACATATTAATTTCCACAAATTAATTCGGATTGACCTCTTATTTATCTGTTTCTTAAATTTTGAATAGAGATGGATCCAAGATGTCCCCTTATCGCATGATGGATTTAACAGTCTAATGCCTGGATGGCTTAACGTCACTTCTTATTGTCACGTTAAATCGTCACAATGTAACCATTCCAAAAAGATGAATTTTATCTTTTATCCGAACCGGCGTTCACGTATTTAAAAGTCTTCGCGAG
Source organism: Fragum fragum (assembly GCA_946902895.1). Taxonomy (NCBI): domain Eukaryota; kingdom Metazoa; phylum Mollusca; class Bivalvia; order Cardiida; family Cardiidae; genus Fragum; species Fragum fragum. The sequence goes on along the minus strand of OX336372.1, from coordinate 5,387,512 downwards.
GTATATAAAAATTGCCTCAGTTTGAATCAAAATTTTGTTTCATACCATCGCTTGATAATATTTATCGGCAAAAACGATGAATCAAACACCTTTAAAAGTTGTTTACAAATTGCTCTTTATTTCGATGCATACCGTGTCTTGTAAATAAAAGCGGTGTAGAATTCATCGACACTTTTCATACGCACGTATTGTCATAATGTACTTAGCCATCAATGTTTTCTTAACCCATTACCAGACGACAAAATATTAGACTGGTTCAAATTGAAAGAAGTTGCAGACGATATTCTATTGTTTATGAAATTTGAGATTTTTCAACTTTCTGGGTAGAAAACATTGTGTAAAATGAAGAAATTGCTTGTCACAAGCAATTTCTTTATTTGACAAAATGTTTTCCCATTTTTTTTTCGGGGCGTTCAAAAGCATCACTGTGTGGGAATGGGTTAAAGGCTCTTCAGGGTCTTACAAAATGGCTTTAACTTTCAGGATTCTAATACTTTTCTGAGAAGTAAACATGTTTCTGTACACGTGTACCTAAGCAAAAATAGTATTTCAGTTAATCTGGTCTATGTTGATGTTAATCAAAGACAAATCAAAGGCAAATTGATAAAGAACAAGTGCATGTCGTATTGCGGTGCAATACAGGAGTCCCCCACCGAATTAAAAAAGTCTTTTTTATAGTAAACCGTTTCGCTTTATTTTTGGAGAAGTGTAAAATTTATTGCTTGTGAAAGGTTCAAATAGAGGATAATTGTTTGTTTCAGTGTAAGATCCATTTATCTTTCATTGAGTAAACTACAAAAGCTATATTTTCAAGAGTGGCAGAATTAAAATACGGCTTTTGTTGTTTATTAATATTGCACAAAAAACTAACAATTATTCTTTTTCTTTAATGCAAAGATAAGGTGAAATGTAATAATTGTGAGACAAAATTACTTACAGCGCCTCATTTTGCACGTCATTATGACGGCATTAAGATTTGTCTTTTGGGGTCCGTTCAGATAACGTGAAATAAAGTGAAATGAACGAAAACAGGGTATAAGTTTTTGATAATTTCTCTGCTTTGCAGTGAGATTATCAAGTGATAATCTACTGTTATTTCTCGATGAACCACCGAAAAGCTTAAAGAAATTTGGGGGCTTCTGCAAAAGGGAAAATGGATTGAATAAAGATAGGATTTGTGTACAATATATCACAGAAAAGAATCAAAGAGCAAAAACTAAAAATAACTAAAAATTAGTCGTAGGAGAGTAACGGTTCTTATTATACAAGGTTTAAAACGCTAAAGGGCAATAACTCAAACAACGGGAATGGCAGGGTAATGGTTCTTGTACATGACACTTCTCCACATCTATAAGTGATCAATAAGTGTGAAAAGTTTTAAGTTCCTAGCACTTATGGTTTAGGAGATGTGCTCCGACCAAAAATGTAAAGGTAAAAAATTAACAATGGGCAATAACTAAAAAAAATAGGCAAGCTAGAGTTATATTTTTTAAACATGACACTTCTCCACATTGTGATCTATTAGTGTATAAAGTTTCAAGTTCCTAGCACTTGTGGTTTAGGAGATATGCTCCGGACAAAAGTGTGACGGACAGACGGACGGAATCGAGCAAACTTATAGTCCCCCAACGGGTAACCGGCGGGGGACCAAAAATCATATTGGTGACAAAATAAGATAACTTATACGTTACGTTGACATTTTGTTCGAGGGTTAGTATGTATGTGATTGTAAGAATTAATTCCAAGAGAAGTTCACCAAGTCGATGCTGCAAATAGAATTCAATAAACGTTTTTCGTCGTTAAACAGCAATTTGAGGGTAATTTGAGAGGGAGATTAATTTAGAATTTGTAATTTAACATTCACCGTGGTTAAGAAAATTACACGAGGTGCATACGTTACAGTATTGAGACAAGCTTTAAAAAAGTTCCACACTTTTGTTATTACTGCTGTGGTTTAATCATAAAAAAAGTTCTATAAATATCGCATATTAGAACAAGTAATATACAATAAATTTTCAAACATTTATTGAATACACTAAAAGTATTTGATGATTTCAGTTAACATTTTTTATTTTGTCCCTTACACCTTTATTTGGGTAAAAGATGCAAACAATTACTTTCAAGCTCACTCACATGGCAAAGTCGCAGCATTCAAAAGAGAATCAACAAAACTCTGTAATAACTTTGGATGTTAAACATTTTAGCCTTATTTACTTCGAACGAATCTGAGGCTATTGTGGAAAATGCAGAAGATGCTTATCACAAGCAATTTCTTCATTATCCACAATGTTTTCTATCCTAAAAGTAAAAAACAAAATAAATCGTTTCATAAGCTTTGAATTGCCATCTCTAGCTCCTTAAAATTTTGCCGTCTGGTAATGAATTAAAAGGGAAAATTCTTAAGAAAAATGAAACATAACCCTTATATATCACAATCACGTAGGTGGCCTTTTATGAGATGCGACAGGCTTTTTATGAGATATGAGAGGTATCTTATACTAACCTTAATGTAAATGTTCCCAATAAAATCCAATAACTACGTAAAGCTTGTTTAGAACTAATTCAAGCTTAATTTAAAACATCGCTATCGCGAGGCATTTTTCCATGCTAAAATAGAAAATCCTTTCAAAGATTCCTATTCTCGGAAACTATGAACACAAGTAAAACGGCTCGGTTTTTAAACGAATGCTGATCAAGATTCACGTAGAAGTATATCAGATCCATGCAGGTTTTAAAATTAAAACAATGCCATGGAGTTTTCAAATACATGGAAATGGGCGACCTCAATCGCTCACCTTATTAGAGATTTAAGATAAAACAAGAGCAGTACGAGACGACCAAACGCTTGTCACAAATGAATTCGTGTTGGTTTTGGTGCTAGTTATTCCCTGTATGTAATTAATACCCTGCAGACAATTGTCCAATCGCGTGTGTCAATCAGTCGAACAATGAAATCATTCATTTAGACTGGAACTCGGTTTGAACTCCGACATTGGCTGCTATTTTGGTGAATCATTTAGGTCGCCAACCAGCCATTCTGCTTATTTGTAACATGCTACCGGCCATAAATTATGAAAAGAAAGCCTTTAAAAATCAAATTCGGACTTACTGTTGGTGTCAATGGGCGTGGCCAACTAAGCGAGTGGGCGGGGAGAGCGATTCGTCAGATGTGGACAAATAACTATATGTGATCCATCGTATATATTGGAACAATCCTTGATGTGTGAAGGGCAGACGAAGGGGTGGAAGTAAGGTCTGTAAGCTTTGATTTACATATAACTAGAATACGTAAAATGAATATTTTTGTTTTCATTGGGGTATGAAAACGGAAAAAAACCTAATCAAACTGTATGAATACGCGAAAACAAAAAAGTATTCTCTTCATTTTTTTTAAATTAAATTACATCAAACGAAAATATAATTTTAAATCCACGATACATTTTTTATTGAATTATTTTATGAGTAAGCATACAAAACAGTTGCGGGCTCAAAATTTTGTTCGCTGGGTAATGATTTTTTTGGCCGATCAGAACGCTCGTTTTTTGAAAGGCGATCTATTTTTTGTTCTTCAGTAATCGTAAAAATATTTGAATGAATGCTGTTTCAAATACCACAATGTAGTGTTAATTGGCATATACCGAGAATATCGTAATTGATAAATGTGATTCGGTGAACTTCGAGAAATTAGCTGCAGTACGTAAGTAGATTTTCGGGGTTATTTTTTTAAATGTAAACTGAATGTCGGTGGAAGAAATATTATCAGAGTAACAATATTTACCAAATATAAAGGAATTTGTTTGATAAAAAAAATGTGAGAAAGAATGTTTTGTATTTCTACCAATGTGCTTGCAATATATGGATGCTGACAACACCCTATGAGCTTCGACAGGAAAATCCATTTAGATATTAAAATCTATCGCCAGTTACAAGAAACGAAAGATACCATGATTGGTTAGAGATCTAAAGTGAGGATAAGCTATAGTTACGACCTTTAAGTCTCCAAATCAACAAAATTGCTTCAGATAAATGTATGTCAAGGTCGGGGTAAAAAGTTCACTTCTGGTCTAACAAAATGAATAGATAGGTCGATTGCTATTTATATTGATAAACGCGATCCGTCAATTAATGTTCTATGTTTGCATTTGTATTTGTTGATCCCTTCCCATCCGACGGTCACCCCGGCTATCCCACCGGATCTGAATCCAGGGCCTTCACCAGGGTACTGGGCGGGAGGGGGGGGGGTTACCCCTCGCCTTCGACATTCGTCATATGGCGAGCAGCTATCTTTATTTCTGGACTTGAATTTCGAACAAATAATCCTTGAGTAACCTATATCATACTAGAGAAAAATATATTCATAATATAGTACCTTGAGCCACCAACATGTATAATGCTTCTTTATTTCTAATCTAATAATTTGAATATCTAGTCTGTCAAGTGTTAACCAGCTGAATATCGCATACGGACTTCGTGCATTTATTTTTTTCCTGACTTGTTATATTATGGTTTTCATGTAGTGTGATTATTTCCGCCTCAGAGGTCCATACAGTATGAAATTCTGTCATGCCGAGCTCCTTTCATTCACAATCTGTGTATATTAAACGCCTAGTACAGATCATAGACTCTTTTTTAAATAACGAGAGTTGACAAACGTAGATATAAGATAGATTTAACGGTCATATTCCATTGAAGTCCGAATTGCGTCGATTCTTAAGTTTTTATCCTCTAAAGGTCAAAGTCATGTCAAATGGCTAACCCTCACCACATCCACTTTACTTCAACATGATAACATGTATGACGTAGAGGATAATCATCTGGTTATTCCAGATATGAAAAATAATTCACGAGGATGCGTTGTTAGGCGTTGAAAAAACGAGTGCGCAACACGAGTTTTTTTAATGCCTAACAAAGCATCCGAGTTAAATATTTTTTCATATCTGGAATAACTAGTTGATTATTCTATTTATTATATACATTATTATCTTATTTTTTCATTAAATATCGAAAATCTTTTGATAGAGAGAATGTCTATTGAAAAAGTGCGGATGAATACACGATTAAAGACCAAAGCGACGCCCACAAAACTAAAGAAGTCGCCATTTTTATACTCTTATAGACTTTTTATAATGTCACTGGGCTGGGAAAAAAGTAGTTCCTAAATTACGACAGAGAGTGAAACTGAAAAGTGTTATCGTCACTCCAGTGACGACACCAAAATGTGTTACACTGAGAAAGCCAAAGATTTCACGGCATGCTATATAATAAATATCAATTGCTTTACAAAATCGTCCGTAAAGTTTAGTCATCAGCACCTGTGTATATAGCAGTTAATGCCAAATATTACCAAACATTTCCGGTGAATAGTTGGGTGCTATAGTCCTGAAAATGTTAACAAAGTCGAGCTGAAATTGATAAGAAAAACACAAAATACTGGAACCAGAGAACAGCAGTCATACTTTCATTTTGTATATTGATATAAAAAAGGCTCTTGTTTGATTTGGTAATCAAATAAATGGTGGATTGTTTAAACTGTTTTTTCTTCCTCGGAGGGAAAATGTGGCTTTAAACCTTGTAATGCTTGTGAATGACAATGCTCGTAGAAGGCTTGTAATCAAAAGAGATTGGGCTTTTCAAAAATATTCATTATAAAGACTTCAAGCATAGGGACATCATATTTTGGTAGACTCATTCCAAGGACGTATTTGGTGATATTTTCAATTAAAACCAAATCTTGGGGTTTGAAGAAATATATGCACACATTGACAATATATTCTAGTATTGTTTTAAACTCTTTTCCGCTTTTCGTTATTCACACGATGCTTTCATGTCACGCAAGGATTTCTTTGTCATCTCAACTTTTAGAATTATAATGATTACTATCATCGTTTTGATTATCATTATTATCTAAATTTACAATTTGATTGTTCTATTATCGATTGACAACCTTGACCTCTCAATTGGATGTGTTATTATTCAACTATAAAATTACATTGAGATCAATGAAACGGTTGTCTGTCAATGTCAGTCATAAATCGCTTTAAAAAATTAAGCCTTGGTCATAATATTACATGGTGTTTATACAATGACCCAATGCGTCTTGTCCTTCCGATGTAATGTTTCAAGGTAAAATAATGCATAAGTTTACAATTGTGAGTAACTGATGTATCTTTCATGCTCCATCGCCAATCCCAGAGACTGCTAAAATGGCAATGTCATAAATTAAATTATTTTATCGTATTCGGAGATTATAATCCTAAACTGCTAACCTGAATTCAAACTCCGCTATTTCGTCTAAAGCCCATTCGATTGTGTTTTCTCGCGGTTGGAAGTTCGAGACCATACGAGTCCGGGATAATTTCAGCATTTCACTCCCCTTTTACATAAAAACAGCAAAATATAGGTCTTGTTCGAATAAACGAATGCTGACAGATATGAAAAAGACAAAGCCGGCATTTATCATTCGTCTGGAATTGGTAGATTGCGGCTGTCAATAAAAATAAAAGCGATTCAAGGCCTGGGATATATATAATTGAGATATATGTAATCCAGGCAGAAAGGTTTGATGTTCTGATTACCGAAGGTGTAACTGTATGCTAAGATCTACGGTCGATTATTGGTAGATCTGCACGCTTGTGCGCCAATTGACACAATATGCCCTTTAAAAGACGATTGTTTCTTCTCGCTTTGCAAGAACTGTAATGATATATATGTATATAGCTACATTTCTTTCATCGGATCACAATTCTTGAAGAAATCTCATAAGCGCCGGCCAAGGATCATTCCTGCGAAATTCGGTCCAATTCTATTAAGTATTTTCTGAGGAGAAGGTTAACGAAGTAAAGTTTACAAACGGACGTATCCACACGGTGCATTCGTCACGATTTCAATATGAAAAAAAAAAAAATAAAAAAAATGGAAATCGATAAGTAAAACTCAAAATACTCTTTCTAGACAACATCATTCGAATTCAAGAAGGCCCTTGTTTGCCTTTGAGACCAAATGAGCGATTGTTTATTTCAACCATTTATTCGTCCTCGGAGGGCAGAAATCGCTTGAAGTAAATATCATCGGGGAAAAGGTTGAGAGGGAGAGGGACGAGCGGGTTTACACAATCATTTACATCTCTCAAAAGCGATATCAGTGGTTATAATTTCACCTTGCGTTCAGAAACATCTTTAAAAAGATGGGTGAAATTTACCATAAATCAGCAAAGTATCATCTACATGGTTAGATGTAGTATTTTAAAGAAGCGTTCAGGGATGCCTTCTGTTTTATTGATAGTTATAAAGGATTCATACTTAAAGCCAGTGTCAATCGTTGCCTTTAAATCGGGCGTATGGATAAATATTTGAAGTCGTAAGAACCGACCTACTTTTAATGATACAGGATATTTAATTTAATGCGATGTATGTTTTCACAATTAACGGTGTTAACTTTGGCCTGAGATAGATTACGCAATACCAGGCAAGGTCATTGTTTATTTACGTTGGAAGCAGAAATTGGCCGACTTTTATGATATGCACTTTTATTAGTTGTCTTTGTTTTCTTGAATAAACTGTAGTTACGACCTTTAAGTCGCCAATCAACCATTTTACACTTACGTTACATATTACAGGCCATAAAATTTGCAAATAATGGTGTTTATTATCGAAGTGAAAAATCCTGTAGGACTTAAGTGTGCGATATGCCAGCGGTACGTCAGTTATGCCTCCAAATACATCAATAGCGTTGATTATCATCGAGCGTGACAAAATGCGTCAGTGAAACCGGTTTATTTTTACTTCACCTTTGAATGGTGTTAAATGTCTGCATTTTCCGTTTATTTAGCTTAATAAACTCCACGTTTAATGAAACGTGTTCATTAAATCTAGTCAATATGGACGTTTATCAAAGACAAATCGGCAAAGAAAAAATCAATCGGTGACTAAATAAGATATCTTCTTTGGTTTCGTTGGCACTTTTGTCTGAGCTTAATATGTATGTTCTTGTACGAATTCATTTCAAGGAAATTCGCCATATCAATGCTGCAAATAGAATTCAATAAACTCTTTTCGCCATTAAACAGCAATTTTAGGGTAATTTGAGAGGAATATTGGTTCAGAATTTGTAATTCAACATCCATTGTGGTAAAGAGAATTACATGACGTGCATACGTTACAGTATTTCGACAAGCTTTTAAAAAGGTCAACTATCTTGTTATAACTACTACGATTTTATCGAAAAAAAATAGGCCCACGCAAGACCACTGGAGATTAGAACAAGTAAGATGTAGTATACTGCATAGGAATTGTTCCGTTATCTGATTCAAGTTTCATTGAAGTTTTCAGTAGTAGAGCTGGAATAGTTCACACCTTTTGTGATGTCTGTAGCAAAAATCACATATCACACATTTTCCTTTGTAGGTCATGAAAATTAGTTACTATAGAACAATAAACTTTAAATAGCTTTATTTTATACTAACATGCACACTTAAGTTGCATGTAAGAAAATGGTTTCATTGTAAGCGTCATACTATTTTTACAAGGACATAAACCATTTGACGTTGCGGATACAAAATTTACTTATGTGGGGCAGGTGTTCATAAAAACGTAACGTCAGATACTGATACACATTAGCGTCACATCAGATATGACGTTTAAAACTCAAACAGTGAAATAGCGGCATCTTAGTATAATAATTAAGATATAGATAATAATAGAAATATGACGATCAAAGATTTAGTTGATATAGAAGATGAAGAAGGAGAAGTAGCTGTCTTACCATTCATAATTACATTGTAAATAGTTGGTTTAATGTGGATAATTATGAATTACTATTATGAATAATACCAAACTTTGCAAAAACATACAGATTTCTTTGATAACATTTGCAAAATCAATTTCGCATTTCATATTGAAGACGTGTTTGGTTACGCGATTCGAACTGTAAAATACACGACTTAAATCCTCTTTCTGATAATAGGCTGTATAATTTTTAAATTTGTTTCCTACCAACGGATGGCTATTCGTAAACCTAAGTGGGATGAGCAGCTGGAGGCTCGTGAGAGAGATACTATGAACCCATTGTTACGTGCTCCAGCCGTCGGAGTATTACTGGAAACTGTTAAAATGGTGCTAAACTCCATTCACTCAATCAATAATGTTCAAAAAATAAAATGATTAAATCCGCGAAAAGAAATCAAATTCTGTTACATATGCGATAAACGACCGTCATTCAAGACACTCTTCAAAAAATCGGAAAATAGATCTGGTGACACGGTGTTTCTGTAATCGAATAGGCGCCTTGCATCCAAAACCTATAGAAATTTGAATCGCAATTGGTTGACAAATTAACAAGATTATTATAGATAAGTAAAGCTGTCTCTTAAAATAAACTGCATAAATAGATGCTTCAATGATAGTTTCTTTGTTTCCATTCTAAGCATTTTAATTCCGGTTTCAAACAAACATTTTCGACAGTTTTCCTTAAGAGTCAAACGTGCCACGCATAAAAATACATGAAATAATTCCTTTTGAAAATAGCAAAAACGTTGTCTAGATATTATATGAATTATGAATTCGTTGTACAGGAGACCTTAGGTGTCCTTTCCAAACATTCAGATATAACAATACTTACCCGCGGACATTCAGAATACTTATTTTTCGGTAATCGTATAGATAAATAAGAGTCTAGAATCGAAATAATTTGCTGTTTCAAATACCACAATGTGGTGTTGATTGGCGTATATCGAACGTAGTTGATAATCGTGAATCAGAGAACTTCTAGATATTAGCTGAATCACGTAAGTAGGTAATAGTTTTGTTTGTTTTCTTTTTCTTTTTCTTTTTTTTTTTATATTATTAAAATAAAACAAATGCCGTTAAAAGAAATAGAATCAGACTAGCAATATTTACCAAAATATAGGAAAGGAAGAAAGAAAAGGTAGTTTTCGAATTATACCAATGTTCTTGTAACATACAGATCACTTACTACGCAGATTGAGCATCGACAAGAAGTTGTAGTTAGATATTAAACAGAGATATTATTCAATTTTATGATCATTAACATGAAACGAAATATACTATGATTGGTAAGCGATCGAAATGTCGTAACTACAGCGTGGATAGGCTATGGTTACGACGTTTTAACTCTTTCCCGTACACTCACTGGTTTTTACGTCCCTGTGATTTTATACATGAGAAAACATTGTGGGAAAAGAAGAAATTTCTTGTAACAAACAATTTCTTCTTTTCTCACAATATTTTCTACCCTACTGATAGGTTAATTTTCAAATAAAATAGACTTTAAATTGTCGTCTGCAAAACCTTTGAATTTGGACAGGTCTAAAATTTTGTAAAACAGGAAAGGGTTAAGTCGCCAAATCAACAAAAATCGCTTCACATAAATGTATGTCAAGGTCGGAGTTAAAAGTTCACTTCTGGTCTAAATGAATGAATAAATTGGTCGATTGATTCTTATATTGATAAACGCGATCCGCCAATTAAATTATTATGGATTACTGTACTTGCTTATTCCAAGTGTGACACTTTGTAGTTTTCTACAACTTAAACTACCACCTGCACACAACGGCAACGACAGTACCTAACAAACAAAACATACATATCCCATATCTTATAAAATGCCCTTTAAAAGCATAAGCTTACGATATCCCTACTTAAAGACATAAACATTTGCTAGTAGTTACGCGCCTCTCTCTCTCTGTTCGACATTTCTTTAGCTGGCTCAATCTTCTCTAAAAAAATAAAAATGTCATGGTAACGAGAGCCGAGCGAATCTGTTTATTTGTATAATATATAGTTGGTTTTGCTCTAAATCTTGCCATCTCCTACCTATGTTCTATCTCTCTCTCTAACCTTTCTTGTTTGTCAGTTAGTTATGATTTCTGTCCTCTTAAATATTTTATACTATTGTAATGCTCGTCAATTTGGCGGAAAAACAATAAAATAATGATAATATCATAAACGGAAATTTCATTAGAAACAACTGTTGCAGTTATTCTACGTCTATTGGAAAAAAAAATTATGACACCATAGGTGAATACAAGATCAGAATTGTAACACAGTAACACGCTTAAGATGACGTTTAAACAGTTTAGTTTTATCTATAAAGCATTGTTGTTAGATAATTATTTCTTCATTACAGAATTTCATATCAAACAGTCATATCTGCCGTTTCAAGTGATCTGCAACATTCAGTTATTAATAGAATCATCGGGAGTGCGTATCCCCTATAGAACGATGGATGTTTGTTGTTGTTGTTGTTGTTGTTGTTTGTTTTGTTTTTAGCATATGAGCCTATGCGTGATATTTCCAACCATTACACATGTGAGCCAAGTAAAGGCTCGGATCAGCCTGTGCATCCGCACAGTCTGATCAGAGTCTTCACTCTGCTCTCTGTAGAAAGATACTGACCCAAAACTTCTTTAAGCAATCAGCAAATATTCTAATTGCCCCGAATGCCTGTCCAGGGTGCTCAATGTGTGCGAGTCACGCACATGCGAAATGGTTGGAAATGTCACGCATAGGCTCATATATCTGATGTCAGAACTTACCAGAAAGTTTTGGGCCATTTTATGTAGCAAAGATACAATTTTTGGCTTGAAGCCTGAATATATAAATGAAATTAAACAGTCATACATGATATCACATTTACTTCATCAAAGTTCTGAAGAGTATTGTAAGCTAGCAAAGCATTGTTTTGTTCAATAATCTTCCTTGTCAAACGTTATTATGATAAAGAAATGAGGCTAAAGAAACTACGGAGTTAAACACAATCCCTCCATTTTACGCCCCTCAAGATCAAAGTTATGGAAAACAATGTTGAAAATTAAGAAATTGCTTGTTACATGCAATGTCTTCATTTTCAACATTGTTTTCTACCTAAGAGATAAATAAGAATTATCGACAATTTGAAATTGTCGTCTGCAACCTCTTTGAAGATCGATGAAGTGAGCTAAAATACCTAGGAGATGAACTTGCATGCAGAGTTTGTAATATGCCTGAAATACATAAGAACTACTTTTTATGGCGGAGGCATTTAACGGATTTAGTGGTTAAGCCTGCTGTTGCAGTTTGCACTCGTTGATCTTTGAGTAGACCTCATTTTTTTTTTGTTAATTTAAGCCATCAAAGCTGGCGCTTTGCTCGCTCCAAACGAGCTGCTTTGGCGATATTTAAGTCATATCTTCCCTCAAAAATAGTTGAAATAATCTACCGCTTATTTTGTCACTAAAGCAAACAAGGGACTTTTTAATATCGATATGCAAATGCAGAATATGAGTGATGCTCTCTAGAAAGAGTATTTCGTGTTGTTCTTGTCGATTTCAATTTGTGTTTGTTTACATTTTGAAATCGAGACAATTGCATCCGACTCTTCACCGGAAATCTTCGCTTATCTTCGGTATTGACTGTCATATGCAAAGGTGCTGATGACTTAGCTTTACGGACGATTTCATTAATCTTCATGACCTAGCTAGTTGTTTGAATGACTAGCGAAACTTAATCACTTTACTTAATCAGATAAACGTCATCACTGACGTCCTAATTTAATGCAAACAAACCTTAAATTGCCTTGGGTCACATTTTAAAATATCGTAACTTTTTTCGTGAATTGTAGGCTTACTGCGTAGAATTATGTTGATCTTATAATTTCAAGCGCCATATTTATTTATGCTTTTGAGCCTGAAGTGCGGTTTTCTTGTTATTTTATAGTGTGTTTTCGGGGCAGATATAGCTTTAACTAGAAAGGCAAACCAAACACATGTCGCAACTAAAAAAGCACTTAGGGAAACCTTTTTACTGTATAAATCTACGTTCCAAGAATGATTAACAGTGATAATAGAACTGATATTTATTGCAACCCTACCGATTTTCTTATAAATGAATAGTTCAAAATAATAAATGACAGAAAAGAATATGTATCGGAAAGTGTCTCATTAAGGTAGTGTTCAATGATGTCCCAGAAGAAATAACATGACTCTGAGAAAAGCTTTCGTGGATTATCAAATAGGTTGATTTTAGATACTTGTTCTAATAACAGCCAAAATTTATGGATAAATGATTTTAATACTACAGTCGAACTTCATTTACTCGAACACGGGAATTCTCGAACACAACGGAAATTTCGAACAAGAAACTTGGTCTCAGCAAAAAGTATTCATGATTCATAGTGTACGACCCCGGAAACCTCGTATACTGCGATAGTCGAAATTTCGGACTTCAAATCACTATACATTTCATGTGGAACAGTTTGACAATCATAAGCTGATATGTATAATGTATATTTTTTTTCTATAAAGTAAGAATAATTATACCTGCTAATGGATTGTTTACACATTCATCAACAAAAAATATCTAAGAAGGTTATTTCATTGGAGAATTTTTCGTACCAATTCCAAATCTTCTTCTGAATCTGATGATAAAATCTTATGTTATTCAACGCCGAGGATCGCAACTATCGACGGCTGCCGATACTCTTGAAAAGAAACGTTATAGCTCTCATTGCGCTTGAAATGCATTCTGCCTCTTTCAGGTAAGATAATATAACCTTGACATTGACAAAATAGGTGTAGAATTGTTAATGTTTTTTGTTCAAAAACGAAAATTTGCGACGTGTTCGAGCCACTGAAGTTTGACTATTTCAAATTTGGTTAACGTACTATATTCTCGTCGCTAGGACAACTTCTATATTTAATTCGACGACGGCCTCTTGAATAAGTAGAAATTTCCCACGCAACTCAAATAAGATAGATCTTAGATTAACTACTATTTCGTAATATTTCTTATTTACTGTCAAGACTTTACGGGACCTTTCAAGGTAGGTATCGATGTTTTTTGTGTTTATTTCTCATGTCACAGATTTTGATTATATTTATTTCACCTCACAAACTATTTGAATGCAATATTCCGAAAAGTAGTTTTGCAAAAATCTGAGGTCTCTTATCAGTAAAAAGCAGGGTATTTAGGCTATTAATCTGTTTTTAGATTAATCCGAGACAGTTGCAAAGAATATAGGATCATTCACGTGGTGCGAATAACTGTTTGAACCTTGCATTTATTTTAAAATACATCAAACCAACGTCATCGTTACGTCATCAGGAGATATGTTCGCTAGCTGGTCTTTAATTCTGTAAAGATCAGTCCAAAACTGTCATAAGCGTTATTAAGAATATAAACACTTACCGTAGTTTTGCGCTAACCCTTTTATGAGACATGATATACTTGTGAAACTATATATTTTCAGATATAGTATAAATTCTACTTGTGAATCTAAATACAAAGTAATTTACCTTAAACCTCGCATTTCGAGATTTTGCATTGAGTGTACTAATTATCATGATGTTTAAAAGATTGATTGTTTAGGATTAACCAATATTTTTAATTTTACACATAAAAAATGTTTTTACACCTTTACCTGTCATTCAAAAATAGTTAAGTTAAATCTTACCGTTCGATTAAATGAATACGTTTCCAGTCACTCCAAGCATAGTTTCCCCGAGAACTTGTTGAAACATTTTGCGCAAACAAGCAAAACCCTCATGTCTCAAATCTTTTCTTTCCATATTAACTATATCATTAGTTGTTTATTTATTGTTTTTTTGTTATGTTTGTTTATTTGTTTGTTTTGCTGTTGTTGTTTTCAAGAAATTTCCACTGTTATTTCCACTGTTATCATAGGGGCAATTTTTTTGGCGTGGCAAAAAACTTAATATCTTTTTACAACTTTGTAACAATTGCAGGATTATTATATTTGGTCAATTGTGTAGAACCACAACAGATAAGAAATTGAAAACAATGTTTGTCGGTAGATTAATTTCGTTTATCGACAAACCACGGAGTCTAATCGGATTTATGCCTGACATATATCGTATTTTGGGAAAATATAGTTTAACTAATGTTTTATACAGCTATTTAAATGATTCAGTATTTCCATCCAAGTTTTGCTGGAAACAGATCGTGAATATGGCGAATGAAACTTATACAAAATATCAGTTAATGACAACAATAGTAAATAATCAAAGTCTTACGTATTTTACATTAGTTCACAATGACTTCAATCCATGTAATTTGTGGATTTTCAGTAAGAGTCAACTGATATATTGTCAAACTGCTATGAAAGTACTCTCCGGGTTATTTATTGCTAAATGCCCAATAATGTGCACTCAATATAATATTACTGTAGAATGTTTACCAACACATTTAGTTCTGTTTTGTCCTATCCGCGAAGACTTACGTGAGCAAATGTGGGTAAGTCTACTGAAAACCCTTGGACATGAGAACTACTCTAAATTCTGTGAACTATCCCCAAATATACAATTGATTGAGCTGCTATCAGGTTGTATTTCGTTTAACTTGTCCGTTGTTGATCGAACACATAATTTCAAACAAGTAATAAAGTATATTCATTTACTAGCTATGAGTTTAGCCTTTACAAAGGTTAATCGCACTCAATCTGATGCTGTATAAACGTTCGTAGATAAGTAGCAAGAATTGAAAATATGAAAATATATATCTTTAGTTAATTGTTCGCATCATGTAAGTACTTACAGCAGAAATTGCAGTCTAACGCTGGTCTGTATGTATTTACTGACTAGTCTTAGTCTAAATCTACAAAATCAAAATCAAAAAGGAAGAAGCTTAAATGGTAGCCGATTGAAATAATTTTCGAATCTATCAATCAATTATATGTATATAATTAATGTATTATACCTGTAGATATGTATTTATACGTACTTTACACTGACGTATGTTTTCTTCATAATATGTGTATGATAGTCATGTACTTTTCACTATATGTATATAATTAATGTATTATACCTGTAGATATATATTTATACGTACTTTACACTGACGTATGTTTTCTTCATAATATGTGTATGATAGTCATGTACTCTTCACTTTTAGAGGAATAAAAGATTATCTGTCTTATCTTACAATTTGAATATCTGGTCTATCAAGTGTTAACCAGCTGAATATTGCATACGGACTACATGCATTCTCACAGTTATTTTTCCTGACTTGTAATATTATGGTTTTCATGTAGTGTAAGTGATTATTTTCGCCTCGGAGGTCCACACATTATGAAATTCTGTCATGCCGAGCTCCTTTCATTCACCGTCTCTATTTGTCTGTGTTTATTAATCGCCGAGGGCAGATTATAGACTTTCTGCGTAATAACAAGGGTCGTCAACATAATCATTGTATGGATTAAACGATCCTAACGGTTTAGAGTGAAATTATTTTGCAAAGACGCATACTCGTAGCATTTGATCCTCGGGTATTTCATTGTTTAACTGTTAGATTGGCTCTTTTTAATTGATTGATGATAGATTGATTAATTGGGTTTAGTGCCACTTTAACCGTATTGCAGTCATATGCCAAGTCAGAAGTACAATATCGGCATCTGAAGGCTAGTGCTGATAGCGACCCGTCAGTTTACCCGCCAATAGTCGCTCATTAAATTCCATTGATGTTCGAATAACGTCGATTGTTTAAATTTCTATCACCTAAAGGTCAGTCATGGCTAATCACTAGCCACATCCACTTTACTCCGACGAGTATGAGGTCTCTAAAAAATGTGAAAAGGATTTTTTATTACTTGGTACAACGTGTTTGCATTCAACAGATCGCTGGCAAGACATCTGAACATGAATTATATTATCAGAGAAAAATCCGAATTTCTTTGGTTGGCTGGCTGAACCCCGTCCTTACAGCATAAATCAGTTCCTATGTTATGATCGCACAATGACGATTCTTTACTTAAAGATGTTGGAGATGAGCATGAAATCTATGGACATAAGAAATTTCATCATGGAGAGAAGTCATTGACTTCGTAATTTAGACAAACCTTGGTATTCTGGTCGGCATGAAAGGATAAATTGTTACTTCAAGGACGCTATTGTTCTCTAAAAGGAATTATCAGAAACCTATTACAAAAACCTTTTATCGTCTAATGTGTTAATGGGAAAGCTTCGTTTTTATAGAAATAGATTATCTCTTCCTGTGCCTATATGCACATGAGTATAAATTGTTTAAACCCATTTCCACACAATGACGTTCTTGACGACCCCCAGGAAAAACAATTGGAAAGCATTGTGTAGCATTGTGCACAAGTTATTTCTTTCTTCATTTCAGTTATTTCTTTCTTCATTTCACACACAATGTGTAAAAATAGTGTTATTGTGGATAGTATTGTGGATAGTATGTATATTCATAGTACTATTCAATTTCAAAACAGTATATGATACGCTAGATATGTTATTTCACCCCTTTCAGACTGGTCATATTTTACTTGTGTTCGGAAATTGTACGACGTAAACTCATTAAGGAACATATATGACTTCCTATTACATGAGAGTTATTCCATGGGGAAATGGCCCCCTGTTCAAGCAAAAAAAGAAAAGAATCCCTTATGTTCGATTTGTTCACCATGATAATTCCAGTAAAATCTTTAAATTACATTAATCAACCAGACTTTTACGTCACAGCCTTGAAGGCACGTGATACTTGAATCGACAACGTAAGAGCATACAGGCTATTTATAATATCAATTTAATTCCTTCATTTCTATTACTAGATTACATGACCGTCGACATCTGAGCCTTGAGAATGTCAATGCCCGTAGAAGGATGGTAATTAAAAAAGATTGGTCTCTTCAAAGATATACATTATAAAAATATCAGGGAATGGTGATTAATTAGTCAGACGATATTTTGGTAGACTCATTCCAAGGACGAATTTGGTGATATTTTTAATTAAAACTAAATCTTCAGTTTTGAAGAATGTATTATCTTAGGAGGAAAAATACCTGCACAAATTGACAATACGTTCCAGTAGAAGTAGTTTTGACTCGTGTCCGTTTTTCATCATTCACACAATGTTTACATGTCACGCACCGATTTCTTTGCTATCTCAACCATAAGTAACATAATTATTACTATCATCGTCTAAATTATCATTATCACTGGTTTTATCATAATTATCATAATGTATTCTATTTCAATTATCATTATTTCATGATTATTAACATCATTATTAGAATTAGTGATTTTCAGTTTGCCTTCGTATCTTCTGTATTATTTAACACGTACCTTTCACAATTGACGGACCGCTGGCCCCGAAAACTAAATCTCAGCAGGATCTTAAAAAGAAATATTAAACGACCTTACTCTGCAAAATTTTTTACCAGTCAAATAAAACATAACTTGAATAAACTACAGTTATGACGTTTATGTCGCCAAACGAATCAAAGTATTTCTCATAAATGTCGACCAATATTGTTGTTAAAAGTTTCGGTCTAAATGTACAATTTGATTTGTTAATCGATTTTTATTTACAGCCGCGATCTGTCAATTGCATTTGTAATTATTTAACCTTTTCCTGTTTTTCAACATTTTAGACCTGTCCGAATTCAAAGATTTTGCAGACGAAAATTTGAAGTTGATCTTTATTCGAAAAATAATCATGTAGTAAGGTAGAAAATATTGTGGAAAAAGAAGAAATTGCTTTTTACAAGCAATTTCTTCTTTTTCCACATTTATTTGAAGTATAAACCGCAGGGACGTAAAAACCAGGGATTAAACAGGAAAGGGTTAACAATAACATTTCACTTAGACCAATGTAACGGTCTTCTGTTGCCGTTTCGATTTGATGTTGCCAGGTACATTAATTCTACCGGTGTCATACGTTTCAATTGCTACTCAGAAATCGCAATTTAGGCCCATTTCCCTGAGCTTTTATTGGATTCAAATTTCTAGACCATACAAGTTTGGGATATTACTTTCAGGATTCAATTATTTTTCTTTAAAAAATCGCAAACTATAGGCCCTGTTTGCGTTGTAAATCAATATTTTGAATTTCATGTAGAGCGCGAATAGACCATTCTACATTCGCCCCGGCTCTAGTACGACTGCCGCGACGACCTAGTGGAAAGGAGTCTTCACTCGTGACTTTGAGAGTCAGGGAAAGGAGCCCAATGTGCTTAAGTGTTACCACGATAATTCTATTAGGTTAAAACTTCGGTGTTATCGAACTTGATTAAATGAATTGATTAAATAGGCGTAAATTTAACTAAGCTGTAGGACTAATGGTAATTGGGAAAAATATTTCCTACTTTTATGCTCAGTTAAAGAATTATTAGATTCCACATCATTGGTCTCAATTTCCTGTAAGAATGAGGATTTAAAGATATGTTGTTGTTTTTTTCTTTTAGTTCAACTGAACACGAAGTGCTCTGGGTGAGCTATTGTGATCGGTCATCGTCGGGCTTCCATCCGTCCGTTTATCTGTCTGTCCGTCCGTTCACAATTACAAAAAAATCTTCTACTTTTAAACTAAACATATAATTTCAACCAAACTTCATAGAAATGATCCTTAGGTCACGCTCTTTCGAAATACTTAAAAGAATTGAAATCCATAAAGGAATTTGGTTGCCATAGAAACCAAGTGAAAGAACTTTAAAAAAATCTTCTCCTACCAAAACATAAGGCCCAGATCTTTAATATTTGGCATTAATCACCATCTTTAGGTATCCACCAAAATACTTCAAAGAATTACCGCATCTAGAAAAATGGCCCCTTTCTGTGTGATCACTGAATTTACATAGACATAAAGAAGAAAATCTTTGAAAATCTTCTTCTCCCTATCCGAAAAGCCTAGAGCTTTGATATATGGCCTAATCATCATCTTTTAACCCCATACCAAAACACTTTAAAGAATTACCGTAATCTGAAAAATAGCACTTTTCAGTACGATCCTTGTTTTTACATGGAAATAAAAAGGAAATCTTTGAAAATCCTCTTCTCCCAAACCGCAAGCTTTAATTTTTGTACGTATCAATGTCTATTGACCATTCAAAGAATTACCATAATCTGAAAATCTGCACTTTTCTGTATGATCCTTGATTTTACATAGGAATAAAGAAGAAAATCTTTGAAAATCTTCTTCCCCCAAACAATAAGGCCTAGAGCTTAATTATTTTGTATGTATCAATGTCTATTGATCCTTTACCAAAATACTTCAAAGAAGTACCGTGCTCTGAAAATTAGCCCTTTTCTGTGTGATCTCTGATTTTACACGTGAATAAAGAAGGAAATCTTTGATAATCTTCTTCTCCGAAACCATAAGGCCTAGAGATTTAATATTTGGTGTATCAATTCCTATTGACCCTCTTCCAAATACCTCATAGAATAACCGTATTCTGAAAAAAAATATGTGCAATTCAAGATTTTAGAAAGGAATAAAGAAGGATATCTTTGAAAATCTTCTCCTCCTAAACCATTAGGCCAACAGCTGTGATACTTAGTATCTGTCAATGCCTATTGACCATCTACAAAAATTCTTAAGAATAATCGTACTCTGGAAATTAGCTCTTAATGGTAGGACCTTCAATTTACCTTCAATTTACCTTGGATTAAAGGAGAAAATCTTTTTAAAAAATCTTCTCCCAAAATACTCTCCAAAAAATATTCCAAAGGGAATCGAATAAACACTTTTAAATAATATACTTTATTTTGATATTTCGGCTAATGCCTTTTTTAAGAAATAACAGATGGAAATGTCACTTCTACATCTTTACATTCTTACTATGCGGCCATATTTGAAATATGGCCGCACAGTAAGAATGTAAAGATGTAGATGTGACATTTCGATGTGTTATTTCTTGAAAAGGGCATTAGTCGAAATAGAGTACATTATTTAAAAGTGTTCTCCAAAATAGTTAGGTGTTTGGCTTTGATATTTTGTATATATCATAAAACCTTGAGCCATCATCCTCAGGGGATCGAAATAGGACCATCATGTTCTCGTTTGTTTTGCGGTTTTCCTTTAACTCCATGCTTTATCCGAAACTCCTGAACATACGAAGTCGACAGCTTTGTTATGGAATTGAATAAGAAGCAGTTACGACGTTTAGGTCACTTATGAACCCTTCTACTTTTTGTTACATGCTACTGGCCATACATTTTGCCAAATAACTCCTTTAAAAATCAAAGCGGGACTTCCTTTTGGAGACAATGGCCGGGGCTAATGACGTCAGTGGGCTGGGCCAGCGATTGGTCAATCAAATAATGTTTTTAATGGAGGTGATTTTTTGAATTCAAAAAAAGCCCGACAACTAACCACTTTAATTTTTTGTCACATGTTTCTGACAAAAAAGTTTTAATGTAAAATCGAACTTTTAACCCTTGTCATGCTGAAAACGGCATATTCCTATTTTGGCAGGAGGTATAGACAAAGATCAGCCTGCACATAAGTGCAGTCTGATCTTAGTCTACACCTCTTGCTTGTCCCCTATAAGCCAGAAATGTTTAAATAATCAGTTTTCGAAAGAAACATTGACTCTTATTAAGACTTTCCAGTTTTGTCAGTCCTTTGATTCTAAAGCAATTCTGTAGAGGATTTTAATTCAGCATGACAAGGGTTAATATTATAGTGAAGCTTCCTGTCGGTGTCCAGTGGAGGCGATTAACGATTCGCCAACAATACTCAATTTGAAAATGGCTAAAGTAAGATTCGTGATAATTGGTGTGGTTTTTGACGACGAGCTCCTTTGACATTTTAGAGAAACCACACGAAACACCTGGGGTTTGGGAATTTACCTCAATATATAACGCGCCAAGTCACTAAACTGAAATAAGAAACCACAAGCTTAACTCATTCCCGCACAAACCCTCCTGTTTACGCTCCTTAAGAAAATCTCAAAAACAATGTATGTGGAAAATGCCGAAATTGCTTATTACAAGCAATTTCTGCTTTTTCGACATTGTTTTATACCCAGAGACAAAGGTTTAGAAAATCTATAAGTTAGGATTGTTTTCTGCAACTTTCAATTTGGACCGGTCTAAACTTTTACTATGTGGATATGACTGAAATTCTATTAAGACGGCGTTAAACCCATTCAATCAATCAATCAACTTTAACCCTTTACTCTTTCTTTTTCAAATTTTTAGACTTACCAAACTCCAAATGATAAGCAGACGACACTAGTAAGGAAGTAACATATAAAAAAGTAGCCATCCTGTAGGATAAAATATATTGAGGAAAAAAGAAAAAACACATGTTCTAAGTTGTTTCTTCTTTTTCCACATTGTTTCTCAGGAATAGAATTATACGAACGTAAAAAATCTGTGGTGGTTCTGTACAGGGTTAAACAAACACGATTTATTTAAATTGTTCACATTATTATTGATGGTATCTCGTAGGTCTAAGTTTGTGTAAGCATAGTAATTTACGGTATTTAGTAGGGTACATGAAGCGAGGCCGGAAGCAACATTTTAAACACAATAAAACATTCACCTGTTATTTTTTTTTTGTTGATATTATTTGAACACTGTCCGTACGTACTTATCAATGAATTGAGAATTAAACTTTCAGATTGAAAGTGTTTTTAATCCATCTAAGTTGAGGCTCTGTCTGCAGAATTAAGGCGAGTCGGAAGTTTCTATACAGTAATTAATACCGGTCTAGCCCTGTCTCCTAAATAATGTTCTACTGATTGTCCGCCCCATGGGAGTCTGTGACTACCCACACAGGCTAGGCAGGTCATCAATGCTTGTCTAATAAGAAATGAGGTATTCAATAATATTTAGTGGATAATCAACTGGTTATTTTTGATATGAAAAATCTCCCACGAGAAAGCGTTGTTAGACGTTGAAAAAAAGTCCAAAGGTAGCGATAAGTGAGAGATTTTCACAAAAACAATAACCAGTTGATTATTCTACTCATTATATTCCAATCACTTTTATTTTTCAATCGTTACCTATTTATTTTAATCATATTCGTCATTTTCGGCCCTTGGATATATACGGATTTGTTTTAAATAATTTCTGTTCGCCATCTTATATTGCCTTGGATTGCCTTTCAAAGCGGCGAAGGTTGAAACGTGTTTTTTAGGGAAGTCCGTATTTTAAGACTATTAGAGAATTTGCAGTGTCAGGCACGAAAATAATATTAGGCGAAACATATACTGTATCTTATGGCGACAATCTTATCGTCGATCTAAAGGCCCAGGATATTTCGAACATCGATCGACCATTCAAGATTGGACTTGGACAGAATCATAGGATAAGCAGTCTGTGATCACTCAGTCTCCTGACTAGGGCGTACAAAACAAGCTCATGCGGGTTAGGTTTGAAATATCATCAGTATTCGAGGTCTGGAACAATTTTGGACCTTGCGGAAAACTATGCATTTGTTTGGGTCAATCAGTGATAACACCAACATCCATGTTCGTTATTGTTTAAAACCAATTGTTAACATAACGGTTATTTTGGTGTTGCAGTTATGTTCGTATTGTTAATTATTTCTTCTTATTTTACTGTTTTTGAATTGATTTGAAGCCCAAGAAATTAAATGTTAGGTTATCGTGCAATTTTCAATCTCCCTATACCTCGTTCGCCATTATATCAAAAGAAAAGTTGTAAAATATGTAGCTTATTTTTAAAATCTTATAACAGTTGATAATCGATGTGGATGATTTAGTCAAAAGCTTTCTTTATCTTATATAAAAAATTAGCAATCTTACCTATGAATATTAACCAGGAGCCAGGTGGCCCTCCGGAAAAAAAGTAGTTTCCGATTTTCGGAGTGAAAGTTGATCTCATCACTAGTGATGATATCAAAATTTATTACACTGGGAAATTCCAAGATTTCACAGCTGGGAATTTAATGAACAGTTAAAGAGAATTTAAAAGCCTTCAGATTGCTTAAAACATTTATACAAACATATAAATTATATATGTCATACTTATTCAAATAAAGGTGCAGGATGTGACTATACTCACCAAAAAGTGTGCTTACTTTTAGTCCGAAATAAAATAAGTGGGTCGATCTCGTCATAATCTAAAGACAAAGTAATTGGAAATCCACTTTTTCGGTTTTATAAGCATCTTTACCCATTCCTACACATTGACGCTTCTTGACGCCCAAAAGAATAAAGCTTTGGAAAGCATTGTGGATATGACGAAAATACTTTTAAGAAGCAATTTCTTTATTATCCACAATGCTTTCTACTTCAAAAACAAAACTTCAAATTCAACCAACAGAAAATTGTTGTCTGCTACATCTTTAAACTTGGACCAGTCTAAAATGTATTGGTAATGGCTTAACGTTGAGAAAAGAAAAGATCCATGCAGAACTGTCTGTGTAGGCCGGTGGTGTTGAACACAACCCAGATAAGCCTCTAGGCAGGAATCTTTTAATCTTTATTGTTAATTACTCGGAGAAAGTTGCAACGAATATTTGTACAATCACGTCAACAATAACCGTTGGAATCACGCATTCAGTTTAAATTCGCCCAAACCAACGTCATCATGACATCATCATGATTTATATTCGTTAGCCAGTTTTCAATTTTGTGAACTTTAGTCCAAAACTGTTGTAAAAGTTAATATGAATATAGACACCTACCGTAATTTTACGCTGACCCATTAATGTTACATAAATCCGGACGTGAGTCGTTGCCCTAATCACTTAATTATATTCTGCTGTACTTGGGCCTCATGCAACTGATGTCATGCGTTGTCGACAACCGAATACCCTTGTTTCTAAAAATGATGTAGACGTCTTCTGATCTTTCCTTAGTTTAACAAAAAAAAAAACAAAAAAAAAAAAAAAACACTTTAAGCCCATCAGATTACCATAAATATAACATCTGACTCTGAATATTGAATGTTCGTTTGAGCTTATTTTGGATTTTCTATTAATTAGGTTTAAGAAACATCGACACCTTCCTTTAATTCAAACATAGCTGTAAACTTAAAATTTAGATGATTCGTAGACAAAATTTGGTGTAGAATACAAACCCCTACAATTATCTAGAACGAAAAGAAACTAAATTAAGTAGGTTTATTTCATCCTACATTTGTATTGTGCGACTTTTTAAAGAGCACTATGTGAATCGGTACTGTCAAAGAGTTTTGGAATACATCTGTGGCTAAGTGCAAAAAATCATAAGTGTCTATTCAAAGTATTGACACTTATGATGTTTTGACACTAAGCTATCGACATGTATTCGAAATAAATTGTACTCTTTGATGACCATTAAATTATTGTCATAATTTGGTCAGACAGATTAAACAAAAACGGACCAATGGGAAACACATTTTATCATCTGTCTACATTAGTTGTCTTTGGTGGCTGCTGAAACTCCTGACAGAAGCCATCCATTATGGTCTAAAAGGGTTTATAAAATATAGGTCAGTGCCACTTCCAGCGTCTGTCTGTGGGATTAATTGCTTTGCCTAATAATATGTTTCTGTAGGGAAGTAGCTACAAGTAGATATAAGGTCTGGCTCAAAGGCGTTATGTAGCATTTAATTACATGGAGAAGAGAGTAGACGACATAATGTGTCATTTTGGACAGGCGGAGAGCGACATCTTAATTAAACCCTTTACTCCAGAGTGTTTTACAATCGATCAATATGTTATTACCCAACATGACATACAACTAATGGGCCCATTACATTTTATGTCTTAGTTTATTTACTTTTAGACGTATCGATTGTTAAAAATAGAACGCTTAAAGTCAGAACAAGGATGGATAGAAAACAATGACCATTCTCTATCAATGAATGACAACGAATGAATGAACATTACTTTAACCCTTTCCTTTTAATCCCTGTTTTTTACACCCCTGTGTTTTTATACTTGAGAAAATATTGTGGAAAAAGAAGAAATAGCTTGTAACAAGCAATTTCTTCTTTTCCTGCATTTTTCTTCTACCCTGCGGAAGGATTATTATAATATCTACTTTGAATTGTCTTCTGCAAAACCTTTGAATTTTTGTTTAAAAATTGCAAAACAGAAAAGGGTTTAACAGGTATATACCGCACAGAAAATAAGTATTTTATCTATTCAAATGTATGAACAAAACAGGTACAGAAAAGCTTTATTTTTCAACCGAGCTCCCCTTTTTTAATGTATCTGAATACTTAATCAGCTCTTGCACAGCTTATGAAAGAACATTTTGGCTCACAATTTTCAGATCTCTAACGGTAATGCTTTCAGAAATTTGTGAAAAGGTGGTTTAGCCGACTTTGTAACGAATATTTGTAATTAAAAATAAAGAAAGAAGAAAAGACGCAACTAGTTTGCGTTACGAGTCGCTAAATAAATCAGAGAAGTACAACCCGTATTGAACCGGAATTCATCGGGTAAATACGTTATCTGTCGATTGCTCCCAAAATTGCCTTATTTGTAGTTTCTATGACGTATCAGTCGATATCAACATTACCCGAAGACACCCGATGAATTCCAATTTTTCAGAGTTTGGCATTGGGATTATATTACATTGAATTGAAATTATAGTGAATTTAACACGAAGAAAGAATATTAATCGTAAAATTGACATCGATAACTATTGGAAAAGCAGATAATTTTCCCATATCAAATGTTCACGAAATTCTGTTCCGGTGTCACTTTAATATCATCAATATATGTAATTTCATATATTTTGTATTTTGAAATTAAAATCTATTTTTTTTTTTTAATTATAGTTGACTTATGAACCAATCGTAAACATGTGTGTATTAAAAGACTCAGTTTGAGTAGACCCGGGACCAAATTGTTGTCGAAGTTGTTTCCAAAACAGGTAAAATCGGCCTTTCACAAACTTTGTCTCAGAGTCATACTCGACCAATGACCCTGTCGACTTTCTAGTTATATATACAGTAAACTATTAAAACTATTTATTTAGCTCACGTTCTCAAAGTAAGCTATTGTGAACACAATCTCTCTGGCATCTACTGTCAGATATCTATTGTCAATGCAGCAATATATCCTTGCGCGCTCCCTTCGAAACCTGCTACAAAATTGTGTTCCTTAAAAAGTCTGGCTGCCAGGGTAAAAGTTACAAATTGAAAAAAAACTCCCCTTTACTATGAATCGTAATTGATAATTTACATGGAGCAGTTCATATTCTTTTATCTAAATTGCTTGAATCATGACCCTTGGGGTCCCATGTATGGAGCTTCGTGGGAATGGATTGAAATTCTTTTCTCAATAATCCTCCCATACCGTAAGGCTAATTTCAACCAAATATAACAGAATATTCTAGAATGACACCACTTTGGAAATTTCCTAAGAAGTTCAAATCCGTTTAAAGTGCCATGAAAGTGGAATTATAAGAAAACAAAATCTAACCCTGAACTATAAGTCCTAGAACCTGGGTATTTTGAATCGAACATCGGATTATTGACCTCTTTGAGGATTTTTTAAATCATGGCTCAGGGGTCATAAGAGAGAGAGAGAGAGAGAGACAATTGAAATCGAACTTAAATATAATCTCCCTTTATAATTTTTTTTTTACTCTTGAACTTGATAGGTAGCGTTACTAGCTCGAAATCGTTTCACTAAGATATTTACATAACACAAGTTATCTTTAAAGACAGCTCTACAGTTTCGATGAAGTAATATTATTCCTATTCTAAAGCTAAACATATCCTATTTTTAACCAAGAAACAATACGATTTACTTCCCGTATGCAAAAGTGGTCAAAATAAAACTTTAACCCTTTCCGAGACTACAAAATGTAATACTGGTCAAACTCGAAATATTGCAGACTACAAATTAAAAGTTATTTAAATTGAAAAAAAATCAGTTGTATAGGGTAGAAAAAATTGCAGGGAAAAAGAAGAAATTGCTTGTTACAAGCAATTTCTTCTTTTCCTGCAATGTTTTATCCCGTATAAAGTTGTGTGACCGTGAAAATAGGTAATTTTATTTGAAAGTGTTAAAGTAGCTAGGCATGTGAAATCCATTAACGTGGGACTCCTGTCATTGAAAACTTGCGCGTATATATGACCAAACAGTTGCAGGATTATATAAGCATAATTATCCTTTATTGTTCATCAGCTTCTTTTGTTGCATTTATGATACCAAATACACATAAATTATCTCCGAAACTGAATTACCCTTTGTTAAACACCGATGAGCACCAATGCTCAGGAGCACAAAGTATTGAAACTGAATTTTAAGAAAAGAATTAGTCTAAGTAATGAATTGAAATGATATTTATTTTGTGATGAGCAACTTTTGATCATTCTTTAAAATTATAATTATTATTGTTGTCAAATTAGTAGAGTTGTATTCAGAGACAAAAAATGGCGGGCATGAAATGAATACCATGTAAAACGGAGAAACTTTTGGACAAACGATAATCACCCTTGACCTCGAAATATCAAACAAGTAATGTAGGTCACATTTTTTTTCCACAACATCTTTTAAAGAGTACTGTGTGACTCGGGAATACGATATACTCTTTCCCACATAACCCAACTCTTTTCTATTGACGAGATTTGATTTGATAAGAGTGGTTATGAAATATTATATTATAAACTAAGGAATTTCCTAGTTTAATTTGAATTAATTGTAGTATATTTTGTTTCTTGAGATTTTCGTTAGTCGAAAAATTCTGCGATTGTAAGTATTTTTGCTAGTTTCAAATGAGTACGATGCATGTTCAAGAACGTTGACTTTCTTGTTCACAATGTGTTTTCTTCTAGGCTTTAATATTATTTTTTAAAAATTTATCTAGAAGACAATTTAATTTGCTTTTTCGCTTTAGTGCTGCCTAAATGTTCCACATTGTATAGTAACACTTACTTTTGTGTATTTTATACATTTGAATTTATAATACATGCATATTTCAAACTCAAAAAGTAATAGTTAATCTTGAAGATAATCGTGATTTAACATCCCAGACGCCTTGATAAAAATACCACCCCCTACCAATCAAAATTCGGACAATAGACATTTTTTGAAACACAATTTCTCAAAAACGGATACGGTTGTTCACAATTGTGCTTAGAGACTTTAGATAAACAAATAACCGGAGGGCCAAAAAAGTTATGCCGACAAATTAACTTACACGTACTGTATAAGACAGTTATAAAGGAAAATAAACTCAAACATTTATATACATAATGTTTTATTTGATACAGGCAAATTTAGATAATCAAAGTACTGAAAGAACTGTAAGCTAGCATGGCATGGTTTTGTGAAGTAATGTTCTTTGTCAAAGGTTATCACAATAAATAAACGAGGTTAAAGTAACCCTGGAGTTAACCAATTGCAGCATGCCAAAATCTTAGACTGGTTCAAATGGGAAAAGGTTGAAGAGGACAGTTATAAATTGGTTGAATTTACAACATCCTCCCTTATACAGGTATAGGATAGAAAACGTTGTGGAAAATGAAGAAATTGCATGTTACAAGCAATGTCTTCATTGTCAACAATGATTATCAATGTTTTTTTTTTCTTCTTGAGATGCTTTAAACGCGGGATTTAGTGGGAATGGATTTTAAAGCATGCTTTTGAAAGGGTCCTCTACAATTTGAAAAGAATTTGCAATATTCCTGAAATACATAAGCAATAGATTTGTTGGCGTTAGCATTTAACGGATTTAGTGGCTAAGCCTTCAGTGGCAGTTACACTCGTTGAACTTTGTCTGTTAACTTAAGCTATCAAAGCTAACGTTTTGCTATCTAAATATATAAATTAGCAGCATTCATAACCTAGACGAAGTTAAACCACTCGTATTAATGGAGTTCAAATAGGTATTACATTGATGACCAGTAGCTTTCAAGGTTACATTCAAAGCGGACCTAGACTGCCTTAACTAGTATTTGCACTTTTAGGACAAATTGTTCGTGACCTATATGTAATAAATGTTGTCTAGATAGTAGGAAATTGAGATACTTTTAGGAAATTGAGATACTTTATTGCTTTGCAGTCCTGTTATTCTAGTTGACATAAAGATTTTTTTGTACTTCTTAAGAAAGTCTTAATCTACTCTCTGCTAGCAAGGGGTGTTTAATTCGCTGTGTTGGTCGTTTGATTTAATTTGTTGTGTTGCATGGATCAAAGTTCAGGCTCATTTCGGTTATATGGCGTCACGCCATATCACATAACCATAGTTTCCTGGCATTCCTTTCCGACTTTGGCGATATAGGACTTGTATCATAGACTCAGTAGAAAAAAAATAGCATTATCATGATTGCCTTTCGTAGTAACGACATTGTGTGAGAGTTTAAGATTGGATTTCGAAAAAAGTGATTATTTTTCTTGGGTTTCATAGAAACTAATAAGAGGTTGTTGTTTTCTTTCTACTTAAAGGTAAAGCTATAATAAATTGGGTTTCGTAGTTACTAAGTAGGATAAAGTATCCCCGACTTTCTTTCAAACTAACTAAAGTGACCATGACTTGCCAGGGACAAAGTGAATAAGTATTCTTAGATCTTGTATATACTTGGTAGGTGTTAGTATGATTTAAAAGGTGGGTTATTCTTTAAGTTCTTGTTTAAATCATTTCAAATTTTAAATAAAGCTCCGAAAATATTTTCCGGTCGGGGTTGGTTTTTTTTCCAGATTATCTATCTTAACTACGGGGTTATTTTATCAGGCATTTACCCAATAACGTTGTTTTAGCTTTTTTAGGGGTCCTTCATGGCTAGAGGCTTTGAAAGGTATCGAGGGTTGCGGTTTCGAGTCCAGGTCGCACCGCTGGTCTCGTTGGTACATGTATATTCATACCCCTGGTCAAGTTGGTATGTCCCCAGTTAAGAGATTCAAAGACTTATCGTGATAACCAACCAATTATCGAACTTAGCCCTGGTATAAAGGAATGATAGCTAGAAAATGTGTAACCACATTGAACCCGTTACAACTCGACAAATGTTTAACTGGTCCAAACTCAATGGAGTTGTGCATGACAATTTCAAGTTGAGAGAATTTTAGGTATTACTGTCTTTTAGGGTAAAACACAAGGTTGAAAATAGATAAATTTCTTGTAACAATTTCTTCATTTTCAACAAGTATTTTCTTGAGTGGCGTAGAAAAGCTTGATTTTGACAGAAATGGTGAAACAAGCAAATCTTATTTATCTATGACAAATTGCAGTGTAAAAACAATGGTAACCGTCAACCCATCCCCATAAAATGACGCTTTCTGACGCCCCTCAAGGAAAACGGTTGCGAAAACATTTTGGAAAATGAAGAAATCGCTTGTAACAAGCAATTTCTTCACTTTCCACAATGTTACCCAGAAGTTGAAAAAAATCTAAAATTTCATAAACTTAAATTTAAAAGTATCTTCTGTAACTCCTTTCAATTTGGACAAGTCCAATATTTTGCCGGCTGGTAATGAATTAAAACAGAAAGCTATTTTAAGTATAGTAAGAATGAATACAGATCTCTCTATTAAGAAGTCAAAGACTTACATACGTAATTTTGTCGTTGTAGAAGGTTACCGCCTTTAATAACTTTATCAATAATAATCAACAGCTATATTGTTATCTTTTTATCCGGAATAGATTGCTTTTCTGTATTTGTCAATAGTGTTTCGTAGCAATGACGCAATTGACCAATCGATGGCCCCGCCCACTTCCTCTGTTGATCCCAGCCATAGACTTCGACAAGAAGTTCCACTTCGGCAGTATTTTTCAAATTTTATTGCCAGTAGCATATGAAAAAAAAGTAAAATGGTTGGGTAGCAACATAATCATCGTATTTACAGCTTGCATTAGCTGTACTATCGACGTTTAAGTCGCCAAAGCAACAAAATGCGTCACATAAACGGCGGCAAATGTTGGAGCTCAAAGCTATCTTTCAGTCTAGATGAATGATTTCATTGGTCGACTTATTATTTGATAGATGGCCCCGATTGATCAATTGCAATGAGAATCATAATTATTTTACTTATCTTTTTATAGCATTTGACGAAAGATTAAAACACGACAAAGGAAAATAAAAATGTAATAATTCCCAATTAATTTGAAGTTTGGGTCTTGACTTGAAAGTTTTCAACTATTCGGCCTCTAATTAAAGGGGTTAAAAAAAGAAAATACAGGATGATTATTACAATTCACTGACAAATTCTTAATATATGTGACGTATATACTATTCACAATTCGACGTTGTAGCGTTAGATAGTAGGTTTGTTTATTACTAGAAGTAATGTACACAATATACGTGTGTAAGTATATGTAAATACGTTTAAGTAAGAAAATAGTTCGCAAACAGATGATTTTATGAATCCAATATAGATGGAGCAAAACAATTGCTGAATTCCGCTTTAAAGTTGATAGATTTGACGCAGTTAACACCACTTTCAAAACTATCTATACTAATTCGACAATAAATTCAACTTGAAGTTAAAAAAATAATGAAAAAATCCAGCAAAGTTGATCTATCATGTTATTATACTATAAAAAATATTTCATTATGCTCCCCGTTAGAAAAATCAAAGTACTGAAAGTACTGTTATCTAGCAAAACATGATTTTATTAAGTAATTTTCTTTGTCGAAGGTTATCATGTTTAGTGGAATTTAGAAAAAAAAGCCTTGTATGGTAGAAAACAGTGTGGACAATGAAGAAATTGCTTGTAACAAGCAATTTCTTCATTGTCAACAATGTTTTCAAAGCTACTTTCTTTAGATGCTTCAAAAGCGCGATTAAGTAGGATTGGGTTAAAAAGCATGCTTTTGAAGGAGTTGTCTACAATTTGAATAAAGTTAATTCATGAGCAGTGTCAGAGTTTGCAATATTCCTGAAATAAGAACTACTTTTTATGGCGCAGGCATTCGATGGATTTAGTCGTTAAGCCTCCAGTGGCAGTTAGTACTCGTTGAACTTTGAGAAGACCTCAGAATTTTGTCTGTTAACTTAAGCTACCAAAGCTGACGCTTTGCTAGCTAAAAATCGGTGAGCATATAGACGCCATGTTATGTATACTTCCGTCTGTCCTAAGCCTATTCTCCCCTAGTGGAATGATATTAAATTAACACCTGGTCAAATGCTATTAAACCTCAAATATGAACTACTATGCACATTTTCAAGAAACATCTTGTTTGTTTAAAGGCTGTGTCATCCAAATAGGGATAGTTTGTGTCAAAATAGGTTTTTACTACAGTCTTTTAATTTTCTCGTCATAATTTAATGAAATTTTATATCTTATTTATGAATCAAAAGCCCCAGACCAGGCAATATTTGTAATTTATTTACTTGAAATATGTTACGGGAAAGGGGATTGGGGCTTTATGCAATATTGCTAAACAATTCTTTCTGTCAACCGGAAGCCATTTCTCTACAACTTTCGTCGAAATTCATAAAGACCCCAAATATGTATTCCTTGGTATTTACAGAACAGAACAGATTATTTACATATATCTTATTCCTTGTTCTATATTTGAATTTACGTCATAGAAAAAGGAACTGAAAGTAAAAAATAGCATTTTGCTCATATTTTCACATTTACTTGTCAGAATTTAATGAAATTCAATATATGAAGTAAAATGTACAGACTTTGCAATATCTGTAATTCATTTATACACAACTTTTACGGTAATAGGTGCGTATTATTTTGTGACCTTGCTTCATGATAAATAGTGTTTCTATTTTTCATCTCATAATTATTGTTAAGTTGATATACTTCTGAATGTTTATGACATATTCTTCAAGCTTCATACATCTGATAACAAGCACTTATTCGAGGAGCATAATCCGCTAATGGCGGCTCTTTTTTAAAAAGACGAGATGGTCAAAGATCAATCTAAAATACTGTATATTCTCGACTGCTTAAATCGAGTATGTCACAAATATTTAAAAGCATTATCTTAATCAAGATTACCCCATTTCCACGCAATGAAATTTCAGACTGGCCCAAAATGAAAGGAATTCCAGACAACGGTTTAAGTTGATCAAATATTACATTTTTGCAACGTTCTTGGTAGAAAACATTGTGTAGAATGAAGAAATTGCTTATTTTACTCAATGTTTTCACAGTTGTTTTTCTCCAAGGATGTCAAAAAGCGTCATTGTGAGGGAACGGGTTAAGTGGGTAGTCTATCTTGAATATGAAGACGAGAAAGAATTTTTCTATAGAGACTTGTAAAATGCATTTATAAAATCCCTACTTTATTAATACATGCGTGTCTTGTCTACTTCCAGATCACGATAAATATTTACCATGTCATCACAATCAAGTCTGAAATATCTAGGAAACAATCAAAGCATTGTCGAGGTAAACACTTCAACCCAGCCTCCAATTAATAAGGAGGAGAAAATGACGTTTTGGAGTACAGAGACGCTGAGTAAAATAGCCCCGGTTCTACTGGTAATGATCGCCACAATAATTGGAAATCTTGTACTAATCATACTGCTGACCCATAAGAAAACACGCCGTAAAAAGCGGGTTAATGTGTTTATACTTAATTTGGCTGTAGCCGATCTTACCGTCGCTTTTATAACGATGACAACCGAGTTATTGGAGGCGGTTTTCAAAGAATGGGTTCTAGGAGCGTTTTTGTGTAAATTTCTATTGTACTTCCAAGTCGTGACCTTATCCAGTACAACGTTTCTTCTCACTGGTATGAGTATAGACAGGTATCAGGTCATAGTGCGTCCATTACAATCATTGGCAAAACGACCAAAGATTAAAGCGAAAGTTGTGATAGCCTGGGCAATGGCGTTTGTGTTTGCCATTCCCCAAGTATTTATATTCGTACAGACGGAAGAATACAACGAGCAAACACAGACTACAATACATTACTGCAGGAGTGCTGGGTATAGTGCCGAATGGCAGAGGAAGTTCTACTTTACATTCCTGACATTTTATATTCTAGTATTGCCCGCTGGAATCATGCTGTACAGCTATATATGCATTGCAAAAGCAATCTGGAACCGAGGAGAGCAAGGAGAAAGAACGGCCCTAGCTGACAGACGAAATGCTCCCAAATCGCCACGCATGTCTGTTAAAAGGAGCACTATCTCTTCCTCGCGCCGTAAAGTGGTGTTTATGACACTATCTGTGATCGTAGCCTATTTAGTCTGTCTTACTCCATATTTCATTATATGTTTAATTAGGATATATAGCCACTATTCTCTGGACCTCAGGGCCGAATTAGTGGTATCACAAATTATATTCATGCTTCATTCAGCCTTAAATCCAATTCTCTACGGTTTGTTTACGCTCAAAAAGAAACATATAACTGCACTCTGCTCAATTTGTCTTCGGTGTGTCAGCCGAAATAGAAACAACAGAAGAAAAGATCCAAACAAGCCAATTATTAGAGCGAACTCTCTTTCACAGCTCCGTCGAAGATTTTTGTTTTATCGTAGACGCCATTCAGGAGAGACCAGTGTGATCATAGCCAATCATGTGGCTAAGGAAGAAACAAATATAAAACTACAGAACAGAACAAAACATCGATATATGCCCACTTATAGTAATTGTGGTCCTAAGCCCCAATGTAATGGATCTCGTTACAATGTGACATTCAGTCCGACCTCCTGGACACGAGAGGATGACTATGATCTGATCGCTCAATCTACAGACGGTGTGCCAACATGTGTCAATAATCAAAGAGTTTCTGAAAATGACAGGAATGTGTCAAATGTATGATAAATCTGATATCTTTGAAATCATGCTGAATCCTGGCTCTGAATACCCTATTCTGGGTTTTTAGAATTATAGACCTGTTCAAATTCAAAAGTTTAGTAGATGGTAATTGAAGGTCGATTTTATTTGAAAAATAATCATTTAGCAGGATAGGAAATATTGTGAAAAAAGAAGAACTTGCTTGTTAGAGCAAATTATTCTTTTTCCACAACGTTTTCTCAAGTATAAAACTGCAGGGATGTAAAAACATGGATTGTACAGGAAAGGGTTAATGAAATGGCCAATTGCTACCAACTAACTGATCACCAGCCACGCCAACTGATTTTTTTCTGACTGGGAGTCCGTCTTAGATATTAAACGGTATATTAATTTTGTAAAAGTTATGGTCTGTAACATGTACAAAATTAAAATGTTGGTTGGGTGACCTATACGTCGTAACTACAGCTTGAATAGGCTGTAGATATGAAGTTAAAGCGCCAATGCCAAAGTTCAAAGTTAATTTCCGGTCTTTATGAACGATTCAATTCGTTTAACGATTTTTTATTGACACCCGCGACTAGTTAGATAATGAATGCGGGCTTATCTTGGTCGATACTAGCTGTACGCTCGCATGTAGACTGATCTTTGTCTGTTCTACTTGCAAAAGCAGGAGCATACTGGTAAGAATTAATCAAGAGAAGAGTAAAGAGACTACAATAAAATGCTCGGTTGTTTTTGTTTTTTTTTTTTTATTAGCAGGAATACGAGTATATTGGTTCATTGTGATACCTGTCTAGATTAATTATGAAACGAAAGTCGAAGATAGGGGATCAATTATCATTGCTAAATCTAGCATTAATTTGATCGACATGTCTAAGATTCCAATACATTACATACGAGAAAAAATGAGTGAATAAGTCACACGACAGAAATATTTGTAACTTGAACATCTACTGTTGAACGAGGGATACTTGACTGATCGCCACTCACAATCAAAAAAGCGGTCTACCAATCAAATAATGATTCAGACCGGAAGTTAACTTTGAACTCGTACATTGATGGTAATTATTTTTCTTGTTTGGGCGATGTAAACATTGTTTCTAGGTAAAATTCAAAATGTAGTTAAGACGTTTATGTTGATAACGATTTGCATTTTACTGTAGGGTAATAACAACATGTTTAAAAAAGTAATGTCGTTTTATTGCCTCAGTTTAACTGTTTTGCTAGTGGTATGTGGGCATGGCAAGCTATCCGACAATGAATTTTACAATGATCAGGCATTGCGAGGCTTATAACACTTTGTACATTATCCTTTATCGTCTGCCTATATGAATGCATTTGAATTGGGATAATTATCCCTGAATTATCATTCAAGGATATTTTTTTGAATTTGAACCATTCAGTTCTTCCAGTTTAACCCAATATCAGACGACAAAATTTCAGACTAATCAAAAGGAGTTACAGACGACAATTTAAAGTTGGTGATTTTTTTTAAAAAATATTTGTCTATTTGATATAAAACATTGTGGATAATGAAGAAATTGCTTGTAACAAGCCATTTCTTCATTTTCCCCAATGTTTTCCAAAGCCTTTTGGCTTGGAGCGTTTAAAAGCGTCATTGTGTGGAAATAAGTAAATTGCTCAACAACTCGGCTTATTGCATTCACTTAAGTTTACTAAAGCCATATTTACCTTGATGATGAATACGATAATAATTCAAAACTATACGAATATTATGACATCTTTAATGCATGTAATTAAAAAAGATAATTATTAACGCTTTCGTTTATTTATTATTTTTTCCTAAACAAAATTTTAATATCCTTTCCTTTAAAGGTATAACTGGCCAGGAACAACAATAACACAGTCGTTATTCTAGAAAACATTATCCCTTATTTGTGTTTTTACACTTCAAGGTTTCATTTTTTTATTATTTTTTTAAATGTGCTTGGCAACTGGTTATTACATTTTTCTTGAGTAAATCTTATATGAAGACTATTATGAACTTATTAATTGTTAGTCAGCCCTATTGGCTCATTTGGTAGTGCACTTGACCTCAAGATCACGAGTTCGTGCCCTTGGCTTACCATATAAGCTAACAAACTAACTTTCTTTCGGATGAGACGTTAAACCGTGGCCCTGTGTGACGGTGCTATCCATCGAGCACGTTAAAGAACCAGGCGCAGCTCTCGGTAGTCCTTGCACTATCTCCTGATAGGATTACCCCTTTCCTGCTTAATACATGGCTTTTACGTGCCTGTGGTTTAAAAATGAGAAATCATAGTAGAAAAAGAAGAAACTGCTTGTAACAAGCAATTTCTTTTTTTCCAAAATATTTTCTATCCTACTAAATGGTTATTATTTCAAAATTTCAAAATAATACACATTAAATTTCCGTCTTCAAAACCCTTGAATTTGGACAGGTCTAAAATTTTGCAAATCAGGACAGCGTTAAAGTCTCTTTTTCTGTATAATTTCGATGAGTGAACATTCAAATTAGTCTTCACAAAAATGGGTCGTCGTATAGTCAAATCAAGACAATGTTTTATCTAAACTTTTGCATGTTATAGAGTATCTAAACCATGTATCACTCATATTTTAATGGACATAGGTTGACCAACGTCTGTTGTACGATTTCTTTCTTTCGTTGTTTTTAGTTTGATTGTCTTACGCGGTTCCCCCATGTTTTCATCTAAAATCCCAAAGGTGATCATGTCAAAAATATCACTTTGGCTCTTTTGAGCCAAATGTGCTTAAACGTGTGATGGTGTGTTTTTTTTGTTGTTGTTGTTGTTTTGTTGTTGTTGTTGTTTTGTTTGTTTGTTTTTTCCTCGAGGATAAAACGATTAGGGGTCGAAAGACTTATTCCCATCTTGGTCCTAACTCATACAAAATCTTATCATGCACATATAGAGAGAGGTAATGGACTCTAACCAATGCTAACCACTTTTACAGCTGGGTGGACTGGGGCTCTGTCTGTAAAGTGTCCTGCCCAAATACACTACCCGTCTCCGTTAGGGCTCGAACCCGCAACCACCAGATTACGAGTCGAGCACGCTAACCACCCGGGCAACGAGCATAGTATGATGCCCGTCATTTGTCATCTTGTGGACACTCTAGGATCTATAATTTGTTTTTCTGTTCTACAACGTGGTCAGATTTCTCGTGCGAGGCGGGTCAATATATGGACATTTCGTTGAAAAGATAAGCCACTTAATCGAATTTTAGGGTGAAACACTTCTGTGCACTCTACTAACTTCACTTTTCTCATACAAATGTATGTTACAACGCGTAAGCAATATAAGTGATACCATGGGAAACTTTGATATTTGGAATAAAAACTTGGTCAGTCTATAGCCTACATTTCTACTTTTTAAGTTGGAATGCGGAGCAACTCCAACTTAGATTTAACAAAACCGCAAAATGAACACAAGACAATTTCATGTCGGGTTTCTTGATCACGTGATTCTTAGATATGAATACATCTATGGTTACTTCTCATCTCAACTTGCTACGGACAATCAGTTAGTTATAGCCGAAGACAATAATATGGCACAGGTAAAAGATGATATAAACATACGTTTAGAGACTTCTAAACATGCTTTAGTTTGCTTTAAATTGTTGAAAAATAAGGTATTAATCAGCGCAGTAATTTGTTTGAAAATGCCATGCACATGCTCGCTCATGTGATATTGTTGAAAGTCATGTACATGCTCATGTGATATTGTTGGAAATGGCATACGCTTGCTCAAACGTATATCTTTGCCTTTCCGATCCCTGTCCATTAACAAGAAGTAAATGGCAGAACCTTTCTGCATTAATGCAGCTTATTTTTTGCTATCTGTAATTAACAGATCTCTTGCCCTGCCCATTGCCTCCTCTGACCACGCGTACACTTCGCTAGTGAACGGCGTCTTTTTGAAAAAGAGGCCCATGGGGCCTTATCGGTCACCTAAGTCCAAAGAGAACAAAAACAGATGAAAGTCCACCAGAAGATGATGCATACCAAATATCAAAGCTCTTTCTGTTGGGACAAGTAGATTTTTTAAAGTTTCACAATGTTTTCACTATGCCTATGTTAAACCTGTGACGTCCGAGAACGAGCTAATTTTGACCCTGGGACCATCATTTATACAATCTTTATAGAGGTCCACCAGATGATGCCACATACCAAATTTCATAACTGTAGGTCTTGGTTTGGTAGTAAAAGATTTTCTAAGTTGTCACTTTATAAGCTAATGCCATTCTCGACAGAACTCTTTCTAATACAAACTTTATAGTCCATGGTCTAAAAACTCTTAATACCAAATGTGAATCCAAACCAACAGCTAGTCGACGACAATAAGATTATAAAGATGTGCCATTTTGTCCCTTTTTGTCCATTTATGGGCCCAAGGGGGGATATCTCGTTAAAGTGTACAAATCTGAAGCGCCTTCCAAATGGGATTGCTTCCTGCCAGGTTTGGTTGAAATCTGTCCAAGGGCTCTTAAAAAGAAGTCGAAAATGTAAAAAGTTAACGCATGACGGACGACGACGGACGAAATACGATCGCAATAGGTTTTCGGTCAGGTAACCTTAAAACACTATGGCAAGCAACATGTAACAAAAAAGTAAAATACTTGGTTAGCAACCTAAAAGCCGTAACTACAGATTGAATAAGCTGTAGTTACGAAATTTAAGTCACAAAACCAACGAAATAATCACATAATTACATAATTTCGGAGTTCAAAGATCACTTCCTGACTAAATGAGTTGATTAATAGGTTGATTGATATGTTGATTGGCACCCGTGATATGTAAATTGTATTCAATGGAACGGGATTTAACCATTAACAGATGACAAAATTTTAGCATGATCCAAAGTCGACTACAATCAATGCGTTTGAAGCCACAAGTGCCATGTTGTATAGAAAATGTGCCGAAAAAGAAGAAATTGTAAGCAATTTTCTTTTTTCGATATTGTTTTCTAGTGCTGTATGTGCTGATTGTAGCAAAATACACTGATATTCACGTGAAGAGTATTGATCCTTTCCTGTTTGGTGATCCATAAACTGATATTAACGTGATTAGTATTGACCCTTTCCTGTCTTAGCGAGCCGTAAACTGAGATTCAAGGGATGAGTATTGACCCTTTCCTGTTTGGTGATCCATAAACTGATATTTACGGGATGAATATTGACCATTTCCTGTTTGGCGATCCGTAAACTGGTATTCACGGGATGAGTATTGACCCTTTCCTGTTTTGGCGATCTCTAAACTGATATTAACGTGATGAGTATTGACCCTTTCCTGTTTGGTGATCCATAAACTGATATTAACGTGATTAGTATTGACCCTTTCCTGTTTGGTGATCCGTAAACTGATATTAACGTGATGAATATTGACCATTTCCTGTTTGGTGATCCGTAAACTGGTATTCACAGGATGATTATTGACCCTTTCCTGTTTGGCGATCCGTTAACTGATATTTACGGGATGATTATTGATCCTTTCCTCTTTTGGCGATCCATAAACTGATATCCACGAGATGATTATTGACCCTTTCCTGTTTGGGCGATCTGTAAACTGGTATTCATAGGATGAGTATTGACCCTTTTCTGTTTTCGCGATCCGTAAAATGATATTCACGGGATGAGTATTGACCCTTACCTGTATTGGTGATCCGTTAACTGGTATTCACAGGATGAGTATTTACCCTTTCCTGTTTTGGCGATCCGTAAACTGGTATTCATGGGATGAGTATTGACCCTTTCCTGTTTTGGCGATCCGTAAACTGGTATTCATAGGATGAGTATTGACCCTTTTCTGTTTTCGCGATCCGTAAACTGGTATTCATGGGATGAGTATTGACCCTTTTCTGTTTTGGT
Source organism: Fragum fragum (assembly GCA_946902895.1). NCBI lineage: Eukaryota > Metazoa > Mollusca > Bivalvia > Cardiida > Cardiidae > Fragum > Fragum fragum. The sequence continues at coordinate 5,346,274 of OX336372.1, read as the reverse complement.
GATCCGTTAACTGGTATTCACAGGATGAGTATTAACCCTTTCCTTTTTTTGTTTGTTTCATTATTTCAGACCTGCCCAAATTCAAAGGTTTTGCAGTTTAATATCTGAAGTAGATTTAATTTGACAAAAAAATAACCATAATGTTAGAAAATATTGTGGAAAAAGAAGTAATTGCTTGTTACAAGTAATTTCTTCTTTTTCTACAATGTTTTCTCAATTATGAAATCACAGGGACGTTAAAAACCAGGAATTGAACAGGAAAGGGTTAATGCAAGCATAAAGCCAGTCGGATGACTTAAAAAACAACCTTACTCAATGTGACACTGTGGAGATGCGATCTATGAACGTTTCACACCGTAATCAGATTAATTATTGTAAAGCTCATACTATGTCCCTAAGCTAATGCTGACCTACAAACACAAGGTCAAAGTCAGCTGTCTTTAAACTGATCAATACTTGAAATAATGAGGGACATTCTTGGGTTATCTCTCTTGAATACTCTCCAGAAATTCATTGGCCCCTATCAGTGTTTTACTTGGACTTTATCTTTGGTTTCTTTGCACTGTCTGGTTTTAAGATCAGCAGTATAATGCAAACTTTAGAGCTGGGAATGTTCGTTTCATCTCGAAAATACATTTCTGTGTTTTTTCTGAATCATAAACTAACAACATTGAGAGATTTGTATTTATAATCAAACTGGAAAAAGCAATTAAAAAACCGCAACTTCGCCATACTTAAAAAGGATAAAAACAAAGGTAATGAAGTGAAAGGACCAATGTACAATTTGGCACACCTCTGATTTAAAGATAACAGGACAAAGGGAAGATAAACGGCAATGGTCCTCATAGAACTTGACATGTTGTGCAGAAAAATACAAATATTGACGTTCGCTTTTCTTCTTAGGTGAATTAAGAAATTGTACTGAAACACCATGAAACACTGAGGATAGTCAAAATTATTGGTTTGTTTAGAATTTAAAGCTTCTGTTGTTCAAGCAAATTTCAGTTATGAACATAATTCTTAACAAGTTTGAAGTGTGAATTCAAAGGCGAAAAGTGTGATTGGTAGATCGCAACTGCAAATCGAAGAATCAGTCGACTAATCGAATTATTCATTTAGACAGTAAGTGACTTTTGAATTCCAACGTTGGCCGACATTAATGTATAGCGCTTTTTGCTGGTTTGGCAACTTACACGTTTTAGATATAGCTTATTTAAGCTGTAAGTACGATGTTTAGGGCGCCAACAAACCATATTACTTTTTATATAGAAGTTTCTTACCACAAAGTTTACAAAATAACGCCGTATAACAATGAAGTGGAATTTTTATCGGAGCTTGGTGGGCGCGACCAGTAGAATCAGTGCAGTGGGCGGGGCCACAGATACGTCTATCATTAGTCCCGTGAGTTATCCTATCCATTATGTCGATTTCTTCCATGAAACAATCATAACTTCATTTAACCCATTCCAACACAATCTCACTCTATTACGCCCCTCTGGAATAAACTTTTAAAAACATTGTGGGAAATGAAGAAATTGCTTAAAAAGCAATTTCTTCACTTACTACTGTGTTTTCTACAAAAAAAGAGAGAAACTTAAGATTTCATTAACGTTACATTGTCGTCCGCAACTTATTTCTGTTTGGACCAGTCGATTTTTCCGTGCTTTTTTTTTGTCATGCATTATCTAATGACGAAAAGTGAGTATATGCTGTTACTAAATATTTTGTCTAACAAATGTAATGACGTTGATTAATGACGCAATAAGAAATTGAAATGTTGAGAATTTGGAAAATATTCCCTGGAAATTTTGTATTCTAACCGGCTCAACGTTTACAAAACTTTTTTATTTCTATTGCATAATAATATCTTGACTAAACCATCGCACTATAGAGAGCAAATAGCTCGCCTGTGGCATAACAGTATTTAAATTTGGTGTGGAACACAATTTTTGAGCTATTCAGAGAAATTAGTTCGGGGGGAAGAAGGAAATAAGACGAACAACAATCAAATATTCTCTCGATTCAAGTACATGTATGTCGTAATACAGCAAGTATAAATTTGTTTCGTCTGATATTTTTTTTATCAAACAAGTCTTAAAACAAAAAAGAAAACAATTTAGCAATTTGCCTTTACTGTGGATCATTGAAATTCAAGTCATGTGACCGAGTTCACGTAACTGTGCATTTTCACTATTATTTTGAAAATATACGTGTAGTATATTCCTAAAATAGATTACATTTTTTATTTTTTACAAGACAGTACTGGTTTTGATTTATTTAAAAGAAAAATCAAATACTTTATTCTAAGCTTGCCTTGTATGGGAACCTCAGGTGACAGGCAATGGAATTACTCAACCATATTCCCTATTAAAATCAAAGAGCAATTTTAAAATGCAAAGGTACTAAATGTATCATTTAAAATGCAGAATAAAATTTATAATGGACCTTTGTTTATCTTTGTTTATCCAGAAAATGGTCTTAGTAAATACTCTCACCTACAGTTTATATAAAAATTGTCTAAATTTGGACACAAAAAGTGCTTAGTCTGGTGACAGGCACTAAAATTAACAAATCAATTCCACCTTTATAATTAAAGAGTAATTGAACAATCTTGACTGTCATTCAAAGAATGAATCGAAAAATCAAATAATTCTTTTCGACCGGAAGTGAACTGTGAACTCCGACATTGGCCGACAGCTTCGTCAATAAGCTGTAGTTACGACGTTTAGTTCGCCAAACAACCATTTTACTTTTTTGTTACAAGTTACTGGTCATACAGCCATCATCCAGCGATCCTTAAATCTTAAGATACAGAGTGTTGAATGCTGCATTTCGGCATTTCAACGTAGATATTTACATCTTTTTTGTGTGCCGATCTTTTTTATTTAGAATACAGTCTCAGTAGAGACCCCTACCTGCAGCTATATTTAAAATCGAACATATCTGGGCTCAAATATACATAGTCTAGTGTGACAATAAATGTATGACTTCAATAAAATAGACACGTGAAAATCTGGATGTTTACACGATATTTACAAGATAGAATAATATGTTCTGAAGCCGCGCCTATTTACTATCAAAAAATCCATCGAAGTAGGCCTATAGACATTGCATATCATGGTAAAACACGGCATGACAATCTAATAGACAATATTTAGCAAAACACAATAATGTATTACCGATTATATAACTAAGTGGTAATAGTGGTTGAATAAAATGCTACCCATTTGTAACCCATTTTTTTTCCTGGATCGAACAATGTCTACCCGCGTTGAATGCCAGACTGGAAACCACTAAACCCCCTACATCTATATACATGTAAATGTATCGTGCATATTGTAAGATAGTTTAAGCTGATTACTTATCCAAATAGACAACATTAGCATACTTTTTTAAGAACGCACCGAGAAAGTGATTCTTGAAAGCATTTTTTTCTTTCCATACATGTTTTATACCTTTTTGGACTTTTCCGAATTTAGCCCTAGTCATGCTGAACCCGGAATATTCCTGTTTTGGGAGGAACTATAGCAAAGATCAGACTGCACATAAGTGCAGTCTGATCTTGGTCTTCACCCCCTGTTTGTCCCTTTTAAGTCAGAAATGTTTAAGTAATCAAATTTCAAAAGAAATATTGATCCTCAATAAGACTTTTCAGTACTATCAGTCCTTTGATTTTAAATCAATTCTATATAGGACTTTAATTCAGTATGACAAGGGTTAAGGATTTTAAATCAATTCTATATAGGACTTTAATTTAGTATGACAAGGGTTAAGGATTTTAAATCAATTCTATATAGGACTTTAATTCAGTATGACAAGGGTTAAGCAAATGTTGTATCTTATTGTGTGGTTGTATTTGTCCTTGTTGTCATTATTCGCTTTATATCACTATGATTGACCGTAATGCCTTTATCCTGTCCAGTTCGCGTCTTTAAAATGTGGAGCGAAAGGTGTTACGTTTGGAAAAGTTCATTTTGACCTTATACGTTTTGTTTTATTCGGACTTGTCTCTATATCAAATAATATGAATGATTGAATGGGGTTTAACGCCACTTTCAATAGTATATCAGTCATATCGCGGCGACCTACATTTAATAAATCAAAATATACTCAAAATTTAGACTTCAAACGACCGTACAACATTAACAAATGCATATAAGTAACACACTTCGACACGATGACACTTTTGGACGCCTCTCAAGAAAAACAATTTGAAATGCATTGTCTAAAATAGAGAAACTGTTGTAATAAGCAATTTCTTCATTTTTCACAATGTTTTCTATACAGGAAGTTGTAAAAATATAAATTTCCTAAGCTTTAAATTTTCCTGTGCAACTTCTTTCAATTTGGACCAGTCTAAAAATTTTCCCACCAAATCCCCCCTTTTTACGCCCCTCGAGAAAAAAAGCTTTGGAAAACATTGTGTAAATAGAAGAAATTGCTCGTTTGAAGCAATTTCTTCTATTTACACAATATATTCTACCCTAAATGACAATTTAGAATTTTATCAATCTTAAATCTATGTCTGCATCTTTTTTTCTAATTTGGACCGGTCTAAAATTTTCTCGTATGGGAATGGGTTCACGGATCCCTAGCCACGCCCATTGAGCTCCAACAGGAAGTTCCACATCGATATTAAAAGGCGTGTTTTTGAAAAACTTATTGCCAGTAGGCAAATCACCTGACACACAAGAAATAATTGGTTGGCATCTTAAACGTCTTAGCAACTACTTAAAAAACTGTAGCTAAGATATTTAAGCCAACCCAACAGAAATACTTCACATAATTGTAGGTCAATGTAGGAGTTCATATTTTGCTTCAGGCCTAAATGAGCTTGATTGGTCGATTTGTTCTTTGACAACTACGATCCACTTCACTGCGATCAATTTATCAAAAGTCGGTCAGTGATGGAATACTTCTTTTATGAGCAGCTGCGGTTCAGCATTGCAAGGGACTAATTTTCAAGCCCTTTGTTATTTTATAGACACTGATATGTGGAATAAAGATTAATATAGATGCTGTTCTGTCTGGTTCGGGTAGTTGGTCAGCCAAGTTTTGCTCTAAAACCCCTGTTGACCTTCCGTGTATTTTATTTTGTTGGCAGTTAATATAATTGGTGTTTAAAAACCGACTTTATTCGGTACTGGAAAAAAATAATTCTCAAACAATAAAGTTTACAAATGTATCTTTAAATGTATTGCACCGAAGTGAAGCATTTAGTATGCAGGACCAGTAGTTTATCTGATTGAACAATAGTCTGTCTGAAAGCGTGACCCGTCGGGTTAAAAGGGATCTCCCGGGCGTTCCTTAACTCTTTCTTGTTTTGTTTTTTCCCAAATTTTTACACTTGCTCAAATTGAAAAAAGTTGCAGACGACTATCAAAAGTGGGTGCTTTTTGAAAAATAACCAGCATACTCCATAGAAAATATTGCTGGAAAAGAAGAAATTGCTTTCTATAAGCAATTTCTTCTCTCGCGCTGTTTTCTCAGGCATAAGATCACAGGACCGTAAAAAACAATGGTTATACAGGAAAGGGCCAAGACAAATACTCTAATAAGAAAGAGATTTGGACGATAAGAGGTTTACAAGAAGTCATATTCAAAAATAATCATAAAGTAGGCTAGAAGTGTAATATTAATTCCAGCAAGTCGTCAAAGACCGAAATAGTTCGACTCTACCTATCATATGCATTGAAGCAATGAGTTTTGCAATAAAACGTGTTTTGCAATAAAATACAAAACTCATTTTATTGCAAAACTCATTGCTACAATTCATTCTGATCTGGAACGATACTTTTCGCCCGACACGCAAGTTCCTTTTTCTCTTGAACATTTCGAAATGATTTCTTCTCTCCGCTGAGAATGTAAATACTTTGATATAAATTTTCCGAGGTTGGCTATAATGTAATAACAGTCGTAGACCATGCAACGAGGGGAAAATAATATCTACATAACATCCGGGAAGTTTATGCATAATGTGATATCAATCTTTTGAGAAGATCCAATCACATTTTGATTTTGTAATAAAAACGATTTAACATACTGCCGATTGTGAATAGAACAGAACAAAACAGACCATAAATTTTATTCAAGATAACGACTTGAACACGTATGGTTCATCGTCGATATAAAAAAAAACATTATACAAAGCATACATGGGTATTAACACGCTTAATAAAGAAAACCTGCGAATATTACTTTAAACAAAAATACCCCCTACTTTTGTTTTTTTCTTTTATAGCCTTAACTAGATAATTGGTGGTAAATGTACAACATTGTATGTGTTGCCTTTTCGGCCTCGGAAGTTTGGGCCAGTATAATTTGATCAGAACGTTTAGGTCTATATTCAAAGTAGAACTTTTTGGCCAAAATACCCTTTTGGAGTATTTTGGAAAATGAACGTCTGACTTACTATTTCGAATGTGATTGGTTGCTTGGTTGCCACAAAAACATTTCTTTAAAATATTTCTTGTTTTATGACAAACCTAGTCAATTTCATCTTATTTAAATACATACAAATAATTGTTTGAATCTATTAGAGGGAGTTGCATTTATATGCAATATTTTAATAACTTACTTTTAGTTTTGTCTACAAGATTCAAGCGGTTTGATTGGCTGTTTTTTGTGTGTTTTTTCATACTTTCAACGGCAAAATATTGAACATCTTTTTTGTATGCCTGCGCACCTAGTGTATTCATAAAATTTTTGTTAAGACTAGCAAATTTTTTGCTTTATTTAGCTTCATTCAATTTAAGAAATGAAGATAATTTTTTTAAATTTTTTGTTGAGGAATTAACCTAAAATCTTAATTATACTCATATATGAATCCGCTTTGCGTATTCTTACAATAGTGTGATTAATTTTTAGGTATAAAAAATAACACTAGTGAATGAATCCGCTTCGCGAATTCATACAGTCTGATTAAGCTTTTAGGTTCATATTTTAATGGAATCAAAAAATAGTTTCTTCTTTTCTTAGATATAACAAAATATCTAGTATATTGTATGACCGAATCTACTACGCCAAAGTAGAAATATTAGTTCATATTTGATATTTTCTTCCTCTGTAAGGTCATTTATAATACTATTTTTCATGATTCTTACGACTTGTTATAGAATTGGGTCATCTAACATGACAGGCTAAACGTTTCAAGCTGACCTTTGACCAAGGCGTCCTGTTAAAACATCCTTGCCTAAACGCCATACCATCTATCAACATACACATATAGAATGATATGCCTAATCCATGCTTATATACAATATTGAGGAATAGGAAAGACAATTCATGAATCGACATTCGCTGTGATTAGTAGAACAATTGACCAATCTCTAGCCCCGCCCATTTACTCCTTTGGCCTCGCCCACTGACTTTAATTAATCGAACGAGTTGTATCTTCTTGTTTCTTTTTAATGTTTTGTTACATTTAGAAGTAAGATCGTCTGCTAAAGATTTTGGTATATGATAGTCAAAATGCGATTACTTCTTGATATACATGTATTCAGAGAGGACAGATTAATATTCGGTGAAATAAATTAAGACACTGAGTAATTTTCATCCCAAGAGATATAGTTAAATCGATATTCGGACAAGATCTACTTTTAAGCTAGTAAAGCGTCATCTTTGATAGCTTAAGTTAACAGACAAAATTTTGAGGTCTTCTCAAAGTTCATCGAGTGCAAACTGCCACTGGAGGCGTAACCACCAATTCCATTGAATGCCTATGCCATCAAAAATAGTTCTTATGTTTTTCAGGAATATTGCAAACTCTTTTCAAATTGTAGAGAACTCTGTCAAAAGCATGCGATTTAGCCAATTCTCACTCGATTCCGCTTTTTAAGCATCTCAAGAAAAAGGCTTTGGAAAACATTGTGGACAATGAAGAAATTGCTTGTAACAGGCAATTTCTTCAATGTCCACAATGTTTTCTACCCAACAAGGGAAAGATTTTCTAAATTCAACCATTCTTTGCTAGCTACCAGTACTTTCAGTACTTTGATTACTACACTGTCATCGTGTAATAAAGAAGACTTTTAGGGAGAAGATGTTGCCTGCTTCAAAACGGTTATTCCTATTCCCACATTAATTTTACCCGATCAGACGATGTTAGCCTCGCACTGCTAAATACTTTGCAGTAGAGACAATCTTGCTCCACCGACCATTTCTATTTAGCGACCCGTTTTAAAAGCTCTTAAAAAGTGGAGGTATTTTGCTAAAAAGTAAAATCACAACTAAAACCTTGAGACGATTCTTATAAGTTCCAAGAACATAGGATTGAGCGAGAATTCTGTAATAGTTTTTCTATGCAATCGAATTGATCCTTCATACTTTTGTCAAGAAATTGCACTAGGCGAACATTTCTTTCAGCGAACACCTTTTAGTCGTCCCTTCAGTGGTCGCTAAAGACAATATTTACTGTATTATTATAAATATCAATATATTCATTTATTGTGCAAATTATAAATATATTCGTGCACTACACATTACATGCTTATTCTAATTACCGCTAGAACTTCTCTATCAAAAATCTCTCCAGTATGCAAAACCAGTTTAGTGACATTTCCGAATATTCAAGACCCTACATTTCTATTTTTGCTGACATCTGTTGTTTGTTTTTACCTAAACTTACGTAGTTTATGGACCATTAGTAAGTAAGAAAACAAAGTGACCTTGATAACTAAGAATGACGCGTATTTCTACACACATTTCCGAGTTATATTTTAGACGTAACATTAAGTACAAATTGAATATTGAATATGCTATACATAATATTGTCTTTGCTTTGAGCTTCGAAGGTCGAGTGGCATATATATTTTCTCCATAGCGAGAAGTAAATACAAGATGTTGTATCGCTTTCGTAATACAATAATGGATTTATAAGATACACATTTTTCTTATTAAATATATTCCATGAAATAATGAGAAAAAAATCTACATTACGTTTATTCGCATCATAACGTTTTCTACATAATGTAAATGACGTCACCAGAGTCTACCTTATATTGAACTGTGTTTGACACTATCAGGTACGGATGTTTTGCTGACGTGTCCTATTTGTCTGTGAGGAATATATATATTTTACTGGAATATATACATTCCACACTTCCGAGGTCAGAGGAAGTGGTCATCAATACATTAATTATGTCATATGAAATAGTCCAACCTAGTGGAATTTTAGACCTGTCCAAATTGAAAGGAGCTGCAGACGACAACTTCAAGTTGATGGAATTTTTATTTTTTTTCGTCTTTGTGGATAGAAAACATTGTGGATAATGAAGAAATTGCTTGATCCAAGCAATTTCTTCATTTTCCACAATGTTTTCCAAAGCTTTTTTGTTGAGGGGCGTAAAAAGGTGGGATTGAGTGGGAATGGGTTAAATATTTCATGCACAGTCCCTGGATTTATTTTTTATGTTTCTGTGATTTTATACTTAAGAAAATAGTGTTGAAGAAAGAAGACATTACTTATTACACGCGATTTTTTCTTTTTTCACACTGTTTCCTACCACGTACGATGGTTTTGTTTCAGTAGTACTCATTTTCAATTGTCCTCTGCAACGTCTTTTCTAAAATTACGAAAAACGGGGAAGGGTTAAAATGTCATCAGAAGCTTCTATTAATTTAGGCTATTCCGATAATTATTGATAAAACTCTAGTCATGCTAATTTTAAACTTTTCAATTAACGCGAACACGCAAACACGAACCTGGGGCTTATCAAATCAGAAATCTACATTTCAGAGTTTTTCTCTGGCATCATATAAGGGCATCGATTTTCTAACCCATTCCCACACAATGGCGGTTTTGGACGTCCCTCAAGAAACACAAGCGCACAATGTTTTCTACCAAGAAAGTCAAAACTCATCAACTTTAAAATGTCGTCTGTATCTCTTTCCAATTTGGACAAGTCTAATTTTTTGTCATGAGAGAATGGGTTGATGCTTTCCGGTTTGTTCATGAGATTCCTCAGTTTATTACCACATGATAAATACACCGAAAAACAGTAAAATTATCAAAATGATAAACTCACTGTTCACGTAAGCCCAGCTTTCGTTCTTTTCGGGCTACTTACCGTCATCTACGCGCGACCAAAGACAAGGATGACGTAATCAGATCCATGTAATTTAGGTGCCGTTGTCTGCGCATGTCATATTCTCCGAAGGTTGACCTTTCTCTGGGACCGTATCACTTATCGAGATTTGGATAAATATTACTACGTCGTACGCATAACTCCATATCATATCGCGAAAAAGTAGCAAGTGGATAATTGCAATAAAAAACTAAAATTGTGGAGAAATAAAACTTAACTGTCGCCCAAAATTGATTAGAAAAATAATTATTCTAAATTGCGAAAGCATTTATGTCTTACCTGTTCTCCAAGAAGAGGCATCAAGAATTCGAAGCGTGCATTTCATGGGCGCTGACATTTCGAATGTAGTGCGACGAAATCGGCCGAGTTGTCACGAATGACACTACACAGAATGCTCAAACTACATGTAGATAGGTCAGTATTTGAAAAATGCCACCTATCGAAAGATAACGATTCACGTGCGAAATGAAAATATAGATTGTGCTGGTCACTCAATGAAAGATAAATCGATCTTACACCGGAACAAACACTTCTCCTCTATTCGATCTTTTTATTAAGGGATGGGGGGGGGGAGAGATAGTCGTTTACTTAACCTATTACCACAGAATGACGCTCTCTGACACCATAAGGACTTAAGGTAACTCAAAACTCTCGGGGGAAGGAGAAATTGCTTGTAACAAGTATTTTTTCCTTTCCTAACAAGGTTTCTACCCTATTTGGCATTTATTTCCCCCTAATTTTAGAGCTATTTGATTTGTCGTCTCCGCCTTGTTTCAATTTTGAGTAGTCTAAAATTTAGCTGTCTGCTAAAGGGAAAATTTATAAAATGTTCAATAGGAATCCCAGCAGAATGTCAAAGACATTCTTCCGATCAAGAAAATGCACAAAGCTTTTATTATTTAATGCGCTAATGAACAATCGCAGAGTGTCTCCCAAAGCGCCTTAGGTTCTCCATAAATTCTGAAATACAATATAACAAATTTAGAAATGCTGTATTGTGTTTATTGTTACAAGCAGACGTATCGTGTCGAGTAAGGAAGTCAGGATAACATTTGACCTGGAGTCATCTTTTGACCTTCAACTGTTGTCTGTTAAGTATTTCAGTAGCCTTTACCAGACGGGAACCTCTTGACTGATTAAACGTACTTGGATACGTCGTGTTCAAGTGAGGACTTATTAACCTTTTCCTGCTTTACAAAATTTTAGACCTGTCCAAATTCAAAGGTCATGCAGACGAAAAATTATTTTGGGTTTGATATGAACAAAAAACTTTCAATAGGGTAGAAAATATTGTGGATAAGAAGAAATGCTTTTACAAGCATTTTTTTCTTTTCTATAATAATTTCTTAGTAATGAATTCACAGGGATGTAAAAACAAGGGACTGAAGAGAAAGGGGTAAAACATTTATTTACTTTCAGTTTGACGCTTTACTTCGGTTTGACGCATACTTGAGCATTAGCTTATGTATAAAAATGCTAAGGTCTATAGCTGGTGTGTTTCTATGGAGTCAATTTACTGAATGTTAGTTCGCATTTAAAAAACTTGATTGACAAGGAACAGCCACGCTTATAGGAGGCTCCATGGGGGTTCGAACGCTACGCTCTCGGCTCTTTTTATTTACCGAGTCCGCCTAAATAAGTCTCAAATAGCAAGAAGTGAAGTCGCTATAGACTTTAAATGTTTGCATATACAAAATGACGATAATTACAGTAAATGCTGTATTAAACCTGCTGAACATGCTGAACCCGGAATATTCCTGTTTTGGCAGGTGGTATAGACAAAGATCAGCCTGCACATAAGTGCAGGCTGATCTTGGTCTACACCTCCTGCTTGTCCCATTTCACCCAGAGTTGTTTAAATACCAATTTTCAAAGGGAATATTGACCCTCATTAAGGTCTTTCAGTGCTGTCAGTCCTTTGATTTTTATAGCAATTCAGTATGGAATTTTAATTCAGCATGACAAGGGCTAAGCGACCACGTAAGGGAAGATCAAAAAGTAGTCGATGAAGAGAATTGTCGCTTGATACACTTTTTCTCCAGATGCATGAGGGATCAATTTGATTGCATTAATAAAAAACTACAGAATTCTCGCTTAATCTTACGTGTTAAGACTCATTAGAATCGTCTCAAGGAGAAGATTCTAATGAGTCCCAACAACATAGGATTTAGATGTGATTTTACTTTTTAGCAAAATGCATCCATTTCTCAAAAACGTTACCTTTTAGAAAATGGATTTCGATTATGTTTGCTTAATGGAGATGGTCGGTTAACAGAACTGGTCGCCCGAGCAAGATTGGCTGTTGATTTACACAAACTATTGCTCTAAAGGTAACTGTCTTCAAACAAAGAAGGAATTCAATTTGCTGGTACTTCCAGTAACCGGTAATATATTCATATGTTCTTTTGATAAGGAAATGAACATTTCTCAGTAGACGGCACAAACTCAATTTGTGGTCCCTGAGAACCAAAGTTATCAAGAAATTGTTAGCGTATATGGAAACGGGTCGCTTGAGATATACTTCCCTCTTACAGCTCCGTTTCTTCCAATCCAATGGTACTTTGACGCTGAACTCTCCCCAAAAGGTTATGAGGAATAGAGTGGAATTATAACTCTTCGCTTAGGAAAAGGCAAAATGTGGTTTCGGTAATAAAGACGGCATCGGAAATAGCTGTACTTACGACTTTTGCACGTCTAACGACGATAATCAGCACGAAAATAGAAAAGATGAATTAGGCATGTTCGCCGATTTCAATGGCCAATCAGGGTATTTATGTAGACCGAAAGTGTATGCTGAGCTCCATGCACTGGGGTAACTATGGTGAATTAAACTTTATCCGAAGTTAAATTTGATTTGATCCAGTCGCTCAAATATCAGACAATACGTATAGATGTTATTTTAGCTAAAACCCATTCATTTTTCTCGGGGTAATGGTCCTTTTTTTAAAGATCGCGGCAGGTCATTTTGTCTTGAGTTATTTAATGTGTTTGATACAGATTCCACAGGTACACTCAATATCAACAAAATAAGTGCATATTTTTTATATTGCATACGGCCGTTTACCTTTTCTTTGGGGTAGGCTCTCTTTTGAAATCAAGGTACTGAAAAGTACTGTAAGCTAGCAAAGAATTGTTTTGTTCAGTAATCTTCTCTGCCAAACGTTATCATGATTAAAAGAAAAACGAGGTTAAAGTAACCAAGGAATTAATCATTCCAAGACAATCCTTCCTTTTTACGCCCCTCAAGAAAATATTTGTGGAAAACAATGTGGAAAATGAAGAAATTGCTTGTTACAAGCAATTTCTTATTTTTCCACATTGTTTTCTACCTAGAGAGATAAATATTTTAGAATTTTTAATACATTGTCGTCTGCGTCTCATTTGAAGACTCTGATCAGAGTCATTTTGAACACGATGTGCTCAAGTGAGCTAAAAATACCTAGGAGATGAACTTGCATGCGGAGTTTGCAATATTTCTGAAATACACAAGAACTACTCTTTTTAGACGTAGGCATGTAACGGATTTAGTGGTTGAGCCTCAAGTAGCAGTTTGCACTCGTTGAACTTTGTGACGACCTGAAATTTATGTCTGTTAACTTAAGCTATCGAAGCTGACGCTTTGCTAGCTAAAAAGGCTTTAGTCCAGTGAAAAAAATGTTTTTCTCCGACACGGAACCGTCGAGGGTATCAATTATATTTAGTAATAGCCTAGTTTTATATAATCGAGGTTAAAACCTTTAGGTCTCCAAGCAACGATTTACCTTTACCCATTCCCACACTGTGACGCTTTTTAACGCTCCCCAAGGAAAACAATCTGGAAAATATTGTGTAAAATGAATAAATTGCCTGGGGCAAGCAATTTCTTCAATTTACAAAATGTTTTCCACTCAGAAAGTTGAAAAAATCTAAAATTTAATAACTTTTAATCTGACGTCTTCAACTCCTTTCAATTTAGACCTGTCTATTTTTTTTTCCATCTGGTAATGGGTTAAAATTCTGTTTTATGAGATTTACCATAATACTATGCAAACTATCGTCGTCTGATATGTCAGACGAAGTGCCCTGTCGGAGATTGGTATGCGCTGCAAATGATCCGTCAACTATCCGTTTCGACCCACTAGAATTCCGATAAACATCTCCAAGGATCCCTGCTACGTGCTACCCACGTCCGGTATTTCCGTGATATTCTCTCAAAACTGTGCTGCGGGTTAGAAGAGATAGTTGCCTCCGAAAATTTGCTCGTCTAGTGGGTCCATGCAATATGTCTGTGTGCCAATTATTAGAGGTCTTAATCATTGCCAAGCTGAACAAGGAATATTCCTGCTTTGGCAGTAGACGAAGATAAAGACCAGCCTGTGCATATGCACAGTTTGATCTCAGTCTAAATCACCTGTTTGTCCTTTTAAAGTCAGAGTTATTCTCGAGATCAATAATTATTCTTAAACTAAATATTTACCTTGAAAACCAGATATGCAGTGCTTTCAAAACGTTGATTTTAATACAATTTTGGAAAGGTTTTTATTCAGCATGACAAGGGTCAGGACTCTGTATTGCGTTCGCAAGTTTTCCATAAACCAAAAATATATTCATAAAACGTCCGCGATAAGGAAATAAACATGTCACGCAGACCAACGCTAAACTAATTGGTATTTTTCCCAGGACAATTCTGCTATCTGTCCAAGAATAAAGTCTGATACTGTACATCATGTATCTCTGTCTCTAAAGTGCAGATTCAATTTCATCCGCAAAATGAAATTTGATTGCCATCTTTGACATTCGGAAAAAACAACCATTAAAATATCTCTTTCTAGTTATAAGATATCCAAGAAATTATTATTGTTAAAAGCAGCAAACGACCCTATCTCTCCAGTGATTGTAAGAGTAACTCAATCAAAGATTTCTTAATATAGCTCACTGATATACAACGTTTGAGACAAAAGATGTATTCCTGCAAATTTTGGTCCTAATTGGTAATTAAGTGAAAGAAGAGATGTCGTTAAAACAATTCATACTGAAGAACTTCTAACACTACCATATGTATATTAATGGGTAAATAAAAATTGTTTTACATTTTTCATAAGAGTCACCGATGGAAAATCCTATAAAACCTTGTTTAAATTGGACCAGCACATAAAGAGAAGAAGAATTTTAATGCCACATCCTCCCTCAAAACATACAAGAAAACCGTACCCGAGACCCAAAAGAATAAAATAAATATGACGACTGATATTACACGACCCTCCTTTTGCATTTCGAAACCAAGAGAGCCCTTTTTACTTTAGTTACCGAATAAACGATAGATTGTTTAAACTGTTTTTCCTTCTTCTGAGAGAAGATATGGCTTTAAAGAAAACGTTTACGAACGGACGGACATACCACAGACATAACGTCAAGCTAACAGGAAATGTAGTCAACTTACTCCAGTAGCAACGCTTGCTAATTCCAACAGCAAGTTCCAACAAAAATGATTCAACTAACTCATCAAATGTCGGAACTGGCCGAGTGGGATAGGTGCTTGACTCGTGACCTGAAGGTTACGGGTTCGAGCCCCACCGTCACCCGGGTGTGTTCATGGGCAAGACACTCAATAGCTAGCCCCAGTCTACCCAGCTGTAAAATTGCATGGGCAAGACACTCAATAGCCAGCCCCAGTCTACCCAGCTGTAAAATTGGGAAGCTGTGGTTTTAATCACTGCCTCTCTTTCAGGGACCTGAAAACATCTAGGTTGTGAGTGTTCGAGAGCGACTCTATAAGGCTTTCGTCGCAATCGAACTAAAATAAATTAGTATAAACAAAATGTATGAGTTCAAAGTTATTTTCCGGTTTAAATGAACGGTTTGATTGATTCTTTTGATTGGTGAACAATTGCACCAGTACGGTAGTTCCTACATTAGAAATATTTCAGGTTAAGTTAATCTTCTTGCAAGATGTCATTATTAGATACAATCATACACATTCCCAAAGCCAAGAAAAATTACAATGCCTTGAGTGCCAAGGCCTAAAAAAATTCTGCCATAATGTGAGTACTATTCATTAATATCACAACAAAAAACGGGTATTCTTTCAAAACTGGTATACCATTTTGTGGTCGTTTTGGGTATATGCAAATTAACTGCTCTGTAATTAGTACGAGTAGCCAGGAGTTGCATTTTTTCTAAACTAGATATAGTATTGAACACCAATAGAAGAAAAACAAAATGAAAGCAAAAACAACAACAAGATCTTTGTAACGCCAGTCATTGAATTTAGCATAACGAATATATGTATAAACAACGCATGCAAAGTTCTACCTAATCATGCCTACCGCTCTTTACTAGAGGGGAATATCAAAAAGCCTGTCTGGGATATATACCAATTTATTCTGAAATGAAGATCTCATTTTCTTACGAACAGCAGCTATTTGCAAGGCGAAGTACTTTATCAAAGCAATTTCATGAACGATTTCCTTGACAAGTATTATATATTAACCGAGAAGAGTGCCACTGTCATTTGAAAATTACCTTCTGCCCCCGGTGTATTTGTTTGTTTGTTTATCCTCATAAAATGACCTTGTACTAAAAGACAGAACGCTTCAATGATTCCCGTACGGTCTACAAAAGATCTTACTTGCACACTCTAGGCCTATCTATCCGGGAACGCATGATTATCATTACCATACAATCGAAGTTAAGACACCTCAAAGGTTTTTGTGATAAGTTTATAAAGTACACATTAAAATCAGTACGTTTACCACAACATAAAGTGATTTAAAATGAAGCATTTATATTACATCATACGGCGTCAAAAGTTCCTACGTAAATCACGGGTACTACATTATGCAGCGTACAACACAAATGAGCATATGCGTGACATTTCCAACCATTTCGCATGTGCGTGACTCGCACACAATGAGCACTCTGGACAGCCATTCGGGTCAATTAGAATATTTGCTGATTGTTTAAAGAAGCTTTGGGTCAGTATCTATCTAAAGAGCGCAGAGTGAAGACTCTGATCAGACTGTGCGGGTGCACAGGCTTATCTGAGTCTTTACTTGGCGCACATGTGTAATGGTTGGAAATGTCACGCATGCGCTCAAATGTAAACTAGGCTTTAGTTGTAATTTTTCTGTACGATCAAATTATAAGTCTGAATATTTAACTAACATAAAGAATACTTCAAATACTCGACCGGATCCATTTTCACTAGACTATGACCAGATATTTTCTGACTAAAACATTAGCTTTACATTACGGTGAGCACGAATTTTAAACTATTACATGGTATATTACATAAAATTACAGGTATATTTTCACATGGGATCTCAGCGGTTGTTCTATTGGGGGAGAATTTATGCCTGAGAGTTTGTTACAGATGTTCATGAGATTAAGCCTATTTTCAAACGTAAAAGATCTTTAAAAGGAAACCAGCGACAGAAATACTTTAAAATTGTTCTTATAAATAAAGTTGGCTTTTTAGTCTGCCTTTACGCTAAGCTTATTTAACCGACTTTACACTTTAATCCCGACCATTTTGGTGCAAGTTGACTGTTGACATACGGCATACCAGGCAGCCACATCATATTGGCTAACAGTTGTTACAGGTATTCATTTATAAATCTGTATTGAGAAGAGCAGGATGGAGTTCACCCCCCCCCCCATCTTTCTCTCTCTTTTAAAACATCTCGCGGATTGGGCAGGAGTCGAGCCAGGAACCCGCCGATCCCGAGGCCCGCGCCTAAACTCTTTAACACAGACCCTTTCTTATTACGTATTGTATGTATTGTGTTGTCAAACACAGAAAGAAGAATGATGTCAACTAAGACCGCCTTATATAGTCCCGTAAATGCCACTGTCAAATACGTATATTTTCCTGTCGTGTCCGATTTGTCTGGGGAATGTATATTTTTTTCAAGAAATATTTATTGTTATATAATAATCAGCGATCTTAAATGATTTGCCCCATTATTTGAAAATTGTCTGCCTATCTTGAATCAGGATTTCAAAGTGAAGCATTTTTACAGACACCTGTAATTTGGCCCTATCTGAGAGCTTTAATAGCACAGCAAACGAATCGTTGGCCGGATTTTTATATGTGAGTGGAAGAACCATAACAGAAGGTAGGGACATGATGAGCAAGAGGATATGGAACTTTTCTACCTGAGAATCCGTACACTTACACGTGCATTTTGATTGGTTGAAGTGACTTCCAAACAGTTCTTAAACGACTAGATGGTTTATTCATATTCTATAAAATCAATCTTGTCGCTACAGAAATACGACACAAATGTAGCGGTAGTAAATGTTCGGAAGTGTGCACTGCTGGTTGTTTCTACAACAGTTATTAGCCAGATGCGATTGAATTGCTTTTCATATAGTTTTCTTAGCAAAACTGATGATAATTATTTATTTGAATCTGAAGATATTGTGTTCTTTTGTCCCTTGGCGGCTTTTCGACCAGGTTTGTTTCAGATGTCAGGTCGAAAATCGGGTCGCACTAAAAAATTGAAAGCGTATTGCTTATCTTGACCCTAATTCATTGAAAATTAAAGAATTTGTTGACCTTCAGCATTCATATCAAGCAGTTCTGTTAGCTTTGCGACTTCTACGTCATAAATGCAGCTCATTTCAGCTACGACGTTTAGGTCGCCGGCCAACTTTTTGCTAGTTTTATGGCCCTTTCCATATATTTCACAAAATAATATCATTAGACTTTATCATCACTACCCCTCTATACAGAAAAATATCAACACACAATTTTTTCTCATAGAAATTTCATAATGGTTGGCATACACCGAAATCTGGAAAACCAAATTCATCCTTAGCTTGTTTCGACCTAGTGCTCACTTTCATCAGCCGCATTTAACATAACGCTGACCACGTTCACTTACCTCAACAACAACATCATCATCAACAACAACAACAGCAACAACAAGAAAACAGAAAAAAACAACCACGACACAATGATGAATTCTGAGTTTATCTTCATTTCAACCCTTTCCTTTTTTTTTAAATTTTAGACTTGTCCAAATTGAAAGAGGTTGCAGACGCCAATGAAACTCGTATGAGAATTGGAATATGTGGTAGAAAATTTTGTGGGAAAAGGAGAAATTGCTTGTTACAAACAGTTTCTTCTTTTTCCACAATGTTTTCTCTAGAATAAACTCACTGCGACATAAAATCCCGGGTTTGTACTAGCTAGGGTTAACCTAAAATAGCGACTGACCTTATCAGCTGCTGATTGTTAGAGCAAGTACAGGATAATAAAGCCGGCTATTTCTAGCTCTAAGACGTGTAATTGATCAACGATAAAGTAATGCAGAATTAGTCTTCCGGCCATACTCCAGCACTTTCCTACAGGAAGGACACAAGACAAATTACTTATTTATAATCTATGTCCTTTCAATGACCCATCACACATGGGACCTTTTCCTTTATATCGGAGCAAAACTTAAAGGCATGGTTAAATACGCTCATGAACGGATCACGACTTTTTTGTACAAAATAAATCTCTCTCTTTTTGTTGTTGTTGTTGTTACAAGCACATCTCCAGAATACCTCGCAACTTATTTCAAATACAGCCCGTATTATTTCATTAAATTAAACCCCGCCTTTATATCAATAAATTAGGTGGTGTACATGTTTCAGCATACATATTAGTGAACCGCATAGATTATGAGAATTCGCTCGAGAGAAATTCTACGTCAAATTTTAGATGTGTATACATATGTATTGAAATAATTTATTGGTTAGATCTTGTTGTCTAAAATCACTAGGAGTTCAACACTGTAGTCAATAGTACAATGGCAAACACTCGTGCCGAGATGATGCTCGCAACCCTATGTACGTGGTCATCAAAGTAACATAAGTAACGGTAACAAGCAATTTCTTCATTGTTCACACTGTTTTTTACCCTACAAGGCAAAGATTTTCTAAATTCCACTGTACATGATAAATACCGACAATGAAAATAACAAAATAAAATCAAGCTTTGCTAGCTTACAGTATTTTCAGTACTTATGATTTCTTATTTGTATTTTGTTAAAATTAAAGTCATAAAGATCATAGGGACCAGCCAGCCGTTGTTAGATAGTAGCGTTTTGGTGTCCGTCATTTGTCAATTTTGTTCACTCTAGAGGCTACAGGCGGCTTCTTTTTCTCGAGACTTAGCAATCGCAGCTGACCAATCTTTTGTTCAAATGTCACGAATCTAGGTCCGAATATATGTCTAGGCTATAAGTTGGTAAGAGTTGCACACCTATATTAGGAGGCTATGTTGTTTCAATTATGCCATATTGGCAAAATCTGCTTGGATACACACAGTTTTCTTTTTTCCTTTTTTTTTACACTTTTTACTTCTTTTAATATCGAATACATATTCTCATCTATTATTCTGACTTTATCTAACATAGAATTTTTTGACGATCTGAAAATATGAAATACATATATTTGTTTAAAAATGCATTTCTAAGAACATGTTTTCCTGGCTTTTCACCAAGTTAATTTGTTGTATGAATTATTTTTCTATCCTCTGTTTTGATTTAAACATTTATGAATGAATCCGTAAACATATTTATTCGTAATTAAACGTTTTAGAGGTTTTTTTCTCCAAATTTGCAGGAAAAAATGAATTTTCAAAACTACAATTCTCTCCCCAAAAAATTCATTGAAATCCAATCTATTTTTAAGCATATTATCTCATTCGTTTACTCTGTACATTGTGTTGCTTTTTTAGTTATTATGACAAGTGACCAGCTGTATCAAACTATCGTAGGAGAGAATAATCTTTGTAGACATAAAATTGGTATGTTGACCAATCGCGGCTGCCAATCAAGGAATCAATCCACATACCAAAGCATTCATTCAGTGCGGAATTGAGTTTTTGAACTCTGACATTGGCCGCCATTCTGTGAAACACGACGTTTATGTCGCCACCAACCGTTGTCGTTCTTTGTTACATGATACTTGCAAAATTCGAAGCGGAACGTCCTGTCGGAGTCAATGGACGGGGTCCAACGTGGTAAGTGGGCGGGACCAACGAAGTAAATGGGTTGGGACAGCGATTGGTCGATTGCTGATTTACTCCTCCAAACCGCAATTTTTTTCAACTACAAGGACAACAGTCTGACAGGAACTATTTACTCATTACAAGACGAGGAAATGAGTGGTCGAAACTTAAATTGCATACTAAGGGTCGTCTAGGTGAGAATGCATTATGAGAAAAAGGAAATGGCTTTTAACAGGTAATTTCTCGTTTTCTTCAATGTTTGAAAGGCATATTTACTGAGCGTGTAAATGCAGGATTTGGTAGTATGAAGAAACCATGCTCACAAATCTCTATCCCATAAACCCTGAACCAACAGAAATTAATTGGACGAGTTTTTCTCCCTTTTCTTGTCAGATGTAATATGTGAGGTCGTCTGCTAACATCCAATCTAATTTCACGGTTCTTGTCGTTTGAGAGCTGGAATTCGTTTGCGTCTCTGTCAAAGTTCTTGGTTTATGACTTCCAAAATTGAATCATCGAGAAGATAAAGAAGGATAAAATAGCGTAACTACAGTTTGAGTGAGCTCAAGTTACACAATGTTTTGGTGACCAAACAATGAAATGTGTGTTGCGGAGAATTGACCAATCGCGGCTGTCAATCAGAAAATCAAGCGATCAATCAAGTCATTCATTTAGCTCGGACCTGAGCTTTCAACTCCGACATTGGCCGCCGTTTTTTTTGTTAGATTTTTTCGTTGGTATGTCGACTTAAACGTCGTAACTACAGCTTATTACGACGTTTAGGGCGCCAACCAACTTTTCTACTTCTTTTGTTACATGCTGCTGGCTATGATACTTTCACAACAACGCCGTTAAAAACAGAAACGGGACTTCCTGTCAGAGTTGAGAGTGTTGCCAACATAGTAAGTGCGCGGGGCCAGTGATTGGCAATATCGTCGACGAGTCGTCCACTTCAAAGTTATTTACCCTACAACTACCGTCTTTCATATAAAGACTAAAATGTTTTTGGAAAGTGGCTTCTCATTTTATATTTTATTTCTTTTTTGGGACACTTGAATTTTCTGTCCAAAGTCGCTTTAAATGCTATCTGAAATAGAAAATAAAATACTGTCTGAAATAGAGCAAGACAATGTAAAAACTATTGTTTCAATCAAAGGACTACGGAGAGCAGTCTGGTATATACTTTTGTGACGCTATTTCTGCTATTCAAAATTCAAACTAGTGATCTTCATTTTAACCCAAGATTAACTTTTTTTATACGAGGGATTGTCCGAAAATATCCGAACTGTTCATGCTCCTCTCTTTCCAAGTGCAGCTATATACTCACATTATATATTTGTGCAAACTACATTCATTCGCAAATAATTTTATTTTCAGTTTTGTCTATCAAAAACGAGCGTTCTGATTGGTCGGAAAAAAATATTCATAACTCTATTAACAAAACTTTGAGCACGCAGCTATTTTGTATGCTTCCGCACAAAATAGTCCCATACAAAATGGTATCAAAATTTGTAAAACTGTTTTTTTTTTTTTTTTTTTTTTTGTTTGTTTGTTTGTGTTTTTTTTTTCGCTCGATTCTATTAAATTGTAAGAAATGAAGAGAATAGTTTTGTTTTAATGGAGGTATGAACCGAAAAACCTAATCACCCAATTTATGAGTCCACTTCGCGTATTCATACAGGTGTGATTAGGTTTTTCGGCTCATACCTCCATCAAAACAAAAATATTCTCTTCGTCTCTTAAATAACGTGGTCAGTTTATTATCATTTAACGCGATAATGGGAAATGTTAACGTTTCTTATGCCTCGTCAAAGTGTCTGAAATTTCTCTGTAAATTCAAAACTACAATGCTATAAATATAACAATATTGTATTGTGTCTTATTGTATGAAACAAACGTCTTGTGTAGAGGAAGGAAATCAGGATTTTGACCCGAAGCCCTTTATTGATAATCCATTATTGTGGGCTTCTTAGAAAAGTTGTCTAATTCAATATATATCCCTTTATAAGATCACACATATTTTTACTGCTCAAAAGTAAATGAATTTTAGTTCGTTATGCCAAAGTAAATACAATTGAAACAGTTGTTTACGTAATTGTGACGGATCTGAACTATCTTTAGGTTATATTTAAGCGGCTCTCGAACATATTTTCACGGACATTTAATATTGGTCGTTTATCTGCTTTTCCAATAGTTGTTACTGTCATTTTCAGAATAAACATTCTTTCATAGCTTTAGATCTATTTAAGTCACAATTTATTTAATTAAAAGCCATATTGTCTCTCCGAAGAAGGAAAAACGGATTCAACAGTTTATCGTGTACTTTGGTCACTAACTTAAGGGGGAAAAGCCTTCATATTATCGATTTACAGAAGAAAGGTATGATTGAATGTCTCCAGAAAAAATATTTTGAGTTTTTCTGCTCGATTTCAACTCGTATTTGTTAGCATTTTGAAATCGAGTCGTGTGTACCCGATTCCCCACCGAAAATTGTCATTTGTTGATTACTTAACTTTACGGGCGATTTCGTTGATCTCCGTGATCGAGCTAGTTGTTTGAATGGCGAGCGAAAGTTAAAATGTCATCACTGACGAATCGTTTTATGGAAATAAACCTTAAATTGTGGTAGGTCATAATTCAAAATATCGAAACTGTATGCCTACTGAGTAAGTTCTTTAGATCTAAGAATTTCAATCGTCATGTTCATTTATGCTCTTGGGCCTAGAGTAAATTGTTCCTATATACTTTTTTGTGTATTTTGGGAACAAATTGGCTATAATGTGATATTTTCCCCTATGTCCTACTTTGAAACATCTGAATTAATCCGATGAGGTCTTTAGTCTTCGGGTAAGTTCGATAACGACTGAATTTCTAGCGGAAACCAATGACGTAGATGATACGTCACGGAAACGACAAATATGGTTAATTTCGATGCAGCCGGCATATAACATTTTATTCCGATGACTTCCGGTTATATTCGGGATGTTTTTGTTGACTTTTGGGCGTCTCGTTATTTTTCTTTCTTTTCTTTCTTTTTTCCGAGTGATGGAGTCATTTCATTTAAAATTCAACTTAATTAAGTTCTTTCAAATATCAGAAAGCATAATAGTTAGAAATTTAAAAGTTAAATGGAGGTTTCGATGTTTCTGAAACCTGGATAAGAAATAATTGCCAAGAGCCGAAAAAAACCAAAAAAAAAAAAAAAAAAAAAAAAAACACCAAAACGAACATTTAATACTTAAATTTGAGCTAGTTAACGTATTGGCGGTAATCTAATATGCTTAATGTGGTTTATTTCGATTATACATGAAAGGTTCAGTGGAATTCAAGGTTATTTTTAGATATACGGAATTCGGTTTTCGGCATCGTATGACTCCATTTGCATATGACCCAAAGTCAACGTAAGGTAACAAATTGACAAGCGAAACAAACGACGTCCTATATCATGTCACATCGAATGGTTAGCGCTAAACTACGGTAAGTTTTTATTTTCGTAATAACGCTTAAGACAGCTTTGGACTGATCATTACAGAATTAAAGACCGGCTAGCGAACATAATTCCTAATGACGTAACGATGACTTTGGTTTAATGAAATTAAAACTAATTCAGAGATGATAATATAAATGATTGACACTATATTCTCAGCAACTGTCTCGGATTAATCTGAAAATACGTAGGCTATTGTTGAAACACCCTCTTTCTTTCTGACAAGCGACCACTTACCTTCACAAAACTGCTTTTCAGAATAATGATTTTAGATAGTATATGAGGGCGTTTAAAAATAACTATAATCTGTGACATGAAATAACATCTTTAGGAGCCAACATTTTTCTTTCATAATCTATGAAAGAGCCTCTCTAAAGCGGAGCTATTCATTCATGCGCTTCCGGTTATCACCATGGCGTAATAGTCGGAAGATCCGAAAATCTTATCAAAGCATACAGCAGCTTGATCTGTAGTGCGGCCAAGAACTGACGGGTCGCGATGTCAATCAAAAAATAAATGGACCAATCAAATCGTTCATTTAGAACTAAACTAACATCGACGTCCACAGGCGTGATCTGTTGAGAAAGAGGGTGAGGCCAGCGGTCAATCAGTTGAACATGTGACCTTCAACTTCTTTTTTATTCACGAGTCTGCCACATAAGCTTCTTGATTCGAAATAATTCCATGGAACATTTTTAAAATTACATTGTAGTATTAATAGTAGGGAAAGACGTTGTCACTTAAAGGTTTACTACACAAAATAACTTATGTTTTGATATAAAACATCGGGATAAAAATATACATTATCAATTGTTTTATTCAATTGAATGTGAACAAAAACCAAAGGGGTCCATGTTTTCATTGTTATTTTCTTTTAATACTACGTTCTTAATTTGTAATATATCTCACATCCTATTTACATCCTCTGCAAAAACAACAACAGTAACAACAACAACAAACATCCACTGCTAACATTTCAAGTAGCCAATTATGTTTCCATATATTTTCTTTTTAAGAAACAGCATGTCCCCGTGGTGTATACTCAATCAGAACGGTTCCTGAAAGTCGAACTATCAACAGATGACCGATTTTTATGTAAAAGATAAATGAAAATAGATTACACTAAATGTACTTTAACTAGATCTATAACAATTGATTCTCACCATCACTTTGTCACAAGACAGTCCTTATCGTATAGTTTTATATAGTGCAGTATAATATTCTAGAATATGTTATCAATACCTAGATGTCTCTTCATTGAATCAATTTATTCAGTCCTAGGCCAAAATGCCTATAAAAACGATTTCAGTACTCGTCAGTGTGGGTATAAACCTACAGGGTCATTGCTCAAGAATACAATAACAAATGTTCAGAGGAGATCATTAATACACCTATATACAGTTTGTCATTGTATACAAACATCTATATACTAGTGGTAAGCGTGTATTAATGTGAGCACAATGCATGTAATACTGTAGGCGTATTGCTCAGAACAATAATTCAGTCAAGTCCACAAGTATAAAAGCCTCATTAATCATATTCACCAGAAATATTCCTGCCTTTTATTAGTGCATTTGTCAATAGATTCATCTTTTTGTCCTCTCTCTCTCTCTCTCTCTCTCTCTCTCTCTCTCTCTCTCTCTCTCTCTCTCTCTCTCTCTCTCTCTCTCTCTCTCTCTTCTCTCTCTCTCCTGGTGAACGGTCTACAGGAGGACGGTGTTATATAGTAAAAACTTCTTTTGAGAGTGTACGTTCGATACAGTATTTGTGATATAGGATGTATAGCGCTGAAATTAGTCACGTTTGATCTGCTCAGATTTGAAGATGCCAAAGACTACGAAATCCTGTTTCCACCATCCACTCGGAAAGTAGGAGTGTTTTATGTTTTATTTTGAATCTTATCCTAAATGCTAGATCGAAAAGTCGAAATCATTTTGACAACTGTTAAGAGAAAAACGTCCACATTTCTACTTTTCGACCCCAAAGTTGATACGAAAAGAGGGAGTTTAAGTCTCGAATTCCTATTTTTCTAATCAAACGTGAAGTTGAATACTCCAAAGGTTTTTGACAGATGTCAGGTCAAAAATTCCACTTTTCAACTTGTCAGGTTAACATTTTTCTAGAAAAGAGGTAGTGAGAACGCCTTGTTTCTACTTTTCGAGTTCTTTGTAGTCGAAAAGTGGATGGCAGAAATAGGTCTCCGTAATACAGCTCGATTACTTTACCATTAAACTTATCATAAGAGGAACTATGTTACTTTTAAAATTTTCCAGCCAAGAATACAAGGCATATGTGTAACGCTGCAAACAACATATTATTATTGTAAATAGAATTGGAACGGTTCTGTGCTATTCGGCCTTTTGCGTTTTGTTTGAGTTAAATCAATAATTTCTCATTGGTTTGTAAATCGAGAAAACAAGGACATAGCTAGGTGACAAAGATCGAATCTGGGACCCCTCTCTCCGATATTCAGCACTCTTCACTAGAATACTGCAGTTGAAGAATGAAACCTGGGCTACATGTAAACAGTGATCAAGATGGAAAATCACTATCAAGTCCTTTGCTATTATGAGGAATCCTAAGCTATCAAAATAATTGAGCCTTTGCATAAGATAAACAGATAGATATTTTATTGAAGTAACATAAACTATACATATTTTCTGCTACATAAAAATAAAAGTTATACAATGAATAAACAAAGTCAAACAAACAGAAACAAACAAACAAACATTTTCATTATAAGCAGGAAAGACAAATGCATAAAGTATGATAGAGTTATAAGTAAGGAATTTATTAGATCTATTTGACCATACTTGAAATAGAATAACGAGATGTTACAAGTGTCGTTTATAGGATAGTGAATAAGGGACTAAGGTTAGCGCTTTTCTTAGTTACTCTATATCTTTACATTTAATATTTTATATTTGTGGGTTATCCATTTTCGAACATTATCCTACTTTGACAGGCTTCCCGTAGATACTTAGCTATATTTTTTTAAATGAAATTTTGTTGTTGCGATTGAGTAGCTCAACTAATTTATACATGCAAGGTTTATTTCAACAATATTTTTAGCTAGCAAAGCGTCGGCTTTGATAGCTTAAGTTAACAGACAAAATTTTGAGGTCTTCTCAAATTTCAACGAGTGCAAACTGCCACCGGAGGCTTAACCAATAAATCCATTGAATGCCTACGCCATGAAAAGTAGTTCTTGTGTATTTAAGGAATATTGCAAACTCATTCAAATTGTAGCGAACTCTTTCAAAATCATGCTTTTTAACCCATTCCCACTTAATTCCGCTTTTAAGCATCTCAAGAAAAAGCTTTGGAAAACATCGTGGATAATGAAGAAATTGCATGTTACAAACAATTTCTGTATTGTACACAATGCTTACTATCCAACAAGGGAAAGATTTTCTAAATTAAACCATTTTGAAATTGTCGTCTGAACTTTTTTTTAAGTTTGACCAGTCTAAGATTTTGTCATGTTCTAGTGAGTTAACTCCTGGGTTACTCTGACGTTTGTTTATCATGATAACCTTTAGCAAAGAAGATTACTGAAAAAAATGCTTTGCTAGCTGACAGTATTTTCAGTACTTTGATCAATTTATTGATTTTGTTTGTCTGAACATGCTGGAAAAGAATGAAAAGTAAAGAAACTCGTCTTCAACGTCACATGTATCACAGTAAGTACAATTGTTTGGTTATATTCGATTTTCGCAATATATTTAAAAAGATTTCCAAGTAGGATAGCAATATGATAATATTATTCGATAATGAATTTGTTTTCAATGTTTTTATAGATCCTTGTAGAGTTGGTGTCTCTTATCGCAGAGGTCCTATTTTCAATGAAAATATAAAAAACTGTCCTTTTGAAAGTCATCGGAAGACTATCTTTCTAGTTTACAACTAGTTCCGACAGAATCCGGTCTAGGCAGTCATAGAAGACAGACCACAGCTGCACATTTTGGGTCTAACTGTGAAACGAGTCGCACCATCCCTGCAGCGTAAATACGAAGATGATTTGCGCATTTGAATTCGCAACATGCAAAAGTTAATAGCCCCTCAGTTTTTGACAAGATATCATTTCACACAAGTTGGGATGAGCCTTTCCACGAGCAATGATTTTATTTTCAATTATTCATTTAGCACTTAAAATTTATAAAGCCCCGTTGGTGGAAGTCCCAAAGTATTCAGACTGTCTCTCCGCCCGTACTTCTGTCTGTCTGATCCTTTGACAAACAATAATTGCTTTATACGGCTGTTTTCTGAGAAGGCCAAAAGCATGACAAAAACCTTGTCGTTGTCTGCGTCGATGTTGTTGTCGTCGTCGTAGGGAAAACATTTGATATTTTGTTATATCTCTACTTTTTTAACAGCATACATTATCACAAAGGGTCATCAACTCTAAAACCATTTGTTATTGCTTTAGAGATCTTTAGAGATTAGAGAAAAAAAAAACAAAAACAAAAAAAAGATGATAAAAGGTCTATAGCAGGTAGTTGTCAACTCAGCATACGAATTACAGCAATATTAGTGCATGATTATGAAAAATAGTTCATGAAAAAAATCGCAAACCGGTTTACCAAAATAGTTTAAAATCATTGGTGTATCTGATAAATGTTGTCGAATCTTTTGCTCCTTGTCGTTCAGGGGACGATTAAAGACTACGTACTCGTAGATTTTGTTGCAAGCTCTCAATGTGTCTAATACACCTGGTAATAACGAGACCAACTCATCATATACATCATCAGCTTCCTGTATAGCATAGGTTTCGTTACTACATTCACTGTCATCAAAGTGAACGATAAATCGCCCCGTATTGAACACTTTGGTAGAAATCTGTTTTCAAGGTTTTTGTTTTTTAAATGAAACTTCCTTCAGTAGTAAATGTGTTCTTGGTATGTGGATTTCTTTGATCGTCAATCAAACTTATCGTTCTTTTTTGTCCCTTGCAAAAATTAGCTGTTATAAGAAATGCTTATAACTCTTACTTTCTAAAGCTTGTTTGGTCCTGATGATGGTGTTGATAAGGTGATCGGGAATCACGGAGTACTTCGCGTCGAACTACCGACATCTTCACATTGAAGTGATCTGAAAAGAAAACATACACATACATATATATCATTAAATTGTTAAAGAAGAGTACGTTGAAGGAGTAATTAGGCGCATCTACTAGGTGGGTAATTGTGGATAACAATCTATTTCCAACTTTTCTATGAGTGCATGTGAAAAAGTATCAAATGATCATAGAATGGCATTATTATCGGTAAATAGGCTCGGAAGAAAAAATATTATACAAGTAGAATAATCATTATAACTTCAAATACTGTATAACCTAGGTTCTTTTCGATTTTGTTTTGTGTGTTTGTTGTGTGTTTTCCTGCAATCATTCTTCTATTTTCCAACTCTGAATGTCGGTATAATCGTAACACATTCCCACACAGTCCTGCTATTTTACGACCCTCAAGAAAAGATGCTTTTGATAACATTGTGGAGAAAGAATAAAATTCGTATATCAAGCAATTTTTATGATGTCCACAGTTTTTCCACCCTAAAAGGCAAAGACCTTTTAAATTTCATCAACTTGAAAATTTCGTCTGCAACATTTTCTATTTGGAATCAAAAGCTGGCTTACTAAAAAAGGAAAGAGATAAATACGTTACGAGATGCCCAATAAGTCAACGAAGTACAACCCAAATAGAATTCA
The DNA here is from genome assembly GCA_946902895.1 of Fragum fragum. NCBI lineage: Eukaryota > Metazoa > Mollusca > Bivalvia > Cardiida > Cardiidae > Fragum > Fragum fragum. The sequence goes on along the minus strand of OX336372.1, from coordinate 5,316,011 downwards.
TTTGCCTGTTTTATCATATTTTGTTATGTCTTCTCACCCTATATCGTGATTAATTTGGGTTTGTTGTTGCTAGTAATAAGAACTATATCTTTTCATGTCTACATCATTTTCATTCTGTCACGTCGGTAAAATATATGCCCCTAAATTACACAGATAACGAGTTTATCCCCCTCTGTGAAATAATGTTGTATGAAGGTATAAGATATGTCGCTAACCGCATAAATTCTTCAACATCAAGAAAAACACAGATACATCTCAAAACATTTTGAATCGCGTAAACTTATGACTCTTTTTCCAATAATTAAAACTATATCTACAAAAAGGAATTCATATAAGCCGTATTATTGAGATGGAGTCTATTTCTTATGGATGACACTACCGTGTCAAATGAGGCTGCCGGTTAAGGTCTTTGTACGACTGAAAATTCTATGTTTAGCGAAACGAAAACGTTTTGTTATTTTTTTTTTTTTTTTTTTTTTTTTGAATTCGTTTGAATCTTTTTGTCAATGAAACTTCCAACAAGTTCGAAATTATTTTACTCATAGTGAAAAATATACCACTATCTTATAACAGAGAAAAGCTAGAGTAATCTAGATTTCTAGAGAAAAGCTAGAGTAATCTAGAGCCTCTCCTTTTGCTAAAATTGCTTTCAACAATATTTGTCTCTAGGAAAACAAAGGCACTTTCTGTATTATAATTGGTTAACTTTAGAAGGAAAACTGGTCGCAAGATTTAATATTAGTAAAAAAATCACTTACGCCAAAAGGACTTCAAACTGTACAGTATCATCTTAAATGACAAAACGGTTTTGCTGAGATATCATAAAGCACTCTTGAGAAACCTCTTATTGCTAGATTAATATGAAAAGAGTTGGAATTGCAACTGGATAGATTATTCTTAAAACACTGAGAGGTTTTTGTTGTTGTTGTTGTTCTGTTTACTTCACCGCATTCAGATTTTCAATGATCATTTGACACATATTTGAAAATTCTTAGTCGCCTTCCAAGAACAGGTGTGCCTTTGAATGAAAGCGTTTTCTTAATTTTATTTTATCTATTTATTTTATTTTTTTAATTACTCCATAGATATCCAGCTACTGTTGAATAGACAGAAATAAACGCTAATGGTTTTCAAACGGACCAGAGATTTCGATTCTTCTTGGAGTCCGAAAACTGTCAGTTAACCAGAATACTGTGTATTAATCCTCTTGATTCACTATGAGTTCATTACTTTTTGAGGAATATGTACTCAATACTATTAAATATTTTCAAAAATAATTTAACTGACGTACATCCGACCCTTGCTTTGTACACGAAAGATTCAACAGTAATTATTTAGAGTGAATCGATCAACCCGATTGCAGCCAAAGATCACTACGCGTTAATTCACTACCAGAGGACACGTTTCTAGACTGGTCCTAATTAATATATGTTGCAGACGACAATTAAAAATCAATGTGACTTTGGAGAAAGAAAACCTTGTGGATAATGAAGAAATTGCTTGGCATAAGCAACTTCTTCTTTTCCACAATGCTTACGAAAACCGCCTTTTTTCTTGATGGGCAATACAAAGAGGGATTGATTGTGTGAGAATGGGTTAAAAATTACATGTGTTTATTTTTCCCCTAGCCTTGTATAATTTTAACTGCATTTTTCCCAGGCATGAAATGATTATCTGAAAACTATTACGGTCCGTGAGCGTGGTAAAAGTGGAAGGTTTCGATTAAAACCGACTATTTTTCTTTGTTATAACTTGCTACTGGCTATAATTTTGAAAATAGCGCCATTTAACATCGAAGCGGAACTTCCTGTCTGAGTCAATTGGCGGGGCCAACGGACTAAGTGGGCGAGGTCAGCTATTGGTCAATTTAATATAGTTTAGGATATTTTCATAACTGTGTTAATATCTTTACTGAAGAAAAAGGTGAAAATTTCTTTGAAAATGAATAGAAAAACAAACAAACAAAAATAGGGTACCTAGGGAACCTAGTCTTGAACTCATGAAACAGAAGTTTTGTGTATGAATTAAATTTGTAAGGACATTGCCAAAATGAAAAGATCTTTTTAATTTAGATTCCACCAAATACCACCGAAATATTTATTCTTGTAAAAGAACACAGTGAAAATGCGCAGTTAACTCGATAGTTTGACCCCGATTTTCAATGAAATTCATTGAACCATACAAGAAGGGAAAACTTTTTCTTTTTTTGTATTTAGCCTTGTTTGATTTATAAAAAAATATCGGACGGACAAGCAAATGCATTCTTTATAACGACATAAAAGAATCGAGAGATACTCGAGGCCCAACAGAATAAAAGAAATATGATGATTATATTTATAAAATCTAAATAGTTCTACGCAGTGAGTCTACAATTCATGGAATAAGTTTCTATATTTTAAATTGTTTGTTTACATAAAATTATAAAGTAAGTGGTGACGTTTACTTTCGCTAGCCACTCATCCAACTAGCTAGGTTACGGAGATTAACGAAATCGTCCGTTAAATTTAATCATCAGCCCAGGGGGATATAACTGTCAATGCCGAAGATTAGCAAGCGTTTCCGGTGGAGAATCGCGTGCATTTGATTCGATTTAAAAATTCTAAAACACACAAGTTGAATTCGATGAAAAACACAAAACTCTCTTTCCAGAGACCTTTACTCATACATCCCTTTGTATATCGATATTAGAATGCTCTTGTTTGCTTTGGTGACCAAATATACCAGATATTGTTGAAATTGTTTTTTCTTGCTCGGAGGAAAGATATGGCTTTAACTATTTTCTGAGAGTAGTTCAAAAAATGTTTGTCCCACGCCAATTTGATCTCCAAAAAGGGTCTATATAATGGCGCGGTTTTGATATACTGATACAAATCCACGCATGTGGATAATATTGTTAGCTGTTGATTGCTAGTCCTAGTGCATTGAATAAATTAAAAGTCACTAAAAGTCCCTAGACGTGTAATTGATCAGAAATGAATTAAGGCGGAATTTGACTTCTAGCTATCTACTAGCCTCAAGCACACAGGAAAAACATGATACAAATTACAAGCTCAATCATCTCAGTGACCCTTTTTAAATTGTTGGGCTCACATCATTTCGACCAAATATAATCGAAATCAGCACGAGATCAACTAGAATCAGAGATTAGCCTATTTAAGTTGGGAGGTGTTCAGGACAGTCTTCTTCGTTTGCAACGATCAAAATGCTGTCTGTTTTTGTTGTTGTTGTTTCCTGTCGTAGAGATTGCGTATGCTAAGTGATAGGAAAGAGGTTCTGGACGCAATCGGGGGGGGGGGGGGTCTTCTGAAAGATTTCAGTAGCGCATTTCCACACAATCAACCCAATCTCAGCACGATAGTTTTCACGACAAAGGTCGGAATGATAAAATTGAGTTTACTACGAGCAGTTTTTTCACCCCTGAACGTAACAGGTTCGATACCTTCCTATCCATTTTTACCCTTATTCTACTTTTCTCCCGAAAATAGTTTTATTTGAAGCTTTGGTGGGCAACACAGGCTGACATAATCCTATAAATACACGCATGATCTTAGTCTTCACTTTCTCTGTACTATTTTGAAATCATTTATCAAATTAAGTCATTATCTTTAATCTAAACATGTCTACATTGACTTTCAAAACATATCATCAATGTTTATTTGTTTATTTATGTCTTTTTTCAGGAAGGTGCATAAAAAAACGGATGAACAAACGGCATCTCTTTCGTCTCTGACTGTTTAATTTTCATATCTTAATAAAAAAAACTTTCATAACATTTCCAATACCTACAAAAGATTAAAAGCAGCAGAGCTATCCCGTACCTTTATCTGAGACAACTCAATATGTCCTAAGTGAAACTTTCACAGCTATATAATTCAGATACCGTTTAATCTGAACAATTTGTTAAAACATTATATCTTTATCTTCTATCACATTTTACAAATTAACCCCTGTCATGCTGTATAAATTACCTTACTGAATTTCTGTTAAATCAAAGGGCTGAAAGCACTGATAGAACTTGTTGTTCAAAAATCAATATTTCTTTTTTAGAAGTCAACTTCATAAACAACTCTTGACAGGAAAAGTACAAGCAGGAGGTGTAGACTAAGATCAGCCTGTGCAGTGCAGTCTGATCTTAGTCTACACCTCTTGCCAAAACCGGAATATTCAAGGTTCAGCATGACAAGGGCTAAAAACTGGTTTTGCCGGGTCTCAGGTATTAATCATCTTCACCTATCATTTACCTTAAAGAAAAGGTACAACAAGGAGTTAGTTTCGTTTATATTGATTTATTTTAGCTCAATTGCGACGAAAGCTTTATGCTTGTAGAGTCGATCTCTAACACTCACAATCCAGATGTTTTCACTTGAGATTTTTTTTAAATAATTATTTAAATTAAGCGATATGAATATATCATATCACATCAACGTCATCGACAAAAATGAAATTTATGTGTCAAAGCATGTATGCATGTACCTAAAAAATTATGTTATTATTTTACTTATCTTGCATAGAACACAAGTAGACGACATGTTATGTCACAGCATTCACTGAAATTGATCAATCGCTGGGCCCGACCACTCATTCCGTAATCCAAGTCCACTGACTCCCACAGGAAGGCTTGCTTCGATTTGAAACGGAGTTATTTTGCAAAATTTATGGCCAGTGGCATGTAACAAAAAAGTAAAATAGTTTGCTGGCGACCTAACTACTGTTTGAATAAGATGTAGTCACGCTGTTTAGGTCGCCAAACCAACAAAAATACTACGCATAAATGGCGGTCAATATTCGGACTTGAAAGTTCAATTCCGGGCTGACTGAATGATTTGGTTTGTCGATAGATTCATTGATTGATAGCCGCGATTGGTCAGTTATTTTGAAACAGTAGGACTGACGAATCTCTAGCATGCCACGCGAATGACGTCAGTCTTCCGCTAGCCATTCAGTCGTTGTCGACTAACAACCTCGCCCGATAAATCCGATGTGTCAAATTAAGGTATAATGCCTGTGCTTCATTAAATTACAAATTTTAGTTTAAGCTCGCTTCATGATTGACGAATTGCTTATCATGCCAACTGACTACAGATGAGATATATCGAATGATATACTACAGACAACGGTTTGAATAGGCTGGCGTATAAGTGGCCCACATACGTAATCTCGGAAGTCACCATTTTTGTACAGGTCTAGATGAATGATGGGATTGTTTCAATAGATTTTCAACTGACAGCGGCGATCCGTCAATTATGAATCTGGCGTTATTATTCGGCTATAATTTAATTGTTAGTTTCGTCTATCAAAAACGAGAGTTCTGATTGGTCGAAAAATTTAATTCATACCTCCATGAACACAATTTTGAGCACGCATCCATTTTGTATGCTTCTGCATAAAATAGTTCCATACAAAAAGGTATCAAAATTTGTACAGCTTTTGGTTTTTTCGCTCGATGCTATTAAATTTTAAGAAATGAAGGGAATGTTTTTTGTTTTCATGGAGGTATGAACCGAAAAAACTAATCACACTGTATGAATACGCGAAGTGCTGTAGTGAGAACTTAGCCTTACAATTTCCAATTACTTGAACGGAGGGGTTAGTATCTAAGTATTCTGATCTTTGATACTATAAGTAGGATTAAAAGTACTCAAAATAAAATGGATTGTGTACGGAAATGGTTTGGTATTTGGTATTTAACTGATTGCTAGCCATCTCGTATGAATCTTTGTACAACGTATTTCATGATTTTACACCGAGTACAAAATGACATCCCAAAGAAATTAAAAAAATATATATGGCTATGTCTACGTATTAGCAACTAACTAGGAGATTTTAAACGATGACAATAAAATGGATAATCACAGACTGCAATTTAGACTCCTACAATAGGATAATTACTCAGAACTTCAACAAACGGCAAAGCGATGAAAACTAATTCCGTTTCCAGTAAATAAAGCTGTCTGGTAGATTAATTCAAGGAGAATAATATTGTATTATTATTAGATGGGATAACCGACTAAGAAAGTATAAGTATAAAAGAACCCACAATTCTTGTTCTAACATATGGATGTAATTTCGTTGTTATTGGAACATGTCTATAAATTGCTGACCTAATGTTTTTTTGGTTTTTTTTATTTTCTTTTTCAGCTAGCAAATGTTTTCTACTCAAAAAGGGAAAGATTTTCTAAATTCATCCACTTTGAAATTGGCTTCTGCATCTTCTTTCAAATTGAACCAGTCTAAGATATTGTCCTGTTGTAATTTGTTAGGGGAGGTATCGATGTTTCCGAAACATAGGCAAGAAAAAAAAGAGCCAAGTGTCTGAAGATGAACATTTAACACTTAAATTTGAGTCAGATATTGTGTTTTAGTTTTGTGGCTATGCAGGAGCGATTCGGCGGAATCCCAGGTTATATCACGGAATTCGGTTCTTGACATCGCATGACCTCATTTGCATATGACCCAGTCAACAGAAAATGAAACATTGACTAGCGGAATGATCAACGTCCTAAATCATGTCACATCAAATACTTAGCGCTAAACTACAGTAAGTGTATAAATTCGTAATAACGCTTACGATAGTTTTGGACTGATCTTTACAGAATTAAAGACCGGCTAGCGAACATAACTCATAATGACGTAACGATGACATTGGTTTGATGAAATTCAAACTAAATGCGAGATTCAAACGGTTATTCAGCCTCCGTCATAGCGCAGTCGGTAGCACGTCAGACTCATACTCTTAAATCATGGGATATCACAGGTTCGATCCCCGGCGGCGGCACATATCCTATCCGACAACTGTCTGTATACCACTTAGTGGTTAATTGTAAACCTAAATGGTATAGCAGCTGGAGTCTAGGAAAGGATATAGTGATAGTACTTGTATGAGAAATACAGGAGTTCATTGTTAGGTGCTCCAGTCGCCGGGATATGACTGAAATTCTGTTAAAAGAGACGTTAAACCGCATGCAGTCAATCAATCAAACGGTTATTCGCATCACGTGAATGACCCTTTATTGTTTCCAACTGTCTCGGTTAATCTCAAAATAGATTAATAGCCTACGTAGGCTATTAGGGAATTATCCTGTTTTCTCTGGTTAGCGACCTCTGATTTTCTCATAACTACTTTTAAAAATAATGATACAAATAGCATATGGGATTAGAATAATTAAAATCTGAGATATCAGAATAACATCGATACCTGCCTTTAACTTTTGAGATACTTTGACCTCATGATAACCTTTGGCAAAAAAGATTACTTAACAAAACTATACTTTGTTAGCTTACAGTATTTTTAGTACTCTGCTTTGAGCTTGGATCTACGTGTTTGCTGTAAAATATTCTAGCGATGATAATGACCAGATACGTCTTTGGACCCACGACGTCGGAACTGCTTCGATAGTGCAATGGTTTGCCCGTCTGTCTGGCATGCAGGAGGTCCAAAGGCGATGCCCGGTCATGGATGACTAGTTTTTGTACATCTCTTTCCATGTTTACTTACCTTTTCGGGCCACCTTGTGTATGTATGATCTCTCCATATATATATATAAAGACACATTTGGACGTTACGTGTAGGTATGACTTTCGATTTGTGCGGCATGGATTCTAGTTTCATCTTAGTGTCCTCTAAATTCATATTCAAATAAAGTTTCCATCAAAGGTCGCTGGAAAATCTAACGTCATTTGCCCAAATCCTTAATATTTCCTCGTGAACAGGTTCTAGGCTGAGGACCTGATCTCTCTCAGAACTGCGTTTGATCAGACAATCAATTATACCGATTGAGTTTCGATGTGACCTCGACCTTTTCTCGTATCCAAAGTGCTTTTCACGTGTCACTAGGTTAACAACTGGGCTACTTTGGCATGCCCCTTGTACTTGTGGAGCCAAAAACCCTAATCTGATTTTTGTTCCATCTTGAATATAGAAGCTGTTCTCCGGAAAAAAGTTTAATTTGTTACTTACCATTCAGCTGTGACCTTGACCTAAACAAATGTAGGAAATGTGCTTATCAATAGGTTAACTATGTCATTTGACCTTCAGCTGTGACCCAGCCTTTTAACGTATCTAAAAAAAACTTGATTCATGACACCAGTACTTCTAAAATCCTTCCATAAATATAGAAAATATGCTTGGGACACGCAAAATGCACACACTCTCACATGGAGTCCTGTTGTAGAAAAAAGACGCAGGAAAAACTCATCTTGACCGGGGCTACCTGTCAATGTGAGAATTCTCCGGATTACCGGATTGAAAAGAGGAAAATAATCACGAAGACAGTAACTGACAGATCCCTGGCCACGCCCATTTAGATCCAACAGGAAGTTAACTTCGATATCAAACGGCGTTGGTTTATCCAAATTTATAGCCATTTACATGAAATTAAAAGTCAAGGTTGTAGGCACCTTACCGTCGTAATTACAACTTGAATACGATGTCGGACCTCAAATTCGACCTACGGGCTAAATCAGTTATTTGATTGGTCGATTTGACGCGATCCGTTCCATAAATCTTAAGTTATATTTCGTTAGGTATTGTAACATCAGCGTTGTATCAGGGAAAGACTAGTTAACTTGGGCCTGGGAAAAATACTAATTAGTTTAGCGTTGGTCTGCATGACATATTTATTTCCTTATCGTAGACCTTTTTACGGATATTTTTGATAATTGAAACCTGGTGACCTGATAGTGGTATCTTAAATAGGACACGATGTACTGGAATGGCTTTGACGATAGAAATACTTTGCAGCCAGAAAGGCATGCAACGGCAACGCTCTAACATTTAAAATTTATAAAAGAAAACGAAAAAGAAAACAATTAAAAAATCTGAAATTTCACAAGCTCAAAGATGGTGTCCGTAATTCCTATCAATTTGAACAGTCTGAAATTTTGTTGTCTGGTAATGGGTTATGAGTTTACAAGAACCGGTTACATAAATGTATTGTTGAGCGCATTCAGTTGAATGTATTCCAGTACATGTATTTGTGAATTTGAAATACATTGACCGTCTAACGCTCACATGCTATAGACTCTGTAGATGTATACTTCTGTTGAATCCATGCTGTAATTCTTGGTTATTCGATGTCCGTCTTTGATTTTGATCTTAATCGAACCAAAGGCCCGTATTCACGATCCAATCTAGATTTACGCCTTGTTTTGAGAGGGCACCATTTTGCCGAAAGATATGCCTCGACCAATGAAAATCATTGTTGTGTGACTTACTTGACCAATCGCTGGCCCCGCCCACTTACTCCTTTGGCCACACCCACTGACTCCAACAGGAAGTTCCGCTTCGATTTTTAACGGCGTTATTTTGCAAATTTTTATGGCCAGTAGCATGGAACAAATAAGGAAAATTATTGGTTGGTGACCTAAACGTTGTAACTGCAGCTAGAATAAGATGTAGGTACAACGTTTAAGTCGCCAAATCAACAAATAAGATTTACGAAAATGGCGACATCCGTCAGAGTTAAGAACTCATCCGGGCTGAATAAATGATTTGATTGGTCGGCTGATTCCTTGATTGACAGTCGCGATTGGTCAATTGGAGTATATAGTAAACTCGAGACAAACCCTTTAAAGAATGTCAGTGCATTTTCAAGTAAAAGGCATCTAACAAAGTATAAAATAAATCGAAGTTTGAAAATAAAATAAAAATCCATCCATGTCCAAAAGATACGTCTGCCTTATAAATACAAATAAATCATATTCAATGTTGCCAAATCTATGAAAATGTATTGTAGACGGGCATATCTCAGACGATTTTAGGAGACATTAGAAACCATGCCATTTTCCATTATCCATTAAACGATAAAAGCTTTGTGAATTTCCTGGAACGGAAGTATTTCTTTGACATGGCACGGCGTTAGAAGATGGTCCATCTTACACCGACTCAAGTTATTTTTAAAATTTCCAAGAAACTTTACAATACCCGTGCTAAGTTCATTTTTTGTGACGAGAATCAAATGTTCGACAATTATTTATTTCAAGCCTTGACCCTTTCTCGTATAATCCCTGATTTTTACGTCCCTGCGATTTTATAATTGAGAAAACATTGGCGAAAAAGAAGAAATTGCTTGTAACAAACAATTTCTTCTTTTTCCGCATTGTTTTTTTTTACCCTACTGAATGATTATTTTCAAAGGAAATTCACTTTTAATTATTGTCTGCAAAACCTTTGAATTTGGATAGGTCTAAAATTTTGAAAAACAAGAAAGACCTAAAAGATATATGATCATTATATTCTTTTATATCATTCCAGAGAGGGGGGAGTATATCGTAGTTGGACTTGCAAAACGTCGTAACTGCAGCTTGGATAAGCTGTATTTACGAAATTTTGCACCCCTCAACGTCGATATGATACTTCTTGATATTGCAATATTTAGTTGTGATAATTTTGTGCATGGATGGATCGACTACTGTCATGATGATAAGACTCAATCTGCGCATTCGGCCTTATTAGACTTTTCCTAAATCAGTATTGAAAAAATGCATGGAAATTATCAGATAAGAAGCTCGGTCATCTAAATAGAGCTTCAAAATTTGGGAAAAATTACCTCAAGTTGAAAATATTGAATATGTTCGTACCAGGGTGCTTGAGTTACGAGTAAGCAATAGATAGACGGATTAGACCACTGTGCTAGACACCTGATCGATTCACTTCTAGTCAAATTATACGTCAAAAAATATTCGGTATATGAATTCACGGAAATCATCGACGAATTAAGGAAGATAATGAAGTGACAGTTCAAATATGTTTTGCAATACTTGTTCGGCTAATGAGCGCTGGTCTCGCACTCTGAGCTCCGACAGGACCTCCCTTCGATATTAAACGTTGATATTTCGTAAAATTTTATTGCCAGTAATATGTAACAAAAATAAAATGGTATTAAAATGGTTCGTTAGTGACCTAAAGGTTGTAACTACAGCATAAATAATATTTAGTTACGACGTTTAAATCGCAAAACGTAGAAAAACGTTCGATATGCAGATCGTCCAGTGTCGAGTTCAAAAAATTCAATTCTGGTCTAAATGAATATTTTGATTGGTCAACTTATTCTTTGATTGGCAATCACGATCCGTCAATGTCTGCAATTTCAAATTTTGGCAAGGTTTCCCAACAATAAACATACCGTCGGTGCACGAGTAAAATGTCGTAAGTAGTTTTAACAAAAATGTAGTTACGACATTTTACTCGCGCACAAACGATGCTCATACTTATTGTTTACGCATTAATAGCCGGTAGCAAGTTAACGACCGGTTGAGTACTGACAGATACATCTTTATTAATTTCCTGGAAGAAATTTGTCGTTCTGGTGCACTCTAACGACCTTCAGAACTCTTGAGAGAGAGAAAAATATTAGACTTACCTAATGCTAACAGCCCTTTGCTTTCTATTTCTTCTTACAAATTTTTGTTGAAACTTAAAACTGTAAAAATTATTCAAACTTTGCCAAATGTTGTAAGATGTTATATGAATTGGTCTAATGAGAAGATTCTAGCTAGCACGCACAGCACCAGACTTGTGTTATGTTCCAACTATCACAATTTCAGGCAACGATTGTAGTTGTGGTCTAAATCTTTGAAAATCGGACTGCTCGCGTCAGATCAGATCATATCCGAGATCAATCATCATACATGACAATAATGTAAATAGTAGAAGAAAATGGTAGCCACAATTTGTATTCAATCTTCACATACACTCACACTTAATAGTATAAAAGTGCAGCACCGCTTGTTGAAATCATCCGTATTGCCTTACCTTAACCACTGTTATTTAAGTACAAACTGCAAGTTTGGGTAACTCATTTCTTATGAGGTTTTATTACCAAAAGCTCCAGACCAACAAAAATGACGTATGTCCATTTTCGACTTAGGCTGAGGTGCGTTCTTTTCGTCGAGATTCTTAAGACTCTTATTTAGATTTTTAAGATGAAGCGTTCTTTAGATTAAGATTTTTAAGAGGCTAAATAAGAATCTTAAGATTTCTTAATGAGGAATTTAAGCGTACTCGACATTGGCTTAAACGAGTAGCCTTGACGACGTCGAATATTGTCACCCAAAATAACATAATTCGTTCTTGAAGACGCCTCAAAAATCTTATTTAGCGGGATTTTTCATTTCGACGAAAAGAACGCACCTCTGGTCTAGTGGTATATTTTCATCGCATTTTTCTCATTAACTGTTTATAGCTATGACTTGAAATTTGTTGTGGAAGTTCAGCTAGGGTTCCTACACAGTGCTTACCAAATTTAGGTCTGGAATGTAACTACTTTCTGTTTTACGACTTAGATTATTTTCGTATATATATACTGGTCGAGATGTATATTTTCCTCGCAAATTTTCAGCTATAACTGGAAATTTGGAGTGGAAGTTCGTCTAGGAGTCCTACATGGCGCTTACCGATTTTAGGTCCGTAAGTTAACTACTTCCTGGTGTTTTTTCTTTAGAAATATACATGCAAAGTGGTATAAGTCCGTTCATTTTCTATCAATGACTCTCCATAGTTATGCTGTGTAATTTCTGTTTAACTTCTTAGTATGATGGTTATTTTCATTGCATTTTCACAGTCACTATTCGTAGAAATGACTTAAATTGAAGTGCCGAGGTTCATCACAGCTCGTCCTGCTTGAACATAATCAAAAGAAGCGAATTTATGCCCTTTTCAACTCGATTTAAATTGGATTTATGACTACAGTGTCCACATCTATGATGATACTCTCTGTTTGTCCTTACTTTTGGGAAGCGAGACGCGCATGCGCAAAGAATGTGTCTTATATTAGTAATAAATCTCTTAAACGATCGCTTCTATAGTTCTAAGATTCTTTCACATGGGTCGGAAGGTTTCTGTTAATGTTTCCTTTTGAAATAGTTTGACCTATTCCGTTTTTTGAAATTTCAAACGGGTCCAAATTGAAAAAGGCTGCTGACGACAATAAAATTTTTATTGAATTTGAAATGAAATCATCCTAATTGGTAGAAGATATTGTGGAGATAGAAGAAATTGCTTGATATAAGCAGTTTCTTCTTTTTCAACAATATTTTCTCAAGTATAAAATCACACCGACGTGAAATCCCAGGTTGAAACAAGTTCAACGACATTTAATTGTTCAAAAAATCGAACATGTTCCCATAAAATACGTTTCCATGGTTAACTCATTTTATTTAGATATATTAAAGCGGTTCTTGAAAAAACAAAAATCTCAATTAACTCTCAATTTTTATAAATTCCGTACTTTAAATAATCGGAATTTATCGGATGAGGTCGTCGACTTGATGTCGATAACAACTGAAGTACTGAAGTTGAACGTTTTGTCCCTTTTGCTTACTGCTTCAACTTGATATCCAGGCTTTCTAAGTTTGTTAGGTCGAAATAAACTACGATTTAAAGCAGCAATGAGGAAAGAAAAATGTTCACTTTCAATTTTCAACTTTTATTGTTATACTTTCAGATATCTGTAAGAACGTGATTAAGCTGATTTTGATATGAAAATGGCTGTTCATAACTTAAAGAATAGGGGGGGGGGAAAGAAGAAAAAATATTTAGCGTTTCTAGAAACCAAATATGTTAGCGAAGAAAAACTCAAATGGGCCGGAAACCATCGGGTATATACGTTATTTGTCGATTGCACCGAAATCTAAATTAGTTGTGGTTTCCATGACGTATTAATTACGTTACTGGCTTCCGCTAGTAATTATAATCACTACCTAACAATCTCGTCCGAAAAATTCGAATGTATCATTGTCGGGCTTAGGAAATATATCACATTAGATTAATTTATGATGAATAAGTAGATTTAAAACGAAAAAAGAATTTTATCATGAAAATGGCATCTAAAACTATTAAAAATCTGTTTAAGGGCCACTTTAACAAAAGTTAGCTCCCGTTACCCATTAACAGACGGTCTGAATTGAGAGGAGTTGCAGACGACAAAATGAAGTTGATGAAATTATGGAGTTTTTCATGGTGTTGAAAGCGATTTCTTAATTTACTACAATGTTTTTCCAATTGCTTTTATTGGGGGGGGGCGTCTAAAAGCGTCATTGTTTGGGAAAAGATTATCCAAAGCCGAATAGCTCGGTCACCGCTGATATTTCAGAAGGGGAGAGGGGGGTGGGGGCGCTCCTTCCGCCCGCAAAAATGTTGGAGTTTTGACATGACGGTGCTGGAACGATGTCGGGCGTTGAAACTTCGAGCCATGGCAGCTATGGACTTTGGTGAAACGTTGTTAAAGAAGTGTTGTAGCAGTGTTTCCTAATGTAATGGACTAGAAACACGTTTGGGATAGAGCTGCCGTTGAGTTCGGACTTATCGCTTTTATCCCATATCTGATTTGCAAAATCTTAGACTGGTCCAAATTGAAAGAGGATGCAGGATATAATGTAAACTGGATTCAATTTAAAATTAAACCATCCTATGTGGTAGAAAATATTGTGGGAAAAGAAGAAATTGCTTGTTACAAGCAATTTCTTCTTTTTCCGCAATAATTTCTCAAGTATAAAATCACAGGGACGTAAAATACCAGGGATTGAACAGGAAAGGGTTAAACGACACGAACCGTGAAATTAGATTTGATGTTTGCAGACGACCTCACTTATTGCATCAGACAAGAAAAGGAAACAAAAATTCGTCCAATTAATTTCTGTTAGGCCGGTCAGTGTCCGTAGAGCTTTTTGTCCTTGACGAGAGAAAATCTCAAACCTAAGTAGCACTGAATTGACGAATCGCTGGTCACGCCCCCCTGAGCTCCTAAATGAAGTTCCACTTAAATCTTAAACGGAGTTATTTAGCAAAATTTATGAGTAACGTGAAACGAAATAAGGTAAATTAAATGGTTTAGCCCATTCCAACTCAAGCCCTCCTTTTTACGCCCCTCAAAAAAATGCTTTGGAAAACATTGTGGAAAATGAAGAAATTGCTTGTATCAAGCAATTTCTTCATTATCCACAATGTTTTCTGTTCAAAAAGACAAAGAAATTCGAAATTCCATCAACTTTAAATTGTCGTCTGCAGCTTCTATCAATTTGGACCAGTCTAAAAATTTTTTGTGTGGGAATTGGTTAAGTCGATATGCAAGAAACATGCTTCACATATATGTCGGCCAACGGCGGTGTTCGTCGTTCTTTTTCGGTCTAAACGAGTAATTTAATTGGTCGACCGGCTTTTTTCATTGACACCGAGATCCGTCAATCACGAATACGTTTATGCATTTCTAATGTCATTTTTTCATTAAACGAAAAAAAAAAAAAAAAAAAAGAAAAAATAAAATCTATGAATATCTTCCTTACTTCTTCAGAGGTAATACACGGTTTGTTTCTTTTTTTCCCCATTTCAAAATAGTGCGATATTTAGAAACTAGACTGCGTGTGGATCTGCGACATATAATATAAATTGAAATTTGAGATTTTCACGGAGGTATTTTATTCCTATAAATAAACCTTTTATTTGGACCGTAAAGTTTAAAGGGAACAGATTTTTATGAAAATTCGATATAGGCAATTAATTTGCTTTTCCAATAGTTATTAAAGTAATTTTCACGATCAATGTTCATCATAAAGCTATTGAATCCGATATATCTGATTTATTGTGATATTTTTCGCGCCCCAGCAAAATTCCTTCTTTCATAATCTGTGCATGAGCCGCTTTAAACGTACAAAAAGAACAGTATTCACTTTCTACTGAACATCTGCAAGAAATGTAGACTGACAAACTTGAAAGAAAGTACAGACCTACATATTTACGCGAGTGTACATTTGAAGGGAGATATCGATGCTTTTTTTATTCCTTATTTATGATTTGAATACAATATTCTGAAAAGCAGTTTTTCGAAATCAGAGATAGTTTAACAAAGTAAACCAGGGTATTTCCCTTATAGCCCATGTAGATTTTTAATCTTTTTAAGGTTACAAATGCAATGAATATTGGGACATTCGCGTCGTGGGTAAAGCCGTTGGAAACAAACACTCTCAAACCAGCGTCATCGTAACATAATCATGAGTCGGTTTTCATTTCTGTAAAGATCAGTCCAAATCTGTCGTAAGAGTTGACGTAAATATAGACACTGGGTAGTTTTGCGCTTCCCCCTTGATGTGACATAGTTGATAGAACTGGTTGTTTCCCTCGTCATTTTGTTATCTTCTGTTGAATTTTGGCGTTGTCTGCGCATGTCATATTCTCCAAAGATTGACCTGTCTTCGGGACCGTATCACTTATCAAGATTGGGATAAACATTACTACGTCGTACGCATAGCTCCATATTATATCGCCAAAAAGTAGCAAGTGGATAATTGCTATAAAACCTACAATAGTGGAGAAATTAAACTTAACTGTCGCCCAAAATTAATTAGAAAAATAATCATTTTGAATTGCGAAAGCAACCATGTCTTACCTGTGCTCCGAGAAGAGACATCAAAAATTCGAAGCGTGCATTTCAAGGGCGCTGACATTTTGAATGAAGTTCGACGGAATTGGCCGAGTTGTCACGAATGACACTACCCAGAATGCTCAAATTAGATAGGTCAGTTTTTGAAAAATGCCACCTATCGGAAGATAACGGAATTTTGGTCAAATGTAAATGAGGTCATTAGGTGTCGCCAACCGAATGCCAAGTTATCTCAAATTGACGTTGATTTCCGCTGACCCTTACCTTGATAACCACAAAAAGCCCTTTGTAAGCCTATTAGATTACGACAATCTCTGACTCATATTTAAGTATAATGTTCGTTTTAGCGTGGTTTTAAACATTCGTGATATTGTTCCTATCTAGGTGTTATCCCTTTAACAGTATCTTACGTTTTTCACAATCAATAGAAACGATTTCCACCAACAAAACAATATTTCATGATTTGTTACACTCTCTTGCACTCCGATTCATTTATCTCTGTTATTGACTCAGTAAATACTCCGTCAATACGTCATCATTTCGTCACATATCGAAAGCTGAGACATGAATATGATAATTTTTACGCTAGCAAATCAAATAGTTGAAACAAAAGTAGTTCGGTTGTTTGATAAAGGCTTATGCACATGTATATAATGTATCTTGAATTGTATTTATCATGTCCTTGGCATTTATTTCTCGCGAAACATACGAAAACTATGTATTTTATTCCAAGAATATTGTCATTTAGATGTACGACAAGTCTGCTTCGAGTGCGAATGTTGTTTTAAATTCATCCACAGTCCAAACCATAAAAAGTTGCATTATATAAGTCTGATGTGCTACCAAATGCGCTTTGACGGCGGCACAAGGCGACAAATTTTAGACTTCCAAATTGAAAGGTGTTACAGACGACAGTTCAGGTTGATTGAATATAAAAAGAAAGAGTCGTTAGCAAACGTTTGAAACAAAGAAATTGCTTATTACAAGTAATTTCTTCATTTTCCACAGAGTTTCCCAATCTGTTTTGTTGTTGTTCTTTTTTTTTTCAAAAAGCGGGATTGTTTGGGAATGGGTTAATATTGATCTTTTAATATAATTTTCAAGAAGAGAAATCAAAGAATAAGAATGTCGTGATATTATATGTTATTCATGGAAGCTCTCGGATAATCACGCACCAAGAATAGAATTAATTTTCACAGACTGCAATATCACATATCAGACAATCGGATAAATGCACAAAACGCCAATAAACGACAGAACGATGTAATAAAAAGTCTGCGTCTAGTATAAATCAACACGGATAACACAAAGATATAGGAAGTATTGCTCTTTCATCAAATACGCTTTATAATGTAAACTTCGACATGATGTCAGATTCTTGTCTAATCGATTTATTAAGCATTTCATTAGATGTTAAAAGAAAGACTGAATCTGGCCGATTGCGTCTGTACATCAAGGAACCAAACTGACCTACCAAATTATTCATATAGACGGGAGGGAACTTCGAATTCCACGCCTTGAAAGTGTGAGGATTCTTGACGTGCCCTTTTTTCATTAGAAATGATTTCTAAATGAAGAATGGGTATTTTGCAATAAGTAGTAAACTTCTGCGTACTTACCGGGGTATTAGTGCTTTTATAACACAAGATGGTTGTCACAGGACAACTGCTGTTGAGCCCACAAAGTTTTGACCATCAACTTGACCTTGACCATCAATTTAAGTGTTTGACCTTGAGCTTTGACCTTGAACTTGAAGCTATCAAATTATTCTTTCAAATGACACATCTGCTCATGATAGAGAATAATTGTGCCAATTGATTTTGAAATCCAGCCATTATTGCAGGAGAAATGCTCTTGACACCACAATTTTAGTGTTTGACCTTAAGCTGTGACCTTGACAATAGAACTATCCCAAAATTCTTTAAAAGGGCACATCTACTCAAAATGGAGAATAATTGTGCCAATTTATTTTGAAATCCATCCATAAATATAGGAGTAATTGTCCGGACAAACACAATTCTAGTGTTTGACCTTGAGCTGTGACCTTGACATTAGAACTATCCAAAAAAATATTTCAGATGGCGAATCTGCTCATGATGAAGAATACTTGTGCCAAGTTATTTTGAAATCCATCCATAAATGTAGGAGTAATTGTCTGGACAAATTCGGACGGACGGACGGACTAACGCACATACACCGACTTGTCATAGTGACAACTATGTCTCGCTCACCGCAAGCAGGCTCGACAAAAAGAAGTCCTATAATTGACCAATCGATGGTCCCGCCCACTTACTTCGTCAGTCCCGCCAATTGACTTAATCAGGAAGTTCGATTTTCAACGGCGTTATTTTGCAAAATTCATGGCCGGTAGCATGTAACAAAAAATTAAAATGATTGGTTGGTGACCTAAATATTGTGAATACCACTTGAATAAGCTGTAGTTACGACGTTTAAGTCGTCTGACCAACAAAAAGGTTAACAAGTCTCATGGTTAGGCTTAATAAATGATTCGGTTGGGCGGTTGATTCCTTGATTGATAACCACGATTGGTCGAATGAGGTTTGGTATATCCTTTCTTAGATATTTGTTTTATAGAACTCTATGCTAATACACGCATTCTCAATAAATAGGTGCCATTTGTACTTTTTGTTGTCGTCGAAGATTTTCAGGATAACATACAATCGGAATGTTTGAATTATTATGGTTAACGATAGAGGGACAATTGGTGACTTTAACGATACACTTGTGCTATCTCAGCAATAAAGGTTGTGTTATCCATGCTAGCCATAATGTGCTTATTTGTAAGGTTCGTAACTGTCGCCGAGAGGAATTATATGTTGAAAACTGAATTCTTTAAAAAAAAATCCGAGAGTAGGTCAACATTTGAATGGAAATATTTCAGCACGGTTATACAACGCATCTAAAAAAAATATCATTTTTATGTTCCATTTAAGTTTTATATACGTATATCAGGATTTCAAACTTGTCGCCGAAAGCATTAAATTCAACGTACATCAACGCAAATACGGAATAAGAATGCAACGGAATGACAAAATCTTGTGAAAACATTTTATTTTGTGCTCAGAATTACGAAATTAACCATAAAATACTTTGTAAGGTAATCGGAATAATGATATCTACATCAAGATAGATTAACCTTCATGTTTCAGGCCGAAGGTTTAAGGCAGTAAGGTTTGTAACTCATCATTCTGCAATTTCATACCACTATTACCGTAACGTTTTATCAGCCTTAAACGCTTTCAAGTAAGTATTAAAAAAACCTTAGAAAGAAGTGTTGGATTCCTGCAATAGTCATGGAATGTAAAGTTAGATGCATTTTGTAAGGTTCGTTTTGTAAGGTTAGTTATCGGATATCCACTGGTCTTTGTAATTAACACTATTCTTTTACCATGTGCTTAATGACGTCATTTATAAAAGTTTTGACGTAATTAAATGATGCGGGCGTTCATCCGCCATATTTTCGCTGTTGTTTTGGAGTAAAACAGAATTTTGTTGAGACGAAGGGGTCAAGGAACTTGTAGTAAGTTTTATTTCTTTAATCCCACGATTCATTAATTTTATAATTGCATATATATTAATCCATAAACAATTGTTTGAAAAAAAAGATGTTTTTGATATACCGAAACAAGTTTTGACGTTTAAATCAGTCAATAATATGGATGTAAGGTTCGTTATTTTAGTAACGAACCTTACTTGCGTTATTTTAGTAACGAACCTTACTTGATTTTCTGATGGAAAGTACAATTGATTTTTAAGTGTACTACTATCTAGGAATTTGAATTTAAGAAGATATATGACCTACCATGTTCATTCCTCACAACAGATCCAGAGGTGTATATTCTATTATTCTTTATTGAAAACAGGAAGTGGTACCCCCATAAGATTTTTGAATAGATCTATTATTTTATACGGAAATAGATTTAGCTGAGAGCTCTCTATTTAAACAAAAATCAACATTTCTTATTTTTGCCAAAATGTCGATCTGTCGTATTGAAATACTTTTGTATGTCTACTTTAATAGTTTTTTTCAAAAAAAAAATATTGTAGATGTTAAGGGTAAGGTTCGTTACTATCGGTAACGAACCTTGCAGTGAATGTCATCAGTTATTGTCGAGCCCAATTGCGTTGAGCAAGAATCAATTGTCACTTTGACAGTATGGTATAGATGCGTCTGTCCGTGTGTGCGTCCGTCAGTCCGTGCGTGCGTCCGTCTGTCCGAATTAGTCCTTACCATCACTTCTATATTTGCTTTCAGATATTTCAAAGCAATCTAGAAACATTATTCTGAATAATGCGATTTAAATTATTTGTTCAGGTAGGTCCAAGGTCAAGGTTACATTTGAAGGTCAATTATTTTGAGGACCATAATTCCTACATAAATGAGCATAATGTTCTCCATCATGAGTAGTTTTCAGGATCCAAGGTCAATGTCAAACTTGAAAGTCAAATATTTGCGGACTCGACACAAGTTGTCGCTGGACAACCATTCTGGTTTTGTTGTTCATATTGTACATATGCTGTACATATATTTCAGATACTAACATGGCCAAGTCAGCTAAAGAGAAAATGAAAGAGTACCGAGAAAAGCTGAAGAAAGATCCCCAGAGATATGAAGAATATCTTGCTAAAGCGCGAGCCAGAAAGAAAAAGAATTACGTTCCAGTAGAACAATTGAAACGTAGAGAAAAGGCCAATCGTAGATCCAAATCAAAGGAATATGTCCGCCAACATAGAGTCACAAAAAGGAATGAACTCCATAATTCAATCACTGAAGTTGAAAGTAAAAGTGGGTATGAAACACGAGAATCTGCTGGACCATTGGTTGTCAATATGCCTTTCCCGAATAGGAAAAATGGTCCGAGAGAACGCATAAGCAATGCTCTTGCTAAAAAACACTGACAATATAATGATTTAAAGATAAAGTTCCAAAACTTGGAGAAGAAATACAAGAGCAAATTGAGATACATTCAGAGATTAAATAAAGCAAAGAGATCCGAAGTTGAAAAGCCAATGGAAATACAAATGGATGACATGAACCAAACACCTAACAGTAAAACCAAGCAAATGATGGCGAATGCAGAAATGACCCCATCCAACGAGCAAAGTTAAAGAAACAGTTACTTTTGCGAATATCGTCCAAGCAGAAATCAAGAAATGTCAAAGTGGTAATAAACGGGATTCAGTAGGAGCCTTACGTGGTTTAGTTGGTGGAAGAATACTACGCAAGTACAAGCTTGTAAGAACAGCAAACAAGTTAACAGGTCTCGGAAGAAATAAGATAACAAAGGTGGCTGGGTTATCCAATTTTGAAAAACGGAAACGGGACAGAGAAGTCGAAAGATACAGATCAAGTGTAATGGAATTTTTGATGCGTGAAGATAATTCAAGATGTAACCCAGGAAAACAGGATAAGCTGAAGGTGAATAAACATACCTACCAAACAAGAATACTCACAGACTTCTTGAAAAATTTACACGGTAAATTCCTGAGTGAAAACCCAAATGCCAAGCTATCTCTAGCATCATTTTGCCGGGTCCGTCCAGCGTATATTAAATTAACAAGATTTATTTCCCGAACAAGTTGTCTCTGCACGAAGCACCAAAACTTGGCCCTATGCGTAAAAGTTATGAAGAAACTTGATATACCTGTACTGTTACCCTGAAAAATTCGTAGAAGATGAAAGCAACATTGAAAAGATGAAAAGCAATGCACCGGATGAAATAATGTTTGGACAGTGGAAGAGGGTCGCCGTTGAAGATAAAGGCAAGACAAAGATGGTAATGAAGATTGTTTCTTCTAACATGACTAAGTCAGATTTCCTGAAATACATGGAAGTGCAGATTGAAGAATTCAGAGAGCATATTTACCGAGTTCGTCGATAGTATGAAGCTTGTCAAAACATTAAGAAGAATCTCCCCGAAAATGAAGTTGTTGTAATCATGGATTTTGCCGAAAAATACACGTGTAAAAGCGTTGAAGAGATACAATCCGCATACTGGAATAAAAGTGCTGTAACACCCCACCCAGTTGTCATTTACTTTAAAGATATTGTAGGTGATTTACAACACAAAAGCATTGTGATTGTTTCTGATGAGCTTGGTCACAATTCGGCAACCGTCCTCAAGTTCATTGACCATGTTATACCTGAAGTCAAAAAGTGTGTTCCATCTGTAACAAAAGTACATTATTTCACAGATAGCCCAACATCACAATATCGAAACAAAACCATATTCAACATGATAGCAAACCACCAAGAAATATACGGCTGTAACGCAATATGGAATTATTATGAAGCGGGGCATGGAAAGGGGCCCTGCGATGGACTAGGGGGAACAACGAAACGAATGGCTGACGATGCGGTAAACTCTGGAAACGCTACGATACAGGACGGAATGGAATTTTTTAACTGGACACAATCATCAAATTGTTCAATGAATACCGTAGCATTTCTTTACGTAGCATCGGTTGAGTGTGCTGAGAAGTCACAAGAACTCAATATGTATGACATAAAGCCCGTCAAAGGGACAATGAAAATACACGTCGTGATTGGTAAAGGCAATGATCAAATAGTCAAGTCATCAGTTAGCTGCTATTGTGAAGAATGTATACTTGGCCAACAATGTGGATCAAACAACTGGGTAAATGACACAGTTCTTGTTTCCAAGAAACAAAATATTAATGTTGATAACAGCCTAGAAAGAAATGTAAATCAACCAGAGGAAGCCACCGAACATTTAAGCGATTCTTTCACAGACTTAGCCATTGAAGTTTGGAATTTTGTTGCGGCTAGATATGACAAGAGATTGTATATAGGGAGGGTGATTGATATGGATGAAGAGGATGGTGATGTTGAAATCATATTTATGGAAAACGTGAGAAAGCTGCTTCAATGGCCTAAACATGAAGATAAAATTTGGGTAGATAGAAAGGATGTAATTTGCACTATTTCTGAGCCTATTCCCACGGGAAAATCAAAAAGAATATTTAAACTTTCCGAAGATGACTTGGTAAAACTTGAAAATTCAATGTAGCGGAGTGGATTATAAAGCATGAAAGGATACGAACCTTACCATTGTATAGCTGTTCATTGTTAGACGCCATGTTCTTTGCTCATTTTATTTTATTTAGAACGCCTAGAAAGTATAGTTCACACTATCTTCGGGATTTATTTCGAGTTTCAAAGTTAAGAACTTGTCAAACTGCTATTAAGTTTTAATGTAACGAACCTTACGTGAAGATGTTATAGTGTAAAGGATTTTCTTTAGCGATGTTATGGATCACTTTTGAAACAAGTTGAAGTAACAACTACAATGATAAACTCTAACTTCAATTGATGCATCTGCGCAACTTGTCGTCTTAATGATTTTATTGATAAGAATGAATTTAAATGACTTTTCCGATATTCTGATTGAATTTAGGCTTAGTAAGAAAATTTTACATTTTGTACTTTTCTCTTACCAAGTTTAATAAAATTTAGTCCGTTTTACTTGAATCCTTTCTTCTTTTTGTCAAATGTAGGCAATATTCCTACAATTCCACTTTTTGGTAGTAATGGTAAGGTTAGTTACTTTTGGTATTTCATTTTTAAATGTAAATATTTCGATTTTATAGCATCAAAATCCGGTGAACGTAAATAAATTCTACTCTGATGACATTCCTTTATATTTCAAAAAAGGTGAAGACAAATCAAATTTGTCTAGTTATATTTTATTAGAATGTAAAGTCGTGCAAAATCTGCATACAAAATGTTAAACCATTGTCAGAAATATATGTAATTTTCCCAGCGAAATGATTCAGACTTACATGCAACAATTTATTTAATATTCATTTGTAACTGACTTAAAGAACTATACTCGTCATAAATAAACAAAACTCGTTCACATAAAACGTTAAGTCTAAAAGTGATATCGCTATCAAAATGATACACCAACGGTAACTAACCTTTCACTAGTAAAAAACGCACCTTTATTGGCTAAACGAAGAAAGCCTTTTCTCGGCCGTCTTTTGAGTCATGTTGAAAATATTTTGCAGAGATGTAATATAGCCATATTCCAAGTTATTTAATGCAAAAAAGCCTAATTTTAAGAGGGTTGATTTTTTTCGATTTTCCAAATTCAAATGGCACCTATTTATTGAGAATGCGTGACAGTCCAGACAGGGTGGAATTTTAGGTAAAACAAATTCCAACAGATATTGTTTTTTTTTTGCGATTTTTACATTGCAAATTATCCCCTGAATAACATATAAAAAGTCCCGAAAGAAATATCTTACCAATTGACCATAAATGAAGTTTCAAATTTGATTTTTATCCTAAATTTATTTATGACCCGTTCGTCCCACAGTACTTAAAAATTCCGCGATGAAGTAGGTTGATGACGTCAAAAATATCAATATGTTCGGGTAGAATTAGACACGGACGGCTAAATCCTCTTCGTTTCTGAACTCCTCCCCCCCGCTTTGTCTCTCTTTAGCATTCTATGACATACAAACACTTGAACACACTCAGTGCCTATTTTCATTATATTGTTATCTGTCGGGTCATATTCTAGTGCGATTCAAGCTGTGTTGGCGAGCTTTTCAGCTATGAAACAGTAAATAAAACCATTTTCTTTCCAGGAAAATCGATTTGTGTTGGAGTTGGCAAGTTTGTGCATGCTGAGTGCAGAAGAAAATACTGTCGCCCAAACAATCGGTCCGATTGTAAAAAATGAGGAGTACAGATGTTTCCGTAAGAGAAAAGCGATCATGTGAAAGAAAATCTGATTTTAGAAAGAGCTGCTTAATTTTTGGTCAACGTGCCAAAATTTGCAAAGGTTAAAGGGGCTGTGATGTTTATGAAGTCAGAACTCTAGAGTTCCAAAACACAATAAAAGATACTTGTAAAAAAAAAAAAAAGATAAATGGGCAGAAAATGTGAATGGTCTCCTTGAGTATGCTCAAGACTTACCAGCTGTTGAAGCGCGTTATAATCAATCCTGTAGTGCCAATTTTAGGACTGGATTTAGAATTCCATTACAATGCCAGAAAAATGATATCAATAGTATAAAAAAAGCCAGACCTTCTAACAGTATAACTGACGAAGCATTTACTAAAGTTACTTATTATTTGGAAGCTAACATGAATAAGCAAATAACAATTATTGATCTCATGAACAAAATGAAAGAGCTTTGTGGAGAAAATGCGTACAGTTCAGATTACATGAAAAAGAAGCTAGTGGGTCATTTCGAATGTGAAACTGTGATATCAGAGTTAGATGGGAAGCAAAATGTTATACCTTTTGCAGATGCAATATTACACTCATTTCATAGATCAACAAGAAAAGACAATGACCTTTCTGAGGAACATGTCTTAATAAAAACTGCAGGCAAGTTGACAATGGAAGATATACGTTACCTAGATCTTACAAAAGATTCTTACCCTGACCCAAATGATATGATGTTCGTTGATTCAAACCAAAGTTTTGTACCACAAAGTTTATTGCTTTTTTTACAACAGCTTATTCATTGGGGAACATTCGGATAATAAGATGTAAGCTATATCTCAAAGTATCATCCAACAGTCCAGCCCGAGAGGAGCGGTTCTTCTATTACAATTGGGCCTCGAAGTACAAATGCATCACCACTTTCGTTCAAAAGTCTTGTTAGATACTTTACATAGTCTTGGATTTTGTTCTTCTTACGCCGAAATTCAGAAATACGAAGCTACTGCTGCTACAAAATGGAATTTCGAAATAGAAAGTGGTTGTGGAAACATCAGAGCAAAACTTTGGATGCAATATATGGACATGGTGAGCATTTTGAAATCGTTTATTGAAAGCAGAAAGGACAGGAAACTGGGAATTACATCTGATGACGATGAAATGTATGCTTCCTTATTTCGCGGCTGCTGGACATCATATGTATCTTAAGTCAGGTTACATATATCTCAAAGAAATGCCATCACTCAAAGATACACACCCAGAAGTATATGAGCTATTTAGTAACGGAAATCATGTTGCCAGACGAAGTGACCGTTTTTGAACAGGGATTTTAACAGACTTAATGATAGAGCAAGTTCTGATGCGAAGATTATAAAGTACAGGGGGTATGAAAAGAGGCCGTGGAATGTCTGAAGCACTGAGAGCGCAGTGGCTACTTTCTATGCCTGGCTGCTCTGATGTGAATAACGCCATGCAAGCATTTACTGGTCAAATACATGGCACAAAGAGGCGCGCATATCGAGGGTTCGACGAGATACAAAAGATGTTAGGACACTTGTAAGTTTCCTTAGAGACAGAAACCAATTTTCCACAGAGCCAAACTTGCGTAATATTGAAACAGGTTGTGTTGCTGAAGAAAAAAGTAAATGTAGACAATGCCAAAGTTATCGGCGAGGAAATTCTGAAAGGTGTGGAGAATCAAACGGTCGCTAGTTATTCTTTCAAAAAGTCTAAAAAAAAGCTGTAACTCTTGCAATTAGAAACTCTTTAAAGATAGAAGATGAAGTACAGGTAGATCCTTAGCTGCTTTTTCAACGACTTCTTACTGTATCGGACATCTCATTTGATAATCCCCTAGAAGTCTTTAGATATGAATTGTGTAGTCACCCTGCATCATTATTTGACTCATCTGGTTTAATGAGACAACCTCAAAAGCCGAGTCTAGCTAATTCGATATGGGATTTAGGTCAATGTGGTGTTGACGCGCTACCTTAAGTAATATAGCGTACGTGCTAGATAGAGGATCATTAATACATAGACTTCCCTGGGCATATGGTTCTTCTTTTGGAGAGATCTGTGAAAGTTATTGTAAGCTTATATTAAGACAATATACCTGTGCTAATGTTGTATTTGCTGGTAACAGTGGGCATGGATCAACCAAAGACCAAGCCCATGGACGTTGATCAAAGGGTGTGAAGTGTACTCAGACTTTTTTTGACGAAAATACTTCTTTTAAAACAAAGAAAGATTTGTTTCTTGCTAATCCCGAAAACAAGCAAAACTTTATAAACATGTTATCTTTCCACCTACCCGAGGTAGGATGTAAAATTTTGCATGCCACAGGTGATGCTGATATTCTCATTGTTAAAATTGCGATTGCTGAGGCAGATACGTCTAATGTTAGTGTAATAGAAGATACGGACCTACTTGTTTTGCTTTGTTTTTATGTTAGGGAGGACAGTTACACAATATATTTCTCATCAGATGTTCAAGCTGGATCAGAAGGTAGAAAGATATGGACATTCATAAAACGATTGGAGTTCCGGGAGATGATATCCGCAAGTCAATTTTGTTTGTACATGCTTTCTCAGGTTGTGATACTACGTCTCGTATTTTTGGTATTGGAAAAAGTGTAGTACTGAAAAAAAATCATGTCAAATCTAACATGTAGGAATTATGCAAATGTCTTTCTACAAGTTTCAACACAGCAAACGGTGGCAGAAGCAGGAGAAGCTGCCTTTGTAAATCTGTATAATTGGGTACAGTGTCTTGACCATCTGCGGTATTGTAAATTTCTACATAAGGTACAAACAAAGAAAAGTGCCGTCCTTGTGAACTCTCTCTTCCTACATCCAACGCCGCAAAATATCATGATTACCGTGTATACCTTCAGATCCAAACGTGGCTTGAGAACTCAAAGAACTCAATTTCTCCACTCGCTTTACATTTTTTTTCGAATAAATATGTACCAATTAAACGTACTCTTCCCGCAGCACCAGAGAGACTTCTGAAGATGATTCGATGTTGTTGCAAACAGAACTGTGACCCCAGGAGATGTATATGTAAAAAACATGGCTTAAATTGTACCTCTGTTTGTGGAGAATGTCATGGTATCAGTTGCAGCAACAGAGAGGAAACAGCTAACGACTGTTCTCTGGAGTAAATTGTGATTTATGAATTAAAGTGTGTGTAGTTTATTCGCCATGCAAAATTGGGTAATCTGGGAACAAAAATATACCCTTTTTAAACCACGCATAATACTCATGCTATCTAAGTTCGAAACTGTTCGCTTTAGTGTCTTGTATGTTTAAAATTTTTTATTGCTTCATCATTTCAAAGGTTAACTTGAAATAGATTAAATCTCCTTCGATGATATGCCTGTGAAGTTCACAGAAAGTCCCTTTTCGTAAAGCAGAATATAACTGCTTGGAAATTTACTCAACATCTTACAATAATTCAGTTATAAGATAGTAAAGATCGCCTAATTTTGTTCTGCATCTCGAATGCAATTTTCCATTAACCCATTCGAACCCACCGTATCGTGGTCTCCTTCTCATATAAGAAAATCAGTAAAAGGGGTAGGAAACGAAGTTCTTTGTGGTAACATTATTTTATATCAACACGTTATCATTCATTTCACATTAATCGCCACTTAAATCTTTCAGAACTCTTGATAACATGGATTTGAACGATTTCAACACGCATTTTCGTGTTTGAACGGGCCCGATGTCTAAACTTCGATTCAAGTTTCTATTCACAAACGGAATTATTTTTGAAATCTATCACCACCAACGGATAATATAATCATTTCTATGTGGTATGAAACTCGGGACGTTTTGGGAAAATGCATAATAGGTTAAAAGGAGATCAAATTGTACGCGAGGTGCACTGTTTTTCTTACCTTTTCTGTTCAGTTCCGGTCCTTGGCTCAATATCGGAAGTAATATTGTCTCCTTTTTGTACTGTTCTCCAAAAAGAGATGGAGCCCGAGATTATTGGGCGTGATATAGATCTAAAAAAAAAAAAAAAAAAAAAACTTTGAGCCTATCAGATTACCACGAAGACAATATCTGACTCAAATTTAAGTAATAAGCGTTCGTTTTACCTTATACTTAGGCGATTGGCAAATTTTTCTTATCTGGGTTTCAGAAACATCGTTACCTCAATTTAAATTGTGACCTACCAAAAATTAAGGGTTGGTTTACATAAAACCACGACGTCAGCTAGTTATTCTAACAAATAGCTAGGCTACGAAAATTAACGAAATCGTCCGTAAAGTTTAGTCATCAGCACCTGCGCAAAGACCAGTCAATGCCGAGGATTGGCGAAGATTTTCGGTGGAGAAACGGGTGAATTCGTCCCGATTTTAAAATATAACCAAACTCAAGTTGAAATCGACAAGAAAAACACAAAATAGTCTTTCTAAAGGACATCACTCAAATCCTGCTTTTCCATATCGATTTTATGTAGGCCCTTGTTTGACTTAGTGACCAAATAATCGATAGATTATTTCAACTATTTTTCTTCCTCTGGGGCAATGTGGCTTAATTCTTCGTGACCGAGATAGTTATTTGAACGACTAGCGAAAGTTGCAACTTGAAACGTCATAACTGACGTCATGGTTTTGTAATAACAAAGCTTAAAATAAGTGGATCACATTTTAAAATATCAAAACTTCTTTCGTGAAATGTAGGCTTATCACGTCGATTCATTTTAATTTTACTATTACAACGGTCATAATTATTGATGCTTTTGACCCTCGATAAATGTTTCTCAGAGTTTTTGTGAATGATTTGGGGAAAAATATAGCTTAAACAGAACTAAAGACAGACGAGCGAACTTAACCTCTTATGACGTCACGATGACATTGATTTGGGCGAATTGAAATCCAACGTTTTAATGATTGATTGATTTGGTTTAACGCCGCTTTTAACAGTATTTCAGTCAAATCGCGGCGGCTGGAGCACCTAACAATGGATTCCTGGTATTTCTCACACCAGTACTACTACCATCACATGACTGTGACCAGCTCTTGTATTTTTCAATAGATCAATACAACTTACCCCACCCACTACATCATAGATTTCCTCTCAACCCCCCTAAAAAGACCAACATAATTTTAAAATTGAATTTTCGTCATAAGTTCATAAATCCATTGTTAGGTGCTCCAGTCGCCGCGGTATGACTGAAATACTGCTAACAGAGAAAATTAGCCTCCAGCTGCTATTCCACTTAGGTTTACGATTATCTACCCATTGGTGAGAGAAAAGTGTCGGAAAGAATATGTGCCGCCGCCGAGGATCGAACCCACGACATCCCATGATCGTCATGACAGTAGAAGCAGTTCATGACTAAACAAACATCTTTAGAAAGTTTGAAAAGATTCAGCAAAAAGTATGACCTTCAGAGTATTAATTTGCGAGAGACAATGCGCAACAGACATTCAAGTATCACAAAAGCTCACCATGAGCCATATCCAAATGTAAATATCTAAATCTGATATAAGGGAGGTATCGATGTTTCTGAAATCTTGTTAAAGAAAGCTCGCCAGTTTCTTAGAATTACGCTCAAATGGACGCTTAAAGCCATATCTGCTCTCCGAGGAAGGAAAATACTTGGAATAAACTAACATTATTTGGTCACTAAAGCAAACAAGGTACTTTATAATATCGATATTCAAAAGTAGGGTTTGAGTGATGTTCTTCAGAAAGAGTATTTTGTGTTTTTCTTGTCGATTTCAGTTAGTGTTTCTTTAAATTTTGAAATCGAGACGAATTCACCCTATTCTACACCGAAAATTTTTGCTTATCTTCCGCATTGACTGTTGTATGCACAGGTGCCGATGACTTAACTTTACGGACAATCTCGTTAATCTTCGTGACCTAGCTATTTGTTTGAATGACTAGTGAAAGTTAAAACGTCATCACTGACGTCATGGTTTTATGTGAACAAACCCTAATAGTGGTGGATCCGTTATCTTTCGACAGGTGGCATTTTTCAAATACTGACACTGTCAATCTTCGGAGAATACGACATGCGCAGGCATCGATTTAGTAATTTAAAAAAAAAATCGCCATCCATTAAATAGAAGAGTGCTTAGATAAAACCTATATTTGGACATCCGGTTTTGACCTAATAATTAACGAATATTCGAGTATATTCGAATAACCAAAAAGAATATTCGTATATCAGTTTTGCTATTCGTGCTTGTTGCCGAAACAAAAAACATGTAAGCAAATCATTAGAAAACAGAATTTCGTGTTGGATTCTTGGTTGAAATGCTAATTACAGGTCAAAAACTTCAGATTGTTCAAGCTGAAGTTCAGACGTTTATATCACCCACCAAAGATTTGATTTTTACTTTATTTATAAGATCATATAATTCACAAAATAGTGTTGTTTATAACCTCATTGGAATATCCAATGCAGAAAACAAATTAAGAAAATTTGGAAAACGAAAAAGTCGTTTGTTTCAATCAAATAGATCTATTCTTTATTTTCTCCAAAAATTTACACACACGCAAAATAATTATCTAAAACTTCTTGTAATTTGGACAAGTCTTGAATTTGTGATTTGGAAATCGGCTAAGGAGCAATATGTTTAGCTCGAAAATCAGTGAAATTCATGTGAACCATCTCGCGTTAAAGGCGCCCAGTTTAAAATAGCTCTGAAATAACTACAACAAAAATAGAAACAGTACTTAAACTGTAAAACTTGTTGATTTTTTTCTTGAAAAATCTTATTTACTCGATTTGATATCAGATATATCACGCCCGGTAATCTCGGGCTCCATCTCTTTTTGGAGAACAGTACAAAAAGGAGACAATGACACTTCCGATATGGAGCCAAGGATCGGAACTGAACAGAAAAGGTAAGAAAAACAGTGCACCTCGCGCACAATATGATCTCCCATTAACCTATTATACATTATCCCAAAACGTCCAGAGTTTCATACCACATAGAAATGATTATATTATCCGTTGGCGGTGATAGATTTCAAAAATAATTCCGTTTGTGAATAGAAACTTGAATCAAAGTTTTGACATCGGACCCGATCAAACACGAAAATGCGTGTTGAAATCGTTAAAATCCATGTTATCAACAATATTGAAAGATTTAAGTGGCGATGACTGTGAAATGAATGATAACGTGCTGATATGAAATAATGTTACCATAAAGAACTGCGTTTTTCCTACCCCTTTTACGGATTTCTTAGATGAGATGGAGACAAGGATG
The DNA here is from genome assembly GCA_946902895.1 of Fragum fragum. Taxonomy (NCBI): domain Eukaryota; kingdom Metazoa; phylum Mollusca; class Bivalvia; order Cardiida; family Cardiidae; genus Fragum; species Fragum fragum. Next base: position 5,283,682 of record OX336372.1, on the reverse strand, counting down.
CAATGCGGGAGACAAGATTCAGAGGGAGAGGCGATGCATATAAAAATGTACTGTAAAACTTCTTTTAGAACCCCATACTCTTATGTAACCCCAGTCCATCTTCGAACGTCAAATCCGACCCTATGATTTTCTGAAAACTTATAGCCTGTAATAAACCACAAACCCTAACAAATCAATGCCACAATGAATTCAATAGAGGCGAAAATAACTGTTCTCAACCAAATGTTCAATGCTTACATAATTGATTTGCTTTAAGTTTTTTCTTTATATTTAGAGGGCGCTGTATCCTAGATTATGTCAAAAGGTAAACAAATTCACTGCTACATTTAATAACACCTTGAAATTGACAATTTTTGCATGATTTTGAGATGATTTCAGAATGAAATTGAATGAGTGGGAGGAGCGACTTTTGGATGAAATGAAAGGAATGTAATCCAAAATCGCTAATTTCGTCTAAATTCTCTTTCAGAAATCCCTTGACACAGGCACCCTCCCCCAGGTATGGGCAAAGGCAAACGTGACACCACTTTCCAAGAAAGGAAACAAAGAAGATCCTGCAAATTACATACCTATATCCTTAACATGTATACTGTGTAAAGCTCTTGAAAATATTGAAGCATCAAATCTAACTAAACATTTTGACCAAAAAATATTCTTTATGACCTCAGAGCAAGGTGTTCATGTGAAACCAAGCGACTGCATGTGACCGAACATCTTGCCAGAAACCTTGCTTAAGGAAAAGAAACTGATCTAGTTTTATCAGACTTCAACAATACTTTTGATAAAGTTAGCCACTTAAAACTTTTGTATAACTGCAGGAACACGAATTAAACAATACTACCCTTTTGTGGGTTAAATCATTTCTTATAGGCAGAACACAAAAAGTAGTCTTACAAGTTGGATGCTCATCCGAAGTTCAAGTCACGTCTGGAGTACCTCAGGGATCGGTGCTTGGTCCTCTTCTGTTTTCTTGAATATTAACGACCCTCCTTATACCATCACCTCCCAAGTTCGTTTGTTTGCAGATGACACTGCCGTTTTCTTAGTTATAAACAACAAGCAAGACTGTATCACCATGCAAGAAGATCTAGACAAGTTAATACAGTTGGAGAAAAAGTGGGAAATTGAGTTTAATCCCAGCAAATGCTAAATATTACTAAAAAGAAGAAAAAGATTTCTTTTGATTACAGGCTACATGGGTAAGTGCTAGAGACTGCGGACAATACTAAATACCTAAGAGTTACAATATCTTGAGATCTTTCATGGAACACGAACATTGACAATATAACATCAAAGGCAAATAAAACCTAAGGTTTTCTTCGCAGAAACATCTAGACCAAAAATTAGAAGATCAGAGACATCGTACAAAACATTAGTCAGACCCCAGGTAGAATACGCATCAACTATTTGGAGCCCTTGCACAAAAACCTATATCAACAAAGGGGAAAAGTACAACGTAGAGCAGCAAGAAGGGTTCAAAATAATTTTCATGCAGAAGGAGCTTGGCTGGCAAACTCTTCAATATAGACGAGACGTTTCCAGAGTCACCATGTTTTATAAAATCGTTAATAGTTTTGTTGCAGTGCCCGACATATGCACACAGCATCTTTCAGACAGATCCACACGAATACTTTCTTCCCTAAATATTCTTTCTTTCCCTACACAGTGATATTTTGGAACAGCCTACCAGAAACAGCAACCTGACATTGCAGCGTTAAAAAAAGAGTCGATTCTTTTCAGATAGTAAGCCGTCCTGAATGACCAGAATATGTTTTATTAGATCTCTTAATCTAACATTCACAATACTTTTAAATATGCCACCCTAACCAATGACTAACAGCACAGACGCGCACCTTCCAGTCATACCCGAAAGGGGAGTAAGGCAGTATATATCGATAGATGGAGATTTATTACCTCCCTTTTTTTAAAATATACATGATTTTGTGTTTGTTTGTCTTCACGGACAAATAAGACGCTTTAAAAGCCATAGCAGCCAATAAAAATTGTGGAAAATTGTTATCGATTTGAATGAAATGCTGCTCATTTTGGAAGGTTTTTAAATGTTTTTGAAATAATTTGAGCGTTTTTAATGGTTTGGGTGAGTGTATGGAATGAGTGATTAGAGCGCTGTGTGAGTGATTTTGAATGGTCATTTCACTTAATGTGTGATCTCAAAGTTAACACAAGTCAGCAGAAAATAAACCAGCGTGTAGCAGAGTTGTGACTGAAAGTAATGAGCTCAAAGCATGGGTTCTGTATTAATTTATTGGTGAGTTGTGTAACTCGATTCTTGCGACTTTGATTAAAATATGTCAGTTCTAGAGAATCTGACAGACACATTTACTGTGTAAAAGGGAAAGAAACAGTGTCCTGTAATATTCATAAAGTTACAGTCCTAAAAAATTGTTCACTGTACTCTTTCATATGCATCGCCTCTCCCTCTGAATCTTATCTCCCGCACCGCATCCTGGTCTCCTTCTCATCTTAGAAAATCCGTAAAAGGGGTAGGGAAATAGCAGTTCTTTGTGGTAACATTGTCTATATCAACACGTTATCATTCATTTCACTGTCATCGCAACTTAAATCTTTCAATATTGTTGATAACATGGATTTAACGATTTCAACACGCATTTTCGTGTTTGATCGGGTCCGATGTCAAAACTTTGATTCAAGTTTCTATTCACAAACGGAATTATTTTTGAAATCTATCATCGCCAACGGTTAAAATAATCATTTCTTTGTGGTATGAAACTCTTGACATCTTGGGAAAATGCATAATAGGTCAATAGCAGATCAAATTGTACGCGAGGTGAACTGTTTTACTTACCTTTTCTGTTCAGTTCCGGTCCTTGGCTCCATATCGGAAGTATCATTGTCTCCTTTTTGTACTGTTCTCAAAAAAGAGATGGAGCCCGAGATTACCGGGCGTGTATATACGTACATATATTTTATTTCTTTAAATTTGAAAATGTTCTGTCATATAGATACTTTTTATGATGCCAAGTTTTAGTTTTGTAGACGTTTTGTAGTCATACAAATGTCTGAATGTTTAGAAATTAATGCTTTCAACAGCTACAAAAAATTCTAACTGAAAGGGGATACATCAGTAGCTACAAACTTTTAGTTAACAATGATAAGGAGAATCTTTTCATTGGAATTTGCCCATTATTTATACCTGCAATGTTGAGAATACTAGTCAAATGGAGTTTTCATTTGAATTTCCTTTTATTATTTTTGCGATTCATACTACATTCTAAAAAAAAATCGGGGACTAACTTAAATTATACTCTATATGGCCTTATGAATTTTGAAGATTATATTTTCTTATATTCTTAAGAGTAACTTAGTGTGAATTTCAAACACGTTTGCATAGTGTTTTTGATGGCCTGAATTTTTGATGAATTGCTTTATACCCAACTTTTGATTGTTTAAATTTATTTAATTCAAATTTGATCCCTAAAAGGCAAGACTAGACTAAAATGCGCTTTCAAAAGAGGATTTGTATTCCATTAGCATTCAGAGATTAAATTGAATGTATAAATGAGAGTGATTGATACCCTCCTACAGCTCCTTGTGACAGGAAGAACATTTTGCACTTGAATTACGCCATATTAAACAAACAGGCTCGATCTCATGTAAAGTTAAAGATATTTCGGATGCAGAGCTGATAAAACAAGAAATTTCATTCAAATGTATCCAAAAATAGATAAGATAATAAGCAAACAATAACTTTTCATTAAAGAGAGATGATTCTTTGGAAATTGAATGGACGGTGACCAAATTATTATATGCACCTCTCAGCTTGGTAGTTAGTCAAACTGTATGATACTGAGTAAATCTATTGAATTTGAATTAAATTAATCCATTTATTGATGAAATGTAAGCTGACAATAAAAAAACAAACAAACAAAATAATAAAAAATAAAAAATGCACATTATGTGCTTTATAAGGCTTCAATCCAAAATTGGATACAAAAGCTGCTAGAATTTTCAAAAAGAGTCAAACTGTGATTAGTCAATGGACAAGGACCTAAATAGAAAATGCATATCTATGCTTAGAACTGAGTGAATATGTGATTTCAAATAGAAACGATATAACATTTGTATGAAAAAACGACTAGACAAAAATCAACAGACTTATGGACGGCCAGAGAGTCAGAGAGATTCCTATAAAAGCATAAACTATGGTACCTTGTTGGGGGTAGGAATAAGACGATATAAGCATAGATATATTAACAAAAGGTTAAATACTATTACAAAAAATACTATTATGAAAATAACTAATTAATTTGAAAGAAGACAGGCCTTGATTAGATTTACGCTAGTTTCTGCACTTTTGCAACAATCCTCTTTATCATCCTGAAACAATACCTCATTAAATCCACAATGATTAACTAAGAAGGAATAGAGACATAAAACGTCGTTTCTGTAGTAATTGACCATTTCTGTGGACATTGATGCCAAGTCACTGTTGTTGTAATTGCTTTTTGAACACATCGACCAGCTCTCCCTATCCCCTTCACATAACTTTCTAAATCTACAGTTTGGTTCATATGTGAAACTTGTTCCACTGATGGTGTATTCATTCCCATACCAAATGCAGCAGTAGCCAGAAGGAGCCGTGTAGTAGGGACTTCTTTTGACATATCAAGTATGATAAGTTTCTTCACACTTGAGGTGTAATCTGTATGAATCTGTGTAAACAATTTTTTTAGGAATCGGCTCTTTCAAATTATACTGCGTAATTCTGTGTCCCTTCGACGAGTATTGATAGCAGTACCCAAGTGCAAATTTTCAACATAGGCAATGGTTGATGGAAATTGGTCTTGTTTAATTTTTAATTGCTTAGCAAGAAGTTGCATAAATGAAATACATATATCTGATTTTCTAATATTTGGGAACGGAACCCCCCATCCAGATATATATTTTGCTGGTCTGGGTTTACATCTATGACTTCATCATTGTTATACATTAATGTTGTTTCCAGCTCTTCAATTGTTTATGGTTTTGCTGTAACAGTCATTGCAATGACATATTTGTGGAAAGAGGCATCTTAATTCTCCCAGCCGTTGAAATTTTGGTCTAAATGCATGTCCCTACGACAGTATATGTCCTTGAATCTTTTCAATAACAAGAGAAAAGTTGAAAATCCTTTATCACTCCTGAGGTATAATGGTCTAACATTAAAATGTATGCTACATAAGCAAATAAAACTTACATAAGCAAATAAAACTATCTAATGAAGTGCTCCGAGTTATAAAAAGATTGAATTTTAATCATTGCATAATCAAATCAAACACGCCATAAAACGTACTTGTAAACTGATTTAAAATACTAGAACGAACATATTTAAAAAAAACTTACAAATATGGTTTAAAATATAACATGACTTGCGTAAATAAGATGGGAGGTTTACGCAATAGCATGCTTTTGCTTAGATGGACTTGAATGAGTTGCAGTATAAGTGCAAGTCATGTTTTTCTGTTACAAGCTTTGCTGAACCCAGTATGCATACAACCATATACTATATAATCACCCTTTTTTCCATTTATTGTGTACCATAATTATATGCTTGAAATATATCAATTAAATATATTTGTTTGAAATTCAATACTATTCCGCTTTAAAATAGCTGTTTATTTCAAAAGTTTTAAATGAATAGATGTTTATCTCAAAGGTAAAATAAGAAAATTGAAGAGATAATGGATGTTTTAACCCATTACCACACATTCACCTTTTTCCAAGGCTTTGGAAAATATTTTTGTATCAAAAGCAATCTTCATTTCCCACAATGTCTTCTCCAACAAATGACTTAACTACAATTGTGTCATCTGATAATAGGTTAAACGTAGTTAATAATTACCATTCTCATATCATATACGCCTCGTCAAGTACAATACCTCCCAATTGTTCTTTGTATACTCCTGATCTTTACATCCTTCTTTTATTTCTGTTCTCAAAAAGGCACTCTTTGTCAGTATTATTAATACTGTATTTTCCAGTCATTAGTTATATCATTGAAACTTCCCTGCGTAGTTCAACTGTATTGCCTGTGTATTCTCTGGATGATTAATTGCGGAGTTATTTCTTTAAAAGATGATTATTTTATGTGAAATTATTGGCAAATTAATATTTGTCATAATGCACACTGTTTGACGCCACTTTGATAGTATCTCGGTCGTATCTGGGGGTCTGGAGCACCTATATTCCCGGTATTTCTCACCAGTAACACTACATCCTTTTCGGGCCACATAGGTTTATTATTATTAACCCATTTGTAAGAGAAAATCTTAGAAAGGGTTATGTTCTGCCACTGGGGATACAACCCTTGACCTCATGACCTGCACTTGATCAAGAGATGCAATTTTTCCCTAAATTGCGGACCTTATTCGGAATACTTATACCAGTTGAGTTATATAAAATCTAAAAACTGTAATTATATAAGATTACTATTCTGATAACCACACATACATTTTCAGCAAATTCAATAATTAAATCAAGGTAAGATAAGCAGTTAGATGAATGGTCACATTTATGGATGCACAAAGTCCTTTTTTAGCTCACCTGGGCACAAAATGCTTTGAATGAGCAAATGTGATTCGCCTGTCGTCCATCTGTCTGTAAACAGTTGCAAAATTATCTCATTCAACCAAATTTAATGATATGATCGTTAGGTCATTCTGTTTCAAAACACTTGTTCTAGAATCAACGTAAGCCTATGTTGTGAGTTCTAGGATGTAAAAAGGAGATACAAAGAATGAAGTTATAAAAGTCTTTCTTTCAAAAACTCAAAATACCGAAAGGTTTCAAGTTTTACACGCTGTTTCACCTAATGAACCTCTTTAAAAGTAGTTCAAATCATAGTACTTGGATCAACATAAGCCCTACGTTGTTGGTTTTCAGAATTTTACAAGGACATAAAAATGGATGTCTGAACAAAAATGAAAGATAAAAATATAACAACAAGACCACACTTTTAGAGTATAAATTGTAGGTTACTATTTTCTTTTCAGATTTTTCGAGTTTTCATGTATCAAATGTTTACTCAGTGCATTTTAACATTACACACTTTAATCTTTGATGCCTGTTAATCACAGATGTGATAAACCCTTTTGTAGGTCAATATTATTTTCAAAATCAATTCTCCAATTTCAAACAAATCTGGCAGGGGCATTCATGTGTTGTAGATTGAGATTAGACGTCACATTATTGCAGGCTGATCTTGTTCTATACCTTCTACCAAAATAGAAATATTCTAGGCAGAACATGACAAAGGGTGAGCTCTCGTAGTTTTATGAAGTAATGGTAGAAAGAGATGGTAATTTTGTAATGGTATTCTCTTACGTTTCACGTTCATCCTCATAGTCAAAGGTTTTGTTTTCCTCTTGAGCCTGTATTTTAGGAAACAAGCACTCACACCACTAGAAAGCAAATCACGAACCTATATAATAATAATCGTCAGCCTATTAGCACTTTTTTTTAATTTTTTTAAGCCCCCAAGGATATGTATTTAAGGAAAAGCAATTTCTACTTTACTCACAATGTTTTCTTAGACATATTAAACATGTTAATCAATCGAACTACGCTCTAAATTGTCATTTTTGCATAAAATTTACATGATTGTAAAATAATAATTCTTTCATATAAAATTCGTTTGTCATGATTTGTATTTTGATACAATGATTTCTATATATCCATGTGATATAAAAAAAATAAAAGTTGTGACAATATTGAGTCTTATCAGTCTTGTGTTATCTTCCCGTTATTTCATAAGCAATAAAACAAAGAACCACCAAATTACACCTCATGCTTTTGTATTGTTTCAATTGTTTAATCCTCTCTTCCTATCTGATTTGTCTATTTCTACCTATTAACTACTGATATGTAAGATTAAATTATTGAATTATAGACAAATGGAAAAGAAGTGTAATATAAGTACTCAAAATACCCTAAGAACATTATTTCTAACCCTTCCCCTAAATGATGCTTTTGACGCCAACAAGAAAAAAGCTTTGGGGAACATCGTAGAAAACGATAAAATTGCTTGTAATAAGTAATTTCTTTATTATACACAATGTTTTCTATCCCAAAAGTAAACGAAAGTACTGTAAACTAGCAAAGCTTGGACAAGATGATCATGATAAATAAGCGAGATTAAAGTAATCTACCCATTCCAACACAATCTCTCCTTTCACGCCCCTCAAGAGAATACTTCTGGAAATAATGGTGAAACTGAAGAAACTGCTTGTTACCCAGAGAGATAGATACGCAGGGTCCAAAGAATTTTCAAAATGACATTGTCCTGCAGGGCAAGTAACTTGGAAAAAGTTACTCGTCCTGCAATAAGCCTAGGGATTATAACAGAACAGCGAATTTGTGTAACAAAATATTTTGGTGTACAGTTACTTTCTTTCACAATTATTTTGTTACATGATCCTTGTCATTATTTCAACCTAAAGAAATAAAAATACAATAGTTGCTTAAATTTAAAGCCATAGATTATTCCAATTAGTTTCACCTTAATTTTTTAAAGTTCATGTAATAAAAAATATCAAAAAAGATCGAACATTAGACAATCGTACATGATAAATTGGCTGTTTTATACTGGGTGCCATTGAAATGGTCATTTCTCATTCAGAATTGTCACTATCAAACTGAGAGTCACTTACTACACGTTGGCTTGGCCCTGGTTCAGGGTCTTGTCTATTAGGACCTGTATGTCCCACAACATGCCCGTGTCCCTTCCAAGAGTTGAGTCAATGTACAGCAATTTTATTTTGGTCAAAATTATCAAGTGTGGGGCCATCTGGTTTTCTTCTCAGTAACGTAGACAGTCTCTTGTTTTAAAGGGAAGTATCGATGTTTCTGAAACCTAGATAAGAAAAATTTACCAAGTGCCAAAACTACACAAAAACGAACATTTAATACTTTAAGGTATTGTCTTGGCGATAATCTAATAAGCCTAACTCTGGCTTTTTGTGGTTATATCGCAAAGGTTCATCGGAATTCCAGGTTATTTTAAGATGACACGGATTTTGGCTGTCGACATCGAATGACCTCATTTGCATATGACCCAGTCAACTGAAGGTAACAAAATTTACTAGCGAAACAGCCAACGTCCTAAATCATGTCACATGAAACGGTCAGCTCACAACTACGGTAAGAGTTTATATTCGTAATAACGCTTACGACAGTTTGCAGAATTAAATGCCGGCTAGCGAACATAACTCCTGATGACGTAACGATCACGTTGTTTTTATGTAAATTAAACTAAATGCAAGCTTCGAACGGTTATTCCCACCACGTGAATGATCCTATATTCTTTTCAATTGTATTGGTTTAATCAAACAAGAGGCCCATGAGGGCCTGAGACGCTGTACTGGTTATCAAGTTTTCCGTTAAAGAAATCTGATATTTAAGGAAGTTAATTGCTCAAAGAAGAATGCAAAAAGAAAAAAACAAAGGCTTTATCCCCTTTATCATTTTTAAGCAACAATCCTCAAGGCCCCTTTTCCAATGTTTCATGACGGATCCACTCCATTTCAAAAAGAAAGTTACCTTATGACCCTACAATCATTCTGTGAATATTTCATCAGAATCTGACAATAATTGTGGACTTTATCACATAAACAGGATTGTTTTGAATGAAAATCAATAAGGCCCCTTTTCCTGTGTTTTCTGATGGATCAATTTCAATCCAAAAGGAACTTTCCTTACAACCCGACAATTGTCCTGTGAAATTTAAAAGACAATTTGATAATGATTATGATTTTCATCACATACACAAGAATGTTTTGAATGATAATCTGTAAGGCCCCTTTTCCTGTGTTTCGAATGCCACAATTATTCCATGCATCTTTGAAGAGAATCCAATAAAACTGTTGACTTTAATGTGTTAACAAAGATATAAATTCAAGTTCTCATAAGGCCCCTTTTCCCGTGGTATTGTACTGCTGGTTTTACCATTCTTTGAAAGATAAGGCCCCTTTTTATGTGACACTTGCCATAGTCAGATTCACTGTCAAAATCAACAATTGGAATGATGGTACAATCAAACTGTTTAATCTTTGGAATTTATTGTGTTAATGAGTCTATGGTGAAATCTTCAGAGGGCCCCTTTTCTCATGATACTTTACAGAACAAACCAAATTTCAAAAGGAACAATTCTAATGAAGGTACAATTATTCTTTAAAAGTTAAAGAGAATCAATGAAAACAGTGGACTGAATTGTGTCAAGAATTTTTGTAACAAAATTTTCATAAGGCCCCCTTTTCCGTGAAACTTAACAAATCAGACCCAAAGTACAAAGGAACAATCCTAATGACAGTTCGAAGAAAATGATAAAGACTGAGGACTTTATTGTAATAATGATGTTTTGTAATAAAATTTTTATAAGGTCCCTTTTCTTGTGTCACTTTACCAATCTGACCTAATTTACAAAGGAACAATCCAAATGATGGTACAATCATTCTATTAAAGTTTGAAGAGATTCTGATAAAGACTGAGGGCATTGTTGTGTTTATGAGGATTTGGTAATAATTTTACTACAGCCCCTTTTCCTATGATACTAGACAGATCTGGCCCAATTTGGAAAGAAACGATCCTTATGATGGTACAAACATTCTGTGAAAGTTTGAACAGAATCTGATGAAAACTGCAGACTTTATCTTGGTGTAAAATTTTTAAAATAAAATTTTCATAAGGCTCCTTTTCCTGTGATACTTGAAGGATAGGTCTCATGTCAGCATCAACAATCGTGATTATTGTACAATGATTATGTGAAGTTTTGAATTAAATCCAATGAAAGCTCTCGACTTGGTTACAAGGATTATAGATAAAATTCTCAAAAGGCCCATTTTCCAATGATACTAGACAGGTTACGCCTAATTTTGAAAAGAAAGAATTATCATGATGGAATAATCATTCTGTGAAAGTTTTAACAGAATCTGATGAAAACTATTGACTTTATTGTGATACAATGATTTCAAAATTAAATTTCATAATGCTCCTTTTCCTGCGATACTTGATCAGGTCTAATGCAAACATCAACAATCATTTTTATTGTACAATTATTCTGTGAATGTTTGAAGAAAATCAGAAGAAAGCTCTGGACTTGGTAACAAGGATTTATAAATGAAATTTTCATAAGGCCGCTTTTCCTGTGTTACTGACAGTTCAAACCCTTTTTGTGGTTATATCGCAAAGGTTCATCGGAATTCCAGGTTATTTTAAGATGACACGGATTTTGGCTGTCGACATCGAATGACCTCATTTGCATATGACCCAGTCAACTGAAGGTAACAAAATTTACTAGCGAAACAGCCAACGTCCTAAATCATGTCACATGAAACGGTCAGCTCACAACTACGGTAAGAGTTTATATTCGTAATAACGCTTACGACAGTTTGCAGAATTAAATGCCGGCTAGCGAACATAACTCCTGATGACGTAACGATCACGTTGTTTTTATGTAAATTAAACTAAATGCAAGCTTCGAACGGTTATTCCCACCACGTGAATGATCCTATATTCTTTTCAATTGTATAGGTTTAATCAAACAAGAGGCCCATGAGGGCCTGAGACGCTGTACTGGTTATCAAGTTTTCCGTTAAAGAAATCTGATATTTAAGGAAGTTAATTGCTCAAAGAAGAATGCAAAAAGAAAAAAATAAAGGCTTTATCCCCTTTATCATTTTTAAGCAACAATCCTCAAGGCCCCTTTTCCAATGTTTCATGACGGATCCACTCCATTTCAAAAAGAAAGTTACCTTATGACCCTACAATCATTCTGTGAATATTTCATCAGAATCTGACAATAATTGAGGACTTTATCACATAAACAGGATTGTTTTGAATGAAAATCAATAAGGCCCCTTTTCCTGTGTTTTCTGATGGATCAATTTCAATCCAAAAGGAACTTTCCTTACAACCCGACAATTGTCCTGTGAAATTTAAAAGACAATTTGATAATGATTATGATTTTCATCACATACACAAGAATGTTTTGAATGATAATATGTAAGGCCCCTTTTCCTGTGTTTCGAATGCCACAATTATTCCATGCATCTTTGAAGAGAATCCAATAAAACTGTTGACTTTAATGTGTTAACAAAGATATAAATTCAAGTTCTCATAAGGCCCCTTTTCCCGCGGTATTGTACTGCTGGTTTTATCATTCTTTGAAAGATAAGGCCCCTTTTTATGTGACACTTGCCATAGTCAGATTCACTGTCAAAATCAACAATTGGAATGATGGTACAATCAAACTGTTTAATCTTTGGAATTTATTGTGTTAATGAGTCTATGGTGAAATCTTCAGAGGGCCCCTTTTCTCATGATACTTTACAGAACAAACCAAATTTCAAAAGGAACAATTCTAATGAAGGTACAATTATTCTTTAAAAGTTAAAGAGAATCAATGAAAACAGTGGACTGAATTGTGTCAAGAATTTTTGTAACAAAATTTTCATAAGGCCCCCTTTTCCGTGAAACTTAACAAATCAGACCCAAAGTACAAAGGAACAATCCTTATGACAGTTCGAAGAAAATGATAAAGACTGAGGACTTTATTGTAATAATGATGTTTTGTAATAAAATTTTTATAAGGTCCCTTTTCTTGTGTCACTTTACCAATCTGACCTAATTTACAAAGGAACAATCCAAATGATGGTACAATCATTCTATTAAAGTTTGAAGAGATTCTGATAAAGACTGAGGGCATTGTTGTGTTTATGAGGATTTGGTAATAATTTTACTACAGCCCCTTTTCCTATGATACTAGACAGATCTGGCCCAATTTGGAAAGAAACGATCCTTATGATGGTACAAACATTCTGTGAAAGTTTGAACAGAATCTGATGAAAACTGCAGACTTTATCTTGGTGTAAAATTTTTAAAATAAAATTTTCATAAGGCTCCTTTTCCTGTGATACTTGAAGGATAGGTCTCATGTCAGCATCAACAATCGTGATTATTGTACAATGATTATGTGAAGTTTTGAATTAAATCCAATGAAAGCTCTCGACTTGGTTACAAGGATTATAGATAAAATTCTCAAAAGGCCCATTTTCCCATGATACTAGACAGGTTACGCCTAATTTTGAAAAGAAAGAATTATCATGATGGAATAATCATTCTGTGAAAGTTTTAACAGAATCTGATGAAAACTGTTGACTTTATTGTGATACAATGATTTCAAAATTAAATTTCATAATGCTCCTTTTCCTGCGATACTTGATCAGGTGTAATGCAAACATCAACAATCTTTATTATTGTACAATTATTCTGTGAATGTTTGAAGAAAATCAGAAGAAAGCTCTGGACTTGGTAACAAGGATTTATAAATGAAATTTTCATAAGGCCGCTTTTCCTGTGTTACTGACAGTTCAAACCCTTTTTGTGGTTATATCGCAAAGGTTCATCGGAATTCCAGGTTATTTTAAGATGACACGGATTTTGGCTGTCGACATCGAATGACCTCATTTGCATATGACCCAGTCAACTGAAGGTAACAGAATTTACTAGCGAAACAGCCAACGTCCTAAATCATGTCACATGAAACGGTCAGCTCACAACTACGGTAAGAGTTTATATTCGTAATAACGCTTACGACAGTTTGCAGAATTAAATGCCGGCTAGCGAACATAACTCCTGATGACGTAACGATCACGTTGTTTTTATGTAAATTAAACTAAATGCAAGCTTCGAACGGTTATTCCCACCACGTGAATGATCCAATATTCTTTTCAATTTTATAGGTTTAATCAAACAAGAGGCCCATGAGGGCCTGAGACGCTGTACTGGTTATCAAGTTTTCCGTTAAAGAAATCTGATATTTAAGGAAGTTAATTGCTCAAAGAAGAATGCAAAAAGAAAAAAATAAAGGCTTTATCCCCTTTATCATTTTTAAGCAACAATCCTCAAGGCCCCTTTTCCAATGTTTCATGACGGATCCACTCCATTTCAAAAAGAAAGTTACCTTATGACCCTACAATCATTCTGTGAATATTTCATCAGAATCTGACAATAATTGTGGACTTTATCACATAAACAGGATTGTTTTGAATGAAAATCAATAAGGCCCCTTTTCCTGTGTTTTCTGATGGATCAATTTCAATTCAAAAGGAACTTTCCTTACAACCCGACAATTGTCCTGTGAAATTTAAAAGACAATTTGATTATGATTATGATTTTCATCACATACACAAGAATGTTTTGAATGATAATCTGTAAGGCCCCTTTTCCTGTGTTTCGAATGCCACAATTATTCCATGCATCTTTGAAGAGAATCCAATAAAACTGTTGACTTTAATGTGTTAACAAAGATATAAATTCAAGTTCTCATAAGGCCCCTTTTCCCGTGGTATTGTACTGCTGGTTTTATCATTCTTTGAAAGATAAGGCCCCTTTTTATGTGACACTTGCCATAGTCAGATTCACTGTCAAAATCAACAATTGGAATGATGGTACAATCAAACTGTTTAATCTTTGGAATTTATTGTGTTAATGAGTCTATGGTGAAATCTTCAGAGGGCCCCTTTTCTCATGATACTTTACAGAACAAACCAAATTTCAAAAGGAACAATTCTAATGAAGGTACAATTATTCTTTAAAAGTTAAAGAGAATCAATGAAAACAGTGGACTGAATTGTGTCAAGAATTTTTGTAACAAAATTTTCATAAGGCCCCCTTTTCCGTGAAACTGAACAAATCAGACCCAAAGTACAAAGGAACAATCCTAATGATAGTTTGAAGAAAATGATAAAGACTGAGGACTTTATTGTAATAATGATGTTTTGTAATAAAATTTTTGTAAGGTCCCTTTTCTTGTGTCACTTTACCAATCTGACCTAATTTACAAAGGAACAATCCAAATGATGGTACAATCATTCTATTAAAGTTTGAAGAGATTCTGATAAAGACTGAGGGCATTGTTGTGTTTATGAGGATTTGGTAATAATTTTACTACAGCCCCTTTTCCTATGATACTAGACAGATCTGGCCCAATTTGGAAAGAAACGATCCTTATGATGGTACAAACATTCTGTGAAAGTTTGAACAGAATCTGATGAAAACTGCAGACTTTATCTTGGTGTAAAATTTTTAAAATAAATTTTCATAAGGCTCCTTTTCCTGTGATACTTGAAGGATAGGTCTCATGTCAGCATCAACAATCGTGATTATTGTACAATGATTATGTGAAGTTTTGAATTAAATCCAATGAAAGCTCTCGACTTGGTTACAAGGATTATAGATAAAATTCTCAAAAGGCCCATTTTCCCATGATACTAGACAGGTTACGCCTAATTTTGAAAAGAAAGAATTATCATGATGGAATAATCATTCTGTGAAAGTTTTAACAGAATCTGATGAAAACTATTAACTTTATTGAGATACAATGATTTCAAAATTAAATTTCATAATGCTCCTTTTCCTGCGATACTTGATCAGGTCTAATGCAAACATCAACAATCATTTTTATTGTACAATTATTCTGTGAATGTTTGAAGAAAATCCGAAGAAAGCTCTGGACTTGGTAACAAGGATTAATAAATGAAATTTTCATAAGGCCGCTTTTCCTGTGTTACTGACAGTTCAAACCCTGTTATGAGAAGAATGATAGTTATGACCTTCCAATCATTCTGAGAAAGTTGCAACAAAATCTGATCAAAGAGGTGGGCTTGATTGTGTTAACAGGGTTTTATTAATTGAATTTTCATATTGCCCCTTTTCCCATGTTACTTGATGGATCTGAACCAATTCCAAAGGGAACTCTTCTTACAAAAGTATAATTATTCTGTTTGAGTATAAAGACAACCCCATCTCATCTGTGGACTTACAAGCATTAATTAAGATTTTTTTAATTGAATTTTCCTAAGGCCCATTTTCCTATGTTTCTTAATGGATCAGACCCAATTTGAAAGGAACAATCCTTATGATGGTACAATCATTATGTGAAAGTTTGAAGTCAATCAGGTGAAATCTAGGGCCATTATGTGTTAAAGGAAGGCATCGATGTATCTGAAACCTAGATAAGAAAAAATTACCAAGTGCCGAAAAATAGACTCAAACGAACATTTAATACTTTGAGTTAGGCCAGGTATTGTCTTGGTGGTAATCTAATAGACGTAAGGTGGCTTTTTTGTGGTTATATCGGAAAATTTCAGCGGAATTCCAGGTTATTTTTAGATATCATGGAATTCGATTGTCGACATCTAATGACCTCATTTGCATATGACCTAAAGTCAAATGAAGATAACAAATTTACTAGCGAAACGGCCAACGTCCTAAATCATGTCACATGAAAGGCTAAGCGCAAAACTACGGTAAATATTTGTATTCGTAACAACGCTTACGACAGTTTTGGACTGATCTTTGTAGACCGGCTAGCGAATATAACTCCTGATGACGTAACGATGACGTTGGTTTGATGTAATTTAAACTAACAATCGGAACTCCTCGTTCAATTCTACGAATCAAACCTCGGATGTACATCGTCGGACTATTTCAAAATTCACGTGAAAAAATTCCAAAATGGCGGTTTCCGTTATGCAAAGTAACTGCGTTAAATGTATCTCATAGAGTTTATTCTTCAAAGGAAAATTAATATCAGAGCAAATAGGGCAGAACATAAAACAACACAAGAAAATTTAATTTTTTCAGCGATTTTGAGACTGTTATACCATCCGGGTTTATCGAGATTACGCGCTACGTTTTCTTACACTGTTTCCGGCTAGCAAAATGCACCATTTTGTTACATAATGCTCCGCCTTATATACATCCGAGGTTTGATTCGTAGAATTGAACGAGGAGTTCCGATTGTTAAACTAAATGTAAGGTTACGACGGGTATTCGCGCCACATGAATGCCCTACAAACTTCGCAATTCTAAAAACCTACGTAGACTATTAGGGAAATACTCTGCTTTTTTCTGATAAGCGACCTCAGATATTTTCAAAACTACTTTAGGACATATTGTATTCAAACAGTATATGAGAGGAAATAAAAATAATTAAAACCTGTGACATGAAAAAAACATCAATACCTACCTTAAACTAAGGTTTTTTTTATTAAATTTTCATAGGGCCCCTTTCCCATGAAACTTGATGGATCAAACCTACTTCCGAAAGGAACAATCCATTTAATGTAATAATCATTCTGGGAATGTTTGAAGAGAATTTGTTGAAAACTATGGACTCTATTGTGTTTACGAGGACTTTTTCAATCCAGTTTTTATCGGGCCCCTTTTTCCTGTGGTCCTTGACTGATCATACCAAATCCGATGAAAACTGTTGACTCAAGAGTGTAAAAGAGGATTTCTTAAAAGATTTTTCGATTAAATTTTCATAAGGCCCCTTTTCCCTTGTTTCCTGATGGATCTGACCAAATTCCAAAAGGAACAATCCTCATGATGGTTCAATCATTCTGTGAAAGTTTAAATACAATCTGATGAAAACTATGGACTCCTGAGTGTAAACGAGGATTTTTTAATTAAATTTTCCCGTGTTTCTTGACAGATCAGACCCATTTTCGAAAGGAACGATTCTTATGATGGTACAATCATTCAGAGAAAGTTTGAAGGGAATCCGATGAAAACTGTGGACTCTATCGCGTAATCGAGGATTTTTAATGGAATTTTTAATTGATTTTTTATAAGGCCCCTCTTCCCATGTTTGTTGACGGATCATACCCAATTTCGAAAGGAACGATCCTTATGATGGTACAATAATTCCGTGAGAGTTTGGAGAGAATCCGATGAAAACTGCCGACTCTATTGCGTAAACGAGGATTTTTTAATTAAATTTTCATAAGGCCCCTCTTCCCATGTTTCTTGACGGATCTGACCCAATTTCTAACGGAACGTTCCTTATGTTGGTACAATCATTCTGTGAAAATTTGAATTGAATCTGATGTAAACTCTGGACTCTAGAGTGTTAACGAGGATTTTTTAATAAAATTTTCATGAGGCCCCTTTCCCCATGTTTCTAGACGGATCAAACCCATTTTCGAAAGGAACGATCCTTATGATGGTACAATCACTCTGAGAAAGTTTGAAGAGAATCCGATGAAAACTGTGGACTCTATCGCGTAAACGAGGATTTTTAATGGAATTTATGATTGAATTTTCATATAGCCCCTCTTCCCGTGTTTCTTGACGGATCATACCGAATTTCGAATGAAACGATCCTTATGTTGGTACAATCATTCTGTGAAAGTTTATATAGAATCTGATGTAAACTGCGGACTCTAGAGTGTTAACGAGGATCTTTTAATTAAATTTTCATAAGGCCCCTTTTCCCGTGTTTCTCGGCGGATCATACCAATTTTCGAAAGGAACGATCCTTATGATGGTACAATCATTCTGAGGAAGTTTGAAGAGTATCCGATGAAAATTATGGACTCTATCGCGTAAACGAGGATTTTTAATGGAATTTTTAATTAAATTTTCATAAGGCCCCTCTTCTTGTGTTTCTTGACGGATCATTCCAAATTTCGAAAGGAACGATCCTTATGTTGGTACAATCAATCTGTGAAAATTTATATACAATCCGATGTAAACTGTAGACTCTAGAGTGTTAACCATATCTTTTAATTAAATTTTCATAAGGCCCCTTTTCCCGTGTTTCTTGACGGATCATACCCATTTTCGAAAGGAACGATCCTTATGATGGTACAATCATTCTGAGAAAGTTTGAAGAGAATCCTATGAAAATTATGGACTCTATCGCGTAAACGAGGATTTTTAATGGAATTTTTAATTAAATTTTCATAAGGCCCCTCTTCCCGTGTTTCTTGACGGATCATTCCAAAATTCGAAAGGAACGATCCTTACGATGGTACAATCATTCTGTGAAAGTTTGAAGAGAATGCGATGAAAACTGTGGACTCTATTGCGTAAACGCGGATTTTTTAATTTAGTTTTAATTAGGCCCCTTTTCCCGTGTTTCTTGACGGATTTGACCCAATTTCGAGAGGAACGATGGCACAATCATTCTGTGAAAGTTTGAAGGGAATCCGATGAAAACTGTGGACTCTATCGCGTAAACAATGAAAAGTTTAACGGACGGACGGACGAACGGACGCCGGACGGGAAAAGCCATCGCTATAGCTCTAGTGGCCTTCGGCTAAAAAAAGAGCTAAAAATAGATTTTTAGACTACGAAGGCTATTAGGGAAATACCCTGCTTTTTACTAATAAGCCACTTCAGATTTTTGCAAAACTACTTTTCGGAATACTATATTCAAATAGTATATGAGAGAAAATAAAAGTAATTAAAATCTGTGACATGAAATAAACATCGATACCTACCTTTAGATTAACTCTTGGTCGTTTGTTGATCAAATTCATGGGACTGAAGTCTCTTTTACACTTAGCTGTTGTTGGTGATATCCTTAGCATAATATTTATCAAAGGAAGTATGTTTTTCATATTGCCAATGTCTCTTTTACAAAGAAGACCCTCATATACATCTAGTACCCCCCTGTTCTTATTTCCATCTTTATACATATTCAAGTCAACCACTCTTCTTGAGCATTTTTCTCTCTTCCTCTGATAATAGGGAACTGTACACAGCAACAAGTTGTTCAATTTCCTTGTATCAGGGTCATTTACACTTTCTGGCCACTGTTTGAAATCAAACATTTTGAACAGGGAATGTGGTTCATCTCCAAGATGTTTGGTGGATCTTTCTTTAAGGAAAATACTCTTTGGCAGTTAAAAGTTGTCTATGTCAGTATCAATTTGCACTAGAGCCGGATTTGACCAAACATTTCTAACATTTCTCTGCTTTGTACTATATGTAATCTCAATACCCCTAGGAGACCTCCAGCTGACTTGTTCATGAATGATCTCAACATTTTCCCTCTCCTAACCTTCATCTGTGTTATTTTCTCCGTCAGCTCACTTACTCCCTTGGCTACTTCTGACTCCAGTGCTTTTTACTCTGGATCAAAAAGATACTTCGCGAAATAAATTTGTTTTGTCAATTAAGAAGTGTAAAAACATGAGAAATCGTATTTTTTTTTAATTTGTCTTACAGTCTTGTGATTTACTTGCATTGTCATCTTTGGCATTAGTTACCAATAACGCTGATTTCATAGTTTTTCATAGAGATTTAAGTGCTCAGTTTTGGCTTAAAACCACCCTACAGATTTAAGACCTCCATGATGATTCAGTTCTTTGTCCAAGGATCTTGCAATGTCATATAATTCCCGTCTCCGTTTTCGTGAATAGCAGTATACCTGAAATATTCCTTTCAAAACCTTTTCAACCTTCTTTGGGAAAGCAATATCTTTTTTAGCGTCAAACACTATTAGCTCTAAATTAAGGGCTATGCAGTGATCCAGTGCCATGTAATTATCACAAACCTCGTCATCATTCATCCACTTATTGCTAATGTCCTTCAAATGTTTAACTGAGCCTACCTTCTTTCCAAAGTTGACAGACCCCCACCTGCATTAATAATTACAAGTTTTTGTGCTGATATTTCGGGGTTGATTCCAACATTTTCCGAACCCCTCTAAAACGCCACTCTTGACCCCGATAGCATGTCGACGTTCTATTTTGATGATATCAGCTACTTGTGTTTGAAGTATCCCGTTTTCATCAACATATCTTACATATATGATTTCTTGCTCAACTATACATTTATCTGTTGATCCGTCAAAGACGAAACTTATAAATCTAGCATTTTTCAAACTTTCATTTGTTTCAGCCTTTATCACTTCAGAAGAACTGAACATCTTACACGACATTTCATTTAGATAAGTAGTCCCTACGAACACGCCATTTTTCTTTGAAGTTCATGTAGCTTTGCATATTTACTGAATTTCTCATCTTCTTTTATAGTACAAAGTATGCTGTGTTAAACAGTTTTTTCATTAATGATACTGTTTTTCTTGTCAATATTTTGAATACTGTTGACGTTCCTTGTCCTGGTTTGGCCTGTTTAAGGCCTCCCCTCTCAATGTACATTAACATGATTTTGAATTTTATTGTGAAACTTTAACGTTTCCTTTCTGTAATTTTCTTTTATGCCTTTTACTTAGCTCGAATCCTGATGACAATGTAGAATATTTCCTATAAAACGAACAAAAAGATTTGGCATATTTTTATCCAACAATGGTAATTTAACAAAAAGAGAATCACGAGTCAGCCTTTTATTTTTAGTACTTTCATTTTCTTTGGGGGGGGGGGGGGAGGGCGTTGTCTTTTCTCGACTCCCTTATCTGTAAGGGCCATTTGTCTTTCCTTTTCTCTCTTTTTCACAGTCCCCATCCCTTGAAAAATTTCTAACATCTGACGACGACATTTTAGAACACAAACGAAACAAAACGCATCAGAATCAATCTCCAAGCAGAGTTGTCGTTCGTTCCTCTAACCAAACACCTCTGCGATGGGCAAAATGACTAGGCTCTTGTCAAACCTAGGAATGAGATATGTATTAATTTTCTGCTGCTTTACTAGAAATACAAATTTTAGGCCATGATAATTATAGTTTAAGAAACATTATTTAGCAGAAAAAACTTAATAATTCACCTTCTACCTTCTTTTAATATGTAACCGTTTGAAATGGTAACGGAAAAACGTCTCATATTCACGCTCTAGGTTTTAAATTGAAATCCGTTGCGGTATTGATGGCGTATTAGCGGACTATTTACTGAGCCCATTATAGAGGTGAATGGGGAACGAACCGAAGTTCAAAACATTGCTCCAGAATAACTTTTAATCCCGGGCCCTTAACACCGTTAAACTGATTGGCACAAGTGAAATAATATATTGGTATAGATATGATATCACGGTTTTTTCCTGTTTAATTCAAGAACATGACTTGATGCGACAAAATATGCAAAAATATAAACAAAATGTGATAAAATCTGTTGTTTATGCGTGAAATTTTCTTATTTTTATAATCGCTTAATTTTTAAGTGTTCGGGTGCCGGTTCATTGCATGATTGTTTCAATTTTTTTGTGAACTTTTGTTTTGAGGTATTTCTATCCATATTCATCCTGGAATGAATTATATAGTGCTTTTTTATTTTTCACTCGTCCAAGCGACAGACCGCCTCCGATTTTCAGTCGTTCTTCGGAATCTCCTACTCGTAAATTTGAGCGAACGAGTGGATTCTTTGGACCCTGATACTTGAATTTTTTAAAAATTTGAAATTTTAGTCTGCAACGTCTTTGAAGACCCTGATCCAAGGCATTTTGAACGCGATGAGTTAAGTGAGCTAAAATTACCTAATAGATGAACTTGCAGCCAGAGTTTGCAATATTCCTGAAATATAGATTTTTTTTTTATGGCGTATGCATTCAGTAGATTTAGTGATTAATCCTCCTGTGGCAGTTTGCACTCGTCGAACTGTAAGAAGACCTCAAAATTTTGTCTGTTAACCTAAGCTAGCAAAGCTAACGATTTGCTAACTAAAAACATTCGAAATTTCACCAACTTAAAATTGTCGTCTACAACATTATTGAATTGGCACCCGTCTTAAAATCTGCCGTTTGGTAATGGGTAATAGAAAATTCAAAACATTAACCTAATGGCAAAAGGGCTTTGGGATAAAACCAAAGGATGCTTGCTAGTACGACCGGTTATTCAAACCATTCCCAACAATCTCACCTTTTCACGCTCTTCAAAAAACACCTAAGGGAAACATTGAGCAAAATGAAGAAATTGCTTGTAATAATAATAAGCACTTTCCACATTTCCCACAATTTTTCCACCCCGAAATATAGTATATATATAAAACTTTGTCATCTAAACGTAGCAACATTGATCTCTCATTTAAGAGATGAAGAGAATATTTTTTGTTTTCATGGAGGTATGAACTGAAAAACCTAATCACACTGTATGAATACGCGAAGCGGATTCATACATTGTGTGATTAGGTTTTTCGGTTCATACCTCCATGAAAACAAAAAATATTCTCTTCATTTCTTATAATTTAATAGCATCGAGCGAAAAATGCAACAACTTAACAATTTTTTATACCTTTTTGTAGTGAACTATTTTGTGCGGAAGCATTCAAAATGACTGTGTACTCAAAATTTTGTTCATGGAGGTATAAATTAAATTTTTCGACCAATCAGATCGCTCGTTTTTGATAGACGAAACTAACCATTAAATTATTATAGCAGTATACATTGTAAAAAAGGGAAGAATCATAGTTACATTTTCCTTCATGATAGTATTATTATGTGATACCACAATGACAATTATATGTCTCTAGAACTTGGTATTAAAGGGAGGTATCGATGTTTCTGAACCATAGAAAAGAGAAAATACTTATTGCCTTAAAATACGCTCAAATGGACGTCAAATACTTCACTTTGAGTCAGATATTCCGGGTTATTTTTAGATATCACGTATCGGTTATCGATACGGTATGATATCATTTGCATATGACCCAAAGCCAATGGAAGGTAACTAATTTACGAGCTAAACAAGCAACTTCCTAAATCATGTCACACTAAATGGTTAACGAAAAACTACGGCAAGTTTATATATACGTATTGGCGCTAACGGCAGCTATGGACTGATGTTAACAGAATAAAAGACTGACTAGCGAACATAACTCTAATGACGTAACGATGACGTAGGTTTGAACAAATTCAAACTGATAGCGGTATTCCAGCGGTTATACGCCCCGTGTTAGTTACCAAATATTCTTTGCAACTGTCTCGCCTTAATCTAAAAATAGATAAACAGCCTACGTCGGCTATTAGGGAAATACTCTGGTTTATTCTGATAAACGACCTCTGATTTTAGCAAAACTACTTCTAAGAACATGGAATTAAAATAGTAAATGAGAGGGAATAGGAATAATCAAAATCTATTATATGAAAAAACATTGATGCCTACCTTTAAAGATATTGGGAGTAAAATGCTGTATGCAAGTCTCACTGCATATTCAGGCCCATGTAGCAAAATTATGACATATATACGGGATAAAAAGAAACAAGCAACCATCAGTAAACAGCTGGTTAAACAAACATGTTAAGCTAGATAAACATCAAAGATGCAAAGTAAAAGCTAGCCTATGACCAAATGGAGTTAGATTTTACATATATTTATTGTAAGGTATATCATAATATACGCTTTAGTAAAAGGTTTTGTCACAAGCAATCTTCTCAATGTTGCTTGTAACAAGAAATTTCTTCATTTTGCACAATGTTTTCTACCTAGAAAGTTAAAAAATTCTAAAAATAAAAGACTTTCAAGTGTTGTCTGCATCTCTTTTCAATTTGTACAAGTCTAAAATTTTGCCGTCTGGTTATGAATGAAGTAGATAAGAAGTCAATATATGAAAACTAATGAACAGAAATAATTCTGTGTTATGCTCTCAAAGATAGAAAATGTAATTTTAAAATGAAAGCATTGTCATTGATTTGATTGAAGATTTAACTATCAATTTATAATAAATTTCATTTTATTTTTTTTTATCAATGATACCAAATGATCGAACTCTAGGCTTAAAAATTACTATAAATCATTCTCATTGTGCTGTGACTATTATTAGATTTTATTCAATAAATATACAATCACATATGTTCAATATCAAAATTATGTGGGACCTCGAAACAATTTGTCCCTTTGTAGACCACCTATTTATAAAGTCTGGGGAGGGAATCGAACCGGTGCACGTGATTTTGAGTAAGGCAAAATAGATTGAACAATGAAAAAGTCTCAGGGACTGTTGAATCATGTTCCATCCCTGCAGAAGTGACAAATACATACATCTCCATCTGTATCTTTTTTTAACTGAATTCGAATGTTGATTGTACATCGATCAATTATGATTAGGAATAAAGATGTGAAACCTGAACTTTTGAAAATGATGCATTTGAAATAAAAAAAAACTAGCCCTGTTTCCTTTTGTTTCCGCCTCCCCCTCCTGGAAAGAATTTATGTCAACGGTGCATATTACATAAGGCATAAAATATAAAACATTGCAAAATATCCCTAAAAATGGCAAAATCAATATATATATCTCGAGGTTTTGAACGTAAGATAGAATATTAGGGAGGGGGGGAGGAAGAAAACCCCACATGAAAAAAAAGGGAAAAAAATATTTTTTTTGAATTTGTATGCACATTATTTGTAATGAATCGATTAAATAACAATATTGAGGTCAAAGCAGCAGCATTCCAATTAACCAATCGCGGCTGTCAATCAAATAATCAGTCGGCCAATGAAATCATTCATTGAAACCAGATATGAGTTTTTAACTCCGACATAAGCCACCATTTTTTTAATCTTTCTTGTTGGTTTGGCGACTTAAACGTCGTAACTACAGCTTCTTAAAGCTGTAGTTACGATGTTTAGGTCGGCAACCAACCATTCTACCTGTTTGTTACATGCTACTTGTCATAAATTTTACAAAATAACGCCATTTAAAGTCGTGGCGGGACTTCCTGTTTGAGTCGATGGGTGTAACAAGTGGAGTTAGTGGGCGTGACCAGCGATTGGTTAATTGTTGTGTATCCAAGATTGACGCCCGACTACCCCTTTGCGGTTGTGTAACAGAGAAAACAGAGAAAATCCAAGATATTGCCATAGCTAGGTTGTCAGTGTCACTGTCGTCCGATATTTTCGTAATATCATTGGTATCAATCAACACAAATACTTGAAACTCAGAATACATGTTCACTGTTGGGGATTAAACTCTGATTTCATTTAATAACGAATTATGCCCCCATTTTTGATATAGAATTTTTATCTAATGTCAAGCACTTGAATAGTCGAAAATTGAAATCCGCATGTGGTGCCCTTTATATTGTTCAACAATGTGAACAGATAAAGAACATAATAATTCCTATCATTGAATATAAATAATTAGACAATAGATATATGTTCCAAAAAACTATACTAACATCAGTTATTTCTTACCTGTCCCCTTTCGGATAATCAGTTGGAGAGCCTCGCAAAAAAAAAAAAAAAAAAAAATCGGAAGCGCAGCTAGTTATCACTATACTTGCTTAATATTTGGACAATCATTTCTTTAAAAATGTCCCTAACTCTGTAAATATATTTCTCATAGGAGTTATAACAATATTTCACCGAGGTGATAATCCTATATTCTTATTTATAAAAAAAAAATCATATCAACATATTTCTCTCGGATTAAATAGCTTTTTGCAGAAAAAAATGCTGATTGATTCGTTTGACTAATCATCCGTTCATTTTTAGCAATTCTCCATTATAAACAATATAAATATATTGTGTTTCAGAAGCTACAAAGCATAGCTAATGGATAAAGCCTGTAACTGTATAAAAGTTACTGTGTTTTGTTTTTCAATTTTTTAATGAGCATTTCAGTTTTGGGTTTCCATTTTAAATTAAATCACACCCACACATAAGCAAAATGAAATAAATAAATAAAGGAAATTTATATTGCCATAATTAAAAAGAATTAAAGGCAAAGATCTGTAAGACAGACCAGACCTCATAACTTTTGCGTTTTTGTAGAATGTCATTGTGTGTGTAGGATTTTTCTGCTCAAGATCTATGTGCGTTTCGGTTTTTAGCATGCGTTTTCGTCTATCCAGAGTTCTGCAGTTACCGATAACATGAAGAGTAACAACTGGTATATGAGGCTTTTGCTAAAAACCGTCGGTAGTACCCCTTTAGTTTCCCTGTTATCTAAAATAGAATTCAACTCCCTCTCCCTCTTATCTTTTAACTTTAGATGATTCATTAATAATTTTTCGGAGGCAGACTTGAGACAGCTGTCAAAGTCAGCCATCTTTGTTGACTTTGACGATCGTTATTCTCCGTCAGCAGACGACAGCCTTTAGACGAAATAGTTTGTGGTGTTTTATCTCCCGGCGAACAAAATTTGTGAATTTGCACTCGGTTTAGTTTGAATTAGTTCAGAGTTACGTTCGCTAGCCGGTTTTTAATTCTGTAAAGATAAGTATAAAAATCATTGAAGGAGTTAATATAAATAAACACTACCCGCTAGACCGGCTAGCTATCATAACTCTTGGTGACGTGACCATGACATTGGTCTGAGCAAATTCAAACTAAATGCGAGATTGCCACGGTAATAAGAAACACGTGAATGACCCAATATTCATTGCAACCGTCTCGGCTTAATCTGAAAATAGATTAACGGCCTACGTAAGTTATTAGGGTTATACCCCGATTTATTCTGATAAACGACCTCTGATTTTCGCAAAACTACTTTTCAGAATAATTTATTGAAATCGTGTAGGAAAAGAAACAAGAATAATAAAAATAAGTGACATGAAAAAAAAAACAAAAAAAAAACAAAAAACCTTTAAATAATAAAATTATCTTATCGGCAAGCGAATAACTCCTGGTGACGTCACGATGACGAAATCAAACTTCAGTCGTTAAATGCACCTCGTGACTGTCGCCATATTTATTAACAAAGTCCCAGCGATATCTACCAAAAAGATTAACAGCCTAAGAAGGCAATTAGGAAAAACTTATTTTGATAGACTATCTCAGCTTTTCGTTGATTATTGTGTTCAAAAAATATATGAGAAAGAATTTAAAAAATAACCAAAACATCGGCACCTCTCTGTTAGTGAATTTGGTTCAACATCACATTCAGTAGTGTTTCAATAACAACGTGATTGCTAGATGACTTCTGTCATTTTTCACGCCAGGACATGAACATGTAAAATCAAAACATTAAATATGACCATTTTCTTATGGTGGTACAGAGAATCCTGCTTTAGTTTCGTCAAGAAATTTTGCCCCATCGAGCGCTAAAAGAGAAATTGTCAGGCCCATTTCCCGCGAATTGAATCGTCCCCTTTTCAAAAGATTCATCTATGACCTAATAATTATGTTGACCAAGTTTCACCAAGATTGATTTTTTAAAAAGCCTTTTTTTATTTGAAGCAATCTTATAATAAAGTGTAAACGCAATAGCAAAGCTATTTCTTTGATTATTGCATCTCATTTCAAAAGAGAAAAGTATTAGGGACGGTCGGAAAATCATTTGTTCAGCCTTTGAAAGATATGGCAGGTTTTTTCACCTTTTGCAACCAGAAACTTAATTACAGAACGTTGCTCCTCTAACAGAGTCCACGATAGAAAAAACGCCTATCATACACCAGAGTTCAAAAATCTGTGAAAACAAAACTATCATTGAATTTAAATTGACCACATTATTGGTGAATGAATGTAGTTTTTCCCCAATCTATGTCTGTATATAGCTGCAAATGGAAAAAGAGGAGTTTGAAAAGTACGGATATTTTCTGACCGTCCCTCGTAAAAAGATATAGCTTCCTTGTTCCTAGTATCAGTCATTTTGTCTACTAAAGAGATTTATTTGTAAAAAAAGAAAGCTGGTTTTGCCCTTAGAGTAAGATGATTAGAAGTTGTACATAAGATATCTAATTCTGTCCCATTATTTAAAAAAGTATCTAAGAAAAAGCACTTTAGCCCTTTTCTGTTTTTCAGAATTTAAGACTTGTCCAAGTTGAAAGAAGTAGCAGGCGACAACTAAAATTGAGTGCAATTTGAAAAGTAACTAACCTAAAGGACAGAAAATATTGTGGGAAAAGAAAAAATTGCTTGTCACTAGCATTTTTTTTTCTTTTTTATACAATGTTTTCTCATGAATAAAATCACAGGTGTGTAAAAACTAGGAATTGAACAGAGAAAGATTAAAGTTTAGTCCTATGTTGATATGATATGGTGTATTAGCAAATAAAGGCTTTAAGTCATCCCCTGTTCATCTTTGCAGGATTTAAAAGAGATATTTGTGAAAGCAATTCAATATCCTTAATACGAAGTCCCCTTTTTACAGAGTATATGCACTACCGTAGTAAAACAAAGTCTGTCTGGTCATTGTCTACTGATAAAGAAAGACTATCTATAATTTCATTAAGTTCTGTGAAGTGCTAACAGAGAAAGAAGTGTAAAATACAATTCAGAATTGATCTAACATAAACCCATTGGCATTACCAGACGACAACATTTACACTGGTCTAAATTCAAAGAAATCGCAGGCGCTAATTCTTATTTATTGAAAATTTAAATCTTTTGGTGTAGGAAATATTGTGGATAATGAAAAGACTGCTTGTGACAAACAATTTCTTCATTTTTCACAATGTTTTCCAAAGTATTTTTTTTCGAGGGCATCCAAAAGCGATACCGTGTTGGAATGATACAAGCATGATACAGATTATCAATCAAATGTTGTTAAGTCATTGCAAAATAATAATCAAAGAGAAAAGCTAACCTCATCAAGTTTCTTGAGGGCACATTACCAAATGACAAAATCTTAGACTGGTCGATTTTGAAAGAAGTTGCTGACGACTTTTTTCATTTGGGGAACTTTAAAAATCTTTGCCCTTTGGAGTAGAGAAAACATTGGGGTAATGAAGAAATGGCTTGTAAGTTTGGTCCATATTGGCCTAAAAATTAAGATGTCATTGATGAATTCATAGAGAACGAGAAATAGATTGCAAGGGGACAACATGTCGAGTCAGCTGTTTAGCAGAGAGAATGTTATGCACAGAATTATTTTTTTTTTAAACCTTGAACGTATCAAAAACAAACGTTTCCAATGACATAAGCACTCATCAAGTAGAACAGAGGTGCCAAATTACTTTCAAATCAATCCATAAATGTAGAAGTCATGCTCTGGACTAGGTCATTTCACCTTCAGCAGTGATCTTGACCTTGCAGTTATCATATGACACTTGCGCTCATCAAGAACAACTGTGCCTTATTATTTTCAAATCCATCCATAAATGTAGCAGATATGCTGCTGACAAAGTCAATTTTGTCTTTTCACCTTCAGCCTTGACCTTAAATGAATCACAACAAACATTTCGCTCGACACTAGCTCTCATCAAGAAGAACACCTGTGCCAAGTTATTTTTAAATGCATCTATAATGCAAGAGGTATGCTCTGGACAAGGTCAGTTTTATTGTTTGACCTTCACTTTGGGGTATCACAACAAAAGTTTCACTTGACATTAGCACTTCGAATAAAGAACAACTGTGCCATCTTATTTTCAAAACCATCCTGGAATTTAGAAGTCATGCTCCGGATAAGGTCAATTTTGACCTTTTAACTTCAAATGTGACCTTGACCTTGGAAGATTCACAACAACCGTTTCGCATGACACTAGACCTCACCAAGAAGAATAATTTTGCCAAGTTATTTTCACATCCATCTATAAACATAGAAGTTATTCTCCAGACAAGGTCAACTTTGACCTTTGATCTTTAACTGTGACCTTGACCTTACAGGTATCACAACAAACGTTTCGCATGACACTAGCACTCACCAAGAACAACTGTGCCAAGTTTTTTTCAAATCCATCCATAAATGTAGAAGTTATGCTATGGACAAAATTCCGGACAGACGCACGCAGTAACACACCAGCGAAATTGTGACAACTATGTCTCAGCATCGTAAGCAAGCTCGACAAAAAACTGCATAGTCCGTATTTATTGGCCAATCAAAGGTTCATGAACAATATCTGAGAAAGGTTTGTAAGAAGGGTTTTGTGTAAACTTTGTATGGGGTTTCTTCTAATACATTCCTGAATTACCCATTTTTTCATACTTGTAAGAGCTAATAATTTAATTGTTAGTTTCGTCTATCAAAAACGAGCGATCTGATTGGTTGAAAAATTTAATTCATATCTCCATAAACAAAATTTTGAGCACGCAGCCATTTTATATGCTTCCGCAAAAAATAGCCCAATACAAAAAGGAATCAAAAATTGTTAAGATTTACTTTTTTTGCTCGATACTATTAAATTATAAGAAATGAAGAGAATATTTTTTTGTTTTCATGGAGGTATGAAGCGAAAAACCTAATCACACTTATGTAGGAATCCACTTCGCATATTCATACAATGTGATTAGGTTTTTCGGTTCATACCTCCATGAAAACAAAAAATATTCTCATCTCTTAATTATATCACAATAATGGTGCAATTAAAGGGAGGTATCGATGTTTCTGAAACTTAGATGAGAAAAAAATACCAAGTGCCGAAAAATAGACTCAAACGAACATTTAATACTTTAAGTTAGGTCAGGTATTGTCTTGGTGGCAATCTAATAGACCCAAAGTGGCTTTTTGTGGTTATATTGGAAAGGTTCAGCGGAATTCCAGGTTATTTTTAGATATCATGGAAATTGGCTGTCGACATCGAATGACCTCATTTGCATATGACCCAAAGTCAACTGAAGGTAACAAATTTACTAGCGAAACAGCCAACGTCCTAATTCATGTCACATGAAAGGGTTCGCGCAGAACTACGGTAAAGGTTTATTTTCGCAATAACGCTTAAGACAGTTTTGGACTGATCTTTACAGAACTAAAGACCAGCTAGCGAACATAACTCCTGATGACGTAATAGTGACGTTGGCATGTTGTAATTTAAACTAAATTCAAGGTTACAACGGTTATTCGCACCACGTGAATGATAATATATTCTTCGCAACTGTCTCGGATTAATCTAAAAATAGATTAATAGCCTACGTAGGCTATTAAGGAAATACCCTGCTTTTTTCTGATAAGCGTCCTCAGATATTTGCAAAACTACCTTTCGACATATTGTATTCAAATAGTATACGAGAGGAAATAAAAATAATTAAAATCTGTGACATGAAAAACATCGATACCTACCCTTTAAGCCTTGCTCATTAAGTCTATGTGTCTCAAATACTCATTAATCAATTAAGAGATGAAGAGAATATTTTTTGTTTTTATGGAGGTATGAACCGAAAAACCTAATCACACTGTATGAATACGCGAAGTGGATTCATACATAAGTGTGATTAGGTTTTTCGGTTCATACCTCCATGAAAACAAAAAATATTCTCTTCATTTCTTATAATTTAATAGTATTGAGCAAAAAAAGTAAAACTTAACAATTTTTTATTCCTTTTTGTATTGGACTATTTTGTGCGGAAGCATACAAAATTGCTGCGTGCTCAATTTTGTTCATGGTGTTATGAATATTTTTTTCGACCAATCAGAACGTCCGATTTTGATAGACGAAATTTAAGATTAAATTATTACTCCTTGGAGAAATTCCAGGTAACTTCTCTTATTGAATATCCCTGTAAAATTCATGCAACTCAAGTGAACCATTTTGAACTACATTAAGGTCAAATATTGTGCTGCTAGGCCCGGCCAAAAAAGCCTTAAATTTCTCATTTTAAAACAGAATTTATAGTAAAAGTCTGAGAGAGGTCCACGAAAGGCTAATTTCTATCAAAAATAATACTTATCCAATAAACTGTTTTGCAAAAGGAGAGTTTTCAATATTTCTCACTCTGTTCTATATTGTGCCATATACCCCCTCCCCTCCGAAAATTGCTCGGAACATATCAAACAATTTATGCAAGAAATCATGCAGAGCAGCTTCAGGTAAACTTAAAAAAGTAAAATGTTACTTTTTTGCAATAAGGTCACCTTGATTTGTGACCCTATTCTACAGATGACCTTGACCTTACAACCAACCGATGTCTATCAATGCATGGAACCCATGTCCCAAATTCATGCCATATTTGAATAACAGCAAAATATTAAGTTTCTGTGTTGAGTTGACCTTGATGAGTAACCTTGATTTAATTACCATGGCCTTATAATGAAATGATGCTTATCAATTCAAGGAACCTACATTTTGAGCCATGTGCCCTGGATGTTGTTTAAGAGTTGAATATTAATTTTTGTGTTAGGTTTGCAAAATTCTTCACCTCAATAGGTACCCTTGACGGATGACCCTGTTCTTACAACCGATTGATGCCTTTTAATGCAATTAAGCTTGGTACCAATAATGAGCCATGCATCTTGAACAATGCTTTAATAACAGCATAAGGTTAAGTTTTTGCTTAAGTTTACTGCTCTCAGACATATGGACATAAGTAAAACGGAATATCCCAAAAATTGACATTCATTATATAGGTCAATGACACAGGCATTTCATAAAGTGGTTCACTTAAAAAGACTGACCTCTTATATAGGTCACTGACACAGGCATTTCATAAAGTGTTTCACTTAAAAAGACTGACCTCTTATAAAGGTGACTAATCATGCAGGTTATGAATTACAATTTGACTAAAGGAATGAAAATCAAAACCAAATCATTTTTCTAAAGCCATTTATTTATGTTTACATAAACATGTTTATCCATGATTTCGTGATGATTATGTACAATGTTCTCATTAACATTTGATATATACAAACAGGTAAAAATAAGCAAGAAAAACCTTTATCCAGCATGTGACAAAACTTGTCCTTATTTGATTACAATTGACAGATCAGTGTCCTAGTCCAACAGGGAGTTCAACTTAGTCTTTTCAGTGTTATTTCATAAAATTCATAGTCAGTAACATATGCGAAAAAAGAAAATGCTTGGTTTGTGACCTAAACGTCGTAACTACAGCTTGAATAAGCTATACTCACAATGACCAAGTCACCATACCAACAAAAATGCTTTAAATAAAAGTCGTTCAATAACGGAGTTCAAAGTTCACTTCAGATCTAATTGAATGATTTGACTGATCTGGTGATTCTTTAACCCATTCCCACACGACGACGCCTTTTAGACGCCCGCCAAGAAGTACAATGTGCAAAACATTGTGTAATATGAAGAAATTGCTTGGAACAAGCAATTTCTTAATTTTCCACAATGCTTTCTACTCAGAAAGTGGAAAAAATCTAAAAACTCACAAACTTTAAATTGTCAATTGCAACTCCTTTCAATTTGGATGAGTCTAAAATTTGCCGTCTGGTAATGGGTTAATCCACAGCAGCTATCCATCAAATTGCAACAAATAATAGTTGGTTGACTACAATAGGATGTTTGAAATATTCTTCAGGCCCTTTTTTTAATTTAAGGCCCTAAGAATCATTTTTTCCCAAATTCCCTCACAATCCAGCTCTTTGATGTCCCCTAAGAGAAAAAGTCATGAAAAGATTGAGGACATGCAATTTCCTCATTATCCACAATGTTTACTACCCAGAAGCCACAGGTTTTTCAAATTTTTATCAACTATAAATCTGTAATTTGAATTTTGACCGAACTATATTTGTCATCTGGATATGGGTTTAATTCCTTCTGCAGCTCAAGTTAGAAAGAGTGATTCTAATTGTAACAAAAAAAAAAAATAAAACACCCAAAATGCTATTTTGAAGGTTCTCATTGGAATTGTCTTGTCAAGATGACGCTTATGAGTACACAAAAATTAGGGTTAGTTGAGTAATAACTTTTAGCAAAGATAGTCAGCAATACATTTTACACTGAGCTCAGACTTTGAAATAAAACTTGCATATTGGTTCAGCATGAAACAGTTGTTACTTCCAATAAGATTATGGGCAGTTACAACGGTTTCATGCTAACCCATTTTTAGTTGCTGTAATTTCATACATAAGAAAACATTGTGGAAAAAGAAGAAATTGCTTGTAACAAGCAGTTTCTCCTTTTCCCCACAATATCTCCTACCACATAGGATGTTTTCATTTTTAATTACATTTTAGCTGTATTATCATCTTCAACCTCTTAAAATTTTGACCTGTTTTAAAGTTAAAACAAGAGCACCGCCTTTGGGTGCCTATGCTCTGCTGATGATTATTGGATAGTGAATAAAACATCTAAGTCGACAAAGGGGCATAATTAGCACAAAATACATTTAGAGTTATCCCCCTTGAAAGTATAGGTTCCTCTTTTGATAGTGAACATGTGTGCCAAGTTTCAAGTGAATGCCTTCAGTAGAACCAGAGATATCACAAAATGTCAAAGTTAAAATACGGGAAAGGGATAAAACACATTGTCTATTACATTTGATGAAATCTCAGTTATATCCATGGAGTTGCATTCTGTGTCTAAAATCAGTTATAAAAAAGGGTACCGTTGTGTAACCTTCAAATAAGCTTATAGAAATAAAATGAATTACAACTGAAGAAACTTAACATGAACGTCTGGTGGTGGCTCTTTTGAAATTGATTAACCCATTACTAAACAAACACATACTTTGATGTGCTCTAGATTGATTGAATGGGGTTAAATACCACTTTTAACAATATTTCAGTCATAACGTGGTGGCTGGAGACCAAACCATGGATTCCTGGCGTTTCTAACACTAGTACTACCACTACATCCTTTCCAACCAAGGGTGAGAGACACATGGCAGAAAGGATCTTTGCCGCAGCCTGGGGCTAAACCTTGGACTCCTTGACTAGGAGCCATACACGCTACCTCTGGGCTGTGGCCACGGCAACAATGTACAGCACTAGACAACATTGTGGAAAAGGACAAACAAGCATTTACTCCTTTTCTCAATTTGATGACTACCCTATTTAGCACTTATTTTTCCAATTTACTCCTTATTCGAATCCGTCATCTGCAACTTCCGTATATCTAGTAATCGGTTAAGATAGAGATTGTCTGCTGTCTTTAAATTTATGAAAAACACCGAGAAAGAAATTAAATCTGCTGCAAAATGAATTACATTGGAATGGCATAAAAGTATGTCAAAATTACAAACCTATCAATATGGACATAATTTACAGGAGTTTAAGGAAGCAGTTTTTTTTTTTAAATCTACCATGATAATAAAAACCTGATATAAAATTGATATTATCTTTACAATTGCTTTCAACACAATTTTCATCTAGACAGAGGTATCCTTAGAAGATATTTCTATCCTTGTTATGCAATGGTCTTCCCTCATGCTGTATTATCCCTTTCCTGTTCAGTCCTTTGTTATTAAGTCCCTGTTTTTATACTTCTTCTTTCTTGTTTATCCAAATTATTTTGTACCCTATTAGTTTTTTTTCCATATTAAAAAAAAAAGTTGTCCCCTGCAAAACGTTTGAACTTTTGACAGGTCTAACATTTTGAAAGACAGTAAAGGGTTTAATAAGTCTCTATATTCTTATCACACCTTTTCCTGTAGAAAGGACTGCTGAAGATGCCAGCTATGTCAGATCTGGTCTGATCATGGCCCAATAACTAGACCCATTCAACCAGACTGCTGCTTTGGCGGAGGTCTGAAAAAAATACAAATCACAGTTTAAATCTCAAGTAGAATTGTCAACAAGAGGGCCGATGGCCTTTGAGCGCTCACCTGAAATAAGGATATTTTTCTTTCAACAGTCTAATTTCATGTTAAAGTTAGGATTATGATACAAGTGGGCCATACTTTATATACATAGACTATGTACCTGGGGATCCAAAAGTCTAGATTACAAATTCCAAGGCTTTGGGCAAATTTGAAAGAAGAGGAAAACTTTTTCCTTCCTCTGGATCCATGGGTTATAAATTAAGAAATAAGAAAGAAGTCAGTGAACTGATGCTTCATGCCTATAATCCACTGCCCCCCAGGGCTCTGCCCCTGCAGACCCAAGGATCATAATTTTAGCTATTTTGAAAGAGGTCAATATACTGATGCTAAAGGCAAATTATCAAGGCTCTACGCCTTCTGGGTCAGGAGGATAATATTTTAAAGACTATTTTAAAGTTTCACTTTTGTTGCCATGGCAACCAGATTTTAAAACAGATTTCAATTATTTTAGATATTTTAAAGGGGACCACCTATGGAACATTTCTACCAAATTTGGTTCAAACTGGCCCAGTGGTTTGGGAGGAGATGTCATTCAAAAATTATTCTTTACTTATATATAAACCCCACCACCCTTGGGCTCCACCTCTGGGGACTAGAGGATCATGATTTTAGCTATTTTGAAAGATGTCAATATACTGATGGTTCATGCGAAATATTAAGGCTCTACACCTCCTTGCTCAGGAGAAGAAGATTTTTTAAATTTCACTTTTGTTGCCATGGCTACAAGATCTTTAAACAGTTTCAATTCTTTTAACAATTTTCAAAGGGGACCACCTACGGAACATTTCTACCAAATTTGGTTCAAGTTGGCCCAGTGGTTTCGGAGGATATGTCAAATGAAAATTATTCTTTACTTATATATAAACCCTACCACCCTGGGGCTCCACCCCTGGGGACCAGAGGATCATGATTTTAGCTATTCTGAAAGGGGTCAATATATTGATGCTTCTTGCAAAATATCAAGGCTCTACACCTCCTTGCTCAGAAGAAGATTTTTAAATTTCACTTTTGATGCCGTGGTAATCTGAGTTCTAAACAGATTTCAATTCTTTTATCTATTTTCAAAGGGAACTACCTAAGGAATATTTCTGCCTTATTAGGTTCAAATTGGCAAACTAGTTTGGGGGATGTTGTTCAAAAATTGTTCTTTATTTCTATATAAACCCAAGATGTTTGCAGGACGATGCACGATGCCTGGCGGACAGACAACAGACAATAGGTTATCACAATAGATCACCCGAGAACTTGGTGCTCTGGTAAGCTAAAAATCTGATTTACACCCCAAAAGCATTTTGTCACTAAAGCAGTATAGTTGACCTGTGATGGTACCCAAAAACAATAAGGCACCTCCTTGGGTTATGGATAACATTTGTATTTCTTGGTAAAATGGCCTATGAGTTAGAGAATGAAAACTTTTTTCAATTTAAATTCATTTTTGACCTTGAACTTTGACCTACATGACCCAAACACAATCAGCACTTTTTTCTAATCATTGGCAACAATTGTATGCAATTGCATGCTTGTTGGTCAATAAGTACAGAAACCAAGTCTAAGGATGGATAAATGAATGGACCTTGGAAAGACCAACAGACTTGGTGACACCAATATTTACCCTGTTTTGTAGTTTGTTGATGTATAGAAGCCTTAGTAAGGATTGATGTTTTAGTGTAATTACAAAAAGGGGACATAAATCTGTCTCCAAGTACAAATGTAATATGCTTTGATTCAGTTTTTACATTTGACTTTTCAAAAACTGCAGTACACTGTTCCTGTTTAAAGGCTGTTTCAGCTGTTAGCTTATTTCACTTGTATAGCCTGGCTTATTCTTTTCAAATCTATTTTACACGACAATAATCTTTGAACTCCTGAAATGTTCAGCACTGGCTAAAGATAGTGTCAATTGTGGACTTACACTTCCTAATACTTTTTAACCCATTCCCACACAATCCCACTTTTATATGCCCCTCATGAGAAAACTTTTGAAAGCACTGTTGAAAATGAAGAAATTGCAAATTGTTAAAGCACTTTCTTCATTATCCACAATATTTTTTCCTCTAAAAAACAAAGTTTTTTTGAAATCTATCTACTAAAAATCATCTGCAATTTCTTTCAGCTTAGGCTAGTCTAAAATTTTGTGCCTGCTAATGGATTAACCCAGACATGCAATCCTGAATTTTACTTTGTTATTGGTACCAAAAGAATGGTCTTACAACATTTGAAATATGAAATACCTGGTACTTACAGGGTATCAATCAAAAGTACTGGCAATGTTAAAGATTTTAAGATGCAAACTTGCAAAGCGAATTCATTCATTGGTGTGATGAAGTTTTTAGCTTCATATCTCAATAAGCACAAAAAATATTCTAGATTCTTATAATTTAATGCCATCAAGCAAAAACTAGAGGCACTTGAGCATTTGCTTGCTCCACAGGCCTGATTGCCAATTCCCACACAAGCACTCCATTTTACGCTCCTAAAGACAAAGGCTTTTGAAAACATGGTGGAAAATGAAGAAATTGCTTGTATCAAGCAATTTCTTCATTATCCACAATGTTTTCTATCAAAAAAGAAGAAAAAATATAAAGTTCCATCAACTTGAAACTTTCGTCTGCAGCTTCTTTCAATTGGGACCAGTCTACAATTTGTTATGTGGGAATGGGTTAAGCAAAGGATGTTTTCAGGAAGTCAATATAAACCAAATCAATGAATCTTTTAATATTTCAAACTTTTCATTGTTTTACAAAAGTCAATTAATTGACTACGTATGATGGAAAAGGTATAAAAATTTCACTGAATAGCATATTGACATTAGCCAGACCATAAAAGCCATGTTTTTCAACCAATCAAAATTAATAGATGGAATCTGAAAAGGAGTCACCAGAGGAACATTTCTGTGAAAGTTGGTTGCAAGCCATCAACTGGTTCTGAAGAGAAGATTTTCAATGCTTTAACCATATATGGAAATAAGCCCCACCCATTAAAGCCATGTTTTTCATCAGATCAAATTCTCTAAATGAATTCTGCTGTTCTAAATTCTTTGAAAAAATCTGGTTAAGAGTTACCCAAGGATCATTCCTGTAAACTTCAAATGAAATCTATTGACTGGTTTCTGGAGGGAAGATTTTTAAAACTTTTTCCATATATGGAAATTAGCCACACCCAATATAATACAATCAATTTGTTTAATGAATCTGATAAAGGGTCACCCAAGGATTATTTCTGTGAATTTTCTGTTCAGTACTTTCGAGAAGATTTTTTAAGTAACAGTTTATGGACAAACACAATGCCATGACAATAGCTTGCTGGCTCTTAGCCAAAGGAGCTAAAATCCAAATTTTGTACTAAAGATTTGATTAAAAATTTATCAATTATTTTGTACATAAGCAAACAGAATGGTTGTTGCTCAAAGTTTTATTCATGAAAGTATAAAAATTTTCTTCAGCTAAGGAAAATACTTAAATCTTGTTAGAAAAACCCAAAATTAAAATATTTTAACCCATTCCAACTCAATCCCTCCTTTTTACGCCCCTCAAGAAAAAAACTTTGGAAAACATTGTGGAAAATGAAGAAATTGCTTGTTTCAAGCAATTTCTTCATTATCCGCAATGTTTTCTATCCAAAAAGACGAAAAAATTCAAAATTCCATCAACTTGAAATTGTCGTCTGCAGCTTTTTTCAATTTGGACCAGTCTAAAATTTTGCTGTGTTGGAATGGGTTAAGACTAACAAAGTACAGAATGTGAATGCATTGTCAAAGCCATACCTGTAACATCCTACTACTACAGCATGGTCTCTTTCATATGGCTCCAATGTAAGTTGTTCTTGTGGTTTTATCTTTTCTTGTTTCAACTTGCTTACTTCTCCAGCAAATACAGCTTCTGGGGCCGCAGTCGAGTCTATACAGTTAGCCTGAATTACACAATGTTCATCAAAAAGTATTCTTTCAACAAAAGGGCAAAAATGGTCCCAAATTGCTCAACTGAGAATGATTTCTCAAAGTCTAATAAGGCCAGACCTGCAATGCCCACATTTTTTTGCAAACAAATTTTAAAAGGGTCACCCAAGGCACATTCCTGCCAAGTTTTGTCCAATTTGTGCCAGTAGTTCAGGAGGAGAAGGTTTCTAAATAATTAATCAATGATTTCCCCAAATCTAGTAAGCCCTGGCCTGGTAAGCCCACATTTTTGCACATCAAAATTTCAAGAAAATTTGAAAAGGGTCAACCAAGGAACATTCCTGTCCTGTTTAAACCAAATTGGCCCTATTGTTTAGGCGGAGAAGATATCTAAAGAATTAAGACTTATTTCAGTCTGATACGCCCGCCTTGCCATGCCCGATTTTTTTCTAAATCAAAATTTCATCAACAAAGAAAAAGGTCAGCTCAGGAATAATCTTGCTAAGTATTGTCAAGATGGCCCATTGGTTTGGGAGAAGAAGACATAAATTTAAAGAATCATTTCAGTGTTTCTAGAAGTCTAATAAGCCCGACCCTGCCACTCTCCTTTTTTTGCAAATCATAATTTCATGAAGTTTTGAAAACGGCCACCAAACATTATTGTTCAAAGGAATTTTATTTTAGAATTATTTCATTAATTCTCTTAAATCTGATATGCCCTGTCTGCAACACCCCAAATTCTTCACCAATAAAAATTCCATGAACAAGTTTTGAATAGGACCACCAAAAGAACTTTCTCAACAAATTTGGTCTTAAGTGGCCAGTGGTATAGGAAGAGTAGATTTTTAAGAACTGTTTCATGATTTCTTTAAGTCTGATAAACCTGCCCTGCCATGCCCCCATTTTTTGACAAATAAAAATTTCACGAATATAATTTGAAAAGGGTCACCCAAGAACATTCCAGCCATGTTTGATTGAAATTGGCCTGATGATTACAAAGGTGAAGTCCTGAAAGAATATTTGACGACTGCCAATGTACAACTAACACAGGGTGATCACAAAAGCTCACCCTGAGCATGTTGTGATCAGGTGAGCTAAAAATGTCTGTTGTGCTCAGGTTAGCTAAAATTGTCTTCCAGATATCATTTTGTATCATTTAGATAATGACATTTTTTGTGGTGTATGAATTCCATATAAAGAACATGCTTGTATTTTTTTAGTAAAAGAGTAGAAAATTTGATTGGGTTTTTATTGAATCAAGTTTCCTTTTGATCATTTTCAGAACAATACCAAGACAGAAATCTTGTAAACTATCAACTAATTTTTTTTCCGCTGTATGAAAATCACTTGCAATTTTGTGTGTTTCTGAAAAAGATATTCTACTTCAACCATACCTTTATAGATATGACTACATGTCCACCATTCTTCAAGAAATTATGAGCATTTATAGCCACAATTCTAGCCTGATCAGGCTGTGCAACATCAGCAAATATAACATCAACCATTCCTACAAAATGAAACAAGATTGTCAACATACTTATGCCTTTTGAATTTTTCTTATTCTTACATCAGTCACTGTAAATGTAAACCTTAAATTTTGAAAACATTCTTACTCCATGGAGAAATTTAAAGAAAAGAATTACAAGATGTGTTTGTGAAACACAATGCCCCCACAACAGGAGTAAACGTTTGACCTTGGTATGTGACCTGGACCTTATCACATCACATGACCTTGACATGAGGAGATGCGTATTATGGAGATGTATCATCATGCCAGATATGAGCATTTTATCTTGAATAGGATGGTAGTAATTGGCTATGTTAAGTTTTTTGGTTAGGTTTTGCAGACAGACAAACATAAAGACTGAATGACAGACAGACAACATTAAAACTTTCCATGCAGGGGCATAAGAATACTCTTACATGGACAGGGAGATCAAATATTTTTACTCAAGCACTGGTCAATATTGCTGTATTTAGTTACATAAAATTACTCACTATCTAATATGAAATCATTGCAACTACATCTACTAGATAGCCAAGTGGTATATGTACTTGATGCATGATCATCTGAAGGTTGCTGGTTGGAGCCCTACTGACACCAGGGTGTGTTCATGGGCAAGACACTTAACCCATTAGTAGACGGCAAAATTTTAGACAGGTCTAAATTAAAAGGAGTTGCAGAAAACAAGAGTTTATGAAATTCTAAATATTTTTTACATTTGGGATACAAACACAGTGAATAATGAAGAAATTGCTTGTAACAAGCAATTTCTTCATTTTCACATTGTTTTCAAGTTTTATGTGATTGGGGATTCTAAAAGCATCATTGAGCAGGAGTGGGTTAATAGCCAGTCGCAGTCTACCCAGCTGTAAATTTGGGTGGCCAATACCTGTCTTTTGAGGATATGAAAACATCTGGCTTGCGTGTGTTCAAGAGCCACTCTATACGGCAATCGAACTAAAATTAATTTGTATAAACTAACTACATCTACTCAGCCCTTTTTTAAATTGGTTCAGCTTCAAAAATGTTGAAGTTGGTGAAAATAAATTTTTTGCCTTTTATGGTAGAAAACATTGTAGACAAAGAAGAAATTGCTTAGTGCATTTCCAATTTTTCAGGTACATCAAGATACTGAATTGTGTGAGAGAGGGTTTACCCATTCCTGAACTAGTCTTCCTTTCAACGCCCCTTAAAGGGAGGTATTGATGTTTCTGAAGTCTAGATAAGAAAAAAGTACCAAGTTCTGAAAAATAGACTCAAACGAACGTTTAATACCTTGAATTAGGTCAGGTATTGTCTTGTTGGTAACCTAATAGACCCTAAAGTGGTTTTGTGTGGTTATATCTGAAAGTTTCAGCGGAATTCCAGGTTATTTTTAGATATCACTGAATTCTGCTGTCGACATCTAATGACCTTATTTGCATAGGACCCAAAGTCAAATGAAGGTAACAAATTTACTAGCGAAACAGCCAACGTCCTATATCATGTCACATGAAAGATCTGATCTTTACAGACCGGCTAGCGAACATAACTCCTGATGACATAACGATGACGTTGGTTTGATGTAATTTGAATCTAACGGTTATTCGCGCCACGTGAATGCTCTATAATCTTCGTAACTGTCTCGGATTAATCTAAAAATAGATTAATAGCCTACGTAGGCTATTAGGGAAACACCCAGCTTTTTTCTGATAAGCGACCTCATATTTTTGCAAAACTACTTTGCGGCATATTGTATTCAAATAGTTTATGAGAGGAAATAAAAATAATTAAAATCTGTGACATGATAAAAACATCAATATCAATGCCTACCTTTAAGAAAAAAGCATTGGAAAATTTGAGGAAATGTTGAAATTGCTTGAATCAAGCAATTTCTTCATTATCCACAATGGTTTCTATCCAAAAAGACGAAAAATTCAAAATTCAATCACCATGAAATCGTCGTCTGCAGCTTATATGAATTTGGAACATTCCAAAATTTTTGTAGTGTGGGAA
This sequence comes from Fragum fragum, assembly GCA_946902895.1. Lineage (NCBI taxonomy): Eukaryota > Metazoa > Mollusca > Bivalvia > Cardiida > Cardiidae > Fragum > Fragum fragum. The sequence goes on along the minus strand of OX336372.1, from coordinate 5,240,210 downwards.
TGTGTTAACCCTATCCCATTTAAATATGGGATTTTACGTTCCTGTGATTTTATACTCCTGAAAATATTGTGGAGCTTGTAACAAGCAATTTCTACTTTTTCCACAATATTTTCTACCACATAGGATGGTTTCATTTCAAATGGCAACCAGTTTTCAATGTTGTCTGCAAACTCTTTCAATTTGGACTAGTCTAAAATTTCAATAAGCGGGAAAGGGTTAAAGCAGGCCATACTCACTGAGATGTAGGAAGTAATGACAAGACCAAAACCATACAAAGCCCTTACCAACTAACATTCTGTATTTATGTGGATGTCTAGCATCTTCTATTATAGGTATGATGTTGGTTCTTTTCTTTGCAACATTTAACAGATCTCGACCACTTCTGTGTGAAAATTCAACGGCGTACACTAGCCCCTCCTGCAACAAAATCAACTCAACTATGACCCTAAATCTTTTCAAAAGTATGAAAATTTCTGAAATTTGCTTTCAAGTATAAGATCTAAGGTCATTCTGACCAAAGTTTTTCCTACTTAACACATCGCCACTAACAAACATTGATCAATTTATTGTAAACAATCAATTAATCTTAACCTGTTAACCTGTAACAAGAAGGACTAGTCCAAATTCAAAGATGTTGTAGGACAATTTTTATTTGATGAAATTCAATCATCTTTGCTATGTTGGGTAGAAAAACCTTGTGGATAATGTAGAAAGTGCTTCTAGACAAGCAATTTCTTCATTCTTCACAAAGTTTTCCACTTTTTTCTTGAGGCGACAAAAAGAGTGATTGTGAGGGAATTGGCCAAGGAAAACATTTTGAGGAAAAGAGAAATTTCTGGTTTCAGATCTGCCAAGAAAGTAAAGGCATCAGGACAAATGGCCTATTGGGTTTGAAAAAGTGGGCCATTTCAGAAAATATGGGGCCATCCTAATAACTTCCAATATTCGCAATAATCATAGGGTTTCCAGCTAGTATTGCCAGGGTAAGTAAGCCTATTGGACTGCTAGACTCTTATTTGTTACTTTCCAATCACAAGTTCTAAAATTCAACAAGAGCCGTCAGAGACAGATTATGCTCCCCAAATATGGCTTTTGTCACAAAACTGTATGCCATTATTGGACAAAAAACCTTCTTATTGGATGCAACTATAGCTTGAGAGTTAAGTTCACAAGAAATTTGGAAGTTTGACAAAAATTGAAGGATTCTTTTTGGCTTCACAGGCCTGATTCTAGTAAAATTCAATATCATTATGTGGTAAATTTAAATATTTTACCTTGACCATCAAAGTTATCAATGAAAAAAGTCTACATACAAAATATGAAAACTCTAACTTGACTAGTCTTACAGAAACAATACACTGATTTATTTTAGAGTAAAAAATATACAAAATGTAAAGCTACATGGCATTAAGGCCCCTTTTAGCATGGTAAGGTTGACTGAGTCAAAAATTGCAAAAGAAAAATTACATAGGGCACTTAATTTATGTAAAGTAACAAGAAATATTGGCAATTTGTAAAGGAGGTATATTTGAAAATTAATGACCTTAACAATTAGACCTTGACCTTAGTACCAACAGAAATGTCATGTCATAAGCAATGCACATGTGAAATATGAAGGCAATATCACTTACCATTGTATACTTATGTGCAATGTTTAAGTTAAAAATTTTCGAAATTTTGACCTTGAGAAATGAACTTAACTTTGACAGATGACCTTGAACTTAATACCAACAGAAAGGTCATGTCATAATCAATGCACATGTAAAATATGAAGGCTATATCATTTACTATTGTAAACTTAAGGACAATGTAAAAGGTTATTTTTTTTTAATTTCTACCTTGAGAAACAACCTTGACCTTAGCAGATTACCTTTACCTTAGATTAACAAAGATGATTTGTCATAAACAATGCACATGTGAAATAAGAAGGCTATATCACTTACTATTTCAAAATTATGGCCAAATTTTCCAAATTTTGACTTTGAGAAATGACTGATGACCTTGAAGCAAAGCACATGTGATAATATGCAGACCCTGTCTCATTCCTGTTAAAAGTTATGGTTAACTTTGAGTTTTTATGATGGAAATTATTGACCTTGACAATTTGAGCTTGACGTTGGACGAGATTCTTGCCTTAGTTTTCTTATAAAAGGTCTTGTCACAAGTAATAAACATTTGATATCTCTTACCATTGCAAAAATTATGGCCAATTTTGAAGTTCTTATTTTCTAAATTCTGACCTTGACACATGACCTTGAGTGATGACCTTGAACTTAGTACCAACAAAAAGGGTTTGTCACAAGCAAAGCACATGTGAAATATGTTACTTGAGGGATCTAAACGAATTCCAAAGGAAACTATACTTACAAAAGTATAATTATTCTGTTTGAGTATAAAGACAACTCCAAAAAACTGTGGACTTAAAGCATAAATTAAGATTATTTAATTGAATTTTCCTTAGGACCCTTTTCCTATGTTTCTCAATGGATCAGACCCAATTTGAAAGGAACAATCCTTATGATGGTACAATCATTATGTGAAAGTTTGAAGTCGATCAGGTGAAATCTAGGGCCATTAAGTGTTAACTAAGATTTTTTCATTAAATTTTCATAGGGCCCCTTTTCCAATGAAACTTGAAGGATCAAATCCACTTCCGAAAGGAACAATCTGTTAAATGTAATAATCATTCTGGGAATGTTTGAAGAGAATTTGTTAAAACTGTGGACCTTATTGTGCCTACAAAGATTTTATAATCAAATTTTCTTAAGGCCCCCTTTTCCTATGGTCCTTGACTGATCATACCAAATTTTGAAAGGAACAATCCTAATGATGGTACAATCATTCTTTGAAAGTTTGAAGAGAATCTGATGAAAACTGTGGACTCTAGAGTGCTAACAAGGAAAAACTTAACGGACAGACGGACAGGAAAAAGCCATCGCAATAGCTCTGGTGGCCTTCGGCCATTAGAGCTTAAAATTAATTTTTACATTAAGGCCCCATTCCAGCCTTGATTTGAGAAATTTCAAAAAAGGTGTCTTGGAAATATCCTAGGAAGATTATATATGAAGTTTCATCGGGATAGGCCAAGGGATTCCTGAGATATGACGTCTGGCTAACGCGTAGAAGGACCCACGTGCACAAAAGCCGGCGACTATTTGCTCCTCGAAAAAAATTCGGGGAGAATAAAAATGTTTAGACTGATTGAGGTGTAACAACACTTTGAACAGTATTTCAGTCATATCCCGGAGGCCGATACACCTAGCAATGGATTCCTGGTATTTCTCACATCAATACTACCACTACATCCTTTCCTAGCCTCCAGCTGCTATCCCATTTAGGTTTATGATTATCCATTTAGGTTTACGATATCCACCCATTGGTGAGACAAATGCTGGAAAGGATATGTGCCACTGCATCGGATGGAGATAGTGAAACCTACATCTTCTATTGTATTCTGAGTGCAATTATCAAATTCTATAATATTCAATAGTAGTGCTCAAGTTTCAATCGGTCTAAGTTAGAAATTATAGTTAACATATCTTGCAACACTGCAATCAGTTTTATTTCACTAGTTATGGGTAAACAAGTACACGCAGAATGGCATCAATAATTAAACACCTATTTACATAGTGAAATGCCGGGAACAATATTGTTTATATTATGTCTAAGGCTACATGGCTACAAGAACGTTGCGGAATTCTGATACTTGCCATATGTCGTTTTTAGGCATAATCATTAATAGCTGTGTCCTCAGGCCCACCCATTCAATTTTTACTGCACTATTATCTATTTTTAGCACCAATGGCATATCCTGGGCTGAACCATGAAGGCTGCATTTCTGCCCCATTGTCCCCCATAAATCATAGTGTTTTTAAAATGTCTCCACCGTTTTCAAACTATGGAAATGTTGTCCTCTTGCTTCCAAACCTTGGCATCTCACCATTCTCATAGATCATGTGATTACTTACTGAACCAACTATGTCTGAAACATGACTGACTGTTGTTCCAGATGCTGCTCCTAGATATAACACCTTTTTTCCTGGTGCCATATGTATCTTGTCAACGCCTCCAAGGATGGCTGCAGCAAGCTTAGATCTGAAAGGATTCCACGCCCTGTATTCAGTCTTCTCTTCCCCTTCCTGAAAATACATATATTTAAAATAAGTTGTATTTTTAAAGTTGAGGATACTTTCAGCAATACAGTCATAGAGAGAAGTTGGATTGTTTTATTCTGTAAAATATCCCTATCTATTACTCTTACACAATCCATAACATTATTTGCTTACCTCATTCCAACAAAATCCTTTATTTGACAAATAAAGGTGGAGAAAACATAATGGATGAAATTGCTTGTAACAAAGAATTCCTTGATTATCCAGTGTTTTCTACCTCAAAGGACAGATTGTTGAACTACAAATCATTCTCTGCAACTTCTATAAATTTGAGCCAGTCTCAAATTTGTCGTTTGGGGAGGAGTTAAGCAGAAAGTAAATTGTGTCAGATATTCCTAGGGGTAAAAACATGTTTTTTGATCCCTAAATTTTCAGAGATGCATCGTGTGTAGTAATGAAAATTACATAAATTAATTGCCAACTTCATACATATCTCAATCCCATTCCCACACAATAACGCATTTGGACGCACGTCAGGGAAACCATTTGAGAAAACAATGTGTAAAATGAAGCAATTGCTTGTAACAAGCAATTTCTTCATTTTACACAATTTTTTCTGCCAAGAAAGTTGAAATATCTTAATCTTTATAAGCTTTCAACGTAGTCTGCACATCCTTTCAATTTTGACCAGTCTAAAGTTTTGATAACACAAGCCCCGCAATAGCCTAGAAGACTTGAAAACGTTCATGTCATATTCCATCTTTTAAATAAGAATTTATAAACTGAACAAGGCGGTGAGATCTCAAGTATAGAGTAACTTGGCTTGATAAAATAATCACAGAGATGCCTTTACATTCTACTATTTGTCACTAACCAATTCCCACACAATCCCTCCTTATTGTTCAAGAAAAAAGCCTTTGAAAACATTGTCGAAAATGAAGAAATTGCTTTTATCAAGCAATTTCTTCATTATTCACAATTTTTTCTATCGAAAAAGTGGAAAAAAATTAAAATTTCATTGACTTGAAATTGTCGTCTGCAGCTTCTTTCAATTTGGACCTGTCTAAATTTTTTGTGTGTTAGAATGGGTTAAACTCTGTGGTTATAAATACAATTCCCCTTTCAATTTTTTATTCCTTAAGTAACTCACTTCAACTGATATCCTTTTTTCTCCATACACAGATTCACCAGGAACCATATTGAGAGTGACCAAAGCATCTTCCTTGCCTCTTGCAACAAACACACCTAAAATACATGTCAAAGTTAGACAACAAATGACAGTTTAGGTATAACAAAACAAACAGATCTTTATATCCTCAAACTGCATTGTGAGCAAGGGAGAAAATGGTAATTATAAGTACATTGTATCACTACATTTCATTTTGTATTTTTTTCTTACTTAAGCTATGTGTTTTCAATTAAAAGTCTAAACATTGTCCATGAATTTTTTTAACAAGTTATTTTACTCCCTTCTAAATCCGTCCTTATCACAAATAACAATGACCCAAATCGCAGATAAATGTCTCCTTTCTAAAATTAAGAATTAGACTAAAATGGCGCCAACATGAACATGAACAACTGAAACAAACCGGGATTGAACCCCGGACCTCATAATTGAGAGTCAAACCCACTACCAACTACACCATGGCAAAGGCCTAGTCACTTGCCGTCAAGCACGATTTTGATTGTTATCATGGACTAGGTATCATATTCCATTTGACAACAATTAGACCCTGTTAAATAATCATTACATAAACACCAGCAATACTTACCCTGATGTCTATGAGGTTCAACAAATACCTTTTTACCACCAGCCATACCACCACCTATTGAATTGACAAAATTATCATTTTGAAATCATTTAAACCAGTCCCACACAATGATACCTTTTGATGCCCCTCAAGAAAAGCATTTATGAAAAACATTGTGAAAAATGAAGAAATTACTTGCATCAAGCAATTTCTTCATTTTTCACGTTTTCTACCCAAAAATGTGAAAAAAAATAAATTTCACATATAATCTTAAATTTGTTGTCTGCAACTCCTTTCAATTCGGACCACCAGTCTAAAACTTTGTTGTCTGTTAATGGGTTAGCTGTAAAAATTGACGTATGTACATGAAGAATTTTGGCAAAAGCAAAGTTTTGACCAGAGAAGAAGTATTCCTGGACATTTTGACTAAGTGAATGAAAATGTTGGGAAGTCAAATGAGGTTTATAACTTAATATGAATTCATGCCTTGTATCTGTATATCTAATTCACCAATCATGGCTGTCAATCAAATAATAAGACAACCAATGAAATCATTTGTTTACACTAAAAAAGAGTTTTGAGTTTGGCTAACATGTTTGTTCAGCTTTTTTGTTGGTTTTGCAACTTTAACTTAGTAACTACATCTAATTCAAGCTGTAGTTATAACATATATGACGCCAACCAACTATTCTACTTTTCTGTTACATACCTCTGGCCATAATTTTTGAAAATCTCACTATTTATAATCAAAGTAGAACTTTCTGTAACTTGGAGTCATTAGGCTGGACCAACACAGCAAGTGGATGTAGCCAGCAAAAATGGACTACTACATCACTTCAATGTTAGCTTGTTTAATGCCACTCAAAACAGTCTTTGTGTTACAATAGGGCAGATGATGCACCTTGCGTTGGCTTTCTAAACCTTTGTCATGCCGTATAACATCTTTTCAGTGTTGTATAGAATCAAAGGGATGAAAGTACTGGAAGGATTTTTTGGTCAATATTTATTTCTTTCTTACTTTATTTCTTAACCCTTTCCTGTTTTGTAGAATTTTAGACATGCCCAAATTCAAAGGTTTTGCAGATGAAAATTTAAAGTTGATTTTATTTGAAAAATAACCATTTAGTTGGGTAGAAAATATTGTAGAAAAAGAAGAAATTGCTTGATACAAGCAATTTCTTCTTTTTCCACAATGTTTTCTCAATTACAAAATCACAGGGACGTAAAAACCAGGGATTAACCAGGAAAGGGTTAAACTTCCATAGCTTGAAAAGGACAAACAGATGGTATATGCTACAACCACACTGCATATATTTGCAGACTGATCTTTGTCTACACCACCTGCAGAAACAGGGTTATTCCAGATACAGCATGACAAGGGTTAGTTCTCACTCAATTACATCTATAGAACAGGTTTTAACATTACCTCTGCCTCCTCGTCCACCACGAGGACCGCCTGAAACAAATTGAATGTAAAATTATTACATACCAAGAACAATACAAGATAGATCAAACATTAAACTGATTTAAGAGATTTCAAAGAAAGAGGACCATGATGATCATAAATCGCCCACTTGAATCTGATGGCTCATGGCTTTAATGATATACACAAAATATCAAAGTTCTAGACCAATTTATTTTGGAGAAGATTTTTTTTTAAAGAATTTCTCCTTTAACCCAATCCCACTCAGTGATGCTTTTAGAAGCACCCAAGAAATAAAGCTTTGGAAAAAATTGTGGAAAATAAAGAAATTGCTTGTGAAGTTTCAGATCAATAGCATTAACCCTTTCCAGTTTTTAAAAAAAATATTCTATGGTATTGCAGATGAAAATTTGAAGAGGATTTGATTTGAAAAATAACCATTAAGAAGGGCAGAAAATATTGTAGAAATGCTTGTAACAAACAATTTCTTCTTTTTCTATGTTTTAGAAATTATAAAATAACAGGGACGTTAACTCTAGAAATTGATTAGGAAACGGCTAATGGAAAGAGTTATGAGAATTGTACGAAAGACTTTGACCAAAGCATTAATTATGCTGACCATAGGCACTTGGATTCAGTAATTTAAAACAACTAAATCTATCACTATAATAAATATACAGAAGGTGGTGCAGTCACCATTTTAGACGTTTTTACAAGCACCTCTGGTTTCCAACAAAAGAAATGTTTGACTTGTATAGAAATGAACCAGCAAAGCTTGTAAAAATATCCAGTAACTATAGAAAACTTACCTTGTGCATCTTTATTATAAAGATATTATGAAAGCTGTTATAAATTTCAGAATCCAAGTGGATGCCTAGCTGACTGGAATAGCCCCTATGGCCCTACATGCTTTGAATAGCCGAGCTAAAATTACACAGAGTTCATCAATTTTGATAATTACCTCGTCCTCCTCCACCTCTGCCACCACCACGACCTCTACCACCGCCTCGATCTCCAAATCCCCCTCGACCTCCACCTCGGCCACCCCCACCAAATCCACCTCTTCCACCACCTCGACCTCCACCACGGCCGCCACGATCACCGAATCCTCGACCACCGCCGCCACGATCACCGAATCCTCGACCACCACCGCCACCTCGACTAAAGCCTCTACCGCCTCCTCTTGGCGAGAAATCTGTAAATGCAAATAAATAATCGTGTATAAAGAAAATTTGAATGAAACCATCGTGCTCGAATCCAGCCAACACAGCGATCGGTTGATTCTTTCAATCGTTACCTATTAATTCATTTCGTCACGGATTTTAATTCAAATCAAACGAAATCCTTTATTATCAGTATTCATCACGAACCTGGTCTTCCCATGACTCTTTACACCTTGTTGGATAATTCTAAACAGTAGCACGACCAGCAGCACGTGGTTCTGTTTTTCAATATGCCGGTGTCACCGTATAAATGATGTAGCGTAAAACTCACAAAATATACTGGGGGAAGGGCGTTCTAATCTCACGATACTGGTTTACCAGTCTATCGCCCAGTCGGCGTTTAACCCTTTCCCGTACATTTCCTGGTTTTTACGCCCCTGTCATATAATATTTGAAAATATTATTTTAAAAATGGCTTGTAACAATACTTTTTATTATATAGGATGCTTTACCTTTTGAATTATACTTACTTTAAGATGTCTAACGCTAGCCCCTTGAATTAGGAAAAGTCAACAGTAAATTGGCGTCGAATTAAACAAAGCCTAACTTAACTTACAAGTCAATAGTGGTACCAGTCGATCCTCTCACCTTTATTCTACGCTGTATGTAATTGGTTTGACCGTTAAAACGGAAATTATTTATTATGTTAAAATCATTTTTACGACGAAAAAAAAAAAAAAAAAGAAAAAAAGTTTTCAAATCTTGTTCACAGCACCGACTACAACCTACTGAACCAAAGTTAATCCGTTAACCCACTACCTTGAAACAAACCAAGATCCTGTCAGTTATACGGATTTACCCATTTTCAGCAGAAACCATTCGAGATAGCCCATACTTAACTATGCTTAACCCATTCCAACTCAATCTCTCCTTTTTACATCTCTCAATAAAACAGCATTGGAAAACATTGTGGAAAATGAAGAAATTGCTTGTATCAAGCAATTTCTTCATTATCCGCAATGTTTTCTATCCAAAAAGACGAGAAAATGCAAAATTCCATCAACTTGAAATTGTCGTCTGCAGCTTCTTTCAATTTGGACCAGTCTAAAATTTTGAAGTGTTGGAATGGGTTAATCGACGCTACGTAGGAAATATGTCCAATGGATATAAAAGTTCTTTTTATTACAATGTACATTTAAATTCATTTCAGGCTTTAGAGTGGATAACTTCGAACATTTCAAACTTTAATTTACTATTCTGCACGATAACAAAGATGAACTCCGACAGGAAGACCCGCTTCGATTTTGAACGGTGTTATTTGCAAAATTTGTGACAAGTAGCGTGTAACAAAAACATGGGAAAAATAGCCTGCGAGCTAAACATCGTAACTACAGCTCATTCACTTCGAAAAAGGTAAAATAATTCTCAAACAAAGGTAATACATACTTTTAACAAGCTTGTAATGATTCGTCAAAATTGGTCCAATGGATACTGAGCATTCGTCAAGACAAGAAAATATTGATTTTCGGAGTAAATTAGCGGTTATTTTTAAACTGATGGCCATACACAAGTGGAGGTTACACTGAACAAGTTCGTGAAGTTTCATCAAAATCGGTCAAATGGATACTTAGAATTCGTCCAGCCAAGAAAATGTTGATTTGAAGAGTAAAATGGCTACCATTTTAAAACCGGTGGCCATTTTGAAAAAAAAGTATCGTGAAGACTTACATGTGGATCTGAGTAGAATTGTGCAGTTTCATCAAAATCTGTGTAACTGTTACTCAGCATTTGTCCTGACAATAAAATATGAACATGTGACGGCGATTTCAAACCGATGGCCATTTATTAACAAGAGGGCCATTGAACCTAAAGCGCCCATCCGAGTCAATAATTGCAGAAGTGACCACAGCGCTAGCGACTTAATTTCGTCCAAAAGTCACCTATTAGTAAAATCTTGTAAAATAAATCAGAAACGAAAAGACATTCTTGCAAAGATCCAGGATTTTTTCGCCAGAAAAGTAGCATGTACATTGCAAGGAAGATTTTGGTCAATGAACTAACTAGATAGTGAATTAAAATAAAATAGAGTGTGGGATTGGTTGTTTTTAAAAGATTTTGCACTATGTTTATATGTAAACAAGATGTGTTTGTGAAACATTATGCCCCCGAAACAGGAATTATTTAGAAACGGGTGATCTTTATTGTTTTTTCCCTTTGTTTTAGGGAAAAGGATTAAAATTTTGACCTTGACTTTGATGAAATGACCTTCCCCAGTTGCGCCTTGTTGAGACCTATCTACATACCAAATATTAGCTTTGTAACTTAATCAGGGTTGAAGTTATAGGAAAATGTTTAGTTGGCAGGTTAAGTTTTTCAGACAGTCGGACAGACGGACGGACAGACAGACATACGGACACCGGTAAAACAATATGTCCCCGATCTAATCGTTGCGGGGAGCATAAAAATAGGGTGTGTCCGAGTAGATATCAAATATGTTCTAAGGTTTAACACATGAACAACCTTTAAGAGGTTCACAAGGAGGTTCTACACAACAAATATAAATGCTTTAGGCTTTCGGATTTCAGAGAAGATTTTTCCTCCTTCTTTGATTCTATGGTGCGGCTGGGCGGAGCCAAAATTCAAACCAAAAGGTATCGCATATACGAAATCCATGCAGATTCACTTGGAGATTCTGGATATCCAATATCAATACTCTAGACTTCCTGGTTTTAGTGAAGAAGATTTTGAAAGTTTTCCTTCTTTGTTTTCTTGTTGAAATAGGATGATGCGGGGGTAGCCGAAATATGACCCATGGGACATTATATGAACAAACATGATAGAGGTATTTTATGAGTTGCTGCATACGAAATATCACTGCTTTAGGCCTTCTCATTATCTTAAGAGAAAAAGTTTTTTAAACAAGTTTTCATTCTTTGTTTCAATGTAGAATTGGTTGTGTCCGGGAGGCTCAAATATTAACCAAGGGCCATCATTTAAACAAACTTGATAAAATGTCCCTTAGGAGGTGCTGCATACCAAATATCAAAGCTCTCGGTCTTCTGATTTTAGATATGAATATTAATAATATTATAATAATAGGAACTGCCAAGTTTGATCAAGATTGGCTTTCTGGTTTAGGGGGAAAAGCTGTTTTTTTTTTTTTAAAAATGTTGACAGACGCACGACGACACCGGACGCCGGAATTTGGGCAATCACAATAGCTCACCTCGAAGACTTAGAGCTCAGGTGAGCTAAAAAGTAAGTTGTCGTGCACAACTAGAGGTGATACTGAACAGGTATGAGAGGTTTCATCAAAAAATTATCCAGCATATGTTTGGACAAGGAAATGTCGATTTACGAAGTGAAATAGTAGCCATTTTGAAACCATGTGACATTAAAAAAAGCAAAATGTCAAGCACAACCAAAGATCGTACTCAACTAGTTAGTGAAGTCCAACGTTTACTAAGCTGTCGTCCGGGCAAGAAAATGTCGACATATGGAGTAAATTAACGGTTTTTAGAAACTGGTGGCCATTTTGGAAAAAGATAAGTGTCATGTACAAAAACGCTTGTCAAACAAGCCAAGTTACCTCTTTAACATGAATCCATTTTAATGCTCAACATTACAGGAAGCGTGCGACCATCGACATTTCCAAACTGATGTTGGAAATTTCTATGGCCATGGTATTTTTGTATTTAAAACCAATCGTCTAAACAGTGTGATACATGATCGAGTTCTGTCGGTTTTTTTTTTTTTTTTTTTTTTAGTTACTGTAACGCCATTAGTAAAGGTGTTAACAAAACACGCGGGCGAAATTTGCGTAATTGAGAAGATAATAGAAAATATACAAATTTTATTTACAGTTTCTAGTCATACAAAACAACAACATGGTTATACATGGAAAAGCCACGATGTCAGATATGTTAAATGAGACAGATCTGATCATATATATAATCATTACTAAAGATAAATTTACTTTTGAAATAGAAGAAAGCAAGTTTCAAATATATAATGATTGGACTGTAGAAAGTTTTAATCGATCTTTTGAATAATTAACAGCAATTTTGACCTCAATTCAAGCTCCTTTAAAGTATCTGGCAAGGCTTAATACTACATGTATTTCGGTTAAGTAAAATGTCCTCTTTTACATGCACATGAGTGATATCATGCATATGCGACAAAAAAATGATATTCGTCTTTGTCTTTATTGCATAATACACAAATTCTACTGTAACCTTATCTTCGTGTCCCTAATTCTGAGATAATGAGACGAAAGTCATGCCTTTGAAATATAATTAAACCATTTAAAAGTTGAGGCATTCAAATAATTATGATGAACTGATTTGCTTGCATGCATGAATTATTGTAGAATTCTCACCCAGTCCTGTGTTGTTGGAACTCATTAGAATCGTCTCACTGTGTCGATTCTAACGGGTTCAAATATCATATGGCTTGGTTTAGGTATTTTTTCCATTTCAGTATATTATTCAACTTCTCAAAAGCTTATATCTTTTGGAAAGGGGATTTAGAAAATGATCACTTAATAGGCATGGCCGTTTAACTCTTAATTGCTTAAAGAATAATGCATAAGATAATAACACATTGGACTTTATCCCCTTTATTATTTTGCGTAACAATCCTCAAGGCCCCTTTTCCCGTGTTTCATGACAGATCCACTTCATTTCCTTATGACTCTTCAATCATAATGCGCAAATTTTCAACAGAATCTAAAAATTTATTGTGGACTTTATCGAGTAAACATGATTGTTTTGAATGAAATTCCATAAGGCCCCTTTCCTGTGTTTTCTTACGGATCCATTTCATTTCCGAAATGAACTTTCCTTACGACCTACAATAGTCCTCTGTGAAATTTTAAAGACAATCTGATTATTGTAAACTTCATCACATAAACAAGAATGTTTTGAATGATAATCTGTAAGGACCCTTCTCCTGTGTTTCCAATGCCACAATTATTCCTTGCATCTTTGAAGAGAATCCGACCAGAACTGTGGACTGTAATGTGTTACCGAAGATATTTCAATGAAAGTTCTCACAAACCCCTTTTCCAGTGATACTTTATTGTTGGTTTAATCAGTCTGTGAAAGTTTAAAGTGAACCCGGTAAAATGTGGGGACTTCGTTATGTTAACTAGAATGATTAAAAAAATAAGGCCCCTTTTTAGATGATACTTGACGGTTTGTACCCAATTCTGGAAAAAAACATCCTTATGATTGTACAATTATTCTGTGAAGTTTTGAAGTGAATCCGGTGAGATCTTGGGAAATCGTTGTGTTAACAAGAACAATCAAGAAAAGTTTCCATAAGGCTCATTTTCATGTGATACTTGCTGTATCAGATCCATTGTTAAAATCAACAATTGTAATGATAGTACAATCAATTTGTCCAATCTATAGAATTCATTGTGTTAATGAGGATTTTATAGACCCAATTTACAAAGGAGCAATCTAAATGATGGAATAATCATTCAAGTTTGAAGAGAATCTGATAAAGACTGAGGACATTCTTGTGTAAATGTGGATTAGGTAATCATTTTTCATACAGCTCCTCTTCCTGTGATACTAGACAGATCTAGCCTAATATGGAAAGAAACAATCCTAATTATGGTACAAACATTCTGTGAAAGTTTGAACAGAATCCAATGTAAACTGTGGACTTTATTGTGGTACAAGGTTTTTTAGATTAAATTTTATAAGACTCCTTTTCCTGTGATACTTGACAGGTCAGGTCTAATGTCAACATAAAAAATCGTAATTATAGAACAATCATTCTTTGAAAGTTTGAAGAAAATCCAATGAAAGCTCTTGACTTGGTAACAAGGATTATAGATGGGATTCTCAAAAGGCCCCTTTTCCCATGATAGTAGACAGATCAGGCCCAATTTGAAAAAAAAAAACAAAACAATCCTAATGATGGTATAAACATTCTGTAAAAGTTTGAACAGAATCCAATGAAAACTGTGGACTTTATTGTGGTTCAAGGATTTTAAAATTTAATTCCACAAGGCTCCTTTTTCTGTTATACTTGACGGATCAGGTCTAATGTCAACATCAACAATCATTATTGTTGAACAATTTTTCTGTTAATGTTTGAAGAAAATCCGATGAAAACTCTGGACATGGTAACAAGGATTATAGATGGGATTTTCAAAAGGCCCCTTTTCCTGTGTTTCTCTGCCAGTTCAAACCCCATTTTGAAAAGAATGGTCGTTTTGACCTTACAATCATTCTGTGAAAGTTTCAACTAAATCTGATCAAAGCTGTGGGCTTCATTGAGTTGACAGAGATTTTTCTATTAAATTTTCATATAGCCCCTTTTCCCATGTTACTTGATGGATCTGAATCAATTCCAAAGGGAACTATACTTACAAAAGTATAATTATTCTGTTTGAGCATGAAGACAACCCGATGAAATATGTTGACTTTAAAGTATTAATTAAAAAAATTTCAATTGAATTTTCATAAGGCCCCTTTTCCTATGTTTCTCGATGGATTAGACCCAATTTGAAAGGAACAATACTTATGATGGTACAATCATTCTGTGAAAGTATGAAGTCAATCAGGTGAAATCTGGGGCCATGATGCTATTTCTTTTTTTTTTAAATTTCATAGGGCCCCTTTCCCCCCGATACTTAATGGATCACACCCACTTTCGAAAGGAACAATCCATTTAATGGTATAATCATTCTGTGAATGTTTGAAGAGAATCTGATGAAAAATGTGGACTCTAGAGTGTAAACTAGGATTTTTTTTATCAAATTATCATAAGGCCCCTTTTCCCCTGTTTCTTGACGTATCAAACCAAATTTCGAAAGGAAAAATCCTTATGACAGTACAATAATTCTATGAAAGTTCGAAGAGAATCCGATAAAAACTGTGAAATCTAAAATGTTAACGAGGATCTTTTGATTTAATTTTAATAAGGCCCCGTTTCCCGTCTTTCTTGATGTGTCTGACCCAATTTCGATAGGAACAGTCCTTATGATGGTACAACCATTCTGTGAACGTTTGAAGAGAATCCAATGAAAACTTTGGACTCTAGGAGGTTAACGAGGATCTTTTAATTAAATCTTAAGTAGGCCCCGTTTCCCGTGGTTCTTGATGTATCTGACCCAACTCCGAAAGGAACGATCCTTACGATGGTACAATCATTTTGTGAATGTTTGAAGAGAATCCGATGAAAATTGTGGAGTCTAGAGTGTTAACGAGGATTTTAATGGAATTTTTAAATAAATTTTCAAAAGGCCCCTTTGCCGTGTTTCTTGACGGATCATATCGAATTTCGAAAGGAACGATTATTATGATTGTACAATCAGTCCGTGTAAGTTTGAAGAGAATCCGATGAAAACTGTGGACTCTAGAGTGTTAACGATGATTTTTTGATTAAATTTAAATTAGGCCCCTTTTCCCTTGTTACGTGACGGATCATATCCAATTACGAAAGGAACAATCCTTATGATGGTACAATCATTCTGAGAAAGTTTGAGGGGAAACCAAAGAAAACTGTGGACTCTAGAGTGTTAACAAGGATAAATTAACGGACGAACGACTGACGGACGGACGCACAGACGCCGGACGGGAAAAAGCCATGTCAATAGCTCTAGTGGCCTTCGGCCAGTAGGGCTATAAAACACGTTTAAATTTCGTCTGCAAAATCTTTGCATTTGGACAGCCTTAAAAATTTTGCAAAACAGGAAAGGATTAAGCAAGATTGACTGTAGTTGTACATGAATATGCTCAACTGCTGGACTACTTTCCTTATCATAAGCAATAAAGTCCTCGAGGGCTCTAAAATAATTTAGACTTCTGCCATTTATGACTATGTACGGCTGAATAGCCTTTGCAGAAACCGCTAATATAACCGAAATACTGGAAACTATTCCCATAAAATGACGCTTTTGGACGCCTCTCAGGGAAAACGATTGGGAAAACATTGTGTAAAATGAAAAAAATGCCCATAACAAGCAATTTCTATATTTTAAACAATGCTTTCTACCAAGAAAGTCGAAAAAGATTGAAAGTTCATAAACTTTAAATTATCGTCTGCAACTCCTCTCAATTTGGAGGAGTCTAATATTTTGCAATCTAATAATTTTGATATGGATCTACCGTTCAACCATCATTCATTCAACTGTAGATAAATAGAGGATTATCCACTGGTTATTCAAGATATGAAAAAATATTTCACGAGGATGCGTTGTGAGGCGTTGAAAAAACGAGTGCAAAGCACGAATTTTTTAAACCCCTAACAACGCATCCGAGTGAAATATTTTTTCTTATCTGGAATAACAAGTTGATTATTCTATTTATTTTATATCTTATTATTTTATTTTTTATCAAAATATCGAAACCAATCTTTTTGATAGACTCTTTATAATGTCACTGGGTTGAAAAAAAGTAGTTCCTAAATTACGGCAGAGAGTGAAACTGAAAAGTGTTAACGTCACTCCAGTGACGTTTTCAAAATTTATTACACTGAGAAATCCCAAGATTTCACAGCAAGGTCTATAATAAAACCCAATAAATATTTCACAATCATTAAAACTAACCAGTCTAACATTGAATATAGCAAAATCGTTGTAACAAACCCATTTGGCAAATCGTGGCTGTCATTCAAGGAATATGTCGACCAATCAAATCATTCATTCAGCCTAGAATTGAGATTTGAAATCCAACATTGGCCGCGATTTGTGTCAAACATTTTTTGTTGGTTTGAGGACTTAATTGTAACTACAGCTGATTCAAGCTGAAGTTACGGCGTTTAAGTCACCAACGAACCATTCTGCGTTTTTGTCATATGCCACTGGCCATAGAATTTACAAAATGACGCCGTTAAAATCAAAGCGGGACTTCCTGTTGGAGTTAGAGGGCTTGGCTAAAGGAGTAAGTAGCATGGGCAAGCTATTGGTCAATTAACAGAGCAGACAATTAATTTTTTGAGGGATTGCTAGCCACGCCCACTGAACTCCAACAGCATGTCTCACTTCGAAATTGCCGCCGTCATAGCGCAGTTGGTAGCGCGTCGGACTGTCAATCTAGAGGTCCCGGGTTCGATCCACGACGGCGGCACTCATCTGTTCCGACCATTTGTCTCCCACCAATGGGTCGATAATCGTAGACCTATGTTGGATAGCAGCTGGAGGCTAGGAAAGGATGTGATGGTGCTACTGGTGTGAGAAATACCAAGATTTCATTGTTGGGTGCTCCAGTCGCCGCGATATAACTGAAAGATTGTTGAAAGCGTCGTAAAACTCCATTCAAAACAAAAAATCCACTTCGAAATTAGCCAATCGCTGACCGCCCACATACTCCTTTGGCTTTTAAAGTTAACAAAAAATGGCGGCCAATGTAGGAGATCAAAACTCATTTCGTGTCTCAATGAAAGATAATACGTGGATAAGCTGTAGTTACGACACTTATGTCGAAAAGCTAACAAAATGCGTCACATAAATATCGATCAACATCAGAGTTTGAAACTCACTGACGGTCTAAATGAATGATTTGACTGGTCGATTTGTCCTTTGATTAAAAGCCGCCATCCGTCAATTTCAAAGCAATTTAAAAACATGATATTTAAAATTTGACAGTAACAAGAGGCCCATGAGGGCCCGAGAAGCTCAACTAGCTACCAAGCTTTCAAGTAATCTGATATTTCAGGGAGTTAACTGCTTAAAGAAGAATGCATAAAATAAAAACAACAAAAGGACTTTATCCCCTTTATTATTTTGAGCAACAATCCTCAATGCCCCTTTTCCCCGTTTTTCATAACGCATTTCTAAAGGGAAGTTTCCTTATGACCCACCAATCATCCTGTGAAATTATCAACAGATTCGGATAATAATCGTTGACTTTATCACATAAAAAAGAATGTTTTGATTGAAAATCCATAAGGCCCCTTTTCCTGTGTTTTCTGATTGACCCTCTACCTTTCCGAAACGAACTTTCCTCGCGATCATACAATCGTCCTGTTAAATTTTAAGACAATCTGAAAATAATTTTGGACTTTGTCGATAAGCAATTATATTTGAATAATTACCTGTAAGGCCCCTTTTCCTGTATTTCCAATGCCACAGTTATTTCAAGCATCTTTGAACAGAATCCGATAAAAACTGTGAAATTTATTGTCTTAACGAAGATACATGTATAAGGCCTATTTTCCCGTGATACTTTATTGGCCTTAGGCATTCTAAAGAGAATCAATCCTTGGGACTAAACAATCATTTCATGAAAGTTTGAAGAGAATTCGATGAAAACTATGGATTCTCAGATGTTAATAAGGATTTTGTAATAAGATTGCCATAAGGTCCCTTTTCCGATGATTCTTGGATAACCAGATCAAATTTCAAAAGAACCATCCTAATGATAGTACACTCATAAGGTCCCTTTTTACATGATACTTGCTTGATTGAACCCGGTTTCAAAAAGCACCATCCTTATAATGGTACAATCATTCTGTGAAAGTTTGTTGCGAATGAAATCTAGGGACATCATTTGGTTAAATGAAATCTGGGGACATCATTTGGTTAAATGGAATATTTAATTAATTTTTCATAAAGCCCCTTTTATATAGTGGTACATGACGGATCTGACCCACGGATGATATAATCGTTCTGTGAAATATGTGACCTTTATTGTATTAATGAGGATTTTTTAATGAAATTTACATAAGGCCCCTTTTCCCACGATACTTATAGAACAAGTCGACTTTCAAAAAATACAACTCTAATGAATTTACAATCATTCTTTGAAAGATTTTACAATAAAGTTTTCATAATGTCTCTCATCACATGAAACTTATCAGGCCCAATTTACAAAGATACAATCCTGATGATAGTATAATTATGGTTATAGTTATTGGGGACTTCATTGTATCAACGACGATCTTTAATAATATTTTCAAATGGCCCATTTTTTGTGAAACTTAACCAATCAAACGATCCAATTAAGAGATGAAGAGAATATCTTTTGTTTTCATGGAGGTAAGAACCGAAAAAAACTAATCACACTGTATGAATACGCGAATACATTGTGTGATTAGTTTTTTCGGTTCATACCTCCATGAAAACAAAAAATATTCTCTTCATCTCTTATAATTTAATAGCATCGAGCGAAAAATGCAACAACTTAACAAATTTCGATACCTTTTTGTATGGAACTATTTTGTGCGGAAGCATATAAAATGGCTGCGTGCTCAAAATTTTGTTCATGGAGGTATGAATTAAATTTTCGACTTATCAGATCGCTCGATTTTGATAGACGAAACTAAAAATTAAATTATATGATGGTAATTTTAAAGTTGAAGAGGTTCTGATAACAACTGAGGACTTTCTAGTGTTAATGAGGATTTTGTTATTAAATTTTCATAAGGCCTTTTTTCTCATGAAACTTAAATTTAGAAATCCTGTGAAAGTTTTAACAGAATCTGATGAAAACTGTGGACTTAATTGTGTTAGCAAGGATTTATGATAAATTGTTTATATAACTCCTTTTCCCGTGGTACTTGGCGGATATTACAAGTTTCAAAAGGAACAATCCTATTGATTGTTCAATGATCCTGTCTAATGTTGAAGAGAATGAAAACTGTACACTATCTTATGTTAACGAGGATTTTTTTCATGAAATTTCTAAGAGGTCCCTTTCCCCGTGATTATTGATAGTTCAGAACCCGCTTCGAAAAAAAAAATGATTAAGACCTTACAATCATTCTGTAGGATGAGGATGCGTAATAAAAACTTTCTTTAGGCCCCCTCATGTTACTTGATGGATTAGACCCAATTTCGAAAGGAACGAGCCTTATGATAATACAACCATTCTGACAGCATATGAGGAGAATCCGATGAAACATGTGGACTTTATTGCATTAGAGGGTACTTTTTTAAAATTTATTTTCATAAAGCCCCCTTTCCCGTGAAACTTAACGGATCAGACCCAATTTCGAAAATGGCGAACCTTACAATAAAACAATTATTCCTTGAAAGTTTGAAAAGAACCCGATGAAAAATGTGGACTCTAGAGTGTTAACGAGGAATTCTGAGTTAAAATTTAATAAGGCCCCTGTTCCCGTGACCCTGACGGATAAGACACTCTTTCGAAAGGAACTCTCCTTAGGTCGGTACAATAATTCTCTAAAAGTTTGAGAAGAATCTGATGAATGCTGTGGACTGTAGTGTGTTAACGAAGATTTTACAATGATTATCGAATATGATATGACGGTACAATCATTCTATGAAGCTTTGAAGGGTATCGATGGACTCTAGAAAGATAAAGAGGATTTTTGAACTGAAATTTCATAAGTCCCAGTTTCCTGTATTTCTTGACGGATCAGACCCAATTTGACACAATGTACACTTTAGACTATAAACGAGAATTTTTAATAGATTTTTTAAAAGTTAATTTGCATAAGGCCCTCTTTTCCGTGTTTTTTGACGGATCAAACCAAATTCCGAAGAAATCCTTATTATCGTACAATAATTCTGTTAAAGTTTGAATGGAATCTGAAACTGAGTACCCTAGAGAGTAAACAAGGAAAACTTAACGATCGACTTGAATGCCAGTCGGACGGATGCGAAAACGTCATCGCTATAATGTCTTCTGACTTTCGGCCAGTAAAGCTACAAACCGATAAATAAAACAGACAGCTCATTCATAAGACATATACTCGGTTCATTTCATATCATAAACGTACAATAATGTTAAACATATTGTTATTTATTGTGTGTTAGTGAACAAACAAATAGATAAATCCAACTTTTATCAGGACAAGATAAGTAAGAGACGGATTATGTTCTTTCAATAAGTACATATTTGGCAATAAATCGATTGGGGGAAAGCTTGCAAAAGCTACTGGGCTAAAGAAATAATTTTCGTTCTTTGACGATCACATGCTGTATCACGGAATTCTTTAGCGGATACCCAACGCACACATATATGTACACGCGGTATTCAAAACGTCAAGTTACAAGACATTTTGTTCTAACATGGCTTTCAGGTTTAAATATTGCAATATCCATTTTCCATTTTCTTAGGCTTTTGATCAACAAGATAAAAGTGAAGTTCCAATAAATTTGAAAAAAACAATATCTCACTTAGTTTCCCCGTTTTCTGTGATATGGCCTAAATTTTAAAACCCGGAAAACAGCGTCGGTGGCATATCATGAGGAATTCATATATCATTATTCTTTCGGCCAAAAGGGTTGTTTATAATTTGATCCGGATAGCAGAACGATCGAAATGGCGGCTATTTGCCCGCCCTTCGGGGGAGCATTAAATTACATAAATTACAATTCAGATAGATATTTGTCGCTATTTTTTCAAACGAATTAATGATAAAAATCAATTAATCTCATAGGCGATAAAGTTATAACAAGTTTAGCAGTTGAATAATATATATAAAAGCAAGCGCCTTAAAAACAAAATAAAAGCAACATAAAAAGTACAATTGTATATTAACAATATTTAGCACACTTCAAAAGCAAACTAACATTAATTAAAGTTCGTGTTGAATAATGGAAACAAGAGGCGCCTAAGCGTCTGTATCGCTCCAAAAGCATGAATCAAATGATTAACAAATTCTTCCTTGTCACGACCCCCGAGAAAAAAGTAATAAGTTTATTTTCCAAAATCCTACCCTTAACGATAAAGGCTTTTGCAAACCAACTGTGGTAAAAGACTCATTTCAATTTGGACCAGTCTAAAAGTATTTTTTGTATGATATATACCGATTCTTCAGTCTAGAAAAAATATACAAGGGAATCGACAGATACCAAAGCTAGTCAAGCATCCTTTATTTATCATTCTTCAAAATTAGGACCACACACGTAAAAAAAAATCATTAAGACGTCTAATTAAAGACCATCAAAGGGAATAAATGTAATATCTTACTTGGTATATTCCTTGCACTCGCTGGGGAAAAAAGTCTGCAAAGTTTCCACCATACGATGTGATATATAAAGAAATTAGTCCCTCTTATAAAATCTCGAGATTATTATTTTCCAGGAACCTAAAGCAGGGTCATACAAGGATTTTGTGAAATTTGTTTAAAACCAAGCCAGGGTTTTTTGATACCGTGAATGTCGTGAATGGAAATAAGCCCAATCAAAAAGTTATGTTTTCTTTTTTCGATAATTTTTCCTGGGCATCTAAAAAGAGTCAACACTATTTCTGTCTTGTCGACGAGAAGAATAATCTCGAAGTTTCGCTATTTACCATTTATCGAAATTTATCCTGCACATAAAATCTATATGTTTTTTTCATCTGATCAGAATTCTTGGAAAGAGTTTGATATCGGGTCACCAAACGGCCATTCAAGTGAAATGTGGTTGAATTCTGTCCAATAGTTTCAGCTCAAATGATTTCTAAAACGATTGGTTACGGTCGAACGAGCCAATATACGAAAGCACGACGGCAAAATCGCGTTGATGATAGCCCGCTTTACTTTGACAAGTGGAGTCAAAAATAAGATTGATTGTCATCACACTAGTCATGTTAATCAATAGAATATACATGCGAAAAATAAAATGGGTAGCTTGATACTTAGATCTACCGCGTGAGTGTTATATTATGCTCAATTTTTCATTTCAACAAAAAAAGGGGACTCAATTGACGGATTACCACCGCCAATAAAAAGATATCAAGGAAATACAACGTACCAAATAGGTCTAGGTCTTTTGGTATCATATAAATTGATTTTCAAGAGTTTATCATTTTTGCCCTTTTTGTTGCCGTGGTGGATTTCAATCATTTAAGCAGCATGGGAAGAGCTTACCTAAGGAACATCCCTGCTAAGTTTTTATCAAGATTTGCGCACTGGTTTAGGAGAAGATTTTTAATGACATTTTGGGTGACGGACGAACATTGAACAATAAAAATAGCCCAAATTCAGCTTTTTTGTTCATATGGGCTAAAAAGTGGAACAAAGAAATTATTTTTTTTTTTAGATTAACTGACAAAGAAATAAAGTAATGAAAACTTAAAAATATCACTCATATCACTTTACTCTGTTCTACCGTTTCAGGGCTTCGTATATAGGTTCAAATACATTCATACCTCAAAGAATAAAAATATACACAATAAGTTTATACAGATCTATGAAACATTCACATTAAATAACTAAAATAGTTGTGATCCGGCACACGACCCACCACTAAATACTCCTACGTACGCCTTGTCAAAAAGATCCTTGTTCAATAATGCTGTATAGTTCAGTATAAATATAATCTGATATAGTGGCATATACTGGTACATTCACAACACTTCGGAAAAATAAACTGTTGCGATGAGAAAGGACATTAGTCTGAGACATTGACCTGAGTTGTCCAAACCTTCAAGTCTCTTCTTTGGATCTCCGGCAGGTTAGGAAAATGAATGGAAGAAATCATTCCATGTTGAAAATATGATGGACGGACTTCCAAATGATGTATAGAACATGTTTTTAGCACAAAGGACATTAACAGAGTTATGCGGCACTTAAACATTAGGTCGGTGGTTGAACAAAGCAACCTAGTATATACAATGTAGCTAGTTTATGCAGAAATTACCTGACCGGTGTTAAGTAAATAACAAAAATGTTAGCTTTTTTCCCTGGCCCACAATGAACGCGTGTTTCTATGGTTACTATGTACATTCTCTGCAGTAATATGAAATTACTATAAAAAGCATATGATTTTGTGCTAATCATTTCATGAAATTGCATTGATGCTTGAAAGAATTTTTATCTGTAAATAAATTACTGTATCAAATCTTTTACACTATTAAGGCCACTCTTGTTTCAGATTCTAAAGATTTCATTTCAGCTTAAAAGTAGCTTTTTAATTGCCCACATGTTGCCGGGTAGTCAAGGTGAACTGACAGTAATAGTCTTTGATAAAAGAAACTAATATTCTATCAGCATCTTTGACGAAAACCCCTTCAACAACTCATAATCTCAGCCCTACCTTCAAGGATGTGCTTTTGAAAACTTTTGCAAAAGGATTCCTGCTCAGGTTGACTTCTAAAATACCAGTGATACTTTAGACCGTTAAACGGTTTAAGTATAGGAATTTTTACGAATGCATCGGTTGCCCAAATAGGAACAAATCTATCTTTCTTTTGGGGATCTGTCAAGCTGTCTGTGAGAGCCATTTCAGACATAAATCTAGTTAAGTCATCACTTTGAAGATTCTCAGAAGCGTATACATACACATAACGAGCCCGACTAAATACTGTTGCCAGACCTTCAAGTTTCGGCTTTGATATGTTAAAGTCATCCATGGTACATAAACTGAGATTTCGAACATCCAGCATATCTTCTGCGTTTCGCATAAATCTGACCACCTCTTCACGGTCTATCTCACAATGTATGATAACACCATCAAACTCATAGTCTCCGGCTTGAAAATCTGAAATGATATCAAAAGTTAACACATTACAGGACAATTGATAAAAGCCTAATTAGTCATTTGCTGCAAGACATTGAAACACCACTGGAATTACATACGTAGATAATTTTCCTTCTCCTTTGTTCGATTTTAAACGGCGTTATTTTGCAAAACGCATGGTCAGTAGCATGTAAAAAAAAGTAGGATCGTTGGTTTGCGTCCTAAACATCGTAACTACAGCTTGATTAAGCTGTAGTTACGACGTTATATCGCAAAACAATAAAAATGTTTCACAGAAATGGCTGCCAATGTCGGGGTTTAAATCTCTATTCCGGGGTGAATGAATAATTCCATTGGTTGATATACTCCTTGGTTGACAGCCGCAGTTGGTCAACTTTAAAGCGTCTTCAAAAGTTTAAACTGAAATTTATTCTGCGCAGAAAATATGCTCTTTTTGTATAGCTAATAAGACCCTAACTGTAGTTCATTTACATGGATCTCAATTAATACATCACGATTTCCACTTAGCGAGCCTCACTCGTCAAAATAGATTAATCTAAGATTGTGACTATTCGAATCTCGCATATCATATCAATTTATTCTTTAGCAGATGACAATTGATATGACGATAACCATGTGTAACATATACTTCTTAAATATTTAGGAACATATATTATATTTTGTTTTTATTCATAAATACAGTGTTAACATGTGACCACTGTAAATTCACGAAACCGGCAATTTGGTTTATAATGAAAATCTTATTTAATTCGATTTTTCATTTGGGTATTCGTCCAGTTATAATTGAAAATTGATTTTGCTGAGAGGGGTCGAACTTACTCTCTGTTTAAAACAGAAAAAGGAAACAATATTCGAAAAAGCGCTGAGCCACCCTAATTTTTAAATATATATTCATGGGTTGGGTATTTTTGCTGCTTGAGCACTTTTGAGAAAAAACAAAATATTATATCTCGCGTTCATGATGGAACTTATTTATTAATAAAATTTTAGACTATTCCAAATGAATAAGATTACAGACAACAATTTCAGGCTCATAGAATTTCAAAAATCTAGAATTGTAAAAAAGGAATTTCGCTATTACCACATTGTCTCCTATTTTCTTAAGAGGCGTAACAAAGAGAGATATTGATGGAACGGGTTAAAGAATCCATCCGTTTAGTCGTCCACTTGGGTAAACCAAGTTTAAGCTGAAGTTGACTGGCGAGCCTGTCCTAATCTGACGATACACCAATATCGGAGAGCAGCGTAGATGGGACAGGTTCACCAGTCTAAAGCTGAAGATGCAAAATTTAAAAAGTAATAAAATATTTTTTTTTTTTATTGCATTTTATTATATCATAGCATAAATACACTTATTCCCGAAAAAATACCCAAATTACAGTCGGTTACGTAATACGTGTAGTGAGATATGGCCACAACCCTTTACTCAGTGAACGGAAATTCATAACAGAAATGTGTTGAGATATAAAATTCTTTCTAAACAGAAGAGACGCCTTTAGCATTCAAAAAGTGCAATGTGAAATCAGTTTAGAATTTATTGTGATACAAATTATCGTTTACCAGTTTCTTCTTAACAGATTAGATATCGATATTTACAAGGAAATCGGTATTTCGATTTTTTATGATTTTTCTTAAACATGACCCTTATCCTTAACAAAATTTCACCAATTCCAGGCATTTAATAGCCTCCGGTACAATTGTTTTCCAACAATATTTCTTAAAAAAGGTATAAACTTATACACTTATATATTGACAACTTACATATAAAAATTAAATGAGTTTGGTCGAATAGATTCGGCACAGATAAGCCCGAACCCTTCACACTGGTCGGGTGATGCAATATGCATGTACGCACGATAAACATGGTCGACGCAACCAAGTATTATTAAAACCTGCGGTTTGTTCACGTGATTGTGTCTGTCTGCCTGTAATAAACATTATTAGGTCATATTTTTCTATTGAAATAGTTTCAAATGAATTCTAGAGTGCAGATAACCCTTATCTTTGAAACAATTTAGATACCTGTCTTACGTCTTTTTAGTCTGATAGACCAATTTTTATCGGAAAGATTCCTTTAAAATATCATTTTCTCACACAAAATTATATTTTGACCTTTTCCCGGTGATTCTAAAAGCGTTAGGTGGAATAGATTTTTGACAGATAAGCGCCAATCCTTTACCCTCGTATGGCGCAAAATTGGGGTTCCCGCACTAGAAAGCTACCGAACGTCACATAGAAATAATGAAATCCACGTTTTTCTACTCGGAATCGTGTTCTCCTTTACACAATGAAATTCCACTGGGGCATTTCACTATTTGAATTATACACAGATGAATTTAAGAGTAAAATAACCCTTATCTTTAAAACAATTGAGGATTTTTTCCAATTGTTTTCTGATAAAATGATGCTATCTAATTAAAAAAGATATTACAAAAATCATTTTTCTTGCATGGAAACACGTCTTACATATGCACTAAACTTCAAGTTAAATTTTAAAGCATCTTTGTGAAATGGATATTGGGTAATAAAGTGATTAACGCTTCACACCGGGCCACGGAGGAATTGTTATTGTATTCCGTCCGTCGTTGTCGGGTTTCACCAAGAAATTGACAGAATAACATTTTCTACTCCGAACG
This sequence comes from Fragum fragum, assembly GCA_946902895.1. Taxonomy (NCBI): domain Eukaryota; kingdom Metazoa; phylum Mollusca; class Bivalvia; order Cardiida; family Cardiidae; genus Fragum; species Fragum fragum. The sequence goes on along the minus strand of OX336372.1, from coordinate 5,212,732 downwards.
GGGCTCCCTTATTACTAAGGAACATTCAGCTGCCGAATTTCATACACCAAATCTATTTTCACATTATTTAGATTAAAGAAATAACCCGAAAACCCTTATCCTTGTAACATTTTTGCCACATTTTTTATTTCTTTAAGACTGAATACCACATTTTTATCCGTAAATTTTCTTAAATAAATCATTCATTTCACGTACATAGATTTTACTCTTCGACATAAAAGTATTTGGATGCATTTGTACCCATAGGCTTTTATAAACAAGGACATAACCCTTTGCATCGGTTCCTAATAAAAGTCATGTCCGTGTACACTATACTTACCGAACGACGCATGTGATGTTAAGAATTGGACTTATTCGCTTTATTCAGGCCTCGGTTCTATATTAAACACTTTTTCTGCCTGAATTGAAGTAATGAGAGTCACGAAAGGCGAAATTTTGAACGAAAAGGGTTTCAAAACAATGCAAAATTGTGACGTCAGCGTGTTTTTAACAGCTGATCGACAGTAACTATGGGACGAATGGTCCCTTTTTGCTTGACATCCCGTTGAATTATCTGTTTTTTCTTGGGCCTTTAAAAAAGAATTTGTTAAGATAGATTATATCAACCGGAAGAAGAAATAAATTGAAGGTCAAAAAGTAGATCGACCATAGCTACCTAATCTATTGCATAAAAGTAATAAAATATTTTTTTTATTATTGCATTTTATTATATCATAGCATAAATACACCTATTCCCGAAAAAATGCCCAAATTTCAGTCGGTTACGTAATACGTGTAGTGAGATATGGCCACAACCCTTTACTCAGTGAACGGAAATTCATAACAGAAATGTGTTGAGATATAAAATTCTTTCTAAACAGAAGAGACGCCTTTAGCATTCAAAAAGTGCAATGTGAAATCAGTTTAGAATTTATTATCGTTTACCAGTTTCTTCTTAACAGATTAGATATCGATATTTACAAGGAAATCGGTATTTCGATTTTTTATGATTTTTCTTAAACATAACCCTTATCCTTAACAAAATTTCACCAATTCCAGGCATTTAATAGCCTCCGGTACAATTGTTTTCCAACAATATTTCTTAAATAAGGTATAAACTTATACACTTATATATTGACAACTTACATATAAAAATTAAATGAGTTTGGTCGAATAGATTCGGCACAGATAAGCCCGAACCCTTCACACTGGTCGGGTGATGCAATATGCATGTACGCACGATAAACATGGTCGACGCAACCAAGTATTATTAAAACCTGCGGTTTGTTCACGTGATTGTGTCTGTCTGCCTGTAATAAACATTATTAGGTCATATTTTTCTATTGAAATAGTTTCAAATGAATTCTAGAGTGCAGATAACCCTTATCTTTGAAACAATTTAGATACCTGTCTTACGTCTTTTTAGACTGATAGACCAATTTTTATCGGAAAGATTCCTTTAAAATATCATTTTCTCACACAAAATTATATTTTGACCTTTTCCCGGTGATTCTAAAAGCGTTAGGTGGAATAGATTTTTGACAGATAAGCGCCAATCCTTTACCCTCGTATGGCGCAAAATTGGGGTTCCCGCACTAGAAAGCTACCGAACGTCACATAGAAATAATGAAATCCACGTTTTTCTACTCGGAATCGTGTTCTCCTTTACACAATGAAATTCCACTGGGGCATTTCACTATTTGAATTATACACAGATGAATTTAAGAGTAAAATAACCCTTATCTTTAAAACAATTGAGGATTTTTTCCAATTGTTTTCTGATAAAATGATGCTATCTAATTAAAAAAGATATTACAAAAATCATTTTTCTTGCATGGAAACACGTCTTACATATGCACTAAACTTCAAGTTAAATTTTAAAGCATCTTTGTGAAATGGATATTGGGTAATAAAGTGATTAACGCTTCACACCGGGCCACGGAGGAATTGTTATTGTATTCCGTCCGTCGTTGTCGGGTTTCACCAAGAAATTGACAGAATAACATTTTCTACTCCGAACGGGGCTCCCTTATTACTAAGGAACATTCAGCTGCCGAATTTCATACACCAAATCTATTTTCACATTATTTAGATTAAAGAAATAACCCGAAAACCCTTATCCTTGTAACATTTTTGCCACATTTTTTATTTCTTTAAGACTGAATACCACATTTTTATCCGTAAATTTTCTTAAATAAATCATTCATTTCACGTACATAGATTTTACTCTTCCACATAAAAGTATTTGGATGCATTTGTACCCATAGGCTTTTATAAACAAGGACATAACCCTTTGCATCGGTTCCTAATAAAAGTCATGTCCGTGTACACTATACTTACCGAACGACGCATGTGATGTTAAGAATTGGACTTATTCGCTTTATTCAGGCCTCGGTTCTATATTAAACACTTTTTCTGCCTGAATTGAAGTAATGAGAGTCACGAAAGGCGAAATTTTGAACGAAAAGGGTTTCGAAACAATGCAAAATTGTGACGTCAGCGTGTTTTTAACAGCTGATCGACAGTAACTATGGGACGAATGGTCCCTTTTTGCTTGACATCCCGTTGAATTATCTGTTTTTTCTTGGGCCTTTAAAAAAGAATTTGTTAAGATAGATTATATCAACCGGAAGAAGAAATAAATTGAAGGTCAAAAAGTAGATCGACCGTAGCTACCTAATCTATTGCATTAAAGTAATAAAATATTTTTTTTATTATTGCATTTTATTATATCATAGCATAAATACACCTATTCCCGAAAAAATGCCCAAATTTCAGTCGGTTACGTAATACGTGTAGTGAGATATGGCCACAACCCTTTACTCAGTGAACGGAAATTCATAACAGAAATGTGTTGAGATATAAAATTCTTTCTAAACAGAAGAGACGCCTTTAGCATTCAAAAAGTGCAATGTGAAATCAGTTTAGAATTTATTGTGATACAAATTATCGTTTACCAGTTTCTTCTTAACAGATTAGATATCGATATTTACAAGGAAATCGGTATTTCGATTTTTTATGATTTTTCTTAAACATAACCCTTATCCTTAACAAAATTTCACCAATTCCAGGCATTTAATAGCCTCCGGTACAATTGTTTTCCAACAATATTTCTTAAATAAGGTATAAACTTATACACTTATATATTGACAACTTACATATAAAAATTAAATGAGTTTGGTCGAATAGATTCGGCACAGATAAGCCCGAACCCTTCACACTGGTCGGGTGATGCAATATGCATGTACGCACGATAAACATGGTCGACGCAACCAAGTATTATTAAAACCTGCGGTTTGTTCACGTGATTGTGTCTGTCTGCCTGTAATAAACATTATTAGGTCATATTTTTCTATTGAAATAGTTTCAAATGAATTCTAGAGTGCAGATAACCCTTATCTTTGAAACAATTTAGATACCTGTCTTACGTCTTTTTAGACTGATAGACCAATTTTTATCGGAAAGATTCCTTTAAAATATCATTTTCTCACACAAAATTATATTTTGACCTTTTCCCGGTGATTCTAAAAGCGTTAGGTGGAATAGATTTTTGACAGATAAGCGCCAATCCTTTACCCTCGTATGGCGCAAAATTGGGGTTCCCGCACTAGAAAGCTACCGAACGTCACATAGAAATAATGAAATCCACGTTTTTCTACTCGGAATCGTGTTCTCCTTTACACAATGAAATTCCACTGGGGCATTTCACTATTTGAATTATACACAGATGAATTTAAGAGTAAAATAACCCTTATCTTTAAAACAATTGAGGATTTTTTCCAATTTTTTCTGATAAAATGATGCTATCTAATTTAAAAAGATATTACAAAAATCATTTTTCTTGCATGGAAACACGTCTTACATATGCACTAAACTTCAAGTTAAATTTTAAAGCATCTTTGTGAAATGGATATTGGGTAATAAAGTGATTAACGCTTCACACCGGGCCACGGAGGAAATGTTATTGTATTCCGTCCGTCGTTGTCGGGTTTCACCAAGAAATTGACAGAATAACATTTTCTACTCCGAACGGGGCTCCCTTATTACTAAGGAACATTCAGCTGCCGAATTTCATACACCAAATCTATTTTCACATTATTTAGATTAAAGAAATAACCCGAAAACCCTTTTCCTTGTAACATTTTTGCCACATTTTTTATTTCTTTTAGACTGAATACCACATTTTTATCCGTAAATTTTCTTAAATAAATCATTCATTTCACGTACATAGATTTTACTCTTCGACATAAAAGTATTTGGATGCATTTGTACCCATAGGCTTTTATAAACAAGGACATAACCCTTTGCATCGGTTCCTAATAAAAGTCATGTCCGTGTACACTATACTTACCGAACGACGCATGTGGTGTTAAGAATTGGACTTATTCGCTTTATTCAGGCCTCGGTTCTATATTAAACACTTTTTCTGCCTGAATTGAAATAATGAGAGTCACGAAAGGCGAAATTTTGAACGAAAAGGGTTTCAAAACAATGCAAAATTGTGACGTCAGCGTGTTTTTAACAGCTGATCGACAGTAACTATGGGACGAATGGTCCCTTTTTGCTTGACATCCCGTTGAATTATCTGTTTTTTCTTGGGCCTTTAAAAAAGAATTTGTTAAGATAGATTATATCAACCGGAAGAAGAAATAAATTGAAGGTCAAAAAGTAGATCGACCGTAGCTACCTAATCTATTGCATTTAGGTTACAGGGAACTATTCCGTTTTCCATAGGCGACCATTATAAGAAAATAGCAAATAGCTCATCCCCGAAAATTGCAAGGGAGTCAAACCATATGTCAAATTCAAGAACAATCATTCATCCGTCAAAATAACTGACTTGTGATATGGCATGATCCCTTTTATCAATGAGTTATGACGTCATTTTTAAGATAACCCTCTTCGCGCAGCTAGTTTTACTTCATTTTTCGAAAACTACCCTAGGGTATAGAAACCGCCCCTCAAGGACCGAAATACATTAAAATGTTATCCTTTTTAAATTTAGGTTACAGGGAACTAATACAGTTTCCCGCCATCTGTCACATTTTGTATAGGGAAAGTCCGGGCATGAAAACAAAGATCAAGGTGACCTCTGATTGGTCCATAAAATATCAAGGCGAAATCTAACGATTTGATCCGATCAATTGATACTCTTTTAATAACTTAGGAGCAAAAAGGATAACATTTTAATGTATTTCGGTCCTTGAGGGGCGGTTTCTATACCCTAGGGTAGTTTTCGAAAAATGAAGTAAAACTAGCTGCGCGAAGAGGGTTATCTTAAAAATGACGTCATAACTCATTGATAAAAGGGATCATGCCATATCACAAGTCAGTTATTTTGACGGATGAATGATTGTTCTTAATTTGATATATGGTTTGCCTCCCTTGCAATTTTTGGGGATGAGCTATTTGCTATTTTCTTATAATGGTCGCCTATGGAAAACGGAATAGTTCCCTGTAACCTAAATGCAATAGATTAGGTAGCTACGGTCGATCTACTTTTTGACCTTCAATTTATTTCTTCTTCCGGTTGATATAATCTATCTTAACAAATTCTTTTTTAAAGGCCCAAGAAAAAACAGATAATTCAACGGGATGTCAAGCAAAAAGGGACCATTCGTCCCATAGTTACTGTCGATCAGCTGTTAAAAACACGCTGACGTCACAATTTTGCATTGTTTTGAAACCCTTTTCGTTCAAAATTTCGCCTTTCGTGACTCTCATTACTTCAATTCAGACAGAAAAAGTGTTTAATATAGAACCGAGGCCTGAATAAAGCGAATAAGTCCAATTCTTAACATCACATGCGTCGTTGGTAAGTATAGTGTACACGGACATGACTTTTATTAGGAACCGATGCAAAGGGTTATGTCCTTGTTTATAAAAGCCTATGGGTACAAATGCATCCAAATACTTTTATGTCGAAGAGTAAAATCTATGTACGTGAAATGAATGATTTATTTAAGAAAATTTACGGATAAAAATGTGGTATTCAGTCTAAAAGAAATAAAAAATGTGGCAAAAATGTTACAAGGATAAGGGTTTTCGGGTTATTTCTTTAATCTAAATAATGTGAAAATAGATTTGGTGTATGAAATTTGGCAGCTGAATGTTCCTTAGTAATAAGGGAGCCCCGTTCGGAGTAGAAAATGTTATTCTGTCAATTTCTTGGTGAAACCCGACAACGACGGACGGAATACAATAACATTTCCTCCGTGGCCCGGTGTGAAGCGTTAATCACTTTATTACCCAATATCCATTTCACAAAGATGCTTTAAAATTTCACTTGAAGTTTAGTGCATATGTAAGACGTGTTTCCATGCAAGAAAAATGATTTTTGTAATATCTTTTTTCATTAGATAGCATCATTTTATCAGAAAAAAAATGGAAAAAATCCTCAATTGTTTTAAAGATAAGGGTTATTTTACTCTTAAATTCATCTGTGTATAATTCAAATAGTGAAATGCCCCAGTGGAATTTCATTGTGTAAAGGAGAACACGATTCCGAGTAGAAAAACGTGGATTTCATTATTTCTTTGTGACGTTCGGTAGCTTTCTAGTGCGGGAACCCCAATTTTGCGCCATACGAGGGTAAAGGATTGGCGCTTATCTGTCAAAAATCTATTCCACCTAACGCTTTTAGAATCACCGGCAAATGGTCAAAATATAATTTTGTGTGAGAAAATGATATTTTAAAGGAATCTTTCCGATAAAAATTAGTCTATCAGTCTAAAAAGACGTAAGACAGGTATCTAAATTGTTTCAAAGATAAGGGTTATCTGCACTCTAGAATTCATTTGAAACTATTTCAATAGAAAAATATGACCTAATAATGTTTATTACAGGCAGACAGACACAATCACGTGAACAAACCGCAGGTTTTAATAATACTTGGTTGCGTCGACCATGTTTATCGTGCGTACATGCATATTGCATCACCCGACCAGTGTGAAGGGTTCGGGCTTATCTGTGCCGAATCTATTCGACCAAACTCATTTAATTTTTATATGTAAGTTGTCAATATATAAGTGTATAAGTTTATACCTTATTTAAGAAATATTGTTGGAAAACAATTGTACCGGAGGCTATTAAATGCCTGGAATAGGTGAAATTTTGTTAAGGATAAGGGTTATGTTTAAGAAAAATCATAAAAAATCGAAATACCGATTTCCTTGTAAATATCGATATCTAATCTGTTAAGAAGAAACTGGTAAACGATAATTTGTATCACAATAAATTCTAAACTGATTTCACATTGCACTTTTTGAATGCTAAAGGCGTCTCTTCTGTTTAGAAAGAATTTTATATCTCAACACATTTCTGTTATGAATTTCCGTTCACTGAGTAAAGGGTTGTGGCCATATCTCACTACACGTATTACGTAACCGACTGAAATTTAGGCATTTTTTCGGGAATAAGTGTATTTATGCTATGATATAATAAAATGCAATAATAAAAAAAATATTTTATTACTTTTATGCAATAGATTAGGTAGCTACGGTCGATCTACTTTTTGACCTTCAATTTATTTCTTCTTCCGGTTGATATAATCTATCTTAACAAATTCTTTTTTAAAGGCCCAAGAAAAAACAGATAATTCAACGGGATGTCAAGCAAAAAGGGACCATTCGTCCCATAAATACTGTCGATCAGCTGTTAAAAACACGCTGACGTCACAATTTTGCATTGTTTCGAAACCCTTTTCGTTCAAAATTTCGCCTTTCGTGACTCTCATTACTTCAATTCAGGCAGAAAAAGTGTTTAATATAGAACCGAGGCCTGAATAAAGCGAATAAGTCCAATTCTTAACATCACATGCGTCGTTCGGTAAGTATAGTGTACACGGACATGACTTTTATTAGGAACCGATGCAAAGGGTTATGTCCTTGTTTATAAAAGCCTATGGGTACAAATGCATCCAAATACTTTTATGTCGAAGAGTAAAATCTATGTACGTGAAATGAATGATTTATTTAAGAAAATTTACGGATAAAAATGTGGTATTCAGTCTAAAAGAAATAAAAAATGTGGCAAAAATGTTACAAGGATAAGGGTTTTCGGGTTATTTCTTTAATCTAAATAATGTGAAAATAGATTTGGTGTATGAAATTCGGCAGCTGAATGTTCCTTAGTAATAAGGGAGCCCCGTTCGGAGTAGAAAATGTTATTCTGTCAATTTCTTGGTGAAACCCGACAACGACGGACGGAATACAATAACATTTCCTCCGTGGCCCAGTGTGAAACGTTAATCACTTTATTATCCAATATCCATTTCACAAAGATGCATTAAAATTTAACTTGAAGTTTAGTGCATATGTAAGACGTGTTTCCATGCAAGAAAAATGATTTTTGTAATATCTTTTTTCATTAGATAGCATCATTTTATCAGAAAAAAAATGGAAAAAATCCTCAATTGTTTTAAAGATAAGGGTTATTTTACTCTTAAATTCATTTGTGTATAATTCAAATAGTGAAATGCCCCAGTGGAATTTCATTTCTGTAAAGGAGAACACGATTCCGAGTACAAAAACGTTGATTTCATTATTTCTTTGTGACGTTCGGTAGCTTTCTAGTGCGGGAACCCCAATTTTGCGCCATACGAGGGTAAAGGATTGGCGCTTATCTGTCAAAAATCTATTCCACCTAACGCTTTTAGAATCACCAGGAAAAGGTCAAAATATAATTTTGTGTGAGAAAATGATATTTTAAAGGAATCTTTCCGATAAAAATTGGTCTATCAGTCTAAAAAGACGTAAGACAGGTATCTAAATTGTTTCAAAGATAAGGGTTATCTGCACTCTAGAATTCATTTGAAACAATTTCAATAGAAAAATATGACCTAATAATGTTTATTACAGGCAGACAGACACAATCACGTGAACAAACCGCAGGTTTTAATAATACTTGGTTGCGTCGACCATGTTTATCGTGCGTACATGCATATTGCATCACCCGACCAGTGTGAAGGGTTCGGGCTTATCTGTGCCGAATCTATTCGACCAAACTCATTTTCGACTGAAGGTCGAATCCAATGAAAAATACCTACACACGATTCGAGAACACGGTAACAATAAATAGAAAACACACTGTTGTAATATTCTTTTCATTATATATACCTTTAGGTCATGACATTAAGAAAATTTTCTTAAATGATTAAGAAATAACCAACTTTTCGAAATAAAAAAAAAGGAACGTCAATACACAAAAGAGTAGTCCGTGTTTAACGGTACTCGACGAATACGGTTTTTAGTACACGCCAAATATTAATTCATATCATTTATAGGTATATAATAAATGGCAATTATCCAGATGATGTAAATTCTCGTATACGGTTCGTCGCCTGAATTCATTACTTCCCCAAATCTGAATATAATGTGCATATGAAGATCCAGTACGTTGTATGTTCACACAATCTCAACTTTGAGAAGTATTTGTAATTTTTTAATTCACTTTAAAACGGTTGCAACTTAAAACCGTCATAAACGCCCTAAAAAAAGAAGATTTTCATACGGATTGAAAATGATAAACCATTCCCACATGAGCAGTTTGTGCTCAGGCAGGCTAAAAAATAAACATGCATTTTAAAATTACGCTAAAAGACTTACTGTGTGGTTGAAACCCATCTCTCAAATCAGCAACGGCATCTGTGAGTCGACGAATATGTAGAATAATTGGATTTGGATCTATACCAGCATTTTGGAGGATAGAAGCTATTCTTCCATAGCTGCAATTAAAATCGTAGATTAACTATTCTCAATAATTTCTGTCCTTATACTTCTTGTACTTCTGATTTGATAGCGCCTGTTAAACTGACAAGAAATCAGAAAATATAGTGGGGCGTTCACCTTAGATACACCTCTCAGCCTAAAGGGTCAAGATGATTTTAAAGACTTGGTTGAAATTGGCCCTGTAGTTTGGGGATACTTGTTGTAGGAATTCATTCTTTTAATTTATAAACCCTTCCTGGGGCTCTGCCCGCGGAGATCTAAAGACAATGACCTTTAGCAATTTTGACAGAAGAAAATGTACTGATGCTTCATGAAAAGTATCAAGGCTCTACGCTTTCTAGTTCAGGAGGCGTTCATTTCTAAAGATTTTATTTTAAATTTCACTCTTTTTGCTATGACAACCAGGGTTTTTAATAAAGATTTCAATTATTTTAGCATTTTTTAAGGGGTCACGTAAGGAACATTCCTGTCGAATTTTATTGGAATTTGCTCTGTCGTTTGGGCAGGGTTGTAGTTTTACAAATCCTTGTTCATTTCTATATAGACCCTCCCCTTGGAGACAGGGGGTAATGATTTTAACAATTTTAACAGAGGTCGATGTTTTGGTGCATCACACAAAATATACAGATTATACGCCTTCTGGTTCAGGAGGAGATTTTTTTAAATGTTTGTTGCTTTTTTTATTATACTTTTATAGCTATGACAATCACAGTTTTTATCAATTCTTTTAGCAATTTTTCCTTAGGGGGCCAACTAAGAAACATTGTTTAAACTGACCCACTGGAGGAGACGTCTTTTAAAAATTGTTGACACAAGACGGACGACGCAAACGGGAAAGAGCATTAGTTGCAAGGTTCTTAACAGAATGATCCATACGGATTCTAAAAGTCGGGAATGGCATTTGGTTTCTTTCAAAGAGAACTTTAAACTGAGGTTTAAAAATAATCTTATGAATTGGGCTAGAAGGATTTGATATCAGTTTAAATAGATATTGATTGGAGAGTTCTCCCTAGAGCAAAATCCCTTAAGCATTTTTCTTTAAAAACATGTTACATCGTAACAAAATCCTATGTTGGTGGAATTTATTAGAATCATCTCAACGAGGCGTTATTAGGATGATATTTCTTCTTTTATCCTTTAGTCAAAACTCGTGGGTATTAACAGATGGAGTACTTTGATGCAGTAGTGATACAAAACCTTGCCTCTCGGCGGAGGAAAATTGGTATTTCACTAGACCGAAAGTCAAAACTTTCCTACTCAGCTCGAATCCATTACAAGGTTTTGTTAAATGACTTTTAAAAGTTTTGTTTCACGAATTTAACCTAATAGTTCTTATTTATCTGCCTTTACCTTCTAGATGTTATTAAGTCACTTCTCTTCATTCTAATGAGGATATCTTTCAAGTTGGCTTCTTCTACAAAACTATTAACTCCATCAGTCAAGGAATGTTGAAGATAAAGTTTGAGTGCGTTTATCTGGTCTGCAGATAATTTCAATATATTATCCATGCCCCTGAAAAAACGCTCTTCAAGTTCTTGTATTTTAACCTCTCTTTCATTTACAGAGTCTCTTGGGGCCTAAAATATAAAATCGATCTGATATTCAGAAAACCAGCTTAAATGACAAAGAAAAGCAATTAGGAATCAATTGCGTAACATGAGGAAATCGCTTGTAACAATTAATTCTTTCATTTTACACAATGTTTTCTAAGCAGAAAGTTGAGGAAATCTAAAATTTCATGAACATTTAATTGTCATCTGCACCTTTTTAAAATTTGGGCAAGTCTTAAAATTTGCTGTCTAGTAATGGGCTAAAAGAATAGGGGCTATTCCAGCCATCCGGGCGTCAGCGTAGTTCTTTAGTTCAAGTTTTACGTGCAAGTCTCTTTTTCTATTCTTGCCTTGAAACTTTGCCCATGTCTTTGAAACCATCATATCATCCCCCATACAAAGATTTGTTACACCAATATTTATTTCAGTAGAATTTTGACCCTTTTTTCGACTTAGACATTTGGTTAAAGTTTTACGTCCAAGTCTCATATCTGTGTTTCTACTAATTGAAAAAAAAAAAAAAAATGACAAATAGGAAAAAACGATTAGCGCTTCAAAACACCTCATATACTTAAGAATTATATTTCATATAACAGCTTTGTATTTAAGCCATTGGGGTTCATGGTTTTAAGCTTGTGTATCCACAAATATTGGAGTTTACTTAACCTGTCCAAAAATGACAGCGTAAAAGAAATTTTCAGCACATCTAAACCTATTGTGGCATTTAACCGTCCTAAAAATTTGCAAGACATTCTAATGTCTTCCGTATTTAAAGGTGACAAATTTGTAGAATTCCAATCTCAAAGTTGCAACAATAAACGTTGTTCACATTGTAATAATATAGGTCATTCACGGACATTTACTAGTACTAGTACTGGTGAAACTTTTCAGATGAGACACAACACAAACTGTAAAACCAAAGATGTTGTATATCTGATCACCTGTAATCAATGTAAAACTCAGTATGTCGGACAGACTAAACAGCCGGTTTCAAGACGCATGAATAGTCACAGATTTGATATAAATAACTTTACAGATCCTGTTTTTTCTTCTTCAGTGGCATCTCATTTCAATGAATCTAACCATAGTATTGATGATTTCACTTTCATGCCCATTGATATTATCGAAAATGATATGGATAGACTTTGCAAAGAAACCTTTTGGATACACAAGCTTAAAACCATGAACCCCAATGGCTTAAATACAAAGCTGTTATATGAAATATAATTCTTAAGTATATGAGGTGTTTGTCATTTTTTTAAATAACATTTTTTAATATAGGATTTTAAGTATATCTATTATCCGATAAGCGCTTCTATGTATCACATTCTGCTTGGTTTTGTGTGCAATATAGATCAGTATTAGGTTGCACATATGTGCACTTATTTATGATTTGTATTTCACCCTTACCTGTTTAACACAGTATGTTATGAAATAAATATTAGAAAATTTTATATGGGTCCACAAATCGTTTATTTGCTGCTGATTCACCGAATTCCAGCATGTATGGGGGCTGTAGTTTCGATGTTTTATGGCATTTTAATGTTTTTTGTAAACATTGCCATTTATTACGAAATCGCACGCTCCTACACGCGTAATTTATTTTTCCGCTATTTTAACGTAGCGTTAATGACGTCACGTTTGTTTATTTGTTTTCATTATTATGTACTCTGAAGAAGGCGTATGCCGAAACGTTGGTACTTGAAAAAGAAAGAATAATAATACTAATTATACGTGTTGTTGTAGTTATTTTGAGAATTATTTTCTACTAATTGCACATTTGCACATGGATTGGTGATCATCTCATGACCCCCTGGGCAAAGATTTGTTACTCTGACATTCATTTTAGTGGAATGTTGACCTTTTTCGACTTCGAATTCGTGTTTAAAGTTTTACGTTCAACTGTCTTATCTCTACTATATCACTGTTCCTCCTAATACTATTGCACTAACAGTTTGTACATGCCCCTTTGACCATCATTTCAACCCTAGGTAAAGATTTGTTACTCTGACTTTCATTCAAAGGACTTTTAACCATTTTCAACTAAGAATTTTAAGTGCAATATTTTCTCCACCTGTTACTACTTGAGATAATAGTCAGAAACTTTTAGACATGGGTTTAGAGTCATGATTAAACAAATACTCATTATTCTGACATTAATTTAGAGTAATTATGCTCAATGTCGACTTTAAATTGCTGTTACTATCCAGCTCTCTGAATAGACTAGCGTTGCTGACCACTGACATTTCTTGTTTCATTTCTTAAAAATTTAGAATAAACTATCCAAATTATTAACAAAAATGAAAGACAAAGCCAATACAGATATCTTTAAAATTAACAAAGTTATATCTGATTTTCTACATTAACCCATATCCAGACGATGAAATTTTAGTCTGGTCTAAAATTAAAGATGTGCAGAAAAAAATACTATTTAGTTTAACAAGAATGAAAAACAAAGCCAAAACAGGTATCTTGAAAATTAACAAAAATTATATCTGATTTTCTACATTAACCCATATCCAGACGATGAAATTTTAGTCTTGTCTAAAATTAAAGATGTGCAAAAAATACTATTTAGTTGATGATCTGTTTTAAAATACAATTTATGTTTATTTTGACGGACATATTGTGGTATTTGAAGAATTAGGCGAATACCTGTAACAGACTTACTACTTTCGCTGTAGTTCAGATCCTCGAAGAAGAGATGCATCTTTACTATTCAGTATTATTATCAACACCTCATGTCCATATGCAAGGCAACAATTGACCAATTGCGGATGACAATCGAAGAATAAATCAGCCAATCAAAGAACAAATCTACCAATCAAATTATTCACTTGAACAGGCAGTGGACTTTGAAAAAGCAATTCTCTCTGTCCCCAATGTTTTCTAAAGTAAACACAGAGAGGTAAAAACAATTAATTGAACAGAAAATAATTAAACAACCTGCATATATTTTGATATTTATTCTAACCATTTTCTTATCACTTACTAGTAAATAACCTGCACATCCTGGGCTATTTATTTTCACAATTTTCCTATTGAGCCGTTTTACCCCAATTATACTATGTTTAAAGGATCGATACCGAGTAAACTTACCATCCTCGATCTCCTACGAATGGTCGTCTTTCTTTTGTGACTTGTACCCTCTGAAAAAGAGAGAAAAAAATCGAACGCAAACATGGTATTAGTTGTCATACAGTTTCCTTTTCATTTATATGACAATTTTATGACGAAATAGCAATTTACAGGGCTCTTTCGAATGTTAAATTTTCGTATTTAGATTATAGGTTATCTATTGACAGCGGACTGAAGAAACAGATACAATAATAGTCAAAATACCCTCTGTACGCTGATTAGCGTTAAGAAATTCCAACGAGCTCGATACCAGTGTCTCAATTGATGGATCGACAGTCTCAATCAAAATTCGATTAACCAATCAATGGGTTCATATAGACCGGATGTGAATTTTGAACTCCAACATTAAAGTTAATATGTTTGTGGGTTTAGCGACTTAAACGTCGAAGCTGCAGTTTATTAAAGTTGCAGTTGCGATATCTAGGTTGCCATCCAACGATTTCCTTTATTCCCTGGCCATATATTTTTCAAAATAAGTTTTAGCCTCAGTCGATTGATTGATTGATTGAATGAATGGGGTTTAACGCCACTTTTAACAGTATTTCAGTCATATCGCGGCCACTGGAGCACCTAACAATGGATTCCTGGTATTTCTCACACCAGTACTACCATTACATCCTTTCCTAGCCTCCAGCTGCTATTCCACTTAGTATTAAATTCCCATGTCTTTCACCATACTCCTGTCATACCTTTTTGCGCTACTCGATCAAGAACATATAATTTGAGAGAGAAATTCAAACGGTCAATAGTTTGGCTTCCCAGTTCTAATAATTGGCCCGTTTTTCACAAGATGAAGATAGAGTAGAATAAACAAGATTTGTTCTCATATAAACCTACCTTGTTTCACACGGTAAATCAGATACAGGGTAACGACTCCTGCAGCGAACCCACAAGTAAATACAAACGCTTTATCTCTCATCTTTGTAGATTAATTAAGCTATCTGAAAAGGATAAATTTCTATAAGTATATGTTTGTGTTCATTTCTTTTCCGCAGCATACCTTAAATCTACATTAACTGGTGGATTTGAAGAAAATTTCGCACAGTTCGAGGGTTAATTGCAATAATATTCTTAGTGTCTATACAATGTATAGACACTTAGAACAGTCCCGCAATTAACCCTAGAGTTGTTCCCTTAGGTAGTATTAGTGTCAACGGTAAGGTTCTGTTGAAAACTTCAAGGTCACAGCTCAAGGCCATGTGTCAAGAACTTAAGCGGACGCATCCGTGACTAGGACACATTTGCAGCTTTGATAGCCCGAAGTTTATTGTATTATTTTATCGCAAAAAAAAAACAAAAAACAAATGAATTGGTGAATTCCTTTAATTTATAATCATAAGTTAACTTTTAGCTCTAAAAAATTGCCCTTCATGTTAGAGAATCTATTTTCGATCTGTAGTGACGATCTTTAGGTTGCAAGCCAACCACGTCATTATTTTGTTACGAGCTACTGGCTATGAATTTTTCAAATAAAGCCGTTTAAAATCGATGCAGGGCTACCAGTACGAGTCACCGGGCGAGGCTAAGTGGACGGGGCCATCGATTGGTCTGTTGTTCTAACGTCATGAAGTAACCTCATTTAGGATAACGTATCAAATGTAAAACACACACACACACACACACACAAAATACATGGCTAGTTTTAACGCATTACCAGACGGTAAAATTTTGGACTGACCCAAATTGAGATGAGTTGCAGACGACAATTAAAAGTTTAGGGAATTTTAGATTTTCTCATCTTTCTGGGTAGAAAACATTGTTTAAAATGAAGAAATTGCTTGTTGCAAGCAATTTCTTCATTTTACACAATGTTTACCCAATTGTATTTCTTGAGGGGCGTCAAAAGGCACCATTGTGTGAGAATGGGTTACGAAATAGGGAACTTTGAAGTTTGATCATTCGTTAGTGAATTTAAAGATAGGATAGCTAGATCTAATCATTCTACCATTCAGAACTATGATTGGTCGTCGATGTCAATCGAATCATTGACCAATCAAATCAGTCGTTTAATCTGAAATAAAACTTTATCTACCATATCTATAAAAAAAATCATTTTCGTTTGTGGGATACTTACACGTCGTAACTCCATCTTTTGAAAGATGCAGTTACTACGTTAAGGTTGTCGACAAACGGTTGGCCTTTTAGTTGCATGTCCCCGGCTATACACTGTACAAGATCAATTTGTTTTATGTCTCAGCCGAATTGACAAATTGCGGCTGTCAATCAAGGAATATATCGACCAATTAAATCATTCATTCGCCCCGGAATTGAGATTTTAACTCCGATATTGGCTGCCATTTGTGTGAAACTTTTTTGTTTGGCGACTTTAAAGGTCGTAACTACAGCTTATCCTTATTCGAGTCGCCTATCAACGATTAGATACCTTATTGTCCGGCTTTCCCAAACCTTAACGCCAAATTTTACCGGGATTCTTTATGCTTATGCCAATATTAGACATCGTGATTAAATGAAACGGTGTAAAAATGGTTCAAGTCCTAAGTAGTGAATGCTTGAAATGATTTTGAATGTAATAAAGAAGTTTTTAATTCAGATCCAATTTTTGAACTGAATAATATAGTTATCAAAAATCATGGAATCTCACTGTTTTTTCTAGACCTAATTCTTTGAACGCCATTCTTTATGACCCCGATGTTAAGTCATTTGTAAGCAAATGAAGAAAAAGTATTAAGCATGCAGTGCAAAAGATAAGAGGTCAGATGGTGCACAGACACCAAAGAATATGGGTTTTTTTTACATTTCAAGTCTTCACAGATTTAAAAAGCTAATCAACGATTATCTTTGTATAAGGAGAAATCTGAAAAAATCTAGACTCTAATGTAGAACGTTAATTTCTTTTCCCCCTTTTTTTTCTTACCGCGATTTCCAAAACACGTATATTTACAAGAGCTGAAACTCGTCCAACAAGCCTTTGAAGTATGTTCAGAGCCGAAGGTGCTACCGTCTCAATACCCTTGGATAAAAGTGTAGCGTTTTTTTTCGTTGAAAAAAAAAAAGATTGAAAAATATTTAGTGTATCATAGATTCTTTACCCATTCCTGTTTTGCAAATTTTTGACAGTCCAAATTGCAAACAACTATTTAAAGTGATTTTTTTAAGGTTTATACCACACTGGCATAAAACCAGAAATTGGAAAACAAATACGGTTACTTAGGTTTCAGTTGTTTTTTTTTTTCTTTTAAAAAAGGCTGACTACTGATAGACGATTATCAATATTTCGGGGGAGGGGGTAAATAAAAATTAATGAAAATATTCTTAATTACAATTACTTCTATTTATCTCCCTTTGACCATAACTGTATTGGGAAATGTTTGTTGAACAAAGCTGTACCACTTGAAAAGCATTGAAAAGACATAATCAAGAGTAAAACATGTGTGTTTATTTTTGTAACCATTAGTCTATCAATTAAATGGGACCAATTTCACATCCAAATACAAACTGGTATAAATGGGTATGGTATGAAAGGCTTTGAAAATAAGAGAATTATTTTTTAATCTCGGTAGCGGAGTTATTTTAGCCAACCCCCCCCCCCCCAATATAGGACGAAGAACTAATTCCAGATCCATTCCAAAATACATTCCAGAGCGAAGTAGTTTTCGATCCAAATAAAATATTGTTTTTAATGGGGTCTAACGTCGCTTTTAACATTTTTTCAATCATATCGCGCGACTGGAGCACCTAACAATGGATTCCTGGTATGTCTCGCATCAGTACCATCAATACATCTTTTCTTAGCCTTCAGCTGCTATCCCACTTAGGTTTACGATTATCCGGCCAATTGTTGAGAGACAAAATGTGCCGCCGGGGATCGAACCCATGATAGAATACTTGAAGGCTGATGCTCTACCAACTGTGCTATGGCGGCGGCTCTTCCAGATAAAGGGAGTGATTCTATTTTGAAATGTGAAATTTAATTATTGTTTCACCAAAACCTATGTTATGTGTACCTGAAACCACACAATAGGGTTAATCAAGACAGTTCCAATGAGTTCTCATAACAAGAAGAATATAATGTATCCGGGTATGATTAGTATCACACTCTCTTGGTAGGATCTTAGCAGTCAAGCAAACCAACTGGGTCTACTAATGCCCTAATCTCTCCCACATGACTGCAATATGTCAGCCAAACTGACATCTTGGTGGCATAAAAAAGACCCATGAAAATATTGTGGGAAATCAAGAAATTGCTTGCTACAAGCAAATTTCCTAATTATCAAAGATGTTCTGTTTACTAGCGGGAAAGACAATGTCAAAAGACAAACACCTTAAATAGTTTGAAAATTATTGAGCAATATTTCGCAAAATCTGACATAAACCGATTCGGTCCAGTATCGGAATTTTACTTTAGCAGGTACCTTGAGTGGTGCTCTCAAGTTTTCAAATATATGTTCATATAAACTTCAAGTAAGGATAGATTCTATACCTCAAGTACGAAATTTTCTTTGATGTTTTCGGTGGATTATCGGGATTTCTCGGTAGATATACCGAAAAACGGATGGAATTATCAAATTAATAAATTTTCCCTGCATTCCGTCAAATCGACATAGCGAACGCCATCTTAATGGAATCAAAGACAACGATGGCGTTATCATGATACCATGTGTAATTCACGCACCAAAGTCAAATTTTGTCTCCTTTTGCAGTAAAGAAATAGACTAATTGCTTGTGAAAATATAGATGTTGTTCAGCCAATGAAAGATATATCGATGTTATACTTATACTGAAACGAACAATTCAAGGTTTTGGCGCACCACTGTCGTTAGTGCCATTATAGATATAGGCACGTGTCACAGTGTTGCAAAGTCCTAAATTTATTCTTTATATGTTGTTTGAAATTAACCAACCCCCACTTTTTGACGCCTCGCTTTTAACAAGCAATTACTTCTTTCCCCAAAATTTTTTCTACACATAAAGTCTCCAACTAAAAATTGTCGTCTGCAATTTCTTTGAATTCGGACCAGTCTAAAATTGGCATCTAGTAACGAGTCAAGAATGTTTCTTCTGGTAAGGAAACGTTCGTTTAATGGTTTTTAATTTAACAGTGAATACTATTGACCCTTGGTGTCGGCGATGACAATCCGTACGGTTTCCTTCGGCATCCGAACTTAGGCAATGGTTTAGAAAGAAATCCCCTAGCAACGACAAAAAAAATGGCCATGACGGCCCTATCCGCCTCATGATTTGTCAAAAGGAGATTTTTATGACTTCCTTCTTCGTTCCTGTGTAAAATAAGCTGTGGTTGGGCGGTCCCGAAATGACATGGCTTGGTTGTTATAACAAATGTACACATGTGATCTCACATGTAAAATATAAAATCTCTAGACCTTATGGTTTGTCAGTAGATTTTTTTCTTTGAGACCCCCTCCATTGTTTCCTTATACAATTAAGTATCAAGATGGGACCCAAACTGGGCCCAATACGCCTTATTTTGCCTTCTTTGCTCGTGGATCATCGGCTGATGCCAAAATAGCAAACCTCTAGGATTAGCATATATATAATGATAATATATAATGATATTATTTTTGTTATTATTATTACTAAAAATCAAACTGACAAGTTGCAGACGGAAATTTCAGGTTTATGAAAGTTAAAAAATAAATATATTACCTTTCTTGACAGAAATCACTTAGGAAAATAAAGAAATTCTTTGTTACAGGTAATTTCTTTCCACAATCTTTTGTAACAGACCTTGCACTTCTTGCTCAGGTGAGCTAAATACACCCGAGTACAATCTTTGATAAGTATCAAAATCTGCAGCGGCGAACTTCAAGTCAGGATTCAATATCATGATTTGGTGCCTTGAAAAGCTCGATTTATTACACTTTAAGTCAAAGCACCCCCCCCCCTCGATAATCGACAACAAATTTGATACAATTCAAGTAAGCATTCAATTCATAATGAGTTGCTGCACATGCTCAAATGGTAAGCCTATCGGGAGTTTCTACTTTTTACAAATTCTTTGGCTTGTTTCAAGAAAAGGCCTCAGACGATCGCAGAGTATGATATTCCCGTGGAAATTTTGTCGACCAGGACCATTACTCGAGATCATGTCCAAATGTTTTCAAATGAATCATTTGAATGTCGTATTCGACACGTATATTTCAGGATAACAAATTCATATTATTAAAAATAGCAGTGTACTAAAATAAAGACAGTTCGGTGAAATTTCTAAGAAAAGGATTACATAATTACTTACACCTTTCCAATTTCGCTTTCACTTTCGTTTTCCACAATGGGGGGTTTCCATAATTACGTCACCCAAAGACAAATAGTCTGGGAACGTTGAAACTGTTTAAAAATGAGATGTGTACAGAATAGTTATTTAGGTAATATCTGGAATCATTTATGAGTACATGTATATTATTCAGCAATAGTTGAAAAGGGGGCTGTCTGGATGGTAACAAAATCAATTTGTTTGTAGCAGGATTTTTTTTTAAAAGGCTCCAGTCTAATATATAGACGGCCGCTACTTCCGGGAGTGTTCAAACAAAATATGTTGACCTTTGGTAGAATACACTATCTAGAGTTTTAAGTCGAGTGCTCTACCAATTGAGCAAATTGGGCTGACTGTGAGATAATGATACCCTTGACTAGTTTTTTCAATTATACAAAAATTAACGGAAGCTGACTCATACTCATCCAAATACCTGTATCACCAAAGCTCTCTTTAACTCATTACTACAAAGAATTCTTTATAGACTGGTCTAATTTGAAAGAAGATACAGGCAACAATTAACCCTTTCCTGTTTTGGGAAATTTTAGACTGGTCCAAATTGAAAGAGGTTGCAAGCCACACCCAAAATTTGATGCATTTTGAAATGAAACCAACCTGGTGGTAGTAAACATTTTGAAAAAAAAGGAATTGCTTGTGACAAGCAATTCCTTCTTTTGCCACAATGTTTTCTCAGGTATAAATCACAGCCACGTAAAATCCCGTATTTGTTCGGGAACGGGTTAAAAGTCTATGTAATTTTGATATCTTTGGTCTTTTGGAGTCGAAAAATTGTGGAAAATGAAGAAATTGTGTGTGACAAGCAATTTTCCTAACCTTTCTTGAGGGGCATCAAAAAGATGGCTTGAAAAGATTTCCTCTCTTTTCAGAACACACTAAAAACTACTCACGGCATTGAAGAAGACAGGATGTCAAAGCCTTGTGATCCTAAAGGTATCAATAAATTTTGTGAATCATTTGCCTTAACAAACACAGAGCTAAAAAAAAAAAAAATGAATTTAAAGTGTCTGGTTAAACCTTATGTGCAAATGTCATATCTGTTTTTACTAATGCTATTGCTCTGAAACTTTGCACACTTTTTTGTGACAATAATATCAACTGCTAGACAATGTTTCATTACTCTGACATTCATTTTAGTGGATTTTAACCCTTTTCAGACTTGGAAATTCTTGGTTAAACCCTATGTGCAACTGTCATATCATGTCTTTTATAACTCCCTTTATACTATCTTGCTATTACTTTGAAATTTGCACATCCTTTTGTGCCCATCATATAATCTTCTAGGCAAAAATTCATTACAATTACATATATCATACTGGAATTTTTAACCCCCTTTGACTTAGAAATTCTTGGTTAAACCTTGCGTACAACTGTCATATATCTTTAATAACTCTCTTTCTACCAATGCAATCGCTTTGAAACTTTGCACATGTTTTGTGACAATAATATTAGCCTCTACATATAGATTCATTACTCTGACATTCATTTTAGTGGAACCTTTTGCCTTTTCATTACAATTCATTTATAATAGTGGAGTTTTAACCCTTTTTAGACTTAGAAGTAGACCTTTTTACGCAAAGCATCAGATGACTAAAAAGTCTGTGTCCGTTAGACGCTTTCAAAGAAAAACAACAATTTTCCACTGTGGGGAGGATTTACTTCCGGTTTTGTTTTTTGAAAGACGTATAATTGCGTCTTTTTTCAAGGTTTGACAATGAAAAGTATTGGGCTAAATGATGTAGATAATATTGTTGAAATTGTAGCATCTGTTTGTTACAATATTTTTTCTCTGTTGCCCCAGTAATGTTCTTCAGAAGCATTAAAAGTACCCTATTTTTTCAGCGTTAAGGAATAAAGGACGGGTGTTTTGTTTCATGATTTTTTTTTAACTATATACAATAAATTGTATTATAACCCGGTATATTGTATAAGTTGGAACAAATGCCTGTAATGTATGAAGGTAAATGCACCATGGAAAGGTCATTAACTTGTTTTGTATCCGACAGCAACCAGAACCACCAAAACTCATGCTCTTCACCTCCAAAAATATTAAAGTTATGATAGTTTGTGCGAGGAAAGATGAAATTAATGAGCAACATAGATCAGGGTGACCAAAACGTTGTACTACATATTATCTCAAATTTTATTTACGATCTTTCGGTAGCCTATTGATGATATTCTGGTTATAATAAACATATTGGCCCCTTGATCTAGTAAAGCTAGATTTTCAAATATTAAAGCTAGATATTTTAAAATGAAAGCCTACCTCACAATGTATCATCCAGCGAACACATTTTTTTAAATGCTTAAAAGATAAACACTGTGCCGATTTAAACGACGTTCCGTCGCATCCTTAGATCATTTGACAAGGAATTAGTATTTGGCGACATATCGATTGAAACATAAAAATTTAAAATTTGTCCCATCAAATCATAAAATTGACCAATTAAATGTATGAGTGTTTATCGGATTCATTGTAACATTTTGCCGGTTACATAATAACCCCATATTTATCGTGATTTACCGAGGGGAACCCTTTACATCAAAGCTGTCAACAGATCATTATTCTGCTCAACGATCTCTTATCATTATCTTTACATTTGATCATTTTTATTATCTCTACTGGCCGAAGGCCACTAGAGCTATAGCCATGGCTTTTTCCCGTCCGGCGTCCGTGCGTCCGTCCGTCTGCCCGTCGTCCGTCCGTTAAAGTTTTCCTTGTTTACGCAATATAGTCCACAGTTTTCATCGGATTCTCTTCAAACTTTCACAAAATGATTGTACCATCATAAGGATCGTTCCTTTCGAAAATGGGTATGATCCGTCAAGAAACACAGAAAAAAGGGGCCTAATTAAAACTTAATTAAAAAATCTTCGTTTACGCGATAAAGTCCACAATTTTCATCGGATTCTCTTCAAACTTTCACAGAATGATTGTACCATCATAAGGATCGTTCCTTTCGAAAATGGGTATGATCCGTCAAGAAACACGGGAAAATGGGCCTTATGAAAATTTAATTAAAAATTCAAGTAAAAATCCTCATTTACGCGATAAAGTCCACAGTTTTCATCAGATTCTCTTCAAACTTTCTCAGAATGATTGTACCATCATAAGGATCGTTCCTTTCGAAATTGGGTATGATCCGTCAAGAAACACAGGAAAAGGGGCCTTATAAAAATTTAATTAAAAAATCCTTGTTTACGCCATAGAGTCCTCAGTTCTCATCAGATTCTCTTCAAACTTTCACAGAATGATTGAACTAACATAAGGATCGTTCCTTTTGAAATTGGGTATGATCCATCAAGAAACACGGGAAAAGGGGCCTTATGAAAATTCATTAAAAATTGAAGTAAAAATCCTCGTTTACGCAATAGAGTCAACAGTTTTCATTGGATTCTCTTCAAACTTTATCAGAATGATTGTACCAACATAAGGATTGTTCCTTTCAAAAATGGGTATGATCCGTCAAGAAACTCAGGAAAAGGGGCCTTATGAAAATTTAATTAAAAATTCAAATAGAAAATCCTCGTTTACGCGATAGAGTCCACAGTT
Organism: Fragum fragum; assembly: GCA_946902895.1. Classification (NCBI taxonomy): domain Eukaryota; kingdom Metazoa; phylum Mollusca; class Bivalvia; order Cardiida; family Cardiidae; genus Fragum; species Fragum fragum. The sequence goes on along the minus strand of OX336372.1, from coordinate 5,188,534 downwards.
TGCATCTGATTCTCTTCAAACTTTCTCAGAATGATTGTTCCATCATAAGGATCATTCCTTTCGAAAATGGTTATGATCCGTCAAGAAACACAGGAAATGGGGGCCTTATGAAAATTTAATTAAAAAAAATCCTCTTTAACACCATAGAGTCCACAGTTCTCATCAGATTCTCTTCAAACTATCACAGAAATGATTGTACTTACATAAGGATCATTCCTTTCAAAAATGTTTATGATCTGTCAAGAAACACAGGAAAAGGGGCCTTATGAAAATTCATTAAAAATTCAATTAAAAAACCTCGTTTACGCGATAAAGTCCACAGTTATCATTTGATTCTCTTCAAACTTTCTCAGAATGATTGTACCAACATAAGGATTGTTCCTTTTGAAAATGGGTATGATCCGTCAAAAAACACAGGAAAAGGGGCCTTATGAAAATTTGATTAAAAAATCCTCGTTTAAGAGATAGAGTCCACAGTTTTCATCAGATTCTCTTCAAACTTTCACAGAATGATTGTACCAACAAAAGGATTGTTCCTTTTGAATTTTGGTATGATCCATCAAGAAACATGGGAAAAGGGGCCTTAGGAAAATTCAATTAGAAACTCCATTAAAAATCCTCGTTTACATGATTGAGTCCACAGTTTTCTTTGGATTCTCTTCAAACTTTCTCAGAATGATTGTACAATCATGAGGATCGTTCCTTTCGAAAATGGGTCTGATCTGTCATGAAACAGGAGAAAAGGGGCCTTATGAAAATTTAATTAAAAAATTCTTGTTAACACTCTGGAGTCAATAGTTTTCATCAGATTCCCTTCAAACTTTCACAGAATGATTTTACTTTCATAAGGATTATTCCTTTTGAAATTTGGTATGATCCTTCAAGAAACACAGGAAAGAGGGGCTTTATGAATTGTTTAATAAAAATATCTCATTAATAATCTAGAGCCAACAATTTACAAGGGATTCTCTTCAAACTTTCACAGAATGATTGTACCATCATAAGGATTGTACCTTTTGGAATTGGATATGAAAAGGGACATAGGAAAAGGGGCCTTATTAAAATTTAATTCAAAGATCTTTGTTAACACTCTAGAGTCCACAGTTTTCATCTGATTGACTTCAAACTTTCACAGAATGATTGTACCATCATAAGAATTGTTCCTTTCAAAATTTTGTATGATCAGTCAAGGACCACGGGAAAAAGGGGCCCGATTAAAACTGGATTGAAAAAGTCCTCGAAAACACAATAGAGTCCATAGTTTTCAACAAATTCTCTTCAAACATTCCCAGAATGATTATTACATTAAATGGATTGTTCCTTTCGGAAGTAGGTTTGATCCATCAAGTTTCATGGGAAAAGGGGCCCTATGAAAATTTAATCCTGCAAATGATCCGGCAAGTATCACAGGAAAAGGAGCATTATGAAATTCAATTTTAAAATCATTGTACCACAATAAAGTCAACAGTTTTCATCAGATTCTGTTAAAAGTTTCACAGAATGATTATTCCATCATAAGGATTCTTTCTTTTCAAATTAGGCGTGATCTGTCTAGTATCATGGGAAAAGGGGCCTTTAGAGAATTTTATCTATAATCCTTGTAACCAAGTCCAGAGCTTTCATTGGATTTTATTCTAACCTTCACAGAATCATTGTACAATAATCACGATTGTTAATGCTGACATGAGACCTGATCCTTCAAGTATCACAGGAAAAGGAGCCTTATGAAAATTTTATTTTAAAAATTTGACACCAAGATAAAGTCTGCAGTTTTCATCAGATTCTGTTCAAACTTTCACAGAATGTTTGTACCATCATAAGGATTGTTTCTTTCCAAATTGGGCCTGATCTGTCTAGTATCATAGGAAAAGGGGCTGTATGAAAAAGTATTTCCAAATCCTCATAAACACAACAATGCCCTCAGTCTTTATCAGAATCTCTTCAAACTTTAATAGAATGATTGTACCATCATTTGGATTGTTCCTTTGTAAATTAGGTCTGATTGGTTAAGTGACACAAGAAAAGGGACCTTATAAAATTTTATTACAAAACATCATTATTACAATAAAGTCCTCAGTCTTTATCATTTTCTTCAAACTATCATTAGGATTGTTCCTTTGTACATTGGGTCTGATTTGTTAAGTTTCACAGAAAAAGGGGCCTTATGAAAATTTAGTTACAAAAATTCTTGACACAATTCAGTCCACTGTTTTCATTGATTCTCTTTAACTTTTAAAGAATGATTCTACCTTCATTAGAATTGTTCCTTTTGAAATTTGGTTTGTTCTGTAAAGTATCATGAGAAAAGGACCTCTATGAATATTTCACTATAAACTCATTAACACAATAAATTCCACAGATTAAACAGATTGATTGTACCATCATTCCAATTGTTGATTTTGACAGTGGATCTTACTATAGCAAGGGTCACATAAAAAGGGGCCTTATGAAAAACTCTCTTAAATATTCTGGTTAACACAATGATGTCCCTTGATTTCACCGGATTCACTTCAAAATTTCACAGAATGATTGTACAAATACTTCGATGGTTCTTTTCAGAACTGGGTACAATCCATCAAGTATCATGTAAAAAGGGGCCATATTATTTTTTTTTTAAATATTCTAGTAAACATAATGAATTTCCAATATTTCATTGGATTCACTTTTAACTTTCATAGAATGATAAAACCAACAGTAAAATATCACGGGAAAAGGGGCCCTATGAGAACTTGAATTTAATATCTTTGTTAACACAATAAAGTCAACAGTTTTATTGGATTCTCTTCAAAGATGCATGGAATAATTGTGGCATTCGAAACACAGGAAAAGGGGCCTTACAGATTATCATTCAAAGCATTCTTGTGTATGTGATGAAGATCACAATCATTATCAAGTTGTCTTTTAAATTTCACAGGACAGTTGTCGGGTTGTAAGGAAAGTTCCTTTTGGAATGAAATTGATCCATCAGAAAACACAGGAAAAGGGGCCTTATTGATTTTCATTCAAAACAATCCTGTTATGTGATAAAGTCCACAATTATTGTCAGATTCTGATGAAATATTCACAGAATGATTGTAGGGTCATAAGGTAACTTTCTTTTGGAAATGAAGTGGATCCGTCATGAAACATGGGAAAAGGGGACTTGAGGGTTGTTGCTTAAAATGATAAAGGGGATAAAGCCCCTTAGAGCTATAGCGATGGCTTTTTCCTGTCCGGCGTCCGTCCGTTAAACTTTTCCTTGTTTACACGATAAAGTCCACAGTTTTCATCGGATTCTCTTCAAACTTTCACAGAATGAATGTACCATCATAAGGATCGTTCCTTTCGAAAATGGGTCAGATCCGTCAAGAAACACAGGAAAAGGGGCCAAATTAAAACTTAATTAAAAAATCTTCGTTTATGCAATAAAGTCCACAGTTTTCCTCAGATTCTCTATAAACTTTCACAGAATGATTGTACCATCATAAGGATCGTTCCTTTCGAAAATGGGTATGATCCGTCAAGAAACACGGGAAATGGGGCCTTATGAAAATTTAATTAAAAATTCAATTAAAAAATCCTCGTTTACGCGATAGAGTCCATAGTTCTCATCTGATTCTCTTCAAACTTTCTCAGAACGATTGTACCATCATAAGGATTGTTCCTTTTGAAAATAGGTATGATCCATCAAGAAACACGGGAAAAGGGGCCTTATGAAAATTTAATTAAAAAATCCTCGTTTAAGCGATAGAGTCCATAGTTCTCATCTGATTCTCTTCAAACTTTCACAGAATGATTGTACCATCATAAGGATCGTTCCTTTCAAAAATGGGTATGATCCGTCAAGAAACACGGGAAAAGGGGCCTTATGAAAATTTAATTAAAAATTCAATTAAAAATCCTTGTTTACGCAATAGAGTCAACAGTTATCATTTGATTCTCTTCAAACTTTCTCAGAATGATTGTACCAACAAAAGGATCGTTCCTTTTGAAAATAGGTATGATCCATCAAGAAACACGGGAAAAGGGGCCTTATGAAAATTTAATTAAAAAATCCTCGTTTACGCGATAGAGTCCATAGTTCTCATCTGATTCTCTTCAAACTTTCACAGAATGATTGTACCATCATAAGGATCGTTCCTATCAAAAATGGGTATGATCCGTCAAGAAACACGGGAAAAGGGGCCTTATGAAAATTTAATTAAAAATTCAATTAAAAATCCTTGTTTACGCAATAGAGTCCATAGTTCTCATTTGATTCTCTTCAAACTTTCTCAGAATGATTGTACCAACATAAGGATCGTTCCTTTTGAAAATGGGTATGATCCGTCAAGAAACACAGGAAAAGGGGCCTTATGAAAATTTAATTAAAAAATCCTCGTTTACGCGATAGAGTCAACAGTTTTCATCAGATTCTCTTCAAATTTTCACAGAATGATTGTACCAACAAAAGGATCGTTCCTTTCGAAATTGGGTATGATCTGTCAAGAAACATGGGAAAAGGGGCCTTATGAAAATTAAATTAAAATTCCATTAAAAATCCTCGTTTACGCAATAGAGTCCACAGTTTTCATTGGATTCTCTTCAAACTTTCACAGAATGATTGTACAATCATAAGGAGCGTTCCTTTCGAAATTGGGTATGATCCGTCAAGAAACATGGGAAAAGGGGGCTGAAGAAAATTCAATTAAAAACTCCATTTAAATCCTCGTCTACATGATAGAGTCCACAGTTTTCAGTGGATTCCCTTCAAACTTTTCAGAATGATTTCCCATCATTAGGATCGTTCCTTTTGAAAATGGGTCTGATCTGTCAAGAAACACGGGAAAAGGGGCCTTTTGAAAATTTAATATAAAAATCCTTGTTAACACTTTAGAGTCTACAGTTTTCATCAGATTGTATTTAAACTTTCACAGAATGATTGTACCATCATAAGAATTGTTCCTTTCAAAATTTGGTATGATCAGTCAAGGACCACGGGAAAAAGGGGCCCGATAAAAACTGGATTGAAAAAGTCCTCGTTAACACAATAGAGTCCATTGTTTTCAACAAATTCTCTTCAAACATTCCCAGAATGATTATTACTTTAAATGGATTGTTCCTTTCGGAAGAAGGTTTGATCCATCAAGTTTCATGGGAAAAGGGGCCCTATGAGAATTTATTAAAAAAATCTTAGTTAACACATAATGGCCCTAGATTTCACCTGATTGACTTCAATCTTTCACATAATGATTGTACCATCATAAGGATTGTTCCTTTCAAATTGGGTCTGATCCATTGAGAGACATAGGAAAAGGGGCCTGTTCATTATGAAAAACCAACAACACGATGAATTTCGATATTTTCTCCTTTATTTTTCTGCATCTCAAGACCGTCTTGGTCAAACAACGGAAATTGAATTCTCAAGGGAGATAACCCCATTCAAATTCCCAAAGGATAGTTAATATACGATTTACTTTTTAAACTCAAAGGATAGTTACTAAAATTTCCTTCAGAACATTCCCACCCCCATGAAGAATTTATGCATTCTTCATACATTCTTCATGTAGAAATGAAAATTTCAAAACTACAATATTCACTTTTGCAATCTCTGTGCAATTTCTCCTTTTCACTTCTTGTGACCCTAAAATTCTAAAATTCATCTTGAATTCCAAAATAAATCAAACATGTTCACATTTGAATCCAAGTCCATCAATTCAGTCTTTCATGTCTTATTGACACAAATCTGCAAGATTTTCTATAAGGCTTTCTTCGTGAAAAGTTATGATCATTAATGTTTAAACCTTTTGATTTAAACACCAAGTTCCAAACTTTCTCAGAGGCAAACCAACTCAGCTTTCTGTAACAATTTACCTTGCACTATTACTTCAATCTAAATACTCAGATAATGTTCCCTCATCTTACAATAGAACTACAATAGACAGTGTAGACTAATATCAAAATGCATCTCTGAGCACAACGATTATGGTCGAAAAGTCATATCAACACTTAGCAATTGAACATGTATCTGAAATATTTTACACTTACAAATATAATTTTTGGGTATACCTCAAAATATGCAAAATTCTAAAATTATGCAAAATTTTCAAATTACTCTACTGGACCTTTAAAGGTCAAAATTTACTTGCAAACGTTTAGTGCACAAGTAAACCCAACAACATACACATATAAACTGATTTTCACTATTTTATACAGTATATATAACTAGAAAAGTCTTTTCCTAAAATGATACCATTTGAGAGAAAACATACAATTGAGCTCAAATCTATGAACTTTAAATTCCCACTTCTTTGTAAAAAAAAATTTTGAATTTTTTTATTCTGCTATATGAACTTTTCACTTATAAGTTCTTTTGTAGAAGACTGGCCTCTCTGAATATCTACTGGCGTATCGTAAAATGCTTAATTTATACAAGTGTTCAATATAACAATTGGATAATTTAACCATTTTTACTCATTGAAATATAACTATACAATTCTACTTTCAATTACAAAGCATATTTAAGTACAATAACACTGTGTAAAAGTCTTTAATTTGTAGTCTAGAGGTTGTTTGATAGTCTCTTGATAGTTCGATAGTCTTTTAATAGTTCAATAATCTCTTGATGATTTGACAGTCTTTTAGATGATAATTACTTAAGACAGTTCTTTGTTTCTGATTTCAACTTCTTTGTTTATAAAAAAAAAGACTCCACAAAAAACACTTGATTCTCAAATAAGAGCATTATTATGGCTCTTCACTATTTCATAAGAGCATTATTATGGCTCCTCACTATTTTATAAGAGCATTATTATGGCTCTTTTACACTACACTTCCCTGTGACTGTTTTTCAACGAGAGTAGATATTCGATTTATTGGCCTTTTAAGTATCTTCTCCCCAACACGAACATTAACTACTCACACATGATCATCAAGACCTTTGAAGACTTCGACTATTTTCCCGAGCCTCCAATCTCCTCTAGCTGAATCAGGATCAATGACCATGACCACATCACCAACTCGAAAGTCACGGCTTTCCACTAGCCACTTTTTACGCAAACCAAGCATAGGCAGAAACTCTTGAAGCCATCTTCTCCAAAAATGTTTTATAAGTTCTTGAACACGTCTCCATCTCTTATGTAAATTGAAATTAGTAAGGTCTACACTTTCTGGCGCGAACTGGCCTCCTATCTGACCAAATAGAAAGTGATTTGGAGTCAGCACTGGTTCGTCACATGAATTAGCACTCTGATATGTAAGGGGTCGACTATTGATAAGACTCTCAGCCCCAACGAACGCTGAATGAAGTTCATCATCATTAATATCTGCGTTTCCCATGATCGAGAAAATGGCTCTCTTCGCACTTTTGATCAATGATTCATGTATACCGCCAAAATGGGGTGCCATAGGGGGATTGAAATACCATTTAATACCCTTATTTGCTGCGTTTTCAACAATCCTATCAAAATCTAACGCTGCATGCAGTTCTTTAAGTTCTCGCACAGCTCCAATAAAATTAGAGCCATTGTCGGAGACAACAATTTCTGGAATTCCTCTGCGACTCACAAATCTGTAAAATGTGTTCATAAATGAATCGGTATCTAATCCGTATGACAGTTCTAAATGAACGGCTCGGTATGTCATACAAGTGAAAAGACAATGATACCTTTTATTTCTAGATTTCCCCCGACCTTGTTTTGTAAAATAAGGTCCTGCATAGTCCACTGCTGTTTGACTAAATGCACGCATTGACTTCCCAACCCTAAACTCTGGTTAAATAACATTGCTCATGAAAATGCTTCACAATAAGTCTGGTTACCCAAGCTTTTCTGGGCAAAATAATTGGACACCTAGTGTCGTATGGTAAATAGTCAATATACCTTAACCTACTTTCACTTCTCATGATATTTGACTCATCCAATTTGGGATTCAATTTGAGAAGTTTACTACGCTTAGAAATGGTTCTTTGAAGGAGCAATGCATTATACTCTTCAGCAAAATGGTTCCTTTGTACCTGAACTATTATTGACTCTTCAGAAGACCGAAGCTCTTCCGGAGACAAACTTTTGCCTATATAACGATCACCCCTTTTTAACTGACAATTACTGATAAATCTCAAAACCCATCCCTGCACCCTTACTAAATGATTCCAGTTTGAATAATTCTCTGGGTTTAACCTGTTTTCTACAGAAACAATGCACTTTGAATTTACATAGGTAGAACTTTCTGTCTTTCTTTTTTGTTCAACTTTAGCAGACTCATAAGGCTCAAATTTATTTTCTGGCAATTTACATATATCTTCAGAAAGAAAGCTAGGACCTTCCCACCAAAGGGCTTTATTTTTAAGCTCACTTACACTTAAACCCCTCGAACCACAGTCTGCTGGATTTAGTTGCGATGGTACATGTCGCCACTGCGTTGGATTTGTCTTACTTTGAATTTCGCCAATTCGATTTGCAACAAACGGCTTATACAAACGACTTTGATTACGGATCCACCAAAGTGTGTTTAAGCTATCCGACCAAAAGTGAACCCTATGCAAGTCAAATTCTAGAGCTCTACAGATTTTTTCTGATAATCGAAGCCCCAAAATGGCTGCCATAAGTTCCAGTCTTGGAATACTTATACTTTTCAATGGAACCACTTTACTTCTGGCCGCTATAAAACTTGTGTTACAATTCAAAAGACATTGCTTGTTTCTGATATATGTTACTGCACAATACGCATGTGTCGACGCATCAACAAAAGTATGCACTTGACTTTCATTTTTGTCAAAATGTAAATTACGTGGCAGATAAATCTGGTTTAAATCATGAAGTTCTTCAAACCATTTGCAAGCCCTGTTGGCCAAATGGGGAGGTAATTCATCATCCCATTCCACCCCAGATAACCAAACATCTTGCATTAGATTTTTAGCTTGAACTGTAAAAGGAACTAAAAACCCAAGAGGGTCATATAGGGTTGAAATTTTACTAAGATAGCTTCTTTTTGAAATGATTGAACTCTGTTCAATAAGATTAAGGTTTGGCTTAAAAGTAAAATTATCTGTATTAGCTTGCCATAAAACCCCTAAAGTTTTTACTGACAACTTTTCAGACTGTTCAAGCAATAAATCATTATCTGAAGCTTGGTCTGATTTCGGTATGCTTTCTAAGACTTTTGCAGAGTTGGAGAGCCATTTTCTAGCGAACATCCCAGCTTTACCCCAAAGCGTAGATAATTGGCTATATAGTTCGACACCTTCTTTTTCACTTTTTACAGAGTCAATACTGTCGTCCATGTATGTTGACTTTAAAATAGTTTCTGCAGCTTCTGGATAATCTTCTTGGTAAAGTCTAGCATTGTATTGGGACACACATTGTGCCAAGAAAGGTGAAGCGTTTACGCCAAAAACTAGACGATTGAACTGATACTCTTTAACATTCTCTTCTGGTGATGATCGCCATAAAAATCTATGATATTGTCTATCATTAACCGGAATCCCAATCTGTAGGTACATCTCTTGAATGTCACATGCGATTGTGACAGAATTCCTACGAAAGCGTAATAGAATGTCAAATAAGTCATTTTGTAATGGCGGTCCTTGATGTATTGTATCATTAAGCGAGAAGTCCCCATGTTTTGCTGAGGCATCAAAAACAATTCTCACTTTTGTTGTTTGACGATCTGGTTTAATGACCGGAAAATGTGGAATGTACCATGTTTCATCTGAACTGTCCGTAACATGTGAAATGTAGGATTTCTTCTCATAGTCTTTAAATATCTGATCATATTTTGTATGCAGTTCAGGTTGTCTAATCAGTCTTTTTTCTGTGTTCAAAAGTCTTTTTTTTGCCATTTCATAGTTATTTGTTAACTGACATCTGTTATCTCTCCACGGAATATCGATCTGATAGCGCCCGTCATATTCGATAATTGACCTTTCAGCCTTCTCTAAAATGTTCTTATCGCTTTGAGAGTACAAATTGTCTTTATCCAAAAATGATCCTTCTTCAATCTCCCAAAACTGTTTCAAAGTTTCATTTAAATCACTTGAATCTTTGAGAAGTAGAAATGTATGATATGCTTGATTATTAGTCTTTTCGAGATTCCCAACACATGTCCATCCCAAGGGTGTTAGACGAGCCACTGGCTCCCCTGGTTTTCCACGTATCTCATGTAGAGATTGATGTAAGTCAGCATAGTCAAGGCCAATCAACATGTCGACTTTGCATTTTTTGCCAATTTTAGGAAATGGAATACCTTTCAAGTGCTCCCATCTGGCTGTGTATTCATTTATCTCCACTGCTTGAAGATTTCCTGTGACATTGTCAATTGTGTTGGCTTCTATGTTCATGTTGAGTTGTCCATTAACACTTTCAATACCTATAAGAACTGGACTTGTTTTGAAACTCTGTGTTTGACCATTTAATACATTAACCTCTATATTGTCTGAAAAATTGTTCACGGGTATACCCAATTCAAATATAACATCATTGTTTACATAAGTCTGAGTACTACCATCATCCAGAAGGGCGTTTATTTTTAACTGTTTCTCCCCATGTTTGATGATCAAGGGAACTGTTCTCAGAGCAATATATGATGCCTTATTTGAACATGTATGTGTATAGTTTTCAGGTTGACTAGGAGGACTTTTAACAGCATCATAAGTGTGCAAGAGCCGGTTGTGATTTTTTAGACAGTTACCTATTCCACAAGGCTTACCAAATTTGCAATCTTTACATGAATGCGAATCTACAAGGCAACGAAAACATAAAGAGAGAGCTTTTGCTTTGTCCCATCTTTCTCTCACAGGCAGACCTTTGAATAGCTCACAGTTCCAAATACGATGACTGGAATTATTACATAACTTACATGGTTTGGGTTTATTATTGTTTGCGAGAAAAGACTGTTTTCTGTACGGTCTTACTTGTCCTAGGCCAAATATAGTTTCTGCGGCTGTCGTCTTGAATTTAGCCTCTAATAGTATCCAATCTCTTAATGAATTAACGGATTCTTCTTTGGTATTGTCATTTATCCATTGGTAATAGCGTGACAACATGCTGACAAGTAGCTTCTTTTGTAGCCTCAAATATAGAGCCCCATCTCCCAATTCTTCATCTTTACCCACATCGATTAAGTTCATTACTGCAATATCTAGAATGTCAGCAAATTTTTCAATACTAGAAGCGTTTTCATCACGCATTATAGGAAAGTTATCTAGTTGGTCAAGGAAAAGCTGTATCTGACGCTTCTTACCTCCAAACTTCCTTTCCAGTCTTTCTTTAGCAAATTCATAGGCAGCCTTGGAATGTCCCAAATTTTCAATAGATTTGAGGGCTTCCCCATCCAGATGTTGTCGAAGTTGCAGTAATTTATACTCCGGTGACGCGGGGGCTTCATCAATACAAGCCATGAAGGCAGCTTTCCAGCTTTCATATTTCAACTCATCACCACTGAACATTGGAATACTCACACGTTTTAATTGTTTCCACATATCTTTACCCAGTCCAGACTGGTTCTGATTATCACTGACACTATTATTGTCTAAACCGTCCTGTATCCGACGATGTGTTTCATTATAATCAGCATCCATTTGGTCCATTTCCAACATTGTTCTTTCTTCTGCCTCTGTATTGCCCGCTTTTTGATAGGCTGAACAAAGTTTGTCGAAGCATTGCGCCAATTCGTCCTGCACATGGTCAAAATTATCTTGTAAGGCTCGAACAACTTTTGTGTCGATCTCTTCATTATCGAGTTGGCTAATCAGTTTATTCTTAGCCCTTGTGAAATTACTCTTACACCATGTTTTCCATTTTCTGAGTTCCGTAATTACACGTGGGGTTCCCCCACCCAAGAATGATGTTTCTCGGTTTTCTTCTATATCCGACATCATTAGCTGCAAATATGGTGCTTATCTTATGGACAAACATGCAAACCTCGCTCTGCTACCAAATGTTCATTATGAAAAACCAACAACACGATGAATTTCGATATTTTCTCCTTTATTTTTCTGCATCTCAAGACCGTCTTGGTCAAACAACGGAAATCGAATTCTCAAGGGAGATAACCCCATTCAAATTCCCAAAGGATAGTTAATGTACGATTTACTTTTTAAACTCAAAGGATAGTTACTAAAATTTGCTTCAGAACAGGGCCTTAGGAAAATTCAATTAAAAAAATCTTAATTAATGCTTGTAAGTCCACAGATGAGATGGGGTTGTCTTTATACTCAAACAGAATAATTATACTTTTGTAAGAAGAGTTCCCTTTGGAATTGGTTCAGATCCATTTAGTAACATGGGAAAAGGGGCTATATGAAAATTCAATTAATAAAACCCTGTTAACACAATGAAGCTCACAGCTTTGATCAGATTTTGTTGAAACTTTCACAGAATGATTGGAAGGTCATAACTATCATTCTTTTCATAACAGGGTTTGAACTGTCAAGAAGCACAGGAAAAGGGGCCTTATGAAAATTTAATTTATAAATCCTTATTACCAAGTCCAGAGCTTTCATCGGATTTTCTTCAAACATTCACAGAATAATCGTACAATAATAATGATTGTTGATGTTTGCATTAGACCTGATCCGGCAAGTATCACAGGAAAAGGAGCATTATGAAATTTGATTTTAAAACCATTGTACCAAAATAAAGTCAACAGTTTTCATCAGATTCTGTTAAAAGTTTCACAGAATGATTATTCCATCATGAGGATTCTTTCTTTTCAAGTTAGGCGTGATCTGTCTAGTATCATGGGAAAAGGGGCCTTTTGAGAATTTTATCTATAATCCTTGTAACCAAGTCCAGAGCTTTCATCAGATTCTGTTAAAACTTTCACAGAATGTTTGTACCATCATAAGGATTTTTTATTTTCAAATTGGGCCTGATCTGTCTAGTATCATAGGAAAAGGGACTGTATGAAAAATTATTACCAAATCCTTATAAACACAACAATGCCCTCAGTCTTTATCAGAATCTCTTCAAACTTTAATAGAATGATTGTACCATCATTTGGATTGTTCCTTTGTAAATTAGGTCTGATTGCTTAAGTGACACAAGAAAAGGGACCTTATAAAAATTTTATTACAAAACATCATTATTACAATAAAGTCCTCAGTCTTTATCATTTTCTTCAAACTATCATTAGGATTGTTCCTTTGTACATTGGGTCTGATTTGTTAAGTTTCATGGAAAAAGGGGCCTTATGAAAATTTAGTTTCAAAAATTCTTGACACAATTTAGTCCACTGTTTTCATTGATTCTCTTTAACTTTAAAGAATGATTCTACCTTCATTAGAATTGTTCCTTTTGAAATTTGGTTTGTTCTGTAAAGAATCATGAGAAAAGGGGCCCTCTGAAGAAATCACTATAAACTCATTAACACAATAAATTCCACAGATTAAACAGATTGATTGTACCATCATTCCAATTGTTGATTTTGACAGTGGATCTGACTATGGCAAGGGTCACATAAAAAGGGGCCTTATGAAAAACTCTCTTAAATATTCTGGTTAACACAATGAGGTCCCTTGATTTCACTTCAAAATTTCACAGAATGATTGTAAAAATACTTAATGGTTCTTTTCAGAACTGGGTACAATCCATCAAGTATCATGTAAAAAGGGGCCATATGATTTTTTTCTTGAATATTCTAGTAAACATAATGAACTCCCAATATTTCATCGGATTCACTTTTAACTTTCAAAGAATGATAAAACTAACTGTAAAATATCATGGGAAAAGGGGCCTTATGAGAACTTGAATTTAATATCTTTGTTAACACAATAAAGTCAACAGTTTTATTGGATTCTCCTCAAAGATGCATGGAATAATTGTGGCATTCGAAACACAGGAAAAGGGGCCTTACAGATTATCATTCAAAACATTCTTGTGTATGTGATGAAGATCACAATCATTATCAAATTGTCTTTTAAATTTCACAGGACAATTGTCGGGTTGTAAGGAAAGTTCCTTTTGGAATGAAATTGATCCATCAGAAAACACAGAAAAAGGGGCCTTATTGATTTTCATTCAAAACAATCCTGTTTATGTGATAAAGTCCACAATTATTGTCAGATTCTAATGAAATATTCACAGAATGATTGTAGGGTCATAAGGTAACTTTCTTTTGGAAATGGAGTGGATCCGTCATGAAACATGGGAAAAGGGGCCTTGAGGATTGTTGCTTAAAATGATAAAGGGGATAAAGCCCTATTTTTTATGCATTCTTCTTTGAGCAATTAACTTCCTTAAATATCAGATTTCTTTAACGGCAAACTGATTAACCAGTAGAGTGTCTCAGGCCCTCATGGGCCTCTTGTTTTTCTTTATTCATTCTTCTTTGAGCAATTAACTTCCTTAAATATCAGATTTCTTTAACGGAAAGCTTGATAACCAGTAGAGTGTCTCATGGGCCTCTTGTTTTTCATACTTTTCTTAGCACTATTATCATCGTCGTCATCACTACGATCTTCATATATGTCATTCATTCATCGTCGGGTTAATGCTCCCTGTTTTCGCATTACAATATTTTTTTTAATTAATTGTTTGGCACCTTTTTTACGAAAGAGGATTATTTATATAAAGAAAATGTTTCCTCCTTTTCTTCCACTTTCTTATTGTTACAATGATGCGAATATAAAAAAAAAACTGACATGCTATAGTGCGGGCATGTTTTAAGCTCATCTGAGCACGTAGTGCTCAAGTGAGCTATTGTGATCTCCTTTTGTCCGGCGTCCGTCCGTCGTGCGTCGTGCGTTGTCCGTCAACAATTGCTTTAAACGACATCTCCTCCTAAACCTCTGGGCCAATTTGAACCAAATTTGGCAGAAATGTTCCTTAGGTGGTCCCCTTCAAAAATAGCTAAAAGAATTGAAATCTGTTAAAAACTCTGGTTGCCATGGCAACAAAAGTGAAATTTTAAAATAATCTTTAAAAATCTTCTCCTCCTGGCCCAGAAGGCGTAGAGCCTTGATATTTTGCATGAAGCATCAGTATATTGACCTCTCTCAAAATAGCTAAAATCATGATCCTCGGGTCCCCAGGGGCGGAGCCCCAGGGGGGTGGGGTTTATATAGAAATAAAGAACAATTTTTTAAATGACATCTTCTCCCAATTCACAGGGCCAATTTGAACCAAATTTTGCAGAAATGTTCCTAAGGTGGTCCCCCTTAAAATTAGCTAAAAGAATTGAAATCCGTTTAAAACTCTGGTTGCCATGGAAACAAAAGTGAAATTTCAAAATAATCTTTAAGAATCTTCTCCTCCTGACCCAGAAGGCGTACAGCCTTGATATTTTGCATGAAGCATCAGTATATTGACCTCTTACAAAATAGCTAAAATCATGATCCTTGGGTCTCCAGGAGCAGACCCAGGGGGGGGGGGGGTTATAGGCATGAAGCATCAGTTCACAGACTTCTTTCTTATTTCTGAAATTATAACCCATGGAAAAAGTTTTTTCTTTCTTTCAAATCAGCACTAAAGCCTTGGAATTTGTAATTTAGACTTTTGGATCCCCAGGTTCTTAGTCTTCATATGTAATTGTGGCCCACTTGTTTCATAATCCTAACCTTAACATGAAATTAGACTGTTGAAAGAAAAAGAGCCTTTATCTCAGGTGAGCGCCCCAGGGCCAACTGCCCTCTTGTTTATTAAGAAATGAAGAGAGAGAGAAGAGAGAGAGCGCGAGAAATCTACATTGGCGGACTCATAGACAGAAACAAATACTCAAAAACAGCATGCCTGCTTTGTTCTTTATTTCATAATGTTTAAGTTTATACGCTTAAACTTTGTGACAAGGAAACTTTTTAAAGACAAAAATATATGCACTGAAAAGTCTTTGGTGAAGACTTTATGAGATTGGTATCAACATGGCATATTTAAAGCAACATTTTATCCATATTGTCCAAAATGTGGTCAATAGTATTTAAATGCTTTAAAAACAAACAAATTAGTCAATCAGGATTATTCTCACTTGTGATCAGGCCTAACATGTGAAGCGCGGGGTTTGCAATGAATGATGTGCCTATGATTGAGTGTTGGGGGGGGGGGGGTTAAAATATTTTCAAAAAATCTTGTTATATTGGAAATATTGCTATTGCCAGATTTAAGGTATGTTATATTTCATATGGCCTAGATATCAGGACGTTTTAAACTCAATTTTGTTACTAATACACAATAATGTCACAAATATTACTCGCTACAACTAGTCTGCATATATCTACTCACAGGTTGAGACTCTTTTTTCAACAAAATTTTGATTTTTAACCTTTATTTTTGCTCGTTCAAAATAGCCAATTTATATAGGATTATATAATGGTAATTTATCGACTCCCCGCAACTGATCACATGGCTTGGTCTCGGGTAAGTATTGCATTTAACGAGATTTGATTTGACTCATGTGCTGTTAGAGGGCAAAAGGTCTATTCTTAGTTAAACCTTGAGTGCAACTGTCTTATATCTTTGATAACACTCTTTCTACCAATGCTATCCCATTGAAACATTGCACATGTTTTTATGACAATAATATCAGTCTCTAGACACAGTTTCATTACTCTGACATTCAGTTTAGTGGAATTTTAACCCTAAGAAATTCTTGGTTAAACCTTAATTGTCTTATATCTTTAAAACTCTCTACTAATGCTATTGCTTTGAAACTTTGCACATGCTTTTTGTCGAGCCCACTTGGGGTGAATGAGACATAGTTGACAAGTCAGTGTATGTGCGTTAGTCTGTCTGTCCATCTGTCCGTCTGAATGTGCCATTTAAAAGAATTTTTGGATAGCTTCAAGTTCAAGGTCACAGCTCAAGGTCAAACATTAAAATTGTGCTTGTTCGGAGTATTTCTCCTATAATTATGGATGGATTTCCAAATAAATTGACACCATTGTTCTCTATCATGAGTAGATGTGCCACTTGAAAGAATTTTTTGGATAGCTTCAAGTTCAAGGTCAAACTCTAAAATTTTGCATATCTTGAGCATGATACCTACAAAACTTTGCGGGCTCGACAGCAGTTGTCCTTGGACAACCATCTAGTGTGACCATCATATCATCTTCTTGGCAAAGATTCAGTTCAATTATACCTAACCCATTCCCACACAGTGGCTCTTTTAAATGCTCCTTAGTATGAAAGCTTTTGAAAACATTGTGGAAAATGAAGTAAGCAATTTTTTCATTATCCACAATTTTTTCTACCCCAAAAGACAAAGATTTTAAAGATCTCATTAACTTGAAATTGTCGTCTGCAGCTTCATTGAATTTGGACTGGTCTAAAATTTTATCATGTGGGAATGGGTTATTAGGAGTTTTAACCCTTTTTGGACTTAGAAATTCTTGTTTGACAATTTTATTTGAAAGATTTTTATGCCTTTGCATCGAATGATCAGGGGCATATTGTTTTACGGTTGTTGGTCTGTTGGTCTGCAAAACTTAAACAAAAACTTAACATTGCCAATTACTACTAGCCTATTCAAGATAAACACATCTTTTTTGTCTCTATTACTATGTAGGTATTATGCCTTATGCCCACATTGAATTGCTGTTTCTATCAAGCACTCAGAATAGCCAAGCATTGCTGTCCTCTGACAGCTCTTGTCTTAATTGCTTGTTGGTTGTAAAAAAAAAATCATGATTGTTTGGCAATGGAACCATCATGAAAAAAGGCCACTCAGGAATCTTGGATAATAAATGTTAAAGTTTGAAACAGGATCCAAAACAGAGTCATCAGGGTTGCATGGTAGAATGACCGTTCAACATTCATATGATTTGACAGAAGTGAAACCTATTTCCCTGGTCAGTACATGTATATACCTTTTATTCAATTGATCCTAGATCAACACTTTGTACTATCCTGGTGGGCTCTGTCTAATGTGTTACTATTGTACTTGGCTATAAGTGTTTTCATAATTATTACAGTAGGCCATCCTCCCATCAAAGAGAGACCCATTACAGAGATTGTGAATCGGCTTCCTGGAAAACTGATAGAGCAGTCAGAGACAAAAGGTTCAAAGATCACCTACATTGTTAAGTTTGCATCAGAAGATTCTGATGAACAATGTCCAAATAAGGTAATCCACTTGTTATAAAAGTAGCATAGAAAGTGCCAACTTAAGTAAAAATTCAATTATAAGAAACCCTTTTAACTAGATTTTCAGGCTACAAAATTTTCTTTACTAGAATAAGTTGATAATTTGAAGTTCCAGTTAGTATAATTTGGAATTTTGCAAAAGCTTTTGGAATTGGAGAAAATAATTTTTCATTTTCACACAATGTGTTCCTTTCATGCTATATCTTTATCTGCAAATGACTTGTGTAAGGTGGGAGGGTCAAGACCTAAAATTAGATTGATTCATATGAGAATCTTCTTTGACCATTCTGGGAAAGAATTAGTTGTCATTAAATTTTCTCTAAAAAAGTTGTTAAGTCAGCTCCTGTTTAGGAAAATGTTTTGATCAATATCTGATACATCAACATTTTCCTAATTGTTTTACTTAAGGGGCGTTCAAAAGCACCATTGTGTGGGAGTGGGTTAAGAAATTATATTATAAGGTGAATTTCAAATCTTACTGGAGTAGCCCAAGCTATTGTCATCTTACTATGCGAAAGTGATTGTACATTCAGGACTTGTATATAATTTGAGCCGTCATAGCGCAGTTGGTAGCGCGTCGGACTGTCAATCTAGAGGACCCGGGTTCGATCCCCGACGGGGGCACTCATCCTTTCCGACTATTTGACTCCCACCAATGGGTCAATAATCGTAGACCTATGTGGGATAGCAGCTGGAGGCTAGGAAAGGATGTGATGGAGGTACTGGTGTGAGAAATACCAGGAATCCATTGTTAGGTGCTCCAGCCTCCGCGATATAACTGAAAGATTGTTGAAAGCGGCGTAAAACCCAATTCAAACAAACAAACAATTTGATTTCAGTTTGAAGTTCTTGATTCTAAGACTGGTAGATCCCAGGTTGTTAGTCCATCAGCTACTGCAAAAAGAGTTGAAAGATCAAATGCAACAACAAAGAAACCTGAGATTGATGCCAGTATTACTAGATCTAAAAGAGTCATTAAAACACCTAAAAGGCTTCTAGACACAGAATCAAACTTGGTTGTGTTAAAACGGAATCCTACCCTGGATGATGTGAATAGGAAAACGATTAGTAGAAATGTTTGGCTTGAACTGCCAGCAATATCGATTTGTAAGATTGATGAAAAAGACTTGTTTATTGAGGTTACTGTGAACTCTGAGTTTACTGTTGGTCCTTTAGAGTTTAAGGAAGAAGAAAATGGAAAATCTAAATACAGCTGTAGAGTGTCAGGTACCCAAATGCTCTGTGAAGACAGTCAAACCAAGGTGGATTCTTTTATTGATAGTCAGATAGGTGAAAGTGAAAGTATATGTGAGGATAGCTTTGCAAAGCAGGTTCAAGATGATACTCATATATTACCAACTCCTGCTAACAAAGAAAGTAATGAACAGAACATACATTCTTTTATTGAAGATGCTAATCACCATGAAAATATACCAAAAAGGCAAATGAAAAACAAACGTCTAGCATCTCCTAAGAAAAAGATAACAAAATCTCAGAAAGGGGATAATACGAGCATGGAATCAAGTACAGAGATTTTTATGGAATCAAGTATACCAAAGCAAAGTAATGAGAGTGTAGAAGTGATTACGAATACAGCTAGTGAACTTAAAAATGAGAGAAAATTAACTAACTCACTTGAAGATACATCTGATAATTTTGATGACCTGGATAGTGAAATCAGGGACATGGATGAGATTGAGAACCAAACCTTAGCACAACCACATGCTGAAGACATACAGGTTAAATCAGAACACAAAGAAAGTCAAGCTCCAGAACCTATAGAAATTAATAATGAAAAAAGAAAGAGCAAAACAAAGAAAGCAGAATATGAATCGCGTCCTAAGAGAAAGTACACAAAAAGAAATGCATATTCCCATGACAACACTAACTACACTGTCACCACCAATGAAACTGGTAAGCTACAGTTTTTGTAAACTCTGTCTTTTACAAACACTTACTTTTGCTGAGATATTTTGCAAAGATAATACAGTAGACAATTGTTATCTCAAAACCAGAAATCTAGAATTTTGGATATGTTGAGGTCATATTCAAGTCCCAACTTTATCCCTTTTTAACCAGAAGTTTTGTTTATAGCCATTTGAAATTGAAATAATAAGTGTCAACTGTAGTTGGAAAAGATGAAAATGCTTGTCAATACAAAAGATACTTTTCGTTGAGCAAGTTTTCAGTGAGCAAGACAAAGCAGTTACAATGACAGTATGGTGTGAATGTTTCAGTTCCTGCCTCAGTTCATTTCTCCAAATTAGTTTAGATTTTTACAATTGATCATTTGCTGGCCCCACCCAATTTCTTCATTGGTCCTTCCCAAGGACTCAAACAGGAAGTTCTGCTTCGCTTTTAAATGGCGTTTTATTGCAAAATTTATGGCTAGTAGCATTTAACAAAACTGTGGACTGGTTGGTAGGTGACATCGTAACTACAGCTTGGATAAGTTGCCAAACCAAGGAAAATGCTTCTCACAAATGGCGTTCAATATTGAATTTCAAAGTTAAGTTCCAGTCTAAATGAATTATTTGATTGGTCGACTAATTATTTGATTCACAGACATGATTGGTCAATTACAGATAGGTTTCGAAATAATATAGAAATTATTTATGATCTCCTTCAAGAGAAGATCTGCAATTTGAAATGTTTGGTAGGTCTAACATCGAGATCACAATGTAAGATCAATTGATTTCCTCACTACAATTTCTATTTCAATCAACAGATTTAGAAATATTTGGACCAAATTGCTGTCTTATTTATTGATATACTCTTGACACTTGTCATGCCAAACCAGTAACATTCCGATTAGAGCTATGAAGTTTTTTTAGCCCAGCCACCCATCCTATCATATGCGCTACTGTCTAAGGTTTCAAGTGATACCCAACTTTTCTCTTTCTGTTTGCTGTATATAGAGAACACTTGAATATTTTCGAAATGATGAAAATTTCAGTTGGGTGTCAAGCACGCCGCATCATATAAGCGGCTATATTTCTTAGCCAAAGGATTCTCTGTTCATACAGTATATTTCTGGACTCCTTTTTGTCGAGCCCACTTGAAGTGAGACATAGTTGTCACTGTGACAAGAAGGTGTATGTGCGTTACTGTTTTAGTACGTTAGTTTGTCTTTCAATCAGAATTTGTCCGGACAATTACTCCTACATTTATGGATGGATTTCAAAATAACTTGGCACATTAATTCTCCATTATGAGTAGATGTGCTCTATAAAGAATTTTTGGAATAGTTTAAATGTCAAGGTCACAGCTCAAGGTCAAACACTTAAATTGTGCTTGTCCGGAGCATTTCTCCTACAATTATGGATTGATTTAAAAATGAATTGGCAAAATCATTCTCCAGGATGAGTAGGTGTGCCATTTGAAAGAATTTTATGATAGCTTCAAGTTCAACGTCACAGCTCAAGGTCAAACACTAAAATTGTGCTTGTCCAGAGCATTTCTCCTAGAATTATGGATGGATTTCAAAATAATTGGCCCAATTATTCTCCATCATGAGTAGATGTGCCATTTGAAAGAATTTTTGGATAGCTTCAAGTTCAAGGTCAAAGCTCAAGGTCAAACACTAAAATTGTGCTTGTCTGGAGCATGATACCTACAAAACTTTTTTTTTCGGGCTCGACAGCAGTTGTCCTGGGACAACCATCTAGTTATCGATCTAGCCCATTTAAATCTCCCAAGAATTCTTGAGTGAAAGTATTCACAAAAATGATGTTTAGCATACATGGTATAAGACACGCCAAATCTCAATTCTCTCGATTTTAAACAAGCATGTAAAACATTGTCGGTGCAGATATATTGACAGAGATATATTCTGTGAGGTTTAGGCTTTGAAATCGTTCGAGTGTTTTAGGGATTTTATTTTCAGCACTAACAAGTAGCGTCATCTGGAGTTTTGACAAAACTGTTTCGCCTTCAGAGTTCATGTTCTAGCATCTATATAGTGGAAAGCATGCACGTAATTTTCATGTGTGTATGATTTCCGAAATACTTGGTACGCTAAGGGACGGAGTCATTAAACTCAATTTGATTCTTTTAAGTAAGTATTAGTTATTATTGATTTCTAATAATCTATGGGATGTAACCTAAGCGGAGGACAAGGATGTTTCTTGTGAATTGTCAGAAAATGAACTATAATTGTTTTACTGACCGACCAAGTTCTTATTTAATGACCCTATATCCTTTAAGCCTGTGTCCAACGTTCTTCAATCAAGGTGAATACCCGATTCGATCCGTCATGTTGAAAAGAATCATGTTACATATCGAAACTGGTCAAATTGCATTAACCTAACATGACACAAGTCACTGTTTTTTAGCTCACCTGAGCACAAAGTGCTCATGGTAAGGTATTTTGATCGTCCTGTGTCCGGCGTCCAGCGTGCTTCTTCCGTCTTGTGTCAACAATCTTAAAATGACTTCTCCCAAACCGCTGGGAGGATTTCAACAAAATTTGGCAGAATGTTCCTTGGATGGTGCCCTTTAAAAATTGCCAAAATAATTGAAATCCGTTTAAAACTTTGGTTGCAATGGCAACAAAACTGAAATTTTAATGAAAATTTTTAAAATTATCTCCTCCTGTTCTAGAAGGTGTAGAGCCTTTATATTTGGCATGAAGCATCAGTACAATGACGTCTTTCAGAATTGCTAAAATCATCATCCTCGGGTACCCAGGGGCGGAGCCCCATGGGGGTTGGGGCTTATATAGAAATAAACGAGGATTATTAAAACGACAATTCCTCCAAAACCGCTGTGCAGATTTCAACCAAATTTGGCAGGATTGTTCCTTGGGTGATGCCATATAAAAATTGCTAAAAGAATTGAAATCCGTTTAAAACTCTGGTTGCCATGGCAACAAAACTAAAAAATTTTGATAAAAACTTTAGAAATTATCTCCTCCTAACCCAGAGGGCCTAGAGTCTTTATATTTTGAATGAAGCATCAGTACTTTGACCTCTGTCAGAATTGCTCAAATCACCAACCTAAGGCCTCCAGGGGCGGGGCCCAGGGAGGCTGGGGCTTATATATAAATGAAGAAGGATTTTTTAAAACGACATCTCCTCCCAAACCACTGGGCGGATTTCAACCAAAGAATTTAATCAGTTGAAAACTCTGGTTGCTATGACAACAAGAGTAAAATTGAAAAAAAAAATTAATAAAAACCCCATCTCCTCCTGACCTACAAGTTGAAGAATCTTGAATTTTGCATGAAGCATCAGTACATTGACCTCTTTCAAAATTGATAAAATTTTAGAGCCTCAGGGTGACTAGGCTTAAATAGAAATAAAGAAGGCAACCCTTTCAAAACTATTTGGCCATTTTAAACCAAATTTGGCTTGTTGATTTTAGTTAAATGTTAAAGGAGGTTTTCTCCCGACCAAGTTTGTATTAGGCCTTGAAGAAAAAAATAGCCTTATCTCAGTTGAGCACCAGGGCCACTGGCCCTCTTGTTGTATTTTCTTCTATTCATCAAGCGGCATCATAGCCATATGGTAGCGCATCAAACTCCTAATCTTCAATCATAGGGTGTCATGGGTTCGATCCCTGGCAATGCCACATATCCTTTCCGACATTTGTCTCTCACCAATAATCGTAAACCTAAGAGGGATAGCAACCAGAGGCTAGGAAAGAATGTTATGATGGTACTGGTGTGAGATATACCAGGAATCCATTGTTAATTGCTCCAGCCGCCGCGAAATGACTGAAAAATTGTTAAAAGTGGCGTCAAACCCCATCCAATATTGAACATTCTATTCACCAAACTTTCGACAATTTTCTGTTTGGTTCCTTTCTTTTTTGCCGATTATTTGCTCTTGCATGATTTGTCCCAAATACACATGATTTATAAATAACGAATCCTTTTCAGAACAAAGCATTGCATTGCACTATTTCTTTTAGAAAATATAACAGCATTGCAGAAAAATTTAACTCAAATACTTTTCAAAAGATCCAAAAGTATTCATCATACAAAAATTTTGTAAGTTATATCTCCCCAACTCTCTTATCTCCCCAACTCTCTCGTCTTCTCTTTTTAATACCTCATTGACATGAGATGTGTCATACCTTTGACTAAGGAACATAATGAACCTTATCAGTGAGGATTGTCCGAAGAAATCAATTAAAAATGTTAGTATGTAGGTCTATTGGGAAGAAACTTTAGTTTCACAGACAAGGTAATTATCTTATATACAGAATCAAACAATGATGAATCTATAAAAAACTCGAGGCCTATTAGAGCTGACATTATGATAGGCAGTACCACTCAAGCCTAAGTTATTTTGTTTTTCAATGCTCAACAGATGAAGCTCTGCACAGAGGGGATGTATATGTTCTCAGAATGAATGAATGTCTCTTGGGCCCAGAAACCGTTTGTCTCTGTATGATGATGTTTTACTTTCGTCTCTGTAGGGTCAGCCAAGACTCAGCCTAAACTTCTTACGAGTCTCGAAATAACAAGATGAAATTCGATAATCTAAACCAAATGCAATTAAATGGGTTTAATTAATTCAGACAGTCTTTGAACTTTTTTTTTTTTTTTGATAATTCATGAATAGACAATGACAGGTTTGTCATCAATAAACTATAACTGTAGTTTCCCTAGTGTTCGAGCAACTCTGTGTGACTGTGCATGTTTAACATCATGTGCACTGCCATTTGGCGTGTTAGATACCATGTGGGCTTAACATCATTTTCGCAAATATAATAAACCAAGAAATGTTTGTTGTTTTAAATGGGTTGGAATGAAAAGATATCAATAAAAAGGAGCCCAGAAATATACTGTATGAACAGAAAGTTCTTTGGCTAAGAAATATAGCCATAAATAAGATGCAAAGTGCTTAATACTCAATTGAAATTTTTGTCACTTCCAAAATATTCATGAAGTGTTCTCTTTATACAGCGAACAGAAAAGTTGGGTATCATTGAAAACTTTAGACAATAGTGCATAAGATAGGAATGGTGGCTAGACTGAAAAAGAACGTAGCTTGAATACATGCCTTGATGATCTTTGAAATTTTCCGGTGAAGTGGTCAAAATGAAGCTATTTTGTCGTGTTCAACATCAATGTTGGTCATGTGATTCCCCACATTGATTAAGCAAATTCAAATCAAGTTATGCAAAAACAGAAATGATTTCAATCCACTACAAGCTAAAATTTATGGTTGCAGTTTCAACAAAACAGAGAAGTCTTCAGAAAATTTTCCCTTCTTGAATCAGAAGGCAGAAAGTTAATTTTGCTTGGTGTATAAATAAATTGATCTTTATTAGATTTGCTAAAATTGTGACCTTTTGGTTAGTTAGGGGCCTGTATGGAAATAAAGGAGGATTCCTGTAAAAACCTTGAGAAAAGGTAAAATGTATTTTACCGTTTTGAATTGAAAGGTTCTAAGAGTCTATGCAATAAAAAGTCGTTTACAACTTTCTTAGCTCTTTGTTGTCTAATTATCGCCTAGAATTTTATCACCTTGTCTGTTTTCCATTATTATGTTTGATTAGCTGTGTTCATTACTTTAAGTGGGCAAATTAGGCATGTATAAAATTTTGTCATCTGCTAAAGAATTATCCTCTTTTCAAAACAGATTTATTCTGGTTTTATGCCGAGAAGATGATATTCCCCATATGATTGAAATAAAGATGGATGGTTTTAAACATTCTCATTTACATGATAAAGTCCATAATAATTATTTGATTCTCTTGAAATTTTCACAGGATTATTGTAGGGTCATACGAAAACTTCAGTTTAGAAATGGAGTAGATCCGTCATAAAACACTAGAAAAGGGGACTTATGTATTTTCACTCAGATTATTCTCAATAAAGCAATAAAGTCCATAATTAATATCTGATTCTCTTGAAATTTTCACAGGATGGTTGTTGGGTCAAAAGAGAGGTTCCTCTCTGAAATCAAGTGGATCCGTCATAAAACAGGGAAAAAAATGGCCTTTTCTTTTTAACTCAAATTATTCAAGTTTAAGCAATAAAGAAGAAAATTATTATCTGATTCTCTTGAAACTTTCTCCGGATGATTGTATTGTCATGAGGAAGGTTCCTTCTGGATATGGGGTGGATCCAGCAGAAAACACTGGAAAAGGGGCTTTTAGTATTTCCTGGTGTATGTTATAAAGTCCATTAATTTTGTATTATTCAATCTTCTTGGAGCTTTTATAGTCATAAGGATGGTTCTTTCTGAAATTGAAGTGGGTTAAGCTGTTTTACATCAAAAGATGGGAGCATATTGTTGTCTGTTGACTACTGTCTGCCTATCAGTCTGTCTGTCTGAAACTAAACCAAACATTTTCAGATTTACAATTACTTTAAGCCTGTTCAAGATAAAACTCTTACATTTAGCATCATTGGTACGCATTTGCAGAAACCAATGTCGAGGTCATTTGACAAGATCAATGTCATTTGCTAGGTCAATTTTTAGAAATGCTTTTTGTGCACTCTAAGGTCACATTTTATGGCTTGATATTTGATGAGAATGTTTATCTTAAAAATAACTCAGACAAGTTTAATGTTGGGTTGTGGGAAGCAACTACTGGGTCACAAGGTCAAATTATAAAAGTACCTGGTGTTCAGGTCCCTTTTTGGCCCATATGTCTAGATATTTGGTCAGAATGTTTACTGCAATTATGTCTCAGATAAGTTCAATGTTTGATCTCTGGTTGTCAAAATCTAGGTCCTTAGGTCTAGGCAGCGGCCGTAGCACAGTGGTAGCGCCTATGACTTCTAGTCATAAGATCCCGGGTTCGATCAGTCAGTATTAGAAAAATCATTCTCCAACCTCAAGGGACTAGAATTAATCACAGTACCTGGTCAGACTATTCCTCTTCCAACACAATGACACTTTCTGATGCCCCTCAAGGAAAAGGCTTTTGAAAACATTGTGGAAAATAAAGAAATTGCTTGTAATTTCCACAATATTTCTTCCCAGAAAAATGAAAAAATCTAAAATTTCATAAAGTTTAAATTGTTGTCTGCAACTTCTTTTAATTAAGACTAGTCTAAAATTTTCTTGTGTGGTAATGGGTTAATGATAAGTTTAGTATTCAATCACTAGGGGTCAAAAAGTAAGACATTAGGTCAAAATTGGGATCAGCTTCAACTCATGCTTTTAGGAACCAATTATATTGTTGATCAATGACACTCTAACTCAAAACTGCAAAATGATACATGTTTCAAAATTTAAATGGAACCAAGAAGTGTTTGTGAAACACGCTGCCCTCATTAACCCTCTTTTTGGAAATGAGACCTTGATAAGTGACCATGACTTTAGCATATGTCCTGGACCTTGGGATCTGCAATTGGGTATTGATGAGATCTATCATCATGCCAAGCATTGTATCTTGAATAGGCTTGAAGAAATTGTACATGTTAAGTTTTTTGTTAAGTTTTGATAATGAGTTTAGGAACAAAATTTGATGAAATGTTCTAACTTACAGGACAGCAATTTTATGAATGTAAGATCTGCAGGAAGGTGTGTAAATTAAAGACTAATATGATAGATCACTTATGTTGGCATTCTGATCTCCGTCCTTATATATGTCAGACTTGTAAGATGACCTTTAAAACAGAACGGTCTTTAAAAAGGCATGTTGTACGTCATAATCAGAAAACCGTGATATGTGATATATGTGGTTGCCTGTTTTATTCTATATGGGAATTGAAGAGCCATGCAAGTGTACATACAAATGGGAAAGTATTCGTTTGCAAAGATTGCGGGAAATCTTTTAAGCATTGTACAACATTATCTCGACATCGTCAAGTCCATGGACAAAATCACAATAAACATCAGTGTCATGTTTGTGGAACCATATTTCAAAGGGCAGATAGTGTTCTGCGACATATAAGAAACATTCACAACATAAGAATTGATAAGGAAAGAAAAACTGTAACTGCTGATCAAAGTGGACAAGACAAAACTTAGAGAAGAAAAGACACATATGTAGTATTAATCTTCAACTACCTGCATATAACAAACAATGTTTACAAACCAGAGGAGCAAAACAACCCAAATATAAGGATTAAGTAAGTTATTTTCATAATCTAAAATTTTTATTGTCATGTTGTTAACAGTAATGACAAATCTTTTTCTGAAGAAAGTGGTAAAAATCTGTTAATAAGAAGTTCTTTAAACATCTTCCCTAAGTAAGTGAGCTTTTATGAAGAGAGAATAATTTTTGAGGAAGTAAAGATGTGAATGCTTTGCACCTAAAATTTCTTGGTCACTTGTGTTAGTTTTTTCACTCACATTTGGAAGAGATTCTTTAAGTTGATTGAAAATAATTAAGTGAAACACATTTCATAAATATCTCGATTTACAGATAGCAGCTGTCAGTCAAAAACTTGATTAACCAAGCAAATTCTAATTTACTGGAAGTGAATTTTGAACTCCCAAAGTAAGACAACCTTTATGTTATGAATTTTTAGCTCACCTGAGCACAACGTGCTCAAGGTGAGCTATTGTGATAAGTATTTGACCAGCATCCGTCTGTCCGTCCATAAACAATTACTAAAAAATCTTCTCCTCCTAAACCATAAGGCCTAGAGCTTTTATATTTGGCACATATCATCACCTATTGACCCTCTACCAAAGTATTTCAAAGAATTACTCTATTCTGAAACTTAGCCCTTTTCTGTGCAATCTCTTATTTCACAAAGGAATAAAGAAGGAAATCTTTGAAAATCTTCTTCTCTCAAACCCTAAGGAATAGAGCTTTTATATTTGGTATGTATCATCACCTATTGACCCTCTAACAAATACTTCAAAGAATTACTGTATTCTGAAACTTATCCCTTTTCTGTGCGATCTCTTATTTTACAATCCCTGACTTTACAAAGGAATAAAGAAGGAAATCTTTTAAAATCTTCTTCTCCCAAACCATAAGGCCTAGAGTTTTGATATTTCGTACATATCATCAGCCATTGACCCTCTATCAGAAACACTTCAAAGAATAACTGTATTCTGAAAATTAGCCCTTTTCTGTGCAATCCCTGATTTCACGAAGGAAAAAAGAGGGAAATCTTTTGAAGGATCATAGATGTCCGTCGTCTGTTCATTGTCTGTCACCTTTTTCTTCAAACAACATTTTATAAACCGGTGGTCCAATTTTGAAATAATTTCATGTAAATGTTTTTAGCTCTACTTGCTGAAGGCCACTAGAGCTATAGCGATGGCTTTTCCCGTCCGGCGCCCGTGCTTGCGTCTGTCCGGCGTCCTTCCGTTAAACTTTTCCTTGTGTACGCGATAAAGTCCAAAGTTTTCATCGGATTCTCTTCAAACTTTCACAGAATGATTGTACCATCATAATGATTGTTCCTTTGGAAATTGGGTCTGATCAGTCAAGAAACACGGGAAGAGGGGCAGGGGTTGAAAAATTTCTTCAAACTAACTAGTCCTGTAGGACTAGTAGCTCTGAATTTCTACTCGCCCTTAAGGCAACCCAACTCGCCCTTAAAGATGAAGAAAATTTTAGACTGTTGGCTCTTATGGATGCATTGTTTTGCAAATAAGATAAGGAGTCCACAGTTTTCATCGTATTCTCTTCAAACTTTCTCAGAATGATTGTACAAACATAAGGATCGTTCCTTTCGAAAATATAATTAAAAAATTCTCGTTAACACTCTTGAGTCCACAGTTTTCATCAGATTGTATTTAAACTTTCACAGAATGATTGTACCATCATAAGGATTGTTCCAATGGGAATTTGGTCAGATCCATCAGGAAACACGGGAAAAGGGGCCTTATGAAAATTCAGTTGAAAAATCTTTTAAGAATTACTCTTTAACACTCTGGAGTCAATAGTTTTCATCAGATTCCCTTCAAACTTTCACAGAATGACTGTACTATCATAAGGATTATTCCTTTCGAAATTTGGTATGATCCTTCAAGAAACACAGGAAAATGTGGCCTTATGAAATGTTTGATAAAAAAATCTCATTAATAATCTAGAGCCAACAATTTTCAACGGATTCTCTTCAAACTTTCACAGAATGATTGTACCATCATAAGGATTGTACCTTTTGGAATCGGATATGATTCCTCAAGAAACATAGGAAAAGGGGATTTATTGAAATTTAATTCAAAGATCTTTATTAACACTCTAGAGTCCACAGTTTTCATCTGATTGACTTCAAACTTTCACAGAATCATTGTACCATCATAAGAATTGTTCCTTTCAAAATTTGGTATGATCAGTCAAGGACCACGGGAAAAAGGGGCCCGATAAAAACTGGATTGAAAAAGTCCTCATAAACACAATAGAGTCCATAGTTTTCAACAAATTCTCTTCAAACATTCCCAGAATGATTATTACATTAAATGGATTGTTCCTTTCGGAAGAAGGTTTGATCCATCAAGTTTCATGGGAAAAGGGGCCCTATGAAAATTTAATAAAAAAAATCTTAGTCAACACGTAACGGCCCTAGATTTCACCTGATTGACTTAAACTTTCACATAATGATTGTACCATCATAAGGATTGTTCCTTTCAAATTGGGTCTGATCCATTGAGAACCATAGGAAAAGGGGCCTTAGGAAAATTCAATTAAAAAAATCTTAATTAATGCTTGTAAGTCCAAAGATGAGATGGGGTTGTCTTTATACTCAAACAGAATAATTATACTTTTGTAAGAAGAGTTCCCTTTGGAATTGGTTCAGATCCATCAAGTAACATGGGAAAAGGGGCCATTTGAAAATTCAATTAATAAAACCCTGTTAACACAATAAAGCCCACAGCTTTGATAAGATTTTGTTGAAACTTTCACAGAATGATTGGAAGGTCATAACTATCATTCTTTTCATAACAGGGTTTGAACTATCAAGAAGCACAGGAAAAGGGGCCTTATGAAAATTTCATTTATAAATCCTTTTTACTAAGTCCAGAGCTTTCATCGGATTTTCTTCAAACATTCACAGAATAATTGTACAATAATAATGATTGTTGATGTTTGCATTAGACCTGATCCGTCAAGTATCACAGGAAAAGGAGCATTATGAAGTTTAATTTTAAAATCATTGTACCACAATAAAAGCAACAGTTTTCATCTGATTCTGTTAAAACTTTCACAGAATGATTATTCCATCATGAGGATTCTTTCTTTTCAAATTAGGCATGATCTGTCTAGTATCATGGGAAAAGGGGCCTTTAGAGAATTTTATCTATAATCCTTGTAACCAAGTCCAGAGCTTTCATTGGATTTTATTCAAACCTACATAGAATCATTGTACAATAATCACAATTGTTGATGCTGACATGAGACCTGATCCTTCAAGTATCACAGGAAAAGGAGCCTTATGAAAATTTTATTTTAAAAATTTGACACCAAGATAAAGTCTGCAGTTTTCATCAGATTCTGTTCAAACTTTCACAGAATGTTTGTACCATCATAAGGATTGTTTCTTTCCAAATTGGGCCTGATCTGTCTAGTATCATAGGAAAAGGGGCTGTATGAAAAATTATTACTAAATCCTCATAAACACAACAATGCCCTCAGTCTTTATCAGAATCTCTTCAAACTTTAATAGAATGATTGTACCATCATTTGGATTGTTCCTTTGTAAATTAGGTCTGATGGGTTAAGTGACACAAGAAAAGGGACCCTATAAAAATTTTATTATAAAACCTCATTATTACAATAAAGTCCTCAGTCTTTATCATTTTCTTCAAACTATCATAAGGATTGTTCCTTTGTACATTGGGTCTGATTTGTTAAGTTTCATGAAAAAAGGGGCCTTATGAAAATTTTGTTACAAAAATTCTTGACACAATTCAGTCCACTGTTTTCATTGATTCTCTTTAACTTTTAAAGAATGATTCTACCTTCATTAGAATTGTTCCTTTTGAAATTTGGTTTGTTTTGTAAAGTATCATGAGAAAAGGGGCCCTATGAAGATTTCACTATAAACTCATTAACACAATAAATTCCACAGATTAAACAGATTGATTGTACCATCATTCCAATTGTTGATTTTTACAGTGGATCTGACTGTAGCAAGGGTCACATAAAAAGGGGCCTTATGAAAAACTCTCTTAAATATTCTGGTTAAACACAATGATGTCCCTTGATTTCACCGGATTCACTTCAAAATTTCACAGAATGATTGTACAAATACTTAGATGGTTCTTTTCAGAACTGGGTACAATCCATCAAGTATCATGTAAAAAGGGGACATATGATTTTTTTTTTTGAATATTCTAGTAAACATAATGAATTCCCAATATTTCATAGGATTCACTTTTAACTTTCATAGAATGATAAAACCAACAGTAAAATATCACGGGAAAAGGGGCCTTATTAGAACTTGAATTTAATATCTTTGTTAACGCAATAAAGTCAACAGTTTTATTGGAATCTCTTCAAATATGCATGGAATAATTGTGGCATTCAAAACACAGGAAAAGGGGCCTTACAGATTATCATTCAAAACATTCTTGTGTATGTGATGAAGATCACAATCATTATCAAGTTGTCTTTTAAATTTCACAGGACAATTGTGGGGTTGTAAGGAAAGTTCCTTTGGGAATGAAATTGATCCATCAGAAAACACAGGAAAAGTGGCCTTATTGATTTTCATTCAAAACAATCCTGTTTATGTGATAAAGTCCACAATTATTGTCAGATTCTGATGAAATATTCACAGAATGATTGTAGGGTCATAAGGTAACTTTCTTTTGGAAATGGAGTGGATCCATCATGAAACATGGGAAAAGGGGCCTTGAGGATTGTTGCTTATAATGATAAAGGGGATAAAGCCCTTTTTCTTCTTTATGCATTCTTCTTTGAGCAATTAACTTCCTTAAATATCACATTTTTTTAACGGAAAACTTGATAACCAGTAGAGTGTCTCAGGCCCTCATGGGCCTCTTGTTTGGATAGCCCTTTAACAATGAGATCAAACCATTTTGATTCAATGCACTCTTTGGCTGTGAGGCACCAGAAGGGATTCAAAATTTTAAAAATCTTCTTGTCTCAAACTACAAGGCCCATATTTGGTGTGTAGCATCATCTAAAGGACTCTTAGGGTCAAGTTGGCCCTACCCAAGGAGTCACTTTGTTGGATATATAATTTATTAAGCAAAACTTCTAAAATCAACTTCTTCAGAACATCAAGCCTAATACTTTGATATTATATATTAAGCATTACCTGATAGACCTCTACCAAAATTGCTCAAATCATGACACTTGGATCAAAATGGCCTTGCCCCAGGGTTGACCGGGTTCATATAATTCTAAACGGAATTAATATATAGGAAAATATAAAATCTTCTCCTGACAACAAAACCTAGAGCTTAGATATTTTACATGTATCAATGCCAGGTAGACTAAAAATTGACTAAAATCATGACATCCCCCATCCACCGGCAAGGCCCCTCCCTCCCCCTTCTAGGTCATACTGGCCTGACCCAAGGGGTCACTAGTATGGCCTTTGGGGTCATTTTACTCACTACCTTTTACTTCCAACTAAAAAGAGTTTTATAGACAAATATCTTTCAGTTTCTTGTTTCATTAGCAACAAAGGACTTTGTAAGCTCATAGCTTTCTTAGCAAATGATAACTTCCTTTGCATTCGGTGACTTCCACATTAACCATTGAATCTTTCATGTGAGGAAGGCACTCAGCTACTTAAAAAAAATGTTCTTATTGTTCACTTAAGATCATTTTTGATGATGTCAGTGCTAAGTGATGAGACATTGATTTACCAAGTTTCTATTGAACCTTGACTTCTGGAATTTCATAAAAGTTGCACAAGTGAGCAATAAAGGGCAATCATGGCCCTCTTGTTAGATACAAGTTACTGTACATAAATTTCGCAGAAAAATGCTGTTTAACCCTTTCCTGTTTTTTGAAATTTTAGACTGGTCCAAATTCAAAAGTTTTGCAGACGACAATTCAAAGTTGAATTTATTTTATAAATAACCAGTCAGTAGGGTAGAAAATATTGTGGCAAAAGAAGAAATTGCTTTTAACAAGCAATTTCTTCTTTTTCCACAATGTTTTCCCAAGTATAAAAACACAGAGACGTAAAAACCAGTGATTGTACGGGAAAGGGTTAATATCTAAGTGGAATTTCAGAGCTTAGTTCTCAGGGCCAGTAATCTACTAAAACACTTTTTTGGGTCAATTTCTCCTTATTTTTAAAAGACTATGAAAAGTTAACTCATTTCAGAGCAATTCTACTTTATACATTTTATGCATTTATACTTTTTGGTTCACTGACTAAATGATATGGTCCATGGAATACTCTGCTGTAATGATTATATTATTTATTTCTTATTCTTTTCTAAATGTTTAAATTAACAAAAAGTTTATATCTGTGTATAAGTCTTAAACTCAGATGAGCAATTTATTCACCCTTATTGAATGAATTTGTACTAAAATTAAAGTAAGTTGTTGCCACTTATGAATTCACCAAGCAAAGAAACCTATAATTAGATTATAAACTTTTGGAATTGGAAGGCCTAGAGCATTGATAAATTCTAGTGGACCTACCTTGCTTTTTCATCTGATGATCTTCAATATACATAGGATTAAAAGAGAAAATTTCTAAAAATCTTCCCCAAAATAATTAGGTGTAGGGCTTTGATATGTTGTATATCATAAAGCCTTGAGCCATCATACTCAGGGGAGCAATATAGGGTCCTCTTGTTTTATAGAAAACTTTGCGGATAAGGAACAAATTACTTGATACAAGTAATTTTTTAGGGGCGTCCAAAAGCAACACCGAGTGGGAATGGGTTAAGCAAATATTATGCGACAGGTTAATTGTAAGCTGTTTAGAGTAAAACCAATTATGTTTTTGGTTTGTCAATACTATCTTTGGGATACAACCTTTCTAATATTCAATTACTTGAAAAATATGATTTTGAATTATCTAGCAAGAATAAGCAATTTCTCCTGATTATTTCTCCATCATGAGCAGAATGCTGATGTGCCATTTGAAAGAATTTTTTTTTGATAGTTCTAATGTCAAGGTCACAGCTCAAGGTCAAACACTAAAATTGTGATTATCAAGAGCAATCATCCTACAATTATGGATGGACTTCAAAAATAAATTGGCACAATTATTCTCCATCATCAGTAGATGTGCCATTTGAAAGGTCTTCTGGAAAGCTTTAAGTTCTTAGTTAAAGCTCAAGGTCAAACACTAAAATTGTGCTTGTCCGGAGCATGATGCCTACAATTATGAATGGATTTCAAATTGATTTAAGAAATATTGTCCACATTTAAGAATTAATTAAAAAAAAATATTTGACACAATTCTTGTTCAGCGCGAAACAATTAGAACTGCCCATGAACATATAGGCAGTTACAATTGTTTCGTGCTGAACAATCCAATCATTCTCTGTTATGAGTGATTAATGGTCAAAGTCAAGTTGATGGTAAAAACTTTACGGACCTAAGCAGTTGTCCTTTGACAACCATCTAGTTTATAATCATAAGAATTAGCTTATGGTAAAATATATTCCACTGTAAAGCCCCTTCGGTGAAGCTCTTGATGTAAAGAGGCAAGAAATATAGTAAGGAAATTTACCCTTGACGATTCATAAAGGATAATGTATTCCTTTAAAACAACGTGGTCATAAATAGTGAGCCATTTCAGCTCCTTGAATAAATCTTTACTAGGCATATTAGGACTTTTAACAAGAATTATTTTGGGAATTTATAAATTTCATACAATAGTTGTGAATTGCAATTTCCCAAAATAACACTGCAGTAAACAATACGTGGTAAGATGCATGCATTGTAAGACAATTTTCTTGTATGAAGATAAAGGTAACTTCTGATTCTTAACCCTTTGCTAGTTTTTGAAATTTTAGACTGGTCCAAATTGAAAGTTGATGCAGACGACAATGAAAATTGAATGCAATTCCAAATAAAACCACCCTATGTGGTAAAAAACACTGTGGAAAAAGGAGAAATTGCTTTTTTTTATAATACTGGTAATATTGAGATAGGACAATAATTGTTGACTTCTGAATTATCACCATTTTTAAAAAAACTGGTATGATTTTGGCTACCTAAATAGAGAAAGAAATTGATTTGTTACAATGCTTTGATTAAAGATGTATGTTAATGGTTTTGAAATTAGTTTAGCACTAATTTTAAAAA
The DNA here is from genome assembly GCA_946902895.1 of Fragum fragum. Lineage (NCBI taxonomy): Eukaryota > Metazoa > Mollusca > Bivalvia > Cardiida > Cardiidae > Fragum > Fragum fragum. Next base: position 5,152,382 of record OX336372.1, on the reverse strand, counting down.
AAAAAATTGTCCTATACCATTAAGTCCATTTACATCCAAGTCTTTAAGTTTTTTAAGAACAAAATTTTCCTTATTAACCCTTGTCATGCTGTATAAATTACCTTACTGAAACGCTGTAAAATCAAAGGGCTGAAAGCACTGATAGAACTTGTTGTTCAAAAATCAATATTTTTTTAGAAATCAACTTCATAAACAACTCTGGCAGGAAAAGTACAAGCAGGAGGTGTAGACTAAGATCAGCCTGCACACAAGTGCAGTCTGATCTTAGTCTACACCTCCTGCCAAAACCGGAATATTCCGGGCTCAGCATGACAAGGGTTAATATTAAACCTACTAGATATAGGAGTTTTGATGTTAAAAATCATTTAATAAAAAAAGATCCTCATCCTTATTCTGTTAAGAATTACAATTTTGAGATAATGTCAATGCATCTGCAAAATAGAATTGAAAGCTTCTGCCCTATTTTTTATCCCCCGCTGTTTCGGCGCAGGGGATATAGTAATGGTCTCCGTCTTTCATTCTGTCATTCCGTCCTTCCGTCACTAAACTTGTCCGGGGCATATCTCTGAAAGTATTATTGCTATCAACTTGAAACTTAATAGGTTAATAGATCTCATTGAGGAGAAGTGCAGTGAACAAGAACCACAACTCTTGCTAGCATAATTTTGGAGTAATTGCCCTTTGTTGTTTTAAAGACTAAGATTTTGTCTGGGGCATATCTCTAAAAGTATAATAGCTATTAACTTGAAGCTTCATGGGTGGATAGATTTCATTGAGGAGAAGTGCAGTGCACAAGAACCACAGCTCTTGCTTGCATAATTTGGGAGTTATTGCCCTTTGTTGTTTTAAATACTTAGATTTTGTCCTGAGCATATCTCTGAAAGTATAATAGCTATTATCGAACTCATTGAGAAGAAATGCAGTGCACAAGAAGCCTAAATCTAACTGGCTTCAGTTTACTATCGGCAGGGGATGGCTATGTCCACCATGGCTCTTGTTGCATCAGTAAACACGATTGTCATCAGACATACAATTTGATTACATTTTTATGCCCTCGGATCGAAAGATCGGGGGCATATTGTTTTACCGTTGTCCGTCTGTTCTTTGTTTGGTAAATCAAGGTCTTAGTTCTATTTCTCCAATGCCTTTATAGGGTGGATTATCATTTACAAATTTTGCCCTATGACGTTATTTAGACGCATTTCTAATTTCATGATTGTACCATTCTTGGAGATTGGTGTGTTTTACTCTTTTTAGCTCACCTGAGCACTCTGTGTGAGCTATTGTGATTGGTCATTGTCCATCCGTTTACAATTACGAAAAAATCTTCTCCTCCCAAACTTACCCATAGAATTTCAACCAAACTTCACAAATGATTCTAAGGTCATGCTCTTTCCTAATACATCAAATAATTGAAATCCATGAAGAACTTTGGTTACCATGGTAACCAGTTGAAAAAACTTTAAAAATCTTCTCCTCCCAAACCATAAGGCTTTGATATTTGGTATAAATCATCATCTAGTGACCCTCAACCACAATACTTCAAAGAGTTATCGTATCCTAAAAATTAGCCCTTTTCTGTGCGATCCACGATTTTACTTAGAAATAATGAAGAATATCATTGAAAATCTTCTTCTCCCAAACCATAGGGCCTAGAGCTTTGATATTTGGTATATAATATCATCTATTGACCCTCTATCACCACATTTTAAAGAATTACCGTACTCTGGAAATTAGCCCTTTTCTTTTTGATCTATGATTTTACTTAATAATAAAGAAGGAGTTCTTTGAAAATCTTCTCCAAAACCATAAAGCCTAGAGCTTTGATATTTGGTCTAATCACTGCCTATTGACCCTCTTCCAAAAAATTTCAAAGAATTACCTTACTCTGAAAATTAGCCCTTTTCTTTTTGATCCCTGAATTTACATAGTTATTAGGAAGAAAATCTTTGAAAATCTTCTCCCAAACCATAAGGCCTAGAGCTTTGTTATTTGGTATAAATCCTCATCTGTTGACCCTTTTCAAAATACTTCAAATAATAACCAAACTCGGGAAGTTAGTGCTAATTTGAGGGATCTTGCATTAATGGAAAAAACTTAAAAGATCTTCTCCCCCAAAATACTTAGGTGTAGGACTTTTATATTTGTATATATAATGAAGCCTTGAGCTATCATACTCAGGTGAGCTATATAGATACATCATGGTCCTCTTATTTAGAATTTTAGGCTGGTTCTAATTGAAAGAGGTTGCAAGCAACAACAAAATTGGAAGCAGTTTGAAAAAAAACTAGTCTCTGTGTTATGAAATATTTGTGGGAAAGTTTTATCAAGTATAAAATCACAGTAACATAAAATACTAAGTTTGCACAGGAAATGGTTAAAAAAATTCTGATATGAAATTGATCTGCAAGTTCAAGGTCTTTTGACTTGATTAAGAATGGTGGTTTCATTCATTTCAACACCTTTTTCTCTGTTTATTTTTAGGTTTGAATATTTACAAGTGTAGCCTGTGTGGATTGGAAATTCAGTATCTAGGCAATATGAGAGATCACATACGTTCACATACAGGCTCAAGACCTTTCAAATGTGAGCATTGTGGGAAAACATTTGCCAATCAAAACAATTACAATAAACACATTGTCTTACACAGTGATGAGAGGCCACACATCTGTGATATATGCGGCATGGACTTCAAAGTAAAAAGACAGCTAACACTGCATGTAAATAGACATACATCAAAGGGTTCAAAGATTTGTCAGGTTTGTGGAAAAACATTTCATAGCACCACAGAGCTCAAACACCATTTTGATACCCATCGGTCAGAGAAACATTATAAATGTGATGTTTGTGGTAAATTGTTTTCACACGCCAGCTCATTGAATCGTCACAAGTTGATTCACACAGGCGGAGCTTTACACCAATGTCATATATGTGGTGATAAGTTAACAAGAAGACTGGTTTTCAAAAATCATCTCATGAAAGTACACAATATACCAAAAGAAAGTGTAGAAAGTATGGCACCAAAACTGAAAGTTGCAAAACTTGCGTCAAAAACGAATGAACTCACTGTTATGGAACAAGAGAAAACACCAGTCGAGAATGTTGTCACTATTCAAAATTTGCCTTTTTTTACTCTAAATGAAATGGGAGGTGAACCTGTCTACATTCAGTTGAATGATACAGATTTTGAGATTCAATATCTGGATACAATGGACAGCATGCTGGCCCAGCCAACTGAGCTCTGACATGAAGTTACACCTTGATATCAAATGGAGTTATTCTGCAAAATTTATCACCAGTGACATGTAACAAAAAAGTAAAATGGTTAGTTGGGGACCTAAACATGGTGACTACAGTTTGAAAAAAGCTAAAGTTACGAAGATTAAGTCGTAAAATGAACAAAAATGCTAACACAAATTTTAATTATTGTTGGTCAATGCCATAGTTCAAAGTTCACTTCCAATCAAAGAAATGAATTGATTTGTTGATTGATTCTTTGATTGTCAGCTTGTATCCGCCATTTGAAGATGTGTCTATCTGCAAATTTTAGATGAAAAGAAAAATGTATTAGACTCAAATGTGGAGGATTGTCCAGGTGAAATTCAAAGTTTGAAATTTGATTTACAGTTTTGGAAGACAAAATAAAAATTATGAATTTATTTCTCTTGGTCTTTGTTGAGTTAAAATTAGTATATCCTCACCTACAAATTAGAGGAGGGTATATTTGTTTCATATTGCCTGTCTGTCAGTTATTCTGTCCATCCTCTTTTCGTTGCAGCCGCCGTCATAGCGCAGTTGGTAGCGCGTCGGACTATCATTCAAAGGGTCCCGGGTTCGATCCCCAACGGCGGCAAAACTCTTTCCGACATTTGTCTACCACCAATGGGCAGATAATCGTAAGCCTATGTGGGATAGCAGCTGGAGGCTAGGAAAGGGTGTAGTGGTAGTACTGGTGCGAGAAATACCAGGAATCCATTGTTAGGTGCTCCAGCCGCCGCGATATGACTGAAGTACTGTTAAAAGCGGCGTTAAACCCCATTCAAACAAATCTTTTCGTTGCCGTGCTCTAACTCAAGCACCAATAGATCTCCCATCATGATACATCATGAGTTTGTTGGCTCTGATCTAAGAGAGTGCCTTACTGTTTTTGGATCACATGAGTCATAGATAAAAGTCACAATTGAACTCTAGATTGAAAACTGTTTCTGTACTCTAGCTAGTAAATCATTTCACCTAGAACTTTGATCAAAAGCCTATATATTAGCTATCCATGAATCAAGGAGGCTCTGCTTTTTAACAATTCTAGTTTTAAAATGAAAGTAAAAATCTTTAAAAATCATCTCCTCCTTGTGCAGAAGGCTTAGAGCATTGATATTTTGCATGAAAATCATTATATTGATCTCTTTAAAACAGCTAAAATTATTTCCCTAGGTTCCCAAGAGGCAGTTCCCTAGTAGTATGTATTTCTATAAAGATCTAAAGACATTTTGAAGGACATGTCCCCCCGACCACTGGGCGAACTTCAACCAAATTTGGAAGAAATGTTCCTATGTGGCCCTTTATAAATAGCTTAAAGAATTGAAATCTGTTGTAGACTAGTTGCCATGACATCAAGAGTAAAATAAAAGAAAATCTTTGAAAATTATCTAGTCCAGACCAAGAAGACGCAGAGCCTTGATATTTTGCATGAAGCATCAGTCCAATGTCCTCTTTGGTAATTTCTTAAATTATTGCGCTTTGGTCCCCAGGCACAGATCCCCTGCGGATGGTTCTATATAGAAACATTGAAGGATTTTTAAATGACATTTCCTCCTAAACCATCAAATTTGACAGAAAGGTTCCTTAGGTGGCCTCTTATAAAACAGCTAAAAGAATTTAAATCTGTTTAAAACTCCTGTTGCTATGACAACAAAAGTGAAATTTGAAAATAAATCTTTAAATACTCTTCTTCTTACCAAGAAGGCCTAGAGCCTTTATATTGTGCATGAGACATCAATATTATGACCCTTTCAAAATAGCTAAAATCATTAATCTCAGATCTCAAGGGGCGAAGTCTACAGGGGTGTATTTGTGCTATATAGATACAAAGAAAGAGTTTAAATGACATCACCTTTTAAACCATTTTGCCAGTTTGAACCAAATTTGGCAGAAATGCTTCTTAGGTGTTCCTTTTTGTAAATAGCTGAAAGACCAGGTCCTTTGGTTCTTTTGTTAAAATGTTTAATGTGTTGAAATCTGAAGATGAATAGCTTTTCATGTTCAACTTGAAGCAAGTCTACCTCTTATATTCGGAAAATATATTTGTTTTCAAGTAAAATCTATGTTTTAGGGGCTGGAGCACCTAACAATGGATTCCTGGTATTTCTCACACCAGTACTACCACTACAACCTCTCCTAGCCTCCAGCTGCTATCGCACTTAGGTTTACAATTATCCACCAATTGGTGAGAGATGAATGTGGTAAAGGATATGTGCTGCTACTGGGGATCAATCTCATGGCACCCCATCATTGAGGATTAGGAGTATGATGCCCTACCAACTGCGCTATGACGGCGGCCATTTGCACATTGTTTTTTAGTTATGTTCAAATGATTTTTTAGCTCCACTACCTGAGGCCACTGGGCTATTGTCATTGAAATGTGTCAAAACTTCCTTTAAAAATCCTCTCAGAAACTAACAACTGGAATTCATCCAAATGTCACATGAACAGTCCTCTCATGACCCTTTATCTGAATCAAGGAATTTTGATCGCCTAAAAAACAGGATTTAATGTTTTAAAGTTTGTTATGTTTCCTTAACTTTTTACTGATGGGGCATAAAAACATAATTGTGTTGTAACAGGTATACCAGTGTGAGAATGACAAGTACCTATCAATGATTTGGTCTAGCAGCCTCTGAACTATAATGAAAAGGATTATGTTGAAATTGTCTATGAAGTCAATTAGATCAATCATGGAAAAATATATCCTAAACCATATCAGTACTAGAATGTTTAGAACCTTATCAAGGTGAATGACAAGAACTCTCTTTAACCCATTCCAACACAAGCCCTCCTTTTTACGCCCCTCAAGAAAAAGCTTTGGGAAACAATTGTGGTAAATGAAGAAATTGCTTGTATCAAGCAATTTCTTCATTATCCACAATGTTTTCTATCCAAAAAGACAAAAAAAGAATTAAATTCCACCAACTTGAAAATATCGTCTGCAGCTTCTTTCAATTTGGACCAGTCTAAAATTTTGTTGAGTTGGAATGGGTCAACCGTTACCCGTTTTGTAAGGCCGCGGGGATAGCGCAGTTACAGCATGTGGGACTGCTAATCATGAGGTCCAAGTTTCGATCCCTGGTCGCAGCAAGTATCCTGTCTGACATTTTTCTCCCACAGATGAGTGGATAATCATAATCGTAAGTGGGATGAGCAGCTGGAGCCTCGAAAAGGATGTAGTGGTAGAATTGGTTAGAGAAATAGTAGGAATCTTTGGTTCGGTGCTCTAGCGGCCGCGATATAAACACTGTTAAATGTGGCGTTATATACAGTTAAATCAATCAATCTGTCAAATTTTTTGAAACAGATTTGATTTGAAAATAGGTTAGAAAATATTGTGTAAAGAGGAGAAATGGCTTGTTACAAGCAAATTCTTCTTTTTCTACAATGTTTTTTTTTTAATCATAAATTCACTGGGACGTAAAAACCCAGGATTGAACTGGAAGGAGTTATCCAATTGCCAGACAGCAAGATGTATGAATGGTCCAAAGTCAAAGAAGTTGCAGATGGCAACTTTAAGGTGATAGAATTTCGAATATCTCTGGGTGGTTTTATGGTCATGGTGACCTATTGATATGGTGTTTTGTCCGTCGTTGTGTGTTGTGCTTAATTAGCCCATACACGGACATAGCAAATTTTACAAAGGGCTTATATAGTGAAAATTTTGAAAATTTACTCCCAAACTGAAAAGCCTAAAACTTTGATATTTGGAATACAGCATCATCTGGTGGACCTTTATCAAGATTGTACAAATTATTGCCCCTGGATCAAAATTAACCCATTCCCGGACTTCACAAGTTTAACATAGGCTTACTTAGTGAAAACTTTTAAAGTTTTCTCTCAAACAGATTGGCCTAGATCTTTCATATTTGGTATGTAGCACCATCTGGTGGATCTCTATTAACATTTATAAATTATGACCCCAGGATCATAATTAGCCTATCCCTTGACATCATAAGTTTTACAAAGCACTTATATAGTGATAATTTTAAAAGTCTTCTTCTCCGAAACAGGAAGGCCTATAACTTTGATATTTGGAATACAGCATCATCCGGTGAATCTCTATCAAGCTTCAACAAATTATTGCCCAGGATCAAAATTAGCTCCTACCCTGGATGTCACAAGTTTAACATAGGCTTATATAGTGAAAACTTTAAAACTCTTCTTCTCTAAAACAGATTGGCCTAGATCTTTCATATTTGGTATGTAGCATCATGTGGTGGATCTCTATCAATATTGTCCATCACAAGTTTTACAATGGGCTCATACAGTGAAAATTTTGAAAGTCTGTTTCTCAAAAACAGGAATGGTCTAGAGCTTTGGTATTTGGTATACAACATCATCTGGTGAACCTAAATCATGATTGTATAAATTGTGGCCCCTGGGTCATAATTAGCCTGTTCCAAAATGTCACAAGTTTAAAATAGACTTGTTTAGTGAAAACTTCTTCTCCCAAACCAAAAGGCCTAGAGCTTTGATATTTGGTATGTAGCATAATCTGGTGGGCTTTTATCTGGTTTTGTGTTTGGACTCATGTTACTGATAAGGCCCCATGGGCCTCTTGTTTGTTGTTGTTGATTTTTGTTTTTAAGAAAATAATGTTGAAAACAAAGAAATGTCTTGCAATATTCAATTTCTTCATTTTTGTAAGGCTCAAATTACATTATGGCTCTGGTAGTCTGTCCATCTGTCTTTTGCAGCCGCGTCATAGCGCAGTCGGTAGCGCGTCAGACTCCCCATCTTCAACCATAGGATGTCATTGGTTTGATCCTCAGCGGCAGCACATATCCTTTCCGAAATTTGTCTCTCATCAATTGGTTGATAATATGGAAACCTAATTGGGATAACGGCTGGGGGCTAGCAAAGGATTTAGTGGTAGTACTGGTGTGAGAATTACTAGGAATCCATTGTTAGGTGCTCCAGCCACCAAGATATGGCTGAAATACTGTCAAAAGCATTAAACCCTAATCAATCAATCAATCACTATGGCCGAGGGCATTTATATTTGAAAAGCAGCATAGCCTGTCTGTTATCTATCAATTTTGATTAAATCATGCCTGTAGGGTAAAAAACGCCCCTTCCCTGGTGTTCAAAGTAAAAATACTCATTTAGACCATGTTCAACAGTCTTCTCCGAATCTACGAAGTCTAAAGCATGCATATTTGGTATATAGCATAAGCAGTTGGTTTTCTACCATGTTTGCCAAAATTATAGCCCCGGGATAAAGTATTGCCCTGCCCAGAGGTCCAAAATTTGGGAAAACACCCAATTAGAACAACCTCAAAAACCTTCTCCTGAAATATAAGGTGAAAGACATTAATTTGTTATGTAGCATAACTAAATAATTTTTACTATGTTACAGGAAAATATGCCCCAGGATTAAAAACTTCCCTGCTCCAGGGGTAAAAAAATGGGCAAGTCGCTCAATTTGATTAAAAAAAAACACCCATCAATATAGGGCCTAAAGCATTTGTATTTAAAACATACCATAACATTAATGTTATCTACCATGTTTCTTGAACTTATACCCTTTGGACAAAAATGGCCCTTCCCAAGGCAGCCAAAATTATGAAAAATACTCAAGAAGAGCATGTTCAAATATTTTCCTCTCCTAGTCGCAATGCATTAATAGTTGGTTTATAGCACATCCAGATTGTTCTCTACTAAGGTTGCTCAAATAATACCATTAGGTCAAAATGGCCCCACCCCAGAGGCCCCAAGTAAAATTGCTCAATTAAAGCAATTTCAAAGTCTTCTCTTAACACTGAGCCAAATTAAAAGAAATTGCAGACGGTAATTAAAGTTTGAGGGAATTTTAAATACAAGAAGTTTTAAGGATAGAAACATTTTGAGAAATGGAGAAATTGCTTGTAACTACTTAGTCCTTTCTCACAATGTTCTTAAACCTATTTTCCTTGAGGGCATCAAACCATTGGATAGTTTGGTAATGGATTCAACTATAAGGTCATTGGCATTCATATTTGTTGTATATCCCACTGGATAGTTTTGTACTATGCCCAAAAACTTATGTATGTTTTATTTATTTGTGCCCTCGCTCTCTTTTTATGCCCCCAAAGGGAGGCATACAGTAATCAAACTGTCCGTCTGTCAATCCGTCTGTCAGTCAGTCCCTCCGTCCGACCGTCCCGCTTTCGTGTCCGCTTTGTAACTTCTACATGCAATAGTGGATTTCAATATAACTTTGCACAAATGTTCATCGCTATAGGCGACACGTCGCCTATAGGCTAAGGTTCCTATCTCAAAGATCAAGGTCACAATCTGGGGTCAAATGTAAAAAATGGGTACTTTTAGTCGTGTCCGCTTTGTAACTTCTATAATCATGCACGCAGGTACAAATTTCTTTCAAACAAATGTTCACCACCTTCAGACGATGTGTTGCGAAAAAGACCCAGGTTCCTATCTCAAAGGTCAAGGTCACAATCTGGGGTCAAAGGTCAAAAATCGGCACTTTTTGCGGTGTCCGCTCTGTAAATTCTATATTCATGCAAGCAGGTACAATTTCTTTCATACAAATGTTCACCACCTTCAGATGACGTGTCGCGAAAAAGACCCAGGTTTCTATCTCAAAGGTCAAGGTCACAATCTGGGGTCAAAGGTCAAAAATTGGCACTTTTTACCGTATCCGCTCTGTAACTTCTATGTTCATGCATGCAGATACAAATTTCTTTCATAAAAATGTAAAAAATGGGTACTTTTAGTCGTGTCCGCTTTGTAACTTCTATAATCATGCACGCAGGTATAAATTTCTTTCAAACAAATGTTCACCACCTTCAGATGATGTGTCGCAAATAAGACCCAGGTTCCTATCTCAAAGGTCAAGGTCACAATCTGGGGTCAAAGGGGCGTCCAGAATGGTTAATTATGTCCGGAATGGTTCAATCGTATTTACTCTCTCATTCTTCAATGGGTTGCTTCCATATTTGGACAGATGCTTAATTGGGTTGACCACTTTACATGATCTTGACCTTGACCCAGTGACCTTGACCTTTAACCTACTTTTGACCTCAGAAAAATCCGTTCATAATGCATTTCGCGGTTTCATTCTGTATTTATATAAATTATTATATGTATTAAAATTTCATTTATTAAAACCCCAGACGTATAGATCACAAATGCATGTGGTTGTGTTTACAAAACAAATCAAAGTGCCACGTGCTTGACCCTGACCTTTGGGGCATTTGTCACATGACTGTGACCAGCTCTTGTTTTATACAAAAAAGTACCGTAATTTGCAAATGCCTCAGGCCAGCGAATTTTTCTTTATATTATTTTAGAAAAGATCGTTGCCAAGTGTGATATTGAGATGTCAGCATGCAATGATATACTTGGTCAAGTCCAATCTTCCAATAATCTTAATTTAAGGAAAGATGGTATTCAAGTAGTATAGAGGTGTTTACAGATGTAATTTTACCCGATAAATTCCGATCTATAATCTATATAGAGGGTATGTTTAAATCTACAAATTGAAGTATTAGGACGTTCAACAAGTATTCAGATACCCCCGGGGATTTGCCTGATCTGTAAAAAGCTTGATTGTGTGGAAATAGGTTAAGTGACCCAAAGACGTTCGTTTTACCAATACTAAATAAGATGCTGTACGCCCCTGCGTTGACTGGTGTGTATGTTCGTGATCATTTCTGAACACACATTGTTTTGATACATTAGAAAGTCATTTACGTGATCCTGTTTGATCTCATGCAGTGTTCAGGAAAGTGGTTTTCATGTTTAAGAACCCTAACTGTCGCTTATATTCGCGACCCCGTCTTATTTCACTTTTTCTATATATTATTCAATAAAATAATGCCTTTAGAATTTGAATTTTGGGGAGTAGAAATATTAACCTATTTTGAATTACGTTACCAAAAGCGATTTTGTAGAGACGCATAATCGCATGTATCGCTACTTTAATTTTTTTTTTTTTTGTCAAGCAAAGCGACAGCTTTGATAGCTTAAGTTAACAGACAAAATTTTGAGGTCTTCTCAGAGTTCAACGAGTGCAATCTGCCCTTGGAGGCCTAACCACTAAATCTATGGAATGTCTACGCCATAAGAAGTAGTTCTTATTTCAGGAATATTGCAATCTCTGCCACTGCTTTTATGGCCACATGAATTAACTTTATTCAAATCGTAGACAACTCCTTCAAAAGCATGGTATTTAACCCGACACCATCTAATCGCGGTTTTGAATCATCTCGAGAAAATAGCCTTGGAAAACAATGTAACAAGCAATGTATTCTTTGTTCACACCTTTTCTAACCTACAATGTTTTCTAGGTTCTACTAATTATTGAAACTTTTGAAAAAGATTACTCAATAAAATCATGCTTTGCTAGCTTACAGTAATTTCTGTACTTTGATTTTTTTTTTACTTCAGGAAAGAGGGAATCCAAGCGTATATTTTGTTGTTTGTTTACAGGCGGTAATTGCGTGATGATATGAAATAATGCAATTGTCGTCTTATATTTGTTCAAGTGTGTTTTTTTTAGGAAAGCCCCGAGTATTCAAGTGTGAATTCTGTTGTATCGAGATTTTAACAGTCTGCTATATACATTTTCTCTCTATATATATTTTAGCTAGCAAAGCGTCAGCTTTGCTAGCTTAACTTAGTAGACACAATTTTGAGGTCTTCCTAGAGTTCAACGAGTGCAAACTGCCATTTGAGGCTTAACCACTAAATCCTACGCCATAAGGGGTAGTTCTTTTGTATTTAAGGAATATTGCAAACTCTGTTTAAATTGTAGAGAACTCTTTCAAAATCATGCTATTTAACCCATTCCCACTCAAATCCGCCTTTTAAGCATCTCAAGAAAATAAAGCTTTAGAAAACATTGTGGACGATGAAGAAATTGCTTGTTACAAACAATTTCTTCACTGTCCACAATGTTTTCTACTCAACAAGGGAAAGATTTTCTAAATTCAACAAACTTGAAATTGTCGTCTGCAACTACATTAAATTTGAACCAGTCTAGGATTTTGTCATGTTGTAATTGGTCAACTCCTGTGTTACTTTAACCTCGTGTGTTTATCATGATACCCTTTAGCAAAGATGATTACTTAACGAAACTATGCTTTGCTAGCTTTCAGTACTTTCAGTGCTTTGATTTTTAGGAAAGCGGGCATCCGAGTGTTGATCCTGTGGATTTTAGATGTTAACAGGAATACGTGATAATGTAAAAAATTGCATTTGTCTATATATTTTTTTTCAGGAAAACGTGTTTTCAAGTGTGGATTCTGTGGTATCGAGATGTTGACAGGCGGTAATATACGTGACCATATCCGAACACATACAAATGATAAACCTTTCCAGTGTAGCACATGCGGAAAACAGTTTAAAACTGACAACAATCTGAGAGGACATATGGTCATCCACAGCGATGCACGACCACATGTCTGTGATATTTGTGGACTGGCTTTTAAACAGAAGGGACTTTTGAAGATTCATCGACGTCGTCATGATCCGACGGCAAGTAGTTTCACCTGTCAGATATGTGGGAAGGGTTTTTATACATCGACAGAAGTAAAGAAACACCTCCCAACACATACGGGTGAGAGAAAGTACGAGTGTGAGGTGTGCGGTAAAAAATTTAAACAGGACAGTGCTCTAGTCAGACATCGTGTTATACATCTAGAAAATAAACCATTTAATTGTGATATCTGTGGTAAATCATTTAGTCGGAAAAATTTACTAAAAGATCATAATAACAGGTATCACTCCAGTGAAAGCAACAATAATGGGAATATAGACACATATACTAGCTTTCAACCAATTAACGAAATTCACGTTAGTTTTGCTGATGAAGATGCTGAAGCAGCAGATCAGATATTGGACAAGGACACCTTATATGTTCAGTTTACACAAATAGATGATGGCTGTCAATGGCCAACAAGTTGTGATAGGGATCCAAAGATAGTGTATCAGTCCCTGGATATACCAACACAACATGGCGAGGAAATTATCATAGTGGCTGGCAGCAATGATCAACAACAGAATTATCAACATCACCAAATATAGGCATATGAGTTATTCCATTCCCGCACAGTTCCAGATTTTAAAGGCCTCTCTTTAAAACTAAATCTACCATTTACTCTTGAACCAACTGTTTTTACAATCAAAATTGAAGAGAAAAAATAAAGATAATTGATATAACTTAAAGTACTGCTTATTTAATATGGTTATCTGCATTTCTAGATACATGCATAATTTCTTTCTGTTGGAGAGTTCAAAGACACCTTTGATTTCCGGTCTAAATGGACGGTTTGATTGTTCGATTGATTCTTTGATTGACAGCCGCGATCTACCAATTGAAACAGTTACAGTTAGAGACGTACGGTTCTGTGATATAGTGAGTCTTTTCCAGTCATTCCAGGAAAATATTCGTAAGATGGAACCGAGGTATAATATTCCGAAAACATGGTAGGATGAATTCTTTTTCCTATGAAATATATGATTCTGTGTTTCACTTGTAAGTCGATGGGGTTTAATGCCACTGTTAACAGTATTTCAGTCATATCGCGGCGGCTGGAGCACCTAACAATGGATTCCTAGCACCAGCACTACCAATAAATCCTTTCCTAGCCTCCAACTACTATCCCACTATGTTAACGATTATCCACCCATTGGTGAGGGACAAGTGACGGAAAGGATATGTGCCGCGGCCGGGGATCGAACTCGTGGCATCCCATTATAAAAGATTAGAAGTCTGATGCGCCACCGATTACACTATGACGACTTCACTTGTTAGGGTGAACCCTTTTTCAATATGACAAAATAAAATATTGTGGAACGCGGTCATTTCCTCTTTTCTTTTCTTCTCTGAAACATTTTGCTAATACTTGTTTTATACATAGTCCAATAATATTCAATATCGAGTATCAAAGAGAATTTTTGGTAACCCTTTCCTGTTTTACAAAATTTTAGACCTGTCCAAATTCAAAGGTTTTGCAGACGAAAATTCAAAAAGGATTGAATTTGAAAAATAACCATTCAGGAGGGTAGAAAATATTGTAGAAAAAAGAAATTGCTTGTTACAAGCAATACTTCTTTTTCTACAATGTTTTCTCAATCCAGGGAGTAAACAGGAAAGGGTTAAATGCGATGGAGCAACTAGAGCCTCTACCAGGTCTACGTAACCAGAGCCTCTACCAGGTCTACATAACGAGAGCCTCTACCATGTCTACATAACCAGAGCCTCTACCTGGTCCACATAACCAGAGCCTGTACCATGTCTACATAACGAGAGCCTCTACCAGCTCTACATAACCAGAGCCTCTACCAGGTCTACGTAACCAGAGCCTCTACCAGGTCTACATAACCAGAGCCTCTACCATGTCTAATTAACCAGAGCTTTTGTCAGGTTTGCGCGCTTCTTTTCGCACAGGAAACTTCGTTACTGCGGTCATGAATAGGCTGTAGTAACAACGTTTAAGTCGCCAAACCAACAACAAAGGTAACAAAAATGGCGCCAATGTTGGAGTTGATTAGCTCAGGTTCGGGCTAAATAGATCAATTGGTAGGGCGGTTTATTCCATGATTGACATTCGCGATTGGTCATTATATTCATAATAATACAATGCCTACTCGTATTTACTTGGCATTGTCCTTCAGGCTCCTTTTCTTTTAATACGCCGCCGAAGGTGAATGTTTATTGGTATCATTTTGTCTGTCCGTGCGTCCACATCTCGTCAACATATCTCCTTTTACAATTATGGACGAATATAAACGAAATCTGCGCAAAAAGTTCCTATTCATCTGACCTTGTGCATATTGCCGGAGTTGTGCCATTTTACGCTTGGTCACTGAAAAAACGGACTACAGGAAAGGGGGCTTAATGCCAAATTTCTTGTTAACATATTTCCTACATTTATTGACGAATCTGAATGAATTTTTCACAGAATGTTCCTATTCACTTGACCTTGCGCATATTGTTGGTGTTTTGCTATTTTTGCAGTGTAACAGTAATAGGAGGCTTGGTGCAAAATGTTTTGTTAACACATCTCCTTCTGCATTGATAGACAAAGTTGAATGACATTTTCACCGAATGTTCCTATTCACCTATCCTTATGCATACTGTCGGGGGTTCTGCCATCTTATACTGCGTCAAAGGAAAGGGGCACTCAATGCAAAATTGCTTAAAAAATTTCCTTCTAAATATATGGATGAATTCAAATGAAATTTTCACAGAATGTTCCTAGTCACCTGATTTTTATTGCTGTCAGGAAATTTACTGCAATCTAGGAATCAGCGGAATTCACCCTCTGCTACTTGGAACCTGACGACTATAAAAATTATGTATCCTAGCACCTGAATTGATTAATAACTTCTGGTAGTAATTTTGGAAAAGGCAAACGCATTCATGAATATGTCCGCGAAAAAACCCAATCACGGATATGGGCAGTGATTAAAGTCACGACCTCGACTGGTACTTTTAGTTTTACCATTCAAACCGATATCCTAGACTGGTACCACTATGCTTACAAGATTCTGACCAGTCCACGCTCACAAGTGACAAAGAGCTACAGATAAGATGCGTCTTGCCTAAAAACGTATTGCAAATCACTAAAAACGCATTTTGAAAATAATCATTTGGTTGAAAAAGGCATTTAAAATCACCAATCAGCATTCAAATATTTTCATTGCATATTTTTCCAGTTCCGCTATTATTATTCCTGTTTCGAAAAGGTCGCGAATCCGACACATGCATTGGTTCCAGTTCTTACATATTCCAACGATCAGTTTATCTACGAACTGGATCTAAAGAATCCCGACCAAAATATTTAGATTTAATAGTTTCTAGAATTGCTCGAATTCCGAAGCGAAAACTATACCCAGAAACCTCTATTCGTTTGCAATCTTTCGAAAGATCGGAGGGCGATGCTCCTAAACTGTCCTTCACGTATTTTGTCTGAAATTGGCAATAACGCCATTGATCAAATCAGATATGGGCGAGGAAACCTGATGGTGATCCTGTCTCCTGCTGACGGCTGGAAAATGCAATATACATGGCTTTGTACCGTCGGCGAAGAAAAATACAAGTTATCGAAATGTTGCGGATTTGGGCAGAAGAAAGAAAGAATTATTGAGGCTGGCGAGGGGTCGTCAAATTTCCAAATCGATTGTATCAAACATTACAGCCAGTCAAAGAAGATGCCAAAAGGGTTTTGTCCAACTTCCCTATTAAAATTGGACAGAATGTCATCAAATTGTATGAAGACCATCATTACGATTCATTAAAATTCAGAAAGAGAACGTGTATGGCAAAATTATGACCTTCTGGTCGGCCATTTTGGTCTAACGAGGTTGGCCCAGCAACATAATTTTCTTAGACTTATTTCCCGTAAGAATTTAAGCATTGCTTTTTCATTCATCAGTATTACTTAAATTTTAGGGGGTAAAAACCGTCTAAAACAAACGTATTAGTAATTATAGAGTTAGTTACAATAGTAAAATCCTTTCTGAAATGAGGTACTTGCTTGTAAAACAAAATTGTGTTTTACAAGAAAGTACCTCATTTAGAAAGGATTTTACTTGTAATGAATATTTTACAATTTTCCTTTTGATAATTATAAAAAGCTACCATCATGAGCACTAGTAATTTGATAATGATAATCAAACTTGCGAGATCAATCAAAGTTCAAGAATTTTAATAGTACATGTGTTTCTTTTGGCATTAGTATGCAATGGCTAGATATAATCATTTATTTTCGACATATTCACAAAAATTGCCTTAGTCACTCTTGTCACTAATTTTATTAATTATTATTCAGGGTCAAATCAATCTTGATTACAGAATATGTTTACATTTATATTTTTCATTCGATCATACAAAATGATCCCCATTCAAATAAGTCCTGTTTGATATCTTGACTTTTACTTCGAGGCTGTAGATTTGGTCCTCGTGCTGACCAACAGGATCTTGGTTTCTAGAACTTAACAACAGAAATTCTACTTCTAAGTATAAAAGCATGTAAAGATTTCACAACTGCAATGATTTAGGCCAATGGAATTTATTTTGTGTGCAATTGGTCTGTAATGGTAGAGTCAAGCATGTTTTTTGTCTGAAACCAGATCCCATGTCAAAATATCCAGAGATAATTAAAACATTTTGGCGGAAAAAATATAAGCCTTCAGTTGTGATTTCATAATAATGAAAATTTAACAGACTCATAATAGAATGGCTTCAATTTTTATACTAATTATTGATATACCGACTGATTTGAAGCCGTTCGTGCCTTTGAATCACATATTGTAGCGGTTTTGGCGTTTCAGGCTGCATCACAGGAAAGGGACTACAGAAAAAGGGGACTTAATGCAAGTTCAAAGTCTTATCCTAATCTATACAGAATAAAGCATTCACATTTGGTATGTAAGATAACTAGATAGTTTTTGTCAAGCCTACTTGCGGTGAGCGAGACATAGTTGTCACTATGACATGTCGGTGTACGTGCGTTAGTGCGTTAGATTGTCCGAATTTGTCCGGACAATTACTACTACATTTATGGATGGATTTCAAAATAACTTGGCACAATTATTCTCCATCATGAGTAGATGTGCCATTTGAATGAATTTTTGGGATAGTTCTAATGTCAAGGTCTCAGCTCAAGATAAAACACTAAACGTTTGTCCGTTAGTCCGTCCGTCCAAAGAATTACTCCTATCTTTATGGATGGATTTCAAAATAACTTGGCACAATTATTCTCCATCATGAGTTGATGTGACATTTGAAAGATTTTTTGGGATATTTTTAATATCAAAGTCACAGCTCAAGGTCAAACTTTAAAATTGTTATTGTCAAGAGCATTTCTCCTACAATTATGCAAGGATTTCAAAATTAATTGTCACAATTATTCTCCATCATGAGTAGATGCGCCATTTGAAAGAATTTTTGGGATAGTTTCAAGTTCAAGGTAAATGCTCAAGGTCAAACACTAAAATTGTGCTTGTCCGGAGCATGATGCCTACAAAATTTTGCAGGCTCGACAGCAGTTGTCCTTGGACAACCATCTAGTTTAAAGTGTGCCCCTAGGGTCAAAAGCGGCCACACTCTTGAGGTCCAAACTCAATTATAGCAAGTTAGAAAGTCTTCTACTTATAAGACCTAAGGCATTCATATTTGATACGTGCACTTTATTAACAGATCAATCAGTTGAGCTATTTAGGACTACCGTGGTGACGGTTTTAGGGGAGGTAATTTGTAGTAGTATGCAAGTTATGAAAACCCGAGAGAGACAAGTGAATATTTGTATTTACATACAGACAAAGTCGACCTATTTAGGATTGAAGCTCCTTTTCTCTGGATATGCTTTGTCTGAACTTTGCACGTTGTATATTTTGGCCGCAGCGGAGGGATAATGACAGCTGCCAGACCAGAGTTGCCTTATCCACGGATCTCCCAAGCCAAAATTTTTCGGAGGGGAAAGTAATGTGACGGTTTCAGGGGAGGTAATTTGTAGCAGTATGCAACCTCCAGTGATTATTTGTAGCTACATACAGGCAAAGTCGAACCATTTAGGGTTGAGGTTCTTTTCCTCTGGATGGATTAGCTTTTTCTAAACGCTCTGCATTTTACACTCTTTTCGTAAGGCAGAATATTTCACGTTTCCTATTTTCCCTTGAGATAAAAGTTTTTAACAACAACTTATATTTCACATAATCCATTTCATTTTTGTTATGACGGAGGGTATGTGTGTATTATCTTCTGATTCATCTCTTTCATTTGACCACGTCGCAAAAACATTGCTCAGGTTTACTTCATAAGCTACGCAAATACAGCAATTGATGAAGTTGGTGAAGAAATGGTGTTCTGGAGGCCAAGCGATGATTTTCTTTATTTTAGACTCGATAGAAAAACCCAAACGGGAAGAACGAATAACAGCATTTGCAGTGGAAACTAGCCAAATCTAGTCGTAACTTACACTTGCCAGCTGGTGTACTCTAAAGCTACAACAAACTTCGTGTTAGAAAGCATTTAAATGGCTTATCTTGTAATTGACCAATCGTGGCTATCAATCTTCAGCTCAGAAATGAGTTTGAACTCCAACATTTGCCACCATGCATTTTTGTAAATGTTTTTTTGTTGGTTTGGAGACATAACCGTCAAAACTGTAGCTTATTCAGGCTGTAGTTACGACGTTTAGATCGCCAACCAACTATACTACTTTTATGTTACATGCTACTGGTCATAACTTTTTGCAAAATAAGGCCGATTAAATTCGGAGTGGGACTTCCTGTTGCAGTCAGTGGGTGTGGCCAAAGAAGTAATTTGGCAGGGCCATTGATTGTTCAATTGACGGATCGGCCCTTAGAATCGATTGTCCAATAGAACCATTTATTTCGAACACAGCTCAGTCGGTAGCGCGACGGACTCTCAATCATGAGGTCGGGGTTCGATCCCCGGTCTCGACTACGTGTAATATCATTTCTGATATCCGTCTCCCACAAATTGGCGGATGAGCAGCTGGAGTCTCGGAAAGGGTGTAATAGTGGTAGTATTGGTATTATAAATGCCAGGAATCCATGGCTAAGTGCTTAAGGCGTCACGATATTTCTAAAATACTGTTAAAAGTGGAGTGAAATCCAATTCAAACAAACGTTGAACTCCTACAAGTATGTTAACGAGCTCTCTTAATTTGAAGTCGATGTTATCAGTCTAGTCTGCGCTAAGCAAGGGACTCAAACTGCAAAGTTTACCCACGGTCAACAGCTAACAGGCCACGAACTGAGCTGAGGCTGTTCGGCATAAGGCGCATATCTGCTGCATCTCACATTGATTTTACATTGCGGTATCTGATATTTTGTAGCGGCTGTTTGTAAAGAGAATTGTGCTCTTTATACCATAGAATTACTATTTAGCTCAAGAAAAACGAACTGGCTAGAATTCGTCTTCTGGCGGGTAATGACCCTTCACTACAACAATCCCTTAATTCATTCCAATTTAAAGAAGAATACGCACTCTGGATACAATTATACTAAAAAAGTCGCCGGGAATCAGTCAAACCCCCCCCCCACCCCCACCCCAAACACACACACGTGAAACCGGTCCTCGATCTAATTTGACCCTGACGCCTTTTATGCTTTTCTTTAACGTTAAAACATTGAAATGGTTAGAGTAAAGGTCTGAACACGTTTTGATAATTCTGTTTTAATTATTCTAGTAAATGCTAAATGGAATTTCTCCCTTCTTTGCGTTGAAATGTATCCTGATTTTTTGCACATGAGACTTAAAATAAGAAAAAATCATTGTGCGAATTTTAGGAAATTCAGAAATAAGCCGTGTGTAGAAATTCAATCCGACATTAAATAAGTATAAATTATCCAAGTTATTCCTGTTGCTTTTCGTGATCTGTTATGATAACAATAGCTTAATATCGTGTATTTTTACTGTCTCCTGCACTTTGAAAAAGTCTTAAAAATGAGGACTTATTAATCATTAACAATTATCACCAAATAAGATTTAAAACTAATTTCAAGAGACAGAAAGTGCAAATATATGCCACACATATGCATGGTATTACAGCAGATTTAATCCCTTGTATACTGTATATAGCCTCCTTATCAGATAAGGTCGTTAAATTCTCAGCTGGTGGTTATTTTGTTTATCTCATTTGGGGGTGGTCAAACAAAGAAGGATTGAACTAGGCCCATAAGACAGGGCTGTGTGTAGCCCTTTAGTTTTCAATATGAATGTACAAATTTGACTGGCGTATCGGAGAGCAGCGTAGGTAGGACAGGTTAACCAGTCTAAGTCTACGGTTAGTCATTAAACCAGTCTATATTTCTTCGATTACAATATTGTCCAATAAGATTGAAGCACGTATTGTAGTCCGTAAATTCGGAAATAAAACATGTTTCTATTTGTTGACAGTGGTGACACCGGTTATCGCGTGTCTTATCTCACACATTTGACACGTTGACTGACTCGCTATTTTAATGAGTGATACGTCATCCAACAAGGAAGTAGACGTAGAAAAGGCGTCTGAAACCGGAACTGACGTAGTGAATCTGACCGGGAATCCCGTCGACAAGATGTCGGGAGGTGCAAGTAGTAAAAAATTACTGATTTGTGCACTTGGAGTCTTTGTTTCATATTTTTACTATGGAATTCTTCAAGAATCAATGTAAGTCTCTTGTCATGAAGTTTGATATGTTATTCGTCCTAATGTAAGACTACATGACTTAACCAGCTGACGACATAATTAAGCTTGATTTACATTCGGATAATTCTCACCAATGGGTGGATAATCGTAAACCTAAGTGGGATAGCAGCTGGAGGCTAGGAAAGGATGTAGTGGTAGTACTGGTGTGAGAAATACCAGGAACCCATTGTTAGGTGCTCCAGCCGCCACGATATGACTGAAATACTGTTAAAAGTGGTGTTAAACCCCATTCAATCAATCAATTACATTCGGATAAGCTTGATTTGAGTGCAAATTTAGAGAGGTTAGTGCAGGGCTTTATACAGCTAAACTCGACAATAGAGTATTTACAAAGACTCTATGACAAATTATCCAACCTTGAGTTTCCTTCACTGTAGATGTAGATGAAATTGCCTGCCCAAAAATCAATAAAGCCATCCTCATTAGCAAGTTAAGGATGTGCACTAGAAGCGTGTAGCTTTGGAGTATGATGTCATTTCGTCTTGATGTCACATAATGTCACACTCAGGATTATTGGACACGACTGTATCTGCTTATAATTCAGTTTGATGACAATCTCCTTGAAGGTCCTGTATCAATCAATTGGCAAATAAAGTATTATTTAATGCAATGCATGTTAATGTGCTACTAAACCCATTACCAGAGAACAAAATTTTACAATGGTCCAAATTTTAAAAAGTTGCAGATGCTAATTTCGAGTTCATGAAATCTAATAATCTTCTGCTTTTTGGATAGAAAATAAGTAGGGAAATAAAGAAGTTGCTTGTCACAAGCAATTTCTTCATTATCTACAATATATCTACTATATTTTCTTGAGAAGGGTCATAAAGCTGGATTATTTGGAAATGGGGTAAAACATGTTCCACTTTGTCGGGTATATATGCATATCACCTTAACATGTTCAGGTCAAGAAAGTGAGGAAAATGATGGTCTTTCCAGGTACACTTTCAAAATGATACAGAAAAAGGTGCATTCTAAACGCTGCCAAAGGTGGACATATATTGATACTATATTCTTCGTCTGTCTGTCTGTCCATCCTGACGTTGATCCAGTGTTTTGTTGGTTTGGCAATATATATTGCGTAACCACAGCTATTCCAGCTGTATTTATGATGTTTAGGTGGCCATCCAACTATTTTATATTTTTGTCGCATGTTACTGACCAACAAATCCACAGCAAACTAGTCCATTTAACACATTACCAGATGACAAAATTTTATACTGTTCCAAATTGAAAGGATTTGCAGACGACAATTTAAAGTTTATGATATTTTGAAAATCTGCCTCTTTTGGGGTAGAAAACTTTGTGGATAATGAAGAAATTGCTTGTAACAAGCAGTTTCTTCATTTTCCACAATGTTTTCTTGTAATGGGTGTCTAATAGTGTCATTGTGTGGGAAGGGTTGATATCGAAGTCAAAAATCTTGTCAGAGGGGGTTGCTTGTAATCCACTGATTTCATAAAGAAAAAAGCTTCCCATAGGTGTACACACTTTTCAGAATTGTTTGACTTGTGAGAAAGAAAACTATGACAACAGTAGAGATTGGATCAGGGGATATAAAAAATGACCTGCCTAGGCCAGCCGTATTTGATGGTGTCCATCATAAAGAACAAAGAAAACTTATTATTTGTGCAATTGGAATTATAGTTATCCATTTTTCTATGGGGATAATGATAGAATTGATGTAAGTGTCACAGCCAATACATGTACTGTAAACTTTCTTAGTTACCGGTATGTTGCTGTAAATCTAGTTCTTGAAACTGTTCCATCAAAATTAAGACTTCAATTATTATGTCATTCATGTGACAACATCCCATTATAAGGCATTAGTAAATGCATTCCATGTATTATGTTTTTTTTTTCTTACTGTAAATGTTGAGAGAAAATTGTACTATAATACTAAACTGCTGATCGAACCAATCAAAACACACATGGTTTTTCACTCACCAAGGGGTGAATGAAAAAATAGCAAAGCTGAGGAGTATTTGCTTAGACAAAATGCTGAGGATTTACTGGTATAAGATAGGATTATGAGGAAGCCATTATTAGGTGCATCAGCTGTTGCAAGATTAATTGTCTAAGATTAATCTCTGTTTTAGAGAATAAGGTTGGTAAAAAATCAAAGTATTAAACCATTCCCACTCAGTGACGCTTTTAGACACTCCCAAGAAAAAGAGCTTGGAAAACATTGTGGAAAATGAAGAAATTGCTTGTGACAAGCAATTACTTCATTTTCCAGAATGTTTTCTTCCCAGAAAGGTGAAAAATCCAAAATTTGATTAACTTTTAATTGTTGTCTGCAACTTCTTTCGATTTGGGCCAGTCTAAAATTTTGCCGTCTGGTAATGGGTTAATTGATAAAAGATAATCATGTTAATTATAACTCAGTATTTTAACCTAAAACAATCAATAGGAAAATTGTTGAAAGCATACAAAACGCTTTAAAATCAACCTTTCTGCTTCTCCAAAAATGTTTCATACAGTTTTCCTTATCAGGATTAAGATTGTTTTTGAAACAGACAATTTATGAAGTATGCTTTTAGTTCCCTTCTGGAAAAGCTGAAAAGAACTTCAGGTTTGTTCTCTGTGTGCCTAGGCATTCAGTTTTCTGTTCTTAGTTTTAGAAATGCTCGTAGATGTTGATCTGATTTTTATCAGAGTCTACAATCATTTCGATTCATTCACTGAAATCCCCCCCCCCCAAAAAAAAATCAAAACATTTATACTTTTATAGATATTCAAAATGTTAATTATAGCATTTCAAATATGAGAGGGATTTCAGTGCAAAATCTGCACATTTGAGAAATGTTTGGTATTTCATGCTCTTTGTTTATGGAGAAAAAAAAATCCAACCAATTATGAAAATATGGGCTTCTTTGAAAAAAGTCAGGGAAATCCCCAATTCCCCTGCCTAGCATAAACATTGAATATTCAGCTGATTATTGATGCAATCATGAGTTGCAGATCTAATTTGAGTTTTTTCCAGGTTTAGATATTTTTTACTCAAGTACAGATGTTGGACTTTCAGGCTTTTTTGTGCCATTTTCGGGGCTGAAATTGGGATCATTCCCAAATCTAGCCCTTGTCCTGGTGAATATATATCTTCTGTTCACTGTTTTTTGAAACCTTGACATAATTAGATTGCTGTTATGCCCACAGATTTTATGAAATATTACAAGAACAACCAGGTTGATCTTAGTCTATACACTTGCCAAAGCCATTGTAAAGCAGGAATATTCCGGGATCAGCATGACAAGGGTTAAAATCATATCAACTTCCCTATGAAGTATATGAATTTTCATAACTTTCGATTTTTACTATGATTGAGCCCACAGTTACGGCAAAAACTACTGTAAGGCTGTTATTATTCTTGAATTGACCAATTGCTGGCCCTGCCCATTTGCTTGGTTAGCTCCTCCCACCGACTCCAACAGGAAGTCTTAATTCGATTTTGGAAGGCGTTATTTAGCGAAATTTATGGCCAGTAGCATGTAACAAAAAAGTAAGATGGTTGGTGACCTAAACGTCGTAACTACACCTCGAATTAGCTGTAATTACGACGTTTAAGTCGCAAAACCAAAAAATGGGTTAATAAAATGGTGACCAATGTTGGGGTCGAAAGCTCAAGTCTGGGCTGATTTGATTGGTTGGCTGGTTCCTTGATTGCAGCCGCTATTGGTCAATTATGCAAACAAGCTTTACCATCAGGCTGGCACAAGGGTTACTGTTGATTGTATGTTTCTTCTAAATACTACCCTTTTGGCATTGTTTTCCCCTCCCATTCCCCTCAACTGACTTTAAATTTTCACTGAAATGCCAGTTTCTGGTACTTTTTATTAACCATTTCGATTTCACTTTATGATTTAGTAAAATTGAGTTTGAGATTAATTCTGAGATTTTTGTGGTCCATTGACTTTTTTAGCTCACCTGAGCACGTAGTGCTCAAGTGAGCTATTGTGATCGCCTTTTGTCCGGCGTCCGGCCGGCGTCCGTCAACACTTTCTTTAAACGACATCTCCTCCCAAACAACTGGGCTGATTTGAACCAAATTTGGCAGAAATGTTCCTTAGGTGGTCCCCTTCAAAAATAGCTAAAAGAATTGAAATCTATTAAAAACTCTGGTTGCCATGGCAACAAAAGTGAAATTTTAAAATAATCTTTAAAAATCTTCTCCTCCTGACCCAGAAGGCGTAGAGCCTTGATATTTTGCATGAAGCATCAGTATATTGACCTCTTTCAAAATAGCAAAAATCAAGATCTTTGGTCCCCAGGGGCGGAGCCCCAGGGGAGTGGGGTTTATATTGAAATAAAAAACGATTTTTTAAATGACATCTCCTCCCAAACCACTCAGCTGATTTGAACCATATTTGGCAGAAATGTTGCTTAGGTGGTCCCATGCAAAAATAGCTAAAAGAATTGAAATCCGTTAAAAACTCTGGTTGCCATGGCAACAAAAGTAAAGTTTTAAAATAATCTTTAAAAATCTTCTCCTCCTGACCCAGAAGGCGTAAAGCCTTGATATTTTGCATGAAGCATCAGTATATTGACCTCTTTCAAAATAGCTAAGATCATGATCATCGGGTCCCCAGGGGCGGTGCCTCAGGGGGGGGTTTATCTAGAAATAAAGAACGATTTTTTAAATGACATCTCCTCCCAAACCACTGGGCTGATTTGAACCAAATTTGGCAGAAATGTTGCTTAGGTGGTCCCCCTTAAAATTAGCTAAAAGAATTGAAATCCGTTAAAAACTCTGTATGCCGTGGCAACAAAAGTGAAATTTCAAAATAATCTTTAAGAATCTTCTCCTCCTGACCCAGAAGGCATAGAACCTTGATATTTTGTATGAAGCATCAGTATATTGACCTCTTACAAAATAGCTAAGATCATGATCATCGGGTCTCCAGGGGCGGACCGGTGGGGGGGGGTATAGGCATGAAGCATCAGTTCACAGTCTTCTTTCTTATTTCTGAAATTATAACCCATGGAAAAAGTTTTTTCCTTCTTTCAAATCAGCACTAAAGCCGTGGAATTTGTAATTTAGACTTTTGGATCCCCAGGTTCATAGTCTTTATATGTAATTGTGGCCCACTTGTTTCATAATCCTAACCTTAACATGAAATTAGACTGTTGAAAGAAAAAGAGCCTTTATCTCAGGTGAGCGCCCCAGGGCTCTCTTGTTTGAAAATAGTGAATCTCGGACAGAAGCACAGAAAGAATAGTTTTAACCCATTTCAACAATAATGCTTTGGAAAACATTGTTGATAGTTAAGAAATTGCTTGTTACAAGCAATTTCTTCATTATCCACAATGCCTTCAATCCCAAAGGAATTTAGAATTTCATCAGCTAAAATTGTCTGCAACTTCTTTGAACTTGGACCAGTCTAAATTTTTATTATGTGGGAATTGCTTATGGCAGATACTTGCCATGCAATTCTTAAGAATACTTAGTTTAGAATTGAAAAGGTAAGGCTCTGTATAGTAACCTAGACAGGAAAAGTACCAAAATTTAATCCATCACTAGACTACAAAATCCTAGACTGCTCCAAATTTGAAGAATTTGCAGATGGCAATTTGAAGTTCATGAAATTCTTATTTGGGAAAGAAAACATTGTATATGAAGAAATCACTTTTAACGTACAATTTCTCCATTTCCTGCAATGGTTTTGTAGAAGTTTTAAAAAAAATTGGGACGGTGTTGGAATGTGCAAAGTAAAAACTATATGAGCAATAGCAATTATACAAACAATATTCATTGCATTAGTTTCAGTTATTTGATTGATAGATAGGCATACTCACTTTAGAGGGCTCTTCATAACTGAGTTAAAGATTGGTTGCAGGCTATTTAGTTAAGCACAAGGAAAAAAGGAGAATCATTATAGATAGAACAACTTCAGAATGGTGAATAGTGTTACATAGATGTTTATGACGTTGCTACTACTAAATGAATGATTGCTTTGAATGGAAAATAGCTTCTTTGATTGATAGTGGCATTACCTCAATTGAAGGATTGTGATGTCAATCAAAGAATCAATCAACCAATAAATCATTCATTTAGACCAGTAGTGAACATTGAACTCTGACATTTGCAGACATTTATGTGAAGCATTTTTCTTGGTATGGCAACTGGAAGGTCATAACTACAGCTAATTACTGTTTATTCAATCTGTAGTTATGACATTTAGGTTGCCATCCAACAATAAATTATTTTATATTTTATATTTACATGCTTCTAAATATTTAAGTTTGGCAAAATGACGCTGTTTAAACCTCTCCGTTTTTTTTAAATTTTAGACTGGTCCAAATGGAAAGTGGTTGTAGATGACAATGGAATTGGATGTAATTTGAAATGAAACCATCCTATCATGTGGTAGAAAATATTGTGTGAAAAGGAGAAATTACTTGTAACAAGCAATTTCTCCTTTTTCCACTATGTTTTTTCCCAAGTATAAAATCACAGTGATGTAAAATCCTGGGTTTGTACAGGAAAGGATCAATTTCAAAGTGGAACTTCCTATTTGAACTTAGTCAGCATGACCAGTGAGCCATTAATTAAATCTGTTCTTGTTCATTTCAGTACGAAAGGCAAATATGGAGAAGAAAAGTTTACCTACACAATGGCTCTGGTGTTTATACAGTGTATTATCAACTTTCTGTTTGCTAAAGCAGGTAATTTTTGTCCAACACTTTCCCTAAGGTTGTGCAGACAGGAATGAATGTTCATAGACTAATTTGAAGTAAATGAATGAAAGCTGAAAAATAATGTTCTGTTTTTAGAGTAGAGGAATATTGTATGCTACACCAATGTTATCCTGTTCACATGTTTTCACAATATTCTTCTTAAATGGCGCAAGGAGGAGGTTAGATCCCTTGAGTTGTTTCTCAGTTATCTGTCCTTGTTGCAGTGTTTTTCATGTCCCCAAATCTTCCTACATTTTTCGGTTGGAGTGAACTAAAATGTAATGAGTCTATGTAATGGAATTACATGTGTCTGCAAGTAGCTTAAAATTTACAGACAAGCCTCTTAGTGCATATATGAGCTCCTTGCAAAGATATTGTTGGTGTTTGTGCTTTAAGCCTTCCCAACATAGTCCCACAATAAAATGCATCAGAATATTTGCGGAATATAAAGAAATTTATTGCAATAAGAAATTTCTTGGTTTCTAAGGAATGTTTTCATCCAAGAGAGACAAAGATTTTGGAAATTTTGTCAACATGCAACTTTTGTGAATTTTGACCAGTCTTAAATTTAATCTTCTAGTTATGAGTTAAACTATTCAAATGTGTTGCACAGTATTGTTTCTTACATGTAAAATTGTGATGTATGTTTGAAATACCTGTAGTAAAGGTTGTTCTCATTTCATGTTCATTTCAGCCTTGACTTTATTTACAAAAGAGAAGGATACCACACCAGCTAAAATGTATGGGCTATGTTCATTGTCGTATCTTGGCGCAATGTTGGCGAGTAATAAAGCTCTTCAATACATCAGTTATCCAACGCAGGTTTGTGTGTATGTAAACCCATTAACAGACGACAAAATTTTAGACTGGTCCAAATTAAAAGGTGTTGCAGACAACAATATGTATTCATAAAACTTTGAAATTTTTCCGACTTTCTTGGCTGAAAATATTGTGGATAATGAAGAAAATTGCTTGTAACAATCAATTTCTTTGTTTTCCACAATGTTTTCCATAGCCCTTTTTTTAGGGGCATCAAAAAGCATCACTAACTAAACTAATGCTACCTCTCAGCATTTCTAACCCTTTAATTATTCATATAGAAATTTGATATGATAGGTTTTCCCCAGTAAATTTGTTACAGACTATCCTTATACCCATTCCCACACAATGTCACTTTTGGACTCCCTTTAAGAAATACAATTGGGAAAACATTGTGTTAAATGACGAAATTGCTTGTAACAAGCGATTTCTTCATTTTACACAATATTTCTACCCAGAAAAAATTCATTAAGTACAGATAATAGTCTGCAACTCTTTTCAATTTGGACCAGGCTAAAATTTTGATGTCTGGTAATGAGTTAAAGTGACAGATGTCAAAAAAACTGCATGCAAATTAGAGTAACCCTTTTCATGTGAATAGCATTAAGCCAACACCAGATGACATTCTTTTAGAGTGGTTTGAAATTCGAAGAAGCTTCAGATGACTGACTTTAGTTGATGAAATTTTAAAACTTTTTTTTAGTTCAAGTCGTTGTGGATAATAAAGAAAAAGCAAGCAATTTATTTTCCACAATGTTTTCTAAAGTTCTTTTCTTGATAGGTGTAAAAATGGGTTTGTGCAGGAATGAGTTAAACAGGTTTTTCAACTTATTTTTTCCTTTCCAAAATTTTACACTGTAAAATACGTTTTTTTCTCCAAGTAGAAAAAAAATGTTATAAGTCTACTGGGATTTCTACAATCTCTTTCTGTTTAATTTTCTTGTTAAACCCAATACCAGATGATAAAATTCTAGAGGAATATGAATTCAAAGATAACACATTTGTATCAACACTTTTAACCCATTCTCACACAACAAACTTTTAGACTGGTCCAAATTGAAACGAGTTGCAGATGACAATTTAAAGTTTATGAAATGTTAGATTTTCTCAACTTTCTGGGTAGGAAACAATGTGTAAAATGAAGAAATTGCTTGTCACAAGCAATTTCTTAATTTAACACAATGTTTTCCCCGATTGCTATTCTTGAGGGATGTCAAAGAATGTAACTGTGTGGGAATGGGTTAAACATAATCACTTGACTTCACGGCTCAGTAGTTGCGAGGAAGCATCTTTGAAAAAAAATCTATCTTCATAGGAGGATTAATAATTGTCCAAATATTCTGATTCTGGTTGTCCAATTGTTCTCAATAGTGTTTCAATTATCTCTTATCATCCTTGATCTGAATATTAAGGGTTGTCATGCTGACCCTGGAATATTCTTGTTTTTGTAAGAGACATAGACAAAGTTCAGCCAGCACATGTGTGCAATCTGATCATTGTCTACACCATCTGTTTTTCATTTTCTTAGCCAGTGTTGTTTGTAAGATTATCTTTGATGAAATATTGGCCCAAAGTTTATCTTTTCAACCCTTTTATTTTAACCCATTATCAGACAGTAAAACAAAATGAAAAGAGTTGCAGACATCAATTTAAAGATATGAAATTTTAGATTGTTTCATCTTTCTCTGAAGAAAACATTGTGGAAATTGAAAATAATGCTTGTTACAAGCATTTTTCAGAATTGCACAATGTTTTCTTAATTGTTTTTCTTTAGGGGCGTCAAAAATTGTCATTGTGTGGGAGTGGGTTAATGCAGTTCTTAAAGGTATTTAATCAGTATGACAGTTGTTAACCCATTCCCACACAGTGACACTTTTAAATGCCTCTCAATATGAAAGCTTTGGAAAACATTGTGAAAAATTAAGAAATTGCTTATTACAAGCAATTTCTTCATTATCAACAATGTTTTCTGCCCCAAACGACAAAGATTCTGAAGATTTCATCAACTTAAACTTGTTGGCTGCAACTTCTTTCAATTTGGACTGTTCTAAAATTTTATCATCTGGTAATGGGTTAAGATTTGTAACTTACATTTACAGGTGTTAGGCAAGTCTGCTAAACCGATCCCTGTAATGTTACTGGGTATATTGTTGGCGAAGAAAAGATATCCACCACAAAAGTTTGTGTTCATTTTCATGATATGCTTGGGTGTTGCCATGTTTATGTTTAAAGATAAGAAAACTACCTCTACAGAAAGTACCTCATTTGGTCTTGGTGAGGTCTTCTTGGTAAGGAATGTTCATGTTATTACATCATACAAACAACCTTCTTCATATTTTAACCAATTCCAGACTGCAAAATTTAAGACTGGTCCAAAAGGAGTTGCAGCTGACCATTTATAGTTTATGAAATTTTAGATTTTTCAACTTTCTGGATAGAGAATATTTGGAAAATGAATAAATTGCTTGTTACAATTTCTTTGCTTTTCTCAATGTTTTCCCATATATTTTTCTTGAGGGGAGTCACAAAGCGTCACTGTATGGGAATGGGTTAGATTTGCATTATCTGTTACTTTATTCTTTATACTAAATAGAAATACTGCTGTACCAGTATACATAGTATAATAACAACAAATTAAACAATACACAATTTAAGAAGAAAATTTATATTGTTTCTATAAGGACACAATCAATAATTTAAGAATGACCTTAAGGGAACCATGAAATCAACCATGTGAAAAGCATCATTGAATACGTATAGCAATATCGTTTTTCACCATAATTACTTCCCAACTGGCAAACCAAAGGCAACTGTTTGCACTCTAGCTTAAAGTCCAGGTAATCAGTTCTTTTTGTTTTAACGTTTCTTGATATTGAGCTCAATTTAGGTACTTAGTCTTAAATGTCAAATGGCAGATTAAGCTTTGATTTGGCTCAGTCAAAATAAATTTGACTTGATACTGAAAACTTGACAAAATTACATGTACTTATGTTAGACTTGAACAATTTCACTAAAATCCCATTTTAGCTTGCCAGGGATGTATGTCTTGGAAGAGCTTTGGTCATACCATCTGCGTCAGCTTTGGCGTTAGTGTCCACTTGGTTAAGGATTTTATATCTCTAGTATAACTAATGCTAGGGGGCTCATATTTCACACATGTACTCATCAGGAGATAGCCCTTCATCTAGTACCAACGCATATGACCTTAAGGCTTTGACCTGTTATTAAAAAAACTTTAACGAAATACTTTGACCAAAAAACTTTAACATTTCTCATATTTTCTGAATGCTTATACCTAGAGCCATCATACTTCATATATAAACTCAACGGGTAATAGGCTTTCACCATCTGACCTTGACCTTTGACATAGTCAAAAACTTTAACCAAAGACCTTTACCAAATACTTAAACCTTGTTAATATTGTCTGAACGCGTACACCAAGGGCTATCATACTTCATATATACACTGCCTAGGGGATATGCTTTCACCTTTGACCAGCATTTGGCCTTTGACCTACTTTTAAAAACTTAACCAAAAACTTAAACTTTGCTTTTATTTGCTGGATGCTTACACCCAGGACCATTACTTTTCATGTTCAATCTAATCAGGTGATAGGCTTTTACTTGTGACCAAGGCTGTTGACCTTGTGACCTTGACATACTTTTCAAAATTTTAACCATTAAACTTTCTTATATTTTCTGAATGCTTGCATGTAGGACCGTCATTTTTCATGTGTACTCTAAACAGGTGATAGGCTCTCACCTTTGTCAAAGACATCTGACCTACTTTTAAAAATTTTAACCCAAAACTTTAAACTTGCTTATTTGTTCTAAATGCTTACACCTAAGACCATCATGTTTATGTGTACTACTATCGGGTAATAGGCTTTCACTTGTGTCCAAGGTCCTTGATACTGTGACCTTTACTCTGATCCACAATATTAACTATTTTTTCATAACATAATCATAACCAAATGTTTTGTGATAAGCACCCTCTAGGGAGAAGTATGTTGTCTATGGACAACTCCTGTTCTGGACTTGTTTTAACCCTTTCCAGTTCAATCCCTGGTTTTAACATCCTTGTGATTTTATATATGAGAAAACATTGTAGAAAAATAAGAAGACAAGCAATTTCTTCTTTTTCCACAATATGTTCTACTCTACTGAATGGTTATTTTTCAAATTAAATCCACTGTAAATTTTCGATTGCAAAACCTTTGAATTTGAACAGGTCTAAAAGTTTGCAAAACAGGAAAGGGAGTCTACAATAATGTGTTACAGATGAAGTTAATGGTTCGACTAGCTCAGTGAAACACTGGCTATAATATGGAAAAAATTCACAAAAAAGTAATTTTACATTGTAATGGAATTTGATCTTGTTATGCAATACTTGAGAATTTTTTTTTGTATTCAATGTAGCTGGTGTCCTTGACATTAGATGGGTTGACAGGTGCTACACAAGATAGAATGAGATCTGACCACAAAACTGGTGCCTACAGTATGATGTCCCAGGTTAACTTGTGGTCTGTTTTATGGTTAGCTATAGGTATGTTTTGAAGGCTGTATTTCCTTTATTTGATTATCCATGTCCTGCTAATTGATGTATCACCAGTGTCACCCACTGACTCCGCTGGCCACGCCCACTGAGCTTAGACATGAAATTTCACTTAGATATTAACCCTTGTCATGCTGTATAAATTGCCTTATTTAATTGCTGTAAAATCAAAGCTCTAAAAGCACTAATAGATCTTTTTGTTCACTTAAGAGATGAAGAAAATTTTTTTGTTTTCATGGAGGTATGAACCGAAAAACCTAATCACACTGTATGAATACGCAAAGCGGATTCATACATTGTGTGATTAGGTTTTTCGGTTCATACCTCCATGAAAACAAAAAATATTCTCTTCATTTCTTATAATTTAATAGTATCGAGCGAAATAACAAAAGCTTTACATATTTTGATACCTTTTTTGTTTGGGACTATTATGTGCTGAAGCATACTAATTCGCTGTGTGCTTAAAATTTTGTTAATGGAGTTATGAATAATTTTTTCGACAAATCAGAACGCCCGTTTTTGGTAGACAAAACTAAAAATTGAATTATAAATCAATATTTCTTTCATAAGTCATCTTCATAAACAACTCTGACAGGAAAAATTAAAGCAGGAGGTGTAGACAAAGATCAGACTGCACTTATGTGCAGGCTAAACTTAGCCTACAACTCCTGCTAAAAGTGTAGACAAAGATCAGACTGCACTTATGTACTTAGCCTACACCTCCTGCTAAAAACCAGAATATTCCGGGTTCAGCTTGACAAGGGTCAATTAGAGTTACATTGGAAAACTTATATCCAGAACCATGTAACAAAAAAGTAAAATAGTTGGTTTACGACCTAAACACCGGAACTACAACTTGAATAAGCTGTAGCTATGACATATAAGTTGCCAAGCCGACAAAAATGCTTCTCATAAATGTCAGGCAATGATGAAGTTCAAGATCATTTCCAATCAAATGAATGATTTGATTCGTTGACTGATTCTTTAATTTACAACCATGATCTGTCAATTAAAGACAAACAGAACGCTTATACTTAGATATATCAGAATGGACAAAGCTCCAGATAAGAGGTTGTAATGACAGTCTAAATCTCTTTCTTTCTCATCCAAACCCTATGTTGTGGGTACTCAATGGAATAATCTTGATGAGACAATTCCTTTGAATACCTGTAACATAGGATTTGATATGTGAATAACGAAATGTTTCAGTTTGAATATGAGATTAGTCTCTCTATTCAGAGCTCAGGCTTATCTTTGTGTTACATGCAATTATAAATCAGGCAAAGCTCTATGTGAAAAAAGATTAAATAACCTCTTCTCAGAATCTCTTATATATTGGTTACTTATCTTATCGTTATTTACACAACTTGAATCAGGGTTTCGAACCTCTCAATTTAAAGTTGGGTGGAAAAGTATTGTCCAGTAATGAAATAGAAAACAAAGCAAAAGATAGCCTAGTCTAAAATATTAATTGATGAACAAGCCAGCTGTGCATTAACAGCTATTGATTTTTCAATATGGATGACTAATTTGATACAGATGTTCAATGATACATTAATTAGTCAATATTTCTCAATCAGAATGTAGAATAGTCGGTACTTATAGTAAGGTAGACTATA
Organism: Fragum fragum; assembly: GCA_946902895.1. Taxonomy (NCBI): domain Eukaryota; kingdom Metazoa; phylum Mollusca; class Bivalvia; order Cardiida; family Cardiidae; genus Fragum; species Fragum fragum. The sequence continues at coordinate 5,117,278 of OX336372.1, read as the reverse complement.
TATTCCTAAAAAAATGAATTGTCGAGTGTTTTTTTGTGGTCATTTATCTTTAAATCAAATATATATTTTCTGGTATTGAAAATTCAGGGAACATTTTATCGATGACTGGATCTGGCAAAGTATAGGAATGTATCTGGTGAGCCGAAGGCAAACCAGATAAATTCTGCAGCCATGCTGGATAAACTTATCCGTATAGAGTCTCCCATAATCTATTAATCTTACTTTAAAGAAGAGGGGGCTATTCTGTTTACCTCTGGCCATCCATTTGTTCATCTTTCCTTGCTTTGGTCTATTTGTAATCAAATTTCAGTTGCATTTTCTATGCCTTTTCAACACCCTTTTCATGAGGGAATTTGTGGTAATGAATTTGAATAAGGTTAACAAAAGGAAGTCATGGTTTTATGCATTTGATTAATACAGTATAATCCTCTTAACACATTACTTGATAGTAAATTTTAGACTGGTCTAAACTGAAAGGAGCTGCAGGTAACAACTCAAAGCTTACGTAATTTTGATTTTTTTCTTTTGCAATGGAAAAACATTGTGGATAATGAAGAAACTGCTTTATAAAAGCAATTTCTTCATTTTCTACAGTGTTTTCCAAAGCTTTTCTATTTAGGGGTGTTTAAAAGTGTCATTGTGCTGGAAAGGTTTAATTGTAACCCTTAGAGTAGCAGTTGACTTGCAACTGACCTTTTTGCAGTAAAAGAACCAGTAGCTCTCTTTATCCCATTCCCACAAAACAATATTTTAGACTGGTCCAAATTCAAAGATGTCGCAGACGACAATTTTAAGTTTATGAAATTTTAGATATTTTCTTTCTTCTGGTTAGAAAACATTTCAGATAATGAAGAAATTGCTTGTGACGAGCAATTTCTTCATTTAACACAATGTTTTCCAAAGCTTTTTTCTTCAGGGGCATTTAAAAGTGTCATTGGGTGGTAATGGGTTAATAGCACTTTCCCATTATTTGCAGCAAAGGTGTTGACAAATTGATGTTCCAGATAACTAGGATTCCCCTGTATAAAATTAACTTATTTCTGTTTCTGCAGGTTTAGTCTTTTCCGGTGAAGGTTTAGATTTTATTGGATTCGTCCAGCGGCATCCATCTGTACTTTCAAAAATGGTGACTTTTGGACTGGCCAGTGCTATTGGTCAAGTAAGTAAATTAGTCCAAATAGGTTCAAGATTTATGTCTAATATCTTTCTTTGAATATTCTTTGATTGACAGGAATTATTCAAATGGCATACAACTTGATGGGGAAGTTGAAATGCTTTGTGGTATGCATTTAACCCTTTCCTGTACAAACTTGGGATTTTATGTCACTGTGATTTTATACTTTGGAGCTTCTCCATGTCCCACAATATTTTTTTCCACATAGGATCTTTTCATTTTAAATCGCATCCAATTTTTATTGTTGTCTGCAACCTCTTTCAATTTGGACAATCTAAAATTGCAAAATAGTGGAAAGGATTAAGCTTTTGCCAAAAGTGGTCCTTCTCTGAGTCAATGATGCATTGCAACTGTCACTAAAAAAATTTGTAGACCAATCAATTAAACATTTAGAATTTTTTTGACGTTTGATGAGTTGAATATCACAACTACAGCTAATTCAAGCTGTAGTTACAATGCGTAAGTCACCAACCATCCGAAAATCAGCGATGGGTCACTTTTATCACCTATTACATGTGTTTACTTATTCTCTCAGCTAAGACTATCAACCCATTCCAGCATAATCCCTCCTTTTAATGCCCCTCAAGAAAAAAGCTTCGGAAAACATTATGGAAAATGAAGAAATTTCTTGTATCAAACAGTTTCTTGATTATCCATAATGTTTTCTATTCAAAGACGAAAAATTGAAATTCTATCAATTTTGAATGGTTTTCTGCAGCTTCTTTCAAATTGGACCAAACAAAAAATAATGTGTATGGGAATTATTTAACACATTCCTACACTGAAACAGTGCTCTCAATAAGGACCAATTTCAGGAAGTTTTAAAATTCCAAGTTTCAATTTCAGGAAGTTTTCACAAATCAAGGAATTTTTTTTTCACCCTCAACCATACCCCCCCCCCAAAAAAAATGAAAAAGATACATAAAGCCTACAGTACATTCTTTTCCATCCTTTACTTATAGTCCCTAAATTTCATGTCCCATTGAGTTGAACTAGAGAAAACAATGTGGTAAAAGAAGTGCTTCTTGAGAAATTGTCTCTTAAATAAATTTCCCTTTTTTCCCAAAATATTCCCGCCCCTTGAACACTATTATTTACCAAATTTGAGTGGATTAATTTGGTAATTATTATATGCAAATCTCTCAGGATTTGAAAATTTCTGATTACTTGAATGTAAGAAAACAGACTGTTTGAAACGTTTTGGGTACGAAAAAATCGAGACTGGATTATTCCGAGACCGTCTCCGGTCACATCATAGATATCCAAGTGCATACACCATGAATAACACTTATGTAAATAAAAGTAACAGTACAAAAAGAAATGAAACTAATAACAGAGTTGTATCTTTTAGGAAATTCCCTGTTTCTTTTCTGATAGTTGATGTTTACAGACAACATGTGTGACGTCATTAAAAAGGGACCGAACTCTAGCGAGATCAATCGAGTAACTTCGATGTTTCTAGGACGGACGTCATGTCAAGTTGCTAAATAGAATCCCAAGCGTCATAGACGTATTTAGAATGCAAAATTGACGCACCGTTCTGTATCGGCCGCGAACTTGGGACATCACATTTCAGGTGAATTCCGGCCCTGAACTTAGTTTACATACATTCGACCAAACGGCTTCCGTGGGCCCGGCACGTTATTAATCGAATGACTTCCAAAGAAATGGTCCAAGATGTTGCAACGGCTCAATTACCGAACCGACTATAATCGAGTACGCTCTATGTAAATTTCCATCTACATCGGTCGTCATGGAGACATTTCGATAAACTCCTTGTTGATTCACTTTTACCCAAGGGTATGGCCAGAATATACATTCTTTTGTTTGTCAAACCCTTTATATTGTAACTTCAGAAAACGTCCGAGTCATGAAATCTGGACGTTTTCCTAGAATCTCGGACGTTAATTTACGTCCGGTTCTGATTTTCTGGACGTTTTTTCCGATTTTTTGGACGTAATATACGTCGACGTCCGCTTATTGAGAGCACTGCTGAAATTTTTAGACTGGCCTATATTAAAAGAAGTTGCAGACGACAATCTGAAATAGTTGAAATTTTCAAAGTCTTTATCACTCTGGCTTCCCTTTTCCTTTATATTGCTTTGACTCAACAACGTAGATTGAATAGCTAGCAACAATGTGGAAAATCCAGAAAATACTTGTAACAAGCAATTTCTACATTTTCCACATTTTTTTTCCAGAACTGTTTTCTTGAGGGTTGTAAAAAGGAGGGATTGTGTGGAGATGGGTTAAACAATCTTGTCTGTTGATGGTTCCAAGAGTAATCATAACTTTGAATTATTATTATTTTTTTGCAGGTGTTCATATTTGTGACTGTGACCTCGTTTGGACCACTCCCATGTTCCATCATTACCACAACTAGAAAGTTTTTTACTATATTAGGATCTGTGATAATCTTTCAAAACCCCATGTTAGCCAGACAGTGGTTAGCAACTGTTTTAGTATTTCTTGGACTAGGACTTGACAGCATGTATGGCAAGGAAAAGAAAGATCCAAAAGTTACTGAAAAGGCCTCTAGATAGTCTTTTGTTTTTAGAGCCATTCTTTAGTTTTTAGCTCACCTGAGCACAACATGCTCATGGCAGGCTTTTGTGATACTTGAATGTCTGTTGTCCGTCATCTGTTTGTCCTTGCATCAACTTTTCAGTGTTACCACTCAATAAGCTATAATTTTGACTCAATCTTTGTGAAACTATCTGCAGAAGTGTGTATGATCACAAGAAGATCCCTTTTGGATATGGTAACATACTGACCAATATCAAGGGAAAAGGGGCCTAAGAGATAATTTCCTTGTTACCAGTTTAATAGTTCACAATATTGACCTAATCTGCTCAAATTTACTGAAATGATTTCATTTTAATAAGAAAGAACCCTTTTTAATGTAGTGATATTCTGACCAATAGTATTTTCTTCATAGCCAGTCTACAGGTTATAATTTTTGCACAATATTTTCACAAAAATGCTGAAAATGCTTGTATTGTCTTGCAAGAATATCCCAATTGAATAGTTTACATACCATCTTACATTAACAGAAAGGAGGTCATAATGGCAATATCCTTTTCATGCTCTTCTAATTATAACATTTGCTTTATTTTCATTTATCACTGTCAAAATATCTGTATTGTTATAATATGTGAGTTTATTAGCTTGCTTTAGAAAGCTAATTCAGGTGAGCGATCTAAGGCAATCTTTGCCCACTTGTTTATTTGTTGTTTCAGTAAACCCTAGGTTTTTCAATGGCCTTATTGTCAACATCTGAGTCATCATCAAGCAAAATTTTCACATTTTTTTTATCTCTTCTATTGGTTTATTCATTTCCTACTTGGAATGCATTTTTACTATTTAACCCATTCCTGTTTTGCAAAATTCTAGACCTGTCTAAATTCAGAGGTTTTGCAGTCAAAATTTAAAGGGGATTTAATGTGAAAAATAACCATTCAGTAGGGTAGAAAATATTGTGGAAAAGAAGAAATTGCTTGTTACAAGCAATTTCTTATTTTCCACAATGTTTTCTCAAGTATGATAAAACAGGGATTTAAAATCCAGGGATTAAATAGGAAAGGGTTAAAAGGTAATTCTTACTGTTGGTGGGGATTAGTCTTACTTTATTAATGTGAGAGCTTTGTCCCCTTTTCAAATGAATTGACATTTGTTATAAAGCAAACTGTAGTCATGCATCCCACATGGGGTGCATTTGATAACCCTTGAACTGCTGTACAAGTATATTCCTGTATAGTAGGCAAGGTACCAGATTCTATATACATGAACCCTGACCAAATGAATGCTGTACGCTTGTTATTAAATGGGTTGAGAACGGGTTGATTTATGATACATGTATTAGGTGTCATTTTGTCATTATTTACTTTCTACGCAGATTTTCATTCTTAGAACTTGTAAAGTTCTGTATAAATTCATTATAAACCATTGAAGTAGTTTTTCAGATGGGGACACATAATTTGTAATCAGTAAGTTGTGAGGCGACCAAACCCTTATAACTACAGCTTAAATCAAGCTGTAGTAGTGAGGTTTGGTCACTCTACAATGAGAGAAGATAAAATAAAGAATGTGTAATATAACCCAAGAGGGCATTAGCTGACTTTCACTTTTTGTAGTGATGGATTTAGAGTCATTTTAAGAAAATGGTGAATTCAGATATATATGTTAGATAATCTATTTCTAGATGTAAAGAATTTTTGACAGCAACAATACTGGGTATTGAAATTATTTAATCAATTACTAGACTTGCATCTAGTGACAGTTTAAACTTGTTATGTCCAGAGTTTTCAGAGGAAAATTCAGACTTTCTATAAACTGGAAACTATGGTTAAAAGCATAGTGAGAAAGGGGGAAATTGCTTGAAACAAACTGTTGTCGTTTTCCCACTATAATTAGCTAGCAAAAACCTTTGAGTTCTCTTCAAAGTTCAACCAGTGCAAACTGCCACTGCAGGCTTAACCACTTAATCAATTGGATGCTTACGTAATAAAAGTAGTTCTTATGTATTTCAGGAATAATGCAAACTCACTTGCACCATAAAAGTAGTTCTTATGTATTTCAGGATTATTGCAAACTCTATTTAGATTTTAAAGAACCCTTTCAAAAGCATGCTATTTAATCCATCCCCAACCAAAAGGGCTTTTTAATCATCTCAAGAAAAATGCTTTGAAAATCATTGTGGACAATGAAGAAATTGCTTGTGACAAGCACTTTCTTCATTGTCCACAATGTTTTCTATCGAACAAGGGAAAGATTTTCTGATTTCAACCATCTTGAAATCGTCGTCTGCAACTTCTTTCAATTCAAACCAGTCTAAGATTTGTCATGTTGTAATATGTTTACTCCTTGGTTACTTAATCCTCGTTTATTTATCATGATAACCTTTGGCAAAGGAGACTACTTAACAAAACTATGCTTTGCTAGCTTACAGTACTTTCAGTACTTTGAGTTTTTCAATGGCATCAAAATGCAGAACTGTGAACTTAAGAAAGCATTCCAAGCCTTAATGTGTTCATTATTGTGCAGATTTATATGTTAACTTTTGATTAATCTCTCTTGATCAATTATCATAGGACAACATTTAAGACTGGTCCAAATTATAGGACAACATTTGAGAATGGTCCAAAATCAAAGGAGTTGCAGACAACAATTTCAAGTTTATATAATGTTGAAATTCTGTTTCTGTGCAGAAAACATTGCGGTAAATGAAGAAATTGCTTGTTTCAAGCACTTTCTTCATTTACCACAGTGTTTTCTAATCTCCTTTTCTTGATGGGCGTTAAAAAGCAGGATTGTGTGGGAATGGATTAACCCGTTTCCACACAATGACACTTTTAGATGCCCCTATGAAAAAAAAAAAACAATAGAAAAAATTGTGGAAAATGAAGAGATTGCTTGTGACAAGCAATTTCTTAATTATCCACAATGTTTTCTATCAAAAATGATAAAAGTAATTAAAATTCCACCAACTTGAAATTGTCGTCTGTAGCTTCTTTCAATTTGGACCAGTCTAAAATTTATTGTGTAGGAATGGGTTAAATCTTCGAAAAAGTAATTTATAGCTCTTTCATTTTGATCAATTTGTTGTCCCTGAAAAATGAAAGTAAAATTCCTTATCTAAATTCCTTGAAATACCTTTGTATTTTTAGTTTTTATAGTCATTGAATGTCCAACCTCTGTAAGGCGTTTTCAACAATTTAGTGTTGCCACTCTACAGTTCACAATTTTGGCTCAGCCTGTCTCAAGCTAAACGAAATGTTCGTATTTTCATGGAGAAGATCCCTAATGAAAACTGATGCTCGGATTAATACCAAAGAAAAAGGGGTCTTATTGACTATTCTGTTTTAACTAATCTACTTGATGTACGTGTATACGGTCCATATTGAATATGGTGAAAATCTGACCATTATCAAGGGAAAAGGAAACCTTTTTGACAATTTCATTTTTACTACACTACAGGTTAAAATATTGGCTCAATCTTTTTCAAACTTGCAGAAAATAATTGTATTGAAATGAGAAAAAGGAATTTTGAATATGGTTAGAATCTAAGCAATGTCAAACACAAAGGGTTCCAAATGACTGTTTCCATTTTACCACTCTTAAGATCACAAATTTAACTCGGGCATGTTTAAAAATAATTCCAAGGTCTCAAGGATGATCCCTGTTGAATAAAGTGAGATTTTGACCAATGTCTAGGGTAAAGTGACCTTAGAGACAATATCCTTGATATTTCTCTATGGTTCACATGTTAGGGTTAGTCTTTCTCAAATTTTCTTGAAATGTCTAAATTGCCTTGACACTCTGACCAATGTCAAGGGAAAAAGCATCTTGGTGACAATCTCTACAGGTCAAAATTTAAGGGTTTTTTTTTTCTCAAACTTTCTGAAAACATCTGTTTGGTCTTGAGAAAGTTTCTTTATAAAAATGGTGACATGGTATGAAGTAAAAAGGGATCATTAGTGGCACTGTCAGTTTTTCATCTAATCAAAGTCTTACACATTTTTATCCTCTAACTATAACCCTATTTTCAAAATTTGAGACCAGTCCAAATTTAACCCTTTCCTGTATAATCACTGGTTTTTACGTCCATGCAATTTTATACTGAAGTAAATATTGTGATAAAAGAAGAAATTGCTTGATACAAGCAATTTCTTCTTTTATCACAATATTTTCTACCAGATAGAATGGTTTCGTTTCAAATTGCACCCACTTTTCATTCTCGTCTGCAACATGTTTCAAATTGGGCCAGTCTAAAATTTCGAGAAACAGGAAAGGGTTAAAGGGGGTGTAGAGGACAATGAAATGAGGTCATGATTTGAAAAAAAAAAATCCTTAGTGGTAAAAAATTTTGTGGAAAAAGAAGGAATTGCTTGTTACAAGCAAATTATTCTATATCCACAATGTTTTTTCAGGTATAAAATCTAAGGGATGTAAAATCCGGGGACTATACAAGTCCTCAAACCCTCAAGTTCTATATCCACAATGTTTTTTCAGGTATAAAATCTAAGGGATGTAAAATCCGGGGACTATACAAGTCCTCAAACCCTCAAGTTCTATATCCACTATGTTTTTTCAGGTATAAAATCTAAGGGATGTAAAATCCGGGGACTATACAACTTGGTGAAAATGTTTGTATTGTAATCAAATATGAATTGTTTAGTTATGTTGATGTAAAACTCAGGTGAACAATCTAGAGCTATCTTGACCCTTCTATTTCAAGTTTCTATTGCGTTTGAAGACCTATACAATGAATCGTAAATTACTGTAAGAACTGTAAGCAAACATTTTATTTGTACATATTTCTTTGGTAAACATTTTATTTGTATATATTTCTTTAGTATTTATTTTTGTAACATATGTCTTTTAATTATCTCTTGTTAAGATGTAGCTGACAAGTGTAAAATGTACAAAACTGTCATTTTGGTTATTATGTTTTCAGAATGAAGAAATTGAGATCTATTAAATTTACTCATAGAGTACTTGGACATTACATGTATTAGTCTCTTATATTCTTGTATTGTGGTAGCAGAGGAACCCTCATCCCTCAGTGATAAGGGTAGAAGACACTAAACTACTGCAGTTGTAGATCGTAGATCCCAGTCATACTGCTTGTCACTTAGGTGTTTGTTAGTAAGACTTTCTGAGTTGGAGATCAGTAACTAGGAAGTAAATTATGAGGTCCAGGGTTTGATCCAGGGTCGCGGCAAATATCCTTTCCAAAATATGGATAATTGTTAACCTATGTGGGATGAGCAGCTGGACGCTCGGAATAATGTAGTGGCAGTACTTAAGTGAGAAATACCAGGAACCCATGTTAATTGCTTCGGGATATGACTGAAATACTGTTAAAAGTTGGGTTAAACCCCATTCAAGCAATCAGACCTTTAAGAATATAGCTGCATATTTGATTATCAGTTTGTCCGAACCCTTTCTCCACTTATTTTTAGCTCACCTGAGCACAAAGTGCTCATGTGAGCTATTTGATCACCCTTCATCTGTCATCCGTCAACAATTTCTTAAAACAACATCTCCTTTAAAACCAAGTTTGGTAGAAATGTTCCTTATGTGGTGCCCTTTAGAAATTACTAAAAGAATTTAAATCTATTGAAAACTCTGAGTGCCATGGCAACGAAGGTGAATTTTAGGAAAAAATCTTTAAAAATCTTCTCCTCACACATAAGGCCTAGATCATTGATAATTTGCATGAAGCAACAGTTTGTTGACCTCTTTCAAATAGCTAAAATCATTACCCTTGAGTCTCCAGGGGCAGAGCCAGGGGGATGTTTGTATATAGCAACAAAGCAGAATTTTTAAACAACATCTCCTCCCAAGCCATCGAGCAAATTAAAACCAAATTTGGCAAAAATGTTTCTTAGGTGGTCCCCTTTAAAATAGCTAAAAGAATGGAAATATGTTGAATACCCTTGTTGCCATGGCAACAAATCAAATTAAAAAAAAATTTGACCTAGAAGTCTAGAGGCTTGATACATGTATTTTGCATGAAAAATCAGTTTATTAACCTACTTCAAAATAGCCAAGTCATTACCCTGGGGTGGCCAGGGGCAGAGCCCATGTATTTGTGTTCTACATAGAAACAAAGAAGGATTTTTAGACAACATCTCCCAAACCACTGGAAGCCGCCGTCATAGCGCAGTTGGTAGCGCGTCGGACTGTCAATCTAGAGGTCCCGGGTTCGATCCCCGACGGCGTCACTCATCCTTTCCGACTATTGTCTCCCACCAATGGGTCGATAATCGTAGACCTATGTGGGATAGCAGCTGGAGGCTAGGAAAGGATGTGATGGCGGTACTGGTGGGAGAAATACCAGGAAGCCATTGTTAGGTGCTCCAGCCGCCGTGATATAACTGAAAGATTGTTGAAAGCGGCGTAAAACCCCATTCAAACAAACAAAACCAAACCACTGGGCCAATTTCAACAAAATTTAGCAGAAATGTTCTTACAATAGCTCTGTTCAAAAAATAGCTAAGAGAAGCGAAATCAGTTGAAACTCCAGTATCATAATCCTAGCCTTAACATTAAATTTGACTATTTAAAAAAGAGCCTTTAACTGCACCACAGCCAATGGCCCTCTTGTATAGTTTTTGTGACAGGGCTATATTTGGGGAATATCATCCATCTATATTCCCCATAGAAGACTTGCAGTTTGACAGGCCACCAGGTGATGCCATTTGCAAAACATACTACTCAAAAACTTGATAAACACCATTTTAAACCCTTGTCATGCTGAACCCCGAATATTCCGGTTTTGGCAGGAAGTGTAGGCTAAGATCAGACTGCACTTATGTGCAGGCTGATAAGTGCAGTCTGATCTTAGTCTGCACCTCCTGCTTGTACTTTTCCTGTCACAGTTGTTAAGGAAGTTGATTTCTGACAGAAATCTTGATTTTTGAACAAGTTCTATTGGTGCTTTCAGCCCTTTGATTTGACAGCATTTCAGTTAGGTAAATTATGCAGCATGACAAGGGTTAAGATTGTGATTATTCTTACCTGGGATTGAAATGGAACATTAGGTGTATCTTTGAAAAGGTGGTCTTTTGACAACAGCTTTGTTCCAAATTAGAGACAGTTGAACACTCCACCCACCTGAAAGTCCTTTTGATACAAATAATTCAGTTTTTTTAATAGAGGGGGTAACTCATTTTAGAAAATATTACTGTTTAGCTCACCTGAGCATCAAGTGTAGCCTATATCTGGCAGCTGTGCGTCTATAATTTCTTTATAAGACATCTCCCAAACCATTTGGTCAATTTCAATCAAATTTTGAGGAATTGTTCTTCAGCTGGTCCTCTCTTAAAAAAGCTAAAATGAATTTAAATTGGTGAAAAACTCTGGTAAAATTGGCTACTAAAGAGGAAATTTGAAATAAAATCTTTAAAATCTCCTTACCCTGAAGGTAGTGACTATATATATTGCATGAAGCATCAGCACATTAACTTCTTTTATAAATGCTCAAATCACTACCTTTGGAATGCCAGGGGCAGAGCCCAAGGGAATCGGGGTCTATGGAAATAAAGTAGGATTATTAAACATCTCCTCACAAACTTTTTGGCAAATTCCTATGAACTTTGGCAAAAATATTCCTAAGGTGGTAATGTCTCAAAAAAGGTAAAATGATCAGTAAAAAGTTGTTGTTCCCATGGCAACAAAAGTGAAAATTTAAAAAAATCTTTAAAACCCCTCTGGCCCAGAAGCAAAGATCCTCAATCGAGCGTCCAATTGCTAATGACCCTTTTGTTTTGCTATTTACTTTCTTTAATGCAACAAATGTTCAGCAGTATCAACTAGACTATAACTGAATGTTGATTTATACCTCCAAGGCTCCGTGGAAAAAAAATTGTCATTGGAAAAAAGACTTTTTCCAACAAATGGCCATTAATCCAAGCAAAGCCAGTGGTCTTTAACCAAAATGGAATATGCACATCTTTGGTTGATACTAATTGCACATGTGACATTTGAGACATATCCATTCAGTACTTGCATAGAAAATGAGAGGACAAGATTCTCCATGAAAGGGCCATAACTTTGTTAAAAGTAAATAGACTGTTCCAAATTACAATATGCTCATCTCTATTTGATACCGAGTCTGTCTGTAATGTTTGAATCCATACAGTAGTTGTTGAGAAATTGATTTGATAAGGAAAAAGCTTCAGACAGACCAACAGATCAACCGACCAACCACCAAATTGACTCCTTTATATCTCCGAACAAAGTTTTGAGTGGTATAATTATTTCTTTTGCATCACAATAAGATCTGTACCTGAAAAGGGCCTGATCCTCGAAGCAATATTACACCTTTTGAATTTTTCAAGAATTCTGTTAAGGGGTCAGGAAAAGTCCATTCCCATGAAATTTGGTTGAAATCCATCAAGAAGAATATATCAAAGTTTTCACTATTTACCATATTTGTGAATAATCTTCACCCACAAAAAGCATGTTTTATTCCATCAAAATTCTTTTGAGTATCTGAAAGTGTCAGCAGAGGATCATTCCTTTTAAATTTGGTTGATATCTGCAGTATTGTCTTGGGAGAACATTTCTAAAACAAGAGCCATGTCGGACATGGCAATCCCCCGCCGTTAAAGCTTGATAGTAAACTGAAGCCAGTTAGATTGAGGCTTCTTGTGCACAGCATTTCTTCAGTTCGATAATAGCTATTATACTTTCAAAGATATGCTCAGGACAAAATCTAAGTCTTTAAAACAAAGGGCAATAACTCCAAAACAATGCAAGCAAGAGTTGTTGTTCTTGTGCACTGCACTTCTCCTCAATGAGATCTATTCACCTATGAAGTCTCAAGTTAATAGCTATTATACTTTCAGAGATATAACCCGGACAAAATCTTAGTCTTTAAAAAACAAAGGGCAATAACTCCAAATTTATGCAAGCAAGAGTTGTGGTTCTTGTGCACTGCACTTCATCTCAACGAGATGTGTCGACCTATGAAGTTTCAAGTTGATAACAATTATACTGTCAGAGATATGCTCTGGAAAAATGTAACTTTTTAAAAGAACAAAGGGCAATAACTCCAAAATCATTCAAGCAAGAGTTGTGGTTCTTGTGCACTGCACTTCTTCTCAACAAGGTCTATTCACCTATGAAGTTCAAGTTAATAGATATTATACTTTCAGAGATTTGCTCGAGACAAGTTTAGTGACGGAAGGACAGAATGATGGACAGAGACCATTAGTTTTTCCCCTTCGCCGAAACGGCGAGGGATAAATAAAAGCTCATAGACGGATGTATGAGAAACACCAAGTCATGCAAAAAACCTGATAGCTTTCAGCTAATGGCATAGAGTTATCTATCTTGGTAGTGAGGATAATGTTGTAAAAACCCTTGTCAAGTTTCAAGTGTATATCTTCCATTAACCCATTCCCACATGATCCCTTTTTTACGACCACTCCCCAATCACCCACCCACCATCAAGAAAAAAGCTTTGGATAGCATTGTGGAAAATGAAGAAATTGCTTTTTACAATATTTTTTTGTGAAATTTGCAAACATAATTGTAATCTGCAAAGTCTAAAGTTTGTTCATGTAGTAAAGGGTTCGAGTATCATGCTACTAAAAAAGCCTACACCTACACCGATAAAGTTAGGATGACAAAAATATCTCAACTATTTGTTCCTAAATACTGGACCAGGAAACATTCCGAAAAATATCTATTGGAACTCTGATTTCAAGAAAAAGTAAACAACAGAAGTATCAACAATTCCATGACAATAACTCTGTTGACTAAAAGCCAAATTTTGTTTGATTGACTTGCTTGTGAAAAGACAAAAAACAAGGCCGTTTTTAAAAGTAATAATTTATCATCACAATAACATATGGACGGAAGACACATATAATATTATAAAAGATATGTACAAAATGTTTGTCAAATTAATTTTGTATTGCCTATGTCAGCATAAACTTCTGGATAAATACCATTGTAAGTTCTTTCCTCCTTTTCTTCACCTATTACCACACAATTCCACCCTTTTTACGCCCCTCAAAATAAAAATTAATTTCAGTATCAAGCAATTTCTTCAATATCCACAATGTTTTCTATTCCAAATTGCAAAGATAATTATAATTCCATCAACTATGCTTCGCAGCCTGCAACTTCTTTCAATTGAATCAATCTAAAATGTTGTGTGATAATGGGTTTAGACAATTATAACCGTTTCATGGTGGAGCCTGACAATGTATACTCAATGTGTAATTAAAAATCTTTGAACATTCAAATCTCTTATAGCGTTGATTGTAGCATCTAAGATTTCAAATAAGCATAATTTATTTAGTTTAAATCACAAAAAATTCTCTTTTGCTAAATTGATATTTCAGTCAACCTTGCTCAAGAGACCACCTCTATTAAGAGTCCACTTTCATTAAGCTGCCAGCATCAAAATTCCTTTTTCAAAAACAAAGGATCTTCATAGTTGGATGTTTTTGCTGATCAAATTAATAAAACTGAATCATCTGTGAGACAATTCTAATGAGTTCCATCGAAATAGGATTGAGGGAGCATTGTGCATAAATTATGTTATGTAGTCGAACCAATCCCTATTATAAAGTGTATCACAAAAAGTGTATTAACATAAGAGAACATTCTCTTAACCCATTCCAACACAGTGGAATTTAGACTGGTCCAAATTGAAAGAAGCTGCAGACGACAATTTCAAGTTGATAGAATTTTGAATTTTTTTGTCATTTTGGGTAGAAAACATTGTGGATAATGAAGAAATTGCTTGATACAAGCAATTTCTTCATTTTCCACAATGTTTTCAAAAGCTTTTTTCTTGAGGGGCGTAAAAAGGAGGGATTTAGTTGTAATGGGTTAAAGTAAAAGACCACCTTGAGTGACTGCTTAATACAATTTTGCGTAAACAAGCATTCTGGAGTATTGTATGGCAATACCATGTCATCTAGTTGTAGTAGAAAATTTTACATGGACATTCTAGCCCTAACCAGTGAGATTGATACAACATACAGTAAATCTTGTATTAAGCAACCACTCATAATAAGACCAAAAATAAATCATTTAAATCACAGTTTTGTGAAAGATAGGAAGGTTTGATTTCGATTGCAAACATAAGTTATAACAGAATTCTTGCTAAATCCAATTGTCACACTTCTTTATGAGAGCTCTTCATTTTGAAAAGGATTTTTTGATTGTGGTGGCTTAATGGAAGTTGTCACTTAACCCCTTCCCACACAGTGATGCTTTTAGATGACCACAAGAAAAAAAGCTTTGGCAAACATTGTGGAAAAATAAGAAATTGCTTGTGCAATTTCTTCATTACGCACAATGTTTTCTACCCCAAAGGTAAAAGAAGTCCAAAATTTCATAAACTTTAAATTGTTGTCTGCAACTTCTTTCAATTTTGACCAATCTAAAATTTTGCCATCTGGTAATGGGTTAATAGAGAAGGTGGCTTGATCAAGATCAACTGTATATTTATCCATTACCATACAGCAAAATTTTAGACTGGTCCAAATTCAAAGTAGTTGCAGACAATAATTCAAAGTAAATGAAAGTCTATATTTTGTCCACTTTCTTGGTAGAAAACATTGTGGAAAATTAAGAAATAGCTTGTTGCAAACAATTTCTTCATTTTCACAATGTTTTCTACGGCTGTTTTTCCTATGGGCGTCAAAAGGCGTCACTGTGTGGGAATGAGTTAATACAATGTAAAGCACATGAGGCCATAGGTATGAATTAATTCCTTCCATGTAGTTCATTTATACATTTCAATGTTGCATAGATTCACAAGTAAACTGACACTATCTTCTAAATTGCTAGTTCTAGCATATGTCTGAAAGATTGTTGAAAGCAGCATAAAACCCCCATTCAAACAAACAAATCTAGCATATGTATAGCTGTTGTATATGGCGGTTTTATTTCAGTGGCTCTTTAAAGTTTAGTCATTGACTAATCAGGAAGGGTAATGGAAGCTAGCCATAGTTTTTGAAAAGTCAAAATCATAAGAAATTAACCCATTACCAGACAAGTCTTTTATACTAGTCCAAACTGAAAGAAATTACAGACAATAATTTTAAGTTAAATTTAAAAATTCTTTGTCTTTTGGGTAGAAAACATTTTATACAACAAAGAAATTGCATGTAAGAAGCAATTTCTTTATTTTCCACAATGTTTTTCAAATCTTTTTTCTTGAGAGGCTTAAAATAGAGGGATTGTGTGGGAATGGGCTAATACCATACCATTTCAAAGTTTGTACAGGTTCTGAAAAATATACTTTGATATAGAAAACATTGTGATACGAGAAGAAATTGCTTACATATAATTCCATTTTCCCCCCTGTTTTCATTTGTATGCAAACTAAGAATTATAGAAGCAATGCAAACCAGTCATTTTGATTATAAATTGGGCAATATCAAAACTCTTCTTCGATTCATTATTATTTGTTGTCCCAGTTCTCCTTTTCCCACTATCATAACTGGAATTCTGGTGCAAATGCTGTCAATCAGTTTTCTAGTAGTATCTTAAGTTATGGCTTATAGCCATGTCAGATTTAACCAATTACTAAGAAATCTGATATTTTGATGCAATGAAAACAATGTAAACCTAGAAATAAGAGAAAAGGAAAATCTCACAATTTGTCCTTTTTTTGAATTTTTTGAACAAACACATTTTAAATTTGATGATCCCTCATCTATTTCCAGATGATAAAATCTCAAACTGGTCCTAATTTGAAGAAGTTGCAAACAACATTTAAAGTTGATGAAATTATATATTTTTCTTTTTGTAAGAAGCAATTTCTTTATTTTCAACAATGTTTTCCCAGCTCTCTTTTCTTTGGGTATGTCAGAAAGCTGCATTGTGTGGGAATGGGTAAAATTTTGACAACCTCAATGGGGTGAAGCCTACAAGTAATGAGATTTCTTTGATTGTGGTGTTGCGCGATGTTCTATTGGTTGGTCGGAAACGCCCTTCTCATATTCATCAACATCCAGTAAATCTTCATCAAGCGAGGCCATCAGTTGTTGGAGCATGACATCAACACTCTACAATATAGACAGTTGATAATTGCTTTAACCTAATACCAAACAACAAAAGTTTAGGTCCAAATTGAATGGAGTTACAGAGGACAATTTTAGGTTTATGATTAATAACCCTTTACCAGACGGCAAAATTTGAGACTGGTCCAAAGTGAAAGGAGTTGAAGATGGGTATCTGAATTTCATGAAATTTTAGATTTTTTCATCTTTCTGGGGTGAATAAATGTGGAAAATGAAGAAATTGCTTAATGCAAGCAATTTCTTCATTTTCCACAATGTTTTCAATAGCCTTTTTCTTGAGGGGCATCATAAAGCATTACTGTTAGGGAATGGGTTAACTTATTTTAGGCCTTTCACAGAAGAAAACGTGGGAAATGAAAAAACTGCTTTTCACAAGTAATTTCTTCATTTTCTACAATATTTTTCAATGAATTTTCTTTGCGGTCATAAGTAAGCAAAATTGTACAGGAATGGAATTAATTCTTGATGCTTTGTTCTAGCCATATTAACTATATGTACTGTAAACTAGGAAATGATAATGCACATTGTAAGTTAGTACCTTTGTTGTGGAGTATGACTTACAAACTTAACCTGTTCCCACACAGTGACGCTTTTTGGTGCCCCGGAAGAAAAAAAGTGTCAGAAAACACTGGAAACGAAGAAAGCAATTTCTTTATTTTCATCTCTGTTTTCTACCAAGAAAGTTTAAAATTCATGAATTTCATAAACTTTAAAGTGTCGTCTGCAACTCCTTTGAGTTTGGGCTAGTCTAAAATTTGCTGTATGGTTAAAGATGCAATTAAACTACTTTTAAAGAAACACAAACCCAAGATCCAAGGTAAGGCAGGATAAAAACAGCTAGATAGCTATCATCAGTTCAGATTAATGTTATTTTTAGGATTATAATATTAAGGCAGCCTAACCATTCTTCATTCTAATTGAAGCCTAACCTTGAGGCTTGCTCTATCCATAAGGACCCTAGAGTCAAGAGTCAAATGTGTGCCTGACCTTCACTGTGGCTCTATCCCTAAGGACCCTGGAGTCAAGATTCAAATGTGCGCCTGACCTTCACTGTGGTTCTGTCCCAAAAGATCCAAGAGTCAAGATTCAAATATTTGTATGAACTTCACTGTGGCTCTATCCCTAAGGACCCTAGAGTCAAGATTCAAATATTTGAATGACCTTCACTTTGGCTCTATCCCTAAGGACTCTAGAGTCAAGATTCAAATGTGTGCTTGATATTCATAGATGTACGTTATCTGATTCATGACAACGCATATCAAGGTTTTAGGCATTCTAAGTCCGGAAGCAGAGGAATTTTGAAATGTTGCAAATTGTGCAAAACGAAGAAATTGCTTATTACAAGCAATTTCTTCATCATCCACAATGTTTTCTACCAAAAAAGTGGACAAGAATTTCATTTACTTTAAATTGTTGTTTGCATCTACTTTGAATTTGGACCAGTCTAAAAATTTGTCATCTTATAATGGGTTAAAGAAATTGACCCTCTGCATTCTCAGCCCTTTGGGATCAATTGCAAGAGTGAAAGGCAGACTTACTACATCTGTGACAACTTTTTCATGTAATTTCCGTAGAGGTTTATTGGCCACAGTTTTACGTCTGTCTACAGTTACTCCAAACATCTTCTCCAGTAAAATGTTCGTTACCATATCTGTAATGAAAATTGAAGAAATATTTGTCTACAAATTTTCTTGCTAAATTCACAACCATTATATCGATACGCAAAACAAATCCTAAAATAAAGTAATCTCTAACCGCATTTTTTCAAAGTTTTTTTTTCGAGGTTTTCCAAATGGAATATAATTCAATATGCAAAGGTATTGGCAAATATGCTTCTTATTTTGAAGAAATTTTGAAGAAGAAATTGCATCTAAGAAGCCATGTTTTTTTTTATTCTTAAAGTTTTCTAGGATTATCAAAACAAGAAATATACATATACTCTGTCAAAAATCAATGGCCCATGACCAAAATAGGATATGCACATGTCTGACTTATACCAAGTCTGTCTGTGAATTTTGAATCAAATCCATCCAATAGTTGCTGTGAAATTGAGCACATGATTTTTCACCAAAGGGCCATAAGTCTGTCAAAAATCAATAGACAGGGACCAAAATAGTATGGGCACATTTCTGCTTGATACTGCTTATATCAGTGAAGTTTGAATAAAATCTGTCTAACAGTTGCCAAGAAATTGAGCGGACACAAAAAAGCTACATGAATGTAACAAAACAACAGACTTTTTAATTAAAGGGCCATAACTCCGTTGAAAATCAATTGACCATGACCAAAATAGGATATGCACATGTCTGGCTTATACCAAGTCTTTCTGTGAAATAAAATGGTTGCTGAGAAATTGATTGGACATGATTTTTCACCAAATGGCCACTTCTCCGTCAAAAATCAATGGACTGTTATCAAAATAGGATAGGCACATCTCTGCTTGATACCTCTTACATCACTGAAGTTTGTATAAAATCTGTCCAATAGTTGCTGAGAATTGAGCGTGCACATAATTCTAGAAATGTAACAAAATATGGACTTTTTAATTAAAGGGCCATAGCTCTGTCAAAAATCAATGGACCATGACCAAAATAGGATATGCACTTGTCTGACTTATATTGCATCTTTCTATGAAATTTGAATTGAATCCATCCAATGGGTGCCAAGAAATTGAGAGGACTCAATTTTTCACCTAAGGGACATAACTCTGTCAAAAATCAATTGACAGTAACCAAAATAAAATATGCACATCTCCGCTTGGTACTGATTATATTTGCGAAGTTTGAATAAAATCTGTCCAATAGTTGCCAAGAAATTGAGCGGACACAAAAAGCTGCAGACAGACGGACCAACAAGCTTATTCCTATATACCCTGACAAACATAGCTTTGGAGGTATAATAATTGATGATTCAGAAAATAAAAGTGAGTGTGAAGCAAACATTCTGGAAAATAGAGAAATTACTTGTGGCAGGCATTAACTCTTTTTTCTCAATGATTTTCACTTGTACCTTATTTTAGGGTTATAAAATCAGTGTATACAGTATTTCAGAAAGAGGAAGGTGGAATACAATTTGGTAATCAAACATTCAACAGGTACCACTTACCGTCCATATATCTATTTGCGTGATCACTCTCCGTCCAAACTTTACCCTGCCGCGCTAATAGAGAGAAGATATAGTCCAACATAATACTCTCTATAAGTTTATCCCCCGCTTGACTAGATACCTGCAATACATTGTTATCATTAGTTATATGGTCTCTTTATGGAATATTACTATTTATTCCTGGCTGGAGAAAATGATGTCACCCGAGCTGCAGTTTTCTCTAGCTGTCATATATCGCGGTAAGAAACTATATAATGAATTTATTATACTAATAAGTTTGAAACTAAATTTACATCGCATTACTCATATAGGGTTTTGATAGATATCAATTTAAAGCAAAATACCAATTCACCCTAAGGTGCCCCCTATTAAATTTGTGACATCATGTACTCCATGCAATAGATTTACAGTATCAGGAATGGAGAAAGTGTGGACTAACATGAAAGGTAATCATTTTTGTTTGTGTTGAAAAGTTAGAGTGTACATCAAGAATGGTCAAAACTATGTTGTCTGAAACATATGTGTATTTATGAGATTAAACAAGCTGTGGAGTCACATTTGAGATCATCATTCCCTGAAGTTCATTGGTGAAAATTTAGTACAATAGCTATAGGCCTGGGTTCAAATCCTAGCAGAAGGTAGAGCCCACAAAGTTTTGTAGGCAACATGCTCCGGACAAGCACAATTTTAGTGTTTGACCTTGAGATTCAACCTTGAACTTGTAGCTATCCAAAAAATTATTTCAAACGGCATATCTACTCATGATGAAGAATAATCGTGCCAAGTTATTTTGAAATCAATCAATAAATGTAGGAGTAATTGTACGGACAAACACAATTATAGTGTTTGACCTTGAGCTGTGACTTTGACATTAGATCTATCCCAAAAAGTCTCTCAAATTGCTAATCTACTCATGATGGAGAATAATCGTGCCAAGTTATTTTGAAATCCACCCATAAATGTAGGAGTAATTATCTGGATAATTTCAAATGGACAGATGAACTAACGCACTAACACCTTTTTATCATAGTGACAACTATGTCTCGCTCACCGCAAGCGGGCTCGACAAAAATTGTTGTCTATTTATGGGTTAAACTAGTTTTTCCCCTTTTCATTTTTGAATAAAATTTGTTCAGTTTTTTGTAAACCACCAACTGTGCATGTACAAGAAGTTCAATATTGAATCATTTGTTTCACTATTTTACCAAATAGTAAGGTGTCTATCTTAGTCAAAAATCGTTATCAAACAACTCCATGTATTTGCAGTATATGGAAAATAAACACATTCCATAAAGCTTGAATTTCTGTCCTCCATTATCCACAACATTTTCAACCAAGTTTTTTAAGGTTTCATCAACTTAAAATCATCATCTGCAACATTCTTTCAATTTGGACTAGTCTAAATTTTATTGCCTGACATTTTTTTAAATATATTCTAATTTTTTTCTTTATTATAATCAACTGACTGTAAGTCAATACAAAGAAGTCTAATTCCCTACAATGATGTAAAATACAATGAAGACAATCCTTGAATTTGACTAATTTACAAAATAGTATGTGTTGTCTCCCTTAGACCCTTAGACCATTTCTTGAATTCATAAATTATATTAACTACATTCATGCCATTTATGGAAAAAAGCCCAACCCATAAAGCTATGTTTTGGGATGAACCCAAATAATCTTAAGGAATTAGTTAGACCTTGACCAAAGAAACAATAAAATAAAATGAACATTTGAGAGGAAATGATTTTAAAAGGATTTCTGATAAATGATAAACAAAAAGTTTCAAAGAAAGAGCTAGAGTAGCCATTAAGGTACAAAATTACTCGATGATTTACAAATAAAAATTTTAACCAGTAAATTTAAAGAAAATAAGGGTTCAACTGTGGAAAACCCACCTCTTTCAATTCTCTCCACATAACTTTTGTGTCAAAATGTGTGAGCACCTCCTGGGACATTTCTAAAATTTCTTCTTCAAGCTCAGGCTTAATTACTTCTTCTTCAATAAACTGTTCTGCGTAAATTTCAAATACTGCATCTTCAACCTGTTGATAATACATTAACACAAATATTCATTCAACCCATTCCCATATAACTCTGCTTTTTTACACAGCTCAAAAAAAATGATTTTGAAAATATTGTGATAAACGAAGAAATTTTTCTATCCCACACAACAAATTTATTAACACTGCATTCGGATCGACAAAAAAGTTTTGTCATTTGGTTATGTCTTAACTTACTTATTAAATGGAAGATTCTATGTTTCTGAAACCTAGATAAGAAATCTAGATAAGAAAATTTGCTTACTTAAATATGAGTAGGATATTATCATTGTGGCAATAAGGCTTTATTATGGTTATCTACAAAGGTTCAGTGGAAATTCAGATTATTTTTAGATATCATGGCAATTGGTTATCGACAGGGCATAGCCTCATTTGCATATGACCTAAATTCAACAGAAGATAAAGTGACAAGGGAAACTAGCAAAGTCCTGAATTGTGTCACATTAAGTGGTAAACATAAAACTTCAGTAATGTTCAATATTTATCAAACTGAAAGCGTGACTCCATCGTTTACATGCACCATGTGTATATATTCATTGCAACTGTCTTGTCTAATACAAGAGCTCCACAGAGCAGCCCATATACCCTTGTCGGTGGAATGTAATATTTTATCATAAGTTTTTCATGATAAAAATGACCTTGAAAACTGACCTTGATAAACTTGATCTTAACAAAATGGCAGGACCCAAAAGAATACAATTGTGAATAGCCTTGCGAGAGAAATATCTTCCCAGCATCAAAGTAAATATGCACTATTTCAACACTAAGATTCATCACTGTGAAAAACTATTAACAGCACTATGGGTCACATTACACATAAAAAACACATAACAAGTACACATCATGGAGAATCTCTGTAGTAAATTCCAATAAGGCACAAGTTATAAACATTTGAAAAGTTGCTTACTCTAGAAATTAGGCAATTTTTCAAATCAAGGGGAGGTAATTGATGAAGAACTGGAGTTGTCTTAATTTTAAAAGTTTAATGCACTACTAGAGACTATGCAGATTCACTATGCACAGTTACAACTTCTTTGGATTGAAACTGTAGAGGAGTTGGACACAAAAGAAATATATAGGGAATATTACAACAGTGTCTTTTTCTATGCGTTGTTATCGTGTTCGAGAATCGTTTGTAGGTATTTTTTATTGGATGAGACCGAAGGTCGAATCAAATAAAAAATAACTACACACGTTTCGAGATCACGATAACAACAAATAGAAAAACACACTGTTGTAATATTCCTTTTATTATATACCTTTTAGAAAATGAGATTAAGAAAATTCTCTTAAATGGCTAAGAAATAACCAACTTTCCGAAAAACCCGGAACGTCACTACACAAAAAAGAAGTACTCGACGAATACGGTGTTTTGCTACACGCCGAATATTGATTTTTTTTTCTGTCGAGTTGTATTTGACAGCCAGGTTTTACTCCATATCTTTTATAGGTATATAATAAAGTGATTTATTTCAATTCAAGGACACACAATTAAAGAAAGACAGGAGTGATTCAAATTTCAGACGGCACAACTAGACATTGTAGAGGTACATTGTAGAAAAATTTAAGTTCATTCCCATTGATACTCCCTGTTCTATTCAAGGGCAAGACATTTCTGCAACAACTAGAGTGATTTGAATTTCATAGGTCCTATGTACAACTACACATCATAGAGATAGATTGTAGCAAGTTTTAGTTCATACCCATTGATACTTTAGGAGGAGTTGTGCACACATGAAATATAGTGATTTTTTTTTAATTCAAGGGTATATAATTCAAGATAATTCTAGAAGGACCAGAGTGATTTGAATTTCAACAGTCTTATGCACAACTAGACATCAAAGAGAATTATTGTGCATATTTCAGTTCATTCCAATCTATACTGTAGGAGGAGTTGTAAAATCAAAAATTTCTAATGGGGGGGGCGTGGCGTAAAAAGGAGGTCTTGTGTGGGAATTGGTTAAGGAATGGGTCACCTACCAAATGGATCCCTGTCCACATATCCTGAGCTCCGACAGAAAGTGCCTCTTGGATATTAAACAGCGTTACTTAGCAAAATTCATGGTATGTTACTTGTAACAAAAAAGGAAAATAGTTAGTTGGCAACCTGAATGTCACAAGTTCAGCTTGAATAACCTGTAGTTATGATGTTTAAGTCACCAAATTAATAAGCTTTGCATAAATGTGGGCCAATGTCAAGAGTTCAAAGTTCTTCTGGTCTAGATGAATACTTTGATTCTCTGCATGACAGGTGCTATCCTTCAAAGACAATCAGATACACACCAATTTAGGTCCTATTTCTCTGACGTAGTCCCCTAATAAATCCTCTAACACCATGTTGTCATGTTGTGTCTGCACATATGTTCGTGCCATTTCTCTGACAGTCTCCTTGACAACATCTGTTGTTGCCTCGGTAACCGCATCATTAAAAAGTCGGGTCAGAAAACTTTCCAAAGGATCTTTCTCTGACTCTTGATATAGCATATACCTGAAAATAATATTAAATTAACTTGACAATCAAATATATAGCATGTAGCTACAAATTTACTCAAGCGCACTAATAAAGTGATAATCTGATTCTGTGAACTTAACTAAAAGTTACCATGTTTCTGATTGACAAATATGTATGAAAATGTAAATATATTTAACCTTGTTGTGCTGAATTATTAATTCTCTACAGGTTTTCATTAAAATCAAAGGTCTGAAAGCACCCATTGTAGGTAAGTAAATAAGTAAAAAGGACAAGAAGATGGAACAGACTAAGATAGAATGCACATAATGTGCTGGCTGATCTTTATCTCTACCTCCTGCCAAAGCAGGAATATTTCAGGTACAGCATGACAAGGGTTAAAAACTGATGAAAATACAGCTGCTTTTGTACACAAACTCAGTACCATATGACAAAATTTTCACTGGTCCAATATTAAAGAGGCAGCAAATTTTTAGTTCATGAAAATTTAAAATCTGTATTTTGGGATAGAAAACATTATCAGTCTGTCGATTGCACCAAAAATTGCCTTATTTATGGTTTCAAGAACATATCAATTATGTCATTGGACTCTGCTAGCAATCAACATCATAATGAAGACTAATGCCCTCACTTGATAAATCTCAATGTTTCAAAGAAGGCATAGGGAATTTATCACATTAAATTTGCAGTGAATTTAGTAGATGTAATACCAATAAAGAATTTTCACTGTGAAAATGACATTAATAACTATCAGAAAAACAGACAATTTTCCAATTTCCTTGAAAATCTATCCAAGAAACACTTGAACAACCAGGAAAAATAATTTAACAAGTTACCTGACACTTATTGCAAACTTCTTTGTTTACTTTTTGTCCCTGCAATCTTACCACCGATTCTCATTTTAACTCGCTCTCTTACAGATACACTTTTTGACACCCCTCAAGAAAATCGATTGGGCAAACATTGTGTAAAATGAAGAAAGTGCTTGTTACAAGCAATTATTTCATTTCCACAATTTTTTCTTTCAAGAAGGTTAAGAAATCTAAATTCTTAACACTTTTAATTGTCGTCTAAAACTTCTTTGAAACAGTAATTGGTTAAACAAATGCATAATATCAACTCATTCCCACTTAACCCATTCCCACCCAATGACTTTTTTGATACCCTCAAGAAAAACAAGCAATTTTTACATTTACACAATTATTTCTATCCAGAAGGTTAAAAAATCTAAATTCTTAAAACTTTTAATTTTTGTCTAAAACTTCTTTGAAACAGTAATGGGTAAAACAAATGCATGATATCAACTCATTCCCACTTAAGGACCTTTTAGGAGCCCTCAAGAAAAACATTTGGGAAAACATTGTTTAAAATGAAGAAAAAGCTTGCAAGAAGCAATTTCTCCATTTAAAACAATGTTTCTGTACAGAAAATTGAAAAAAAATCTGAAATTACATAAACTTTAAATTGAAAATTTTCATTATTCTGTAAATTGATATACATTGTATCAATTCTTGAATCAAAACTGCCCACAACCACAAATAATTGATGAATTGCTGTAAACAACCACTTCAACAGAATGTTCCACTTAGATATTAAATGGCGTTCTTTGTAGATTTCTTCGCCAAATAGAATAATAGAATATTTGGTTGACAGCCTAAATGTTGTAACTACAGCTTTAACAACCAGTAGATACAACAGTTAAGTCATCAAACCAACAAAAATGCTTCACATAGTTATTGGCCAATGTCAGAGTTCAAAGTTTACTTCTGGTCTAAAGTAATGATGTGATTGGTCGATTTGCTCTTTAAATGACAGCTACATTGTGTTAATTGTTACATCAATTCTTGGAACAGAATTACCCAACAACCAAAAATAATTCAGGAAAGCTTGGAAGTGTTAACAAAAATATATATTGCATTTATCGATTAAGCAGTATTTATGAGTTTCATTTTTTTGTTATAGCAACTATACTGCACTGATATCTAATTCCATTTAGAGCATGTCATATCAGATGAAATCCTCTTTATTTGCAAAGTTTAACCCATTCCTACACAGTGAAGCCCCTCAAGAGAAGCAATTGGGAAAACATTGTTAACAAGAGGCCGATAGGGCCTTATCGGTCACCTGTGTCAAAAGAGCACAAAAACAAATAAAGTCAACCAGATTATGCTACATACTAAATATCAAAGCTCTAAGCCTTCTAGTTTGGGAGAAGAAGATTTTTAAAAGTTTTCACTAAACAAGCCTATGTTAAACTTGGGACATCTTGGTACGGGCTAATTCTGACCCTTGGGCCATAATTTATACAATCTTGATAGAGGTCCACCAGGTGATGCTACATACAAAATATTAAAGCTCTAGGACCTCCTGTTTGGGAGAAGAAGAGTTTTAAATTTTCACTATATAAGCCTATGTAAAATTCGTGACATCTGGGAATGGGCTGATTATGACCCTAGGGCCATAATTCTTACAAGATTGATAGAGATCCAGCAAACAATACTAATATCAAATTTCAAAGCTTTAGACCTAAATGTTCGAGATAAGATTTTTAATTTTTTCACTATATAAGCCTTTGTTAAATTTGTAACATCCAGTAATGGGCTAATCTTAATCCTATATATTTTGTACAATCTTGATAGAGGTCCACCAGATGATGTTGTATGCCAAATATCAAAGTTCTAGGCCCTCCTGTTTGGGACAAGAAGATTTTTAAAAATTTCACTACAAAATACCCTTGTAAAACTTGTGACATCCGAGAATGGATTAATTCTGTCTCTGGGTCCATGATTTATACAATCTTGATAGCATTCACCAGATGATGCTACATACAAAATATAAAAGCTCTAGGCCCTGTAGTTTGGGAGGAGAAGATTTTTGAAATTTTCACTATATAAGCCTATGTAAAATTCGTGACATCTGGGAATGGGCTGATTATGACCCTAGGGCCATAATTCTTACAAGATTGATAGAGATCCCGCAAACAATACTAATATCAAATTTCAAAGCTTTAGACCTAAATGTTTGAGATAAGATTTTTAATTTTTTCACTATATAAGCCTTTGTTAAATTTGTAACATCCAGTAATGGGCTAATCTTAATCCTATATAATTTGTACAATCTTGATAGAGGTCCACCAGATGATGTTGTATGCCAAATATCAAAGTTCTAGGCCCTCCTGTTTGGGACAAGAAGATTTTTAAAAATTTCACTACAAAATACCCTTGTAAAACTTGTGACATCCGAGAATGGATTAATTCTGTCTCTGGGTCCATGATTTATACAATCTTGATAGCATTCACCAGATGATGCTACATACCAAATATAAAAGCTCTAGGCCCTGTAGTTTTGGAGGAGAAGATTTTTGAAATTTTCACTATATAAGCCTATGTTAAATTTGTGACGTCCAGGTACGGGCTACTTTTGACCCTGGGGTTATAATTCATACAATATTGATAGAGGTCAACTAGAAAATGCCACATACAAAATATCAGAGCTGTAGGTCTTTTGGTTTGGTAAAAAATGATTTTCAAAGTTGTCACTATGTAACCTAATGTAACTCCCCCCCCCCCCCTACCACGGCCATTTCTTGACAGATTTTTTTTTCTTATACAAACTTGATAGTCCTTGCTCTAAAGACTCTAAATACCAAATGTGAATCTAATCTGACAGCCAGTTCATGACAAGAAGATTTTTAAAGATGTACCCATTTTTGCCCCTTATAGAGCCCAAGGGGAGATAACTCCATGACATCTACAAATCTGAAGCACCTTCCCATAAGGATGCTTCCTGCCATGTTTGGTTGAAATCCATCCAAGAGTTCTTAATAAGAAGAAGTCATAAATCTTAAAAGTTATTGCATGACGCACAATGCACTACGACAGACAAAACACGATCGCAATAGGTGACCATGACCTTCGGTCAGGTGACCTAAAAATGAAGAAATTGCTTGCAATAAGCAATTTCTTCATTTTACAGAATCTTTTCTATCCAGAAAGTAAAAAAAATCTTTAACTTCATAAACTTTAAATTGTTGTCTGCAACTCCTTTCAATTTGGACCATTCTAAAATTCTGTCGTCTAGTAAAGGGTTAAAGAAAATATAATAAAAGAGTGACCCATAAAACACATATTGTAGAAACATTCACAAGACACTTTGTGCTATAGTGTGTTTCAACTACCTGATTCTTCCAGCAATGACAGGGGACCTGAAACATTCGATATTATTGACAAGGTTTATTTTATCAATTTTTAGGCAAATTAGAGGAATGGAAGTAATAAAACCACAAGAAGGAGTCTAAGTCATGTACATCAAAACCTTAACCCGTTCCTACTCAATGACACTTTTGGACACCCCTCAAGAAAAGTGTTTTAGAAAACATTGTGGAATATGAAGAAATTGATTGTTACGAACAATTTCTTCATTATACACAATGTTTTCTACAAAAAACCACTGAGATATTTAAAATTCTATCAACTAAATATTTTTGTCTGCACCTTCTTAGAATTCAGATCAGTCTAAAATTGAAGGGAAAATTGCTTGCCTACCTTACTTGGTACTTACTTTTCTACAAATATTTTAGAATGTGTTCTGCAAACCCTTTCAAGTTAATCAAGTCTAAAATGTTGTCATCTGGAATTGCAATAAGCAATTGTTTACCCTACTTTAATACTTTTCTGTTCAATCCCTGGTATTTTTGTCCCTGTACTTTTTACTTGAGAAACAAGCAAATTTCTTTAATTTCAGCAATACATTCTACCTTATTGGATGATTATTTTTCAAATAAAATGAACTTTTATCTGTGGTCTGCAAAACATGTATATTTGGCTAAGTCTAAAATTTCGAAATACATTACAGGGTTAGGCATTTTATTCTTGTTATGAATACTTACTCATCAACCATTTCTGTGAGGGTTGACCGTACAATCCCATTTATAATGTTAGGTAACTCTTCATTGATGATGTCATCCCGGATATTCTCTAAAGGATTGTCCCCAAATGATGTCTGCAAAAGAAAAAGCAGATAAAAAATTGAATTTTTATCCAAAGTGCTTCCAAAAGGACAATAAGCTTAACACAGTATGAATAAAGTCACAGTATGAATAAAGTCAAGGAGTGAATAAAGTCAATGAGTGAATAAAGTCACAGTATGAATAAAGTTATCTAAAGTCAGTCATAAAAATTAAGATTATAAACTATTTAGCAGAAATATCATTTTAAGAAAATTATCTTTTCCTACAAGTTCATCTAAATTCTATATCTATATATAAAATAAAAGGGCTCATGGTTTGACTATAAATTCCTTTTTTTCATGTTAAAAAATGAGATGTTTGTCTCTGCCTACATTTATTGTGAAAAAAACACAAAAAACATACATTTATCTCTCTTCATTCCTTAACTCTTTCCCATAAAAAAAAATGGGATTTGATTGTGATCTGATTTTATACTCCAGAAAACATTGTGGAAAAAGAAGAAATTGCTTGTTACAAGCAATTTCTTCTTTTTCCACAATATTTTCTACCACAAAGGATGGTTTCATTCCAAATTGCATCCAATTTTCATTGTGGTCTTCAACCTCTTTCAATTTTGACCAGTCTAAAATTTCAAAAAAATGGGAAAGGGTTAAATTGACTAGTAGAAAAAGTGCAGACGACAATTTTAAGTTGATAGAATTTTATACATTTCTGTCCTTTTGGTTAGAAAATAATGTGGAAAATAAAGAAATTGCCTGGAACATTAGTATTTTCTTCATTTTCCACACTGTTTTTCTGAAGTCTCTTTCTTGTTGGTCATTCTAGAATAACAAATCCTTACTGTTGGTTATGAAAATTAAACCATGCTTCTTAGTTATAAGGCTCAATGAAAAATCCATGAGAGCATCAATTTTTCATAAACAGCGTTCAAATTTGTTATTATAATTCTATCATGAACATACACTTATC
Source organism: Fragum fragum (assembly GCA_946902895.1). Lineage (NCBI taxonomy): Eukaryota > Metazoa > Mollusca > Bivalvia > Cardiida > Cardiidae > Fragum > Fragum fragum. Next base: position 5,086,968 of record OX336372.1, on the reverse strand, counting down.
CATGGGAAACAAACCATGACATATTAACCCTTTCCTCTTTAAACCCTGGTTTTTACGTCCCTATAAATTTATCATTGGGAAAACATTGTAGAAAAAGGAGAAATTGCTAGTTAAAAGCAATTTCTTCTTTTTCGACAATATTTTCTACCCTACTGATAGATTATTTTCCAAATTAAATATACTTTAAATTTTCATCTGCAAAACCTTTGAATTTGGAAAGGTCTAAATTTTGGAAAACAGGAAAGGGTTAAAGCAGTATGACATATGGATTGGTTTCCCTTGATTATATATGCTCTTTTGTAATTGATGAAAACAAATTCCTACTGGTTGTTGATAATTACAGAAACAATGTTGATTCAATAAACAATTGTATAATAATTAAATAGAAGAAGAATGTGTGGTAATTAACTGTTAGTTTTTTAATTTTACGAAAAACACTCTTGATGATTGGATAACATAAGCATCATGCTTGAAATGTTAGCTTGAAACGTGAAATAAAGGCATCAATAACCATCGACAAACATACAGAATGTTGAATGGTATAAAACATTACCGGCTTAAATAATAATTCTTGTGAAAACATTTTCTTAAATTAACCCATTACCAGATGGAACAATTCTAGACTTGTTCTAGATGACAGAAGTTGCAGACGACAATTTAGGATTTATGAAATTCAAGATTTTTCAACTTTCTGAATAGAAAATACTGTGTAAAATGAAGAAATTGCTTGTTGCAAAAATGTTTACTAAATGTTTTCCTGATTGCTTGTCTTGAGGGGCGTCAAAATGCATGTCTTTGTGGGAGTGGGTTAAGAAACATATAAAGTCATTAACATATCCATTCATACTTAGTACTGATATAATCCATCTAATCTTGTTTGCTATAATCAGGACACGACTGTTTGTTTGTTTGAATGGGGTTTTAGCCGCTTTCAACAATCTTTCAGTTAAATCAGGGCCGCTGGTGCACCTAACAATGGATTCCTGATATGTCTCACACCAGTACCGCCATCACATCCTTTCCTAGCCTCCAGCTGCTATCCCACATAGGTCATTGATTATCAACCTATTTGTGGGAGACAAATAGTCGGAAAGGGTGAGTGCTGCCGTCGGGGATCGAACCAGGGACCTCTAGAATGACAGTCCAACACCCTACCAACTGTGCTATGACGGCGGCCAGAACGCAACTGAAAATCCCAGTAAATTTATATGCCAACTTATAAACAAGAGGACCATGATGGTCCTATATCGCTCCCCTGAGTATGATGGCTCAAGGCCTAATGATATAATATACAAAATATCAAAGCCCTACACCTAATTATTCTGCAAAAGAAGATTTTATAAAGATTTTCTCATTTAATCCTAGGTAAAGTGAAGATCCAACCATATTGACCCAATTTCAAGAGTGCTGTAATTCTTTGAAGAACTTAAGTAGAGTCAATAGGCATTTATACATACCAAATATCAAAGCTCTAGGCCTAATGGTTTAGAAGGAGAACATTTACTATGATATCCTTCATAACTCCTTTCTGGTATTGCACAGAAAAGGGCTTATTTCAGGATACAGTAATTCTATGAAGTATTTTGGTAGAGGGTCAACAGGTTTTATTACACACTAAATATTAAAGCCCTTGACCTAATGGTTTGGGAGAAGAAGATTTTTAAAGATTTCCTTCTTTATTTCTATGTAAAATCAGGGATCACAAAGAAAAGGGATAATTTTCAGAGTATGGAAATTCTATGAAGTATTTTGGTAGATGGTCAATAGATGATGATTTGTACAAAATATCAAAGCTCTAGTCCTTATGGTTTGGGAGAAGAAGATTCTAAAGGCTTCCTTCTTTTATTCTATGTAAAATCAGGGATCGCCCAGAAAAGGGCTAATATTCAGAGTACAGTAATTCTCTGAAGTATTTTGGTAGAAGATTAATAGATGATGATTTGTACCAAATATCAAAGCTCTAGGCCTTATGATTTTGGAGAAGAAGATATTTAAGATTTCCTTCTTTTATTCTATGTAGAATCAGAGATCACCCAGAAAAGGGCTAATTTTAAGAATACGGTAATTCTTTGAAGTATTTTTGTAGAGGGTCTAAAGATGATGATTTTTACAAAATATCAAAGCTCTAGGCCTTATGGTTTGAGAGAAGAAGATTTTTTAAGATTTCCTTCTTTATTTCTATATAAAATCAGGGATCGCACAGAAAAGGGCTTATTTCAAGAATACGGTAATTCTTTGAAGCATTTTGGTAAAGGGTCAATAGATGATGATGTATACCTAATAGGAAAGCTCTAGGCCATATGGTTTGGGAGAAGAAGGTTTTTTAAGATTTCCTTCTTTATTTCTATGTAAAATCAAGGATTGCTCAAAATAGGGCTAATTTTCCGAAAACAGCCAAGCTAAAAATTGATGAAGATGAAATCAAACCAGATTATATACTGTTATGGTCTGTGCTAATTAATATTTGACTGACAGGAAGTTCCACTTCAATATTAAATGGTCAACAAAAATTTTAGTTTGTTTGGAGGCCTAAACATCATAACTACAGTTTGAATAAGTTGTAGTTACAATATTTAAGTTGCCAAACCAACAATGCTTCATATAAATGTCAGTCGATGTTCGAGTTCAAAGTTCAATTCCAGTCAAGTTGGGCAAAATAGAAAAGATTTGAGATATAATGACAACTGAAATTCTAGCAAAGCATATGTTTTTTATGCTATCTGTTTTTGCATATCAAAACATTTTGGTTAAACTCTCTGAGTGCATGCGATCACATTTACATATAAAATATTCAACTTGTTTTCTAAAGCTAGCACCAGATACATGATTGGTTTCTTGTGAATTCTATATGATAGCCCTTGTCTCTTGTGAATTCTATAAAATAGCAGATGGTTATATACAAAGATAAGTTTTTAACTAGCTAATTAATTTCTAGAACTACAGAAATTGAAATTGGACTATGTTCAAGCATGATGTCTTAACTACAGCCAACACAGCAATAACCAATGCAGATATATACACACATGTTATGAGACGCCTTTCACACATATCTTATCCCATTCCCACTCATTGACGCTTTCTGACGTCCCATAGAAAATAAGCTTTGGAAAACATTGTGAAAATGTTTAAAGCTTTTTTTCATTATCCAAATGTTTTCTACCCCAAAAGAAAAAAATTATATTGTTTCACAAGCTTTGAATTGTCATCTGCAACTCCTTTCAATTTGGACCAGTCTAAAATTTCTTGTGTGGTAATGGGTTAAATACCAGCAACTATACACACTGCCATCCCTTAGAGATTTAGTTCATGCTTATTTATTTGGATTACTATTAAAGCTTTAAGTTTATCAAGTCACTCGAGAACACTCACAATCCAGATGTTTTACACATCCTCAACTCTTGTCATGCTGATCCTGGAATATTCTTGTTTTTTGCAGGAGGTATAGACAAAGATCAGCCTGCATGTAAGTGCAGTCTGATCTTATTCTGCAACTCCTGTTTGTCCCCTTAAGCCAGAGTTGTTTGAATAAACAATTTTCAAAAGAAATATTGACCCTAAGTAAGATGTTCCAGTGCTGTCAGTCCTTTGATTTTAAAGCATAGCTGTATTGAATTTTAGTTCTGCATGACAAAAGTTAAATCAGAGGCAAAGGCTCCACTGTTATCCACTTTTATAGGCTAGTAGACTGGGGCTACCCATGAAGTGATTTGTCATGAACACTACCCCATGACCATTGGGCTCAAACCTGTGACCTTCAGATAACGAGACCATTACCTATCCCTTTCCAGTTTTTTGACATTTTAGACTGGTCCAAATTGAAAGAGTTTGCAGACAACAATGAAAATTGGATGCAATTTGAAATGAACCATCCTATGTGATAAAAATATTGTGGAAAAAAGAGTCACAAGCAATTTCTTCTTTTTCCACAATGTTTGCTCAAGTATAAAATCATGACATCGTAAAATACCAGGTTTGAACAGGAAAGGGTTAAACCATTCGACCATCGAAGCAGTCAACATGTTTTACAGATTTATCATCTAACAGTTAATAAACATAAACCAACTGAATGGTCTGTTGATACAGGAAATTGAAATTTACCCATTCCAACATTTTCCTGCTTTTTTGTGCCTTTCAGAAAAAAGCTTGGGAAAACATTGTGGAAAAAAAAGAAATTGCTTGTAATGAGCAATTCCTTCATTATCCATGATGTTTTTTACCCCAAAGTATGACTATATTTCAAATTCCATCGACATGAAATTGTCTGCAACTTCCTTCAATATGGACCAGTCTAAAAGTCTGTTGTAAAAATGGTGCTAGAATTTCACATTTAGAGAAAATTAATGATGTCAGAAAGCAAGAAATTGCTTGCCACAAGCAAATTTAATGACATTTTCGACCTTTTTTCTAAGATGTTTAACCCATTCCCACACTGTCACAAGCAATTTCTTCATTTTACACAATGTTTTCCCAATTTCTTCATTTTACACAATGTTTTCTGCTTAGACAGTTGAAAAATCTAACATTTTTTAAATTTTAAATTGTCGTCTGCAACTCCTTTCAATTGTGACCAGTCTAAAATTTTGTTGTGTGGGAATGGGTTAAATCTGGTTAATTACTTTCAGTCATATTCCTTTTTTGAATTAACGGATTGTGGCAGTCAATCAAAGAATCAATCAAACATTCATTTTGACTACAAGTGAACTTTGAACTCCGACATTATTGAAGCTGTAGTTACAACACTTTGGGTTGCAAATCAGCCATTTCACTTTTTTGTTAAATGCTACTTAATATGAATTTTGCAAGATATCCCTGTCAAAATATCAACATGGAACTTTCGGTCGGAGTTAGTGGGTTTTTATTGATTGAATGGAGTTTATCGTCGCTTTTAAAAGTATTTCAGTCATATTGCGGCGGCTGGAGCACCTAACAATGGATTCCTGGTATTTCTCACACCAGTTCTACCATTACATTCTTTCCTAGCCTCAAGAGGCTATCCCACTTAGGTTAACTATTATCCACCAATTGGTGAGAGACAAATTTAGGAAAGGATACATGCCGCCACCGGGGATCGAACCCATGACAACCGATGATACAGGGTTAGCCGGTATAGCCTGCAAAGTCATTGGGTGTAGCCATTGATCTACAACTTGGACAATTCCAAAGTTTTTTGTCTTTGAAAAGTAGTACGATGCACTGGAATTGCAGCATTTACATATGAAGCAAAGTATAACCTGAAGTAAAGATCGAGTTTTATGCAAGAAGACAGAAGCCGTGCAGCTAATCCCCTAATACTTGGTGCAATACCAACCCCTTTGGATACTTCATGAAATGCATCGATCAAGAGATCGGGAATTAAATCATCCATAAATTGGTTTATGAGACCGTCAATAAGGCTCTCCTCAAACAAGGGATGATCTTTCATGTAATATAGCATTATTTTCTCCTGTAAAATTAATAATACAAAATATATATTTGATACACCCTGAAAGCAAAACTGTTATATTCTGGATCTTTAAAAAGATTTAGACAAGAACCATTCTCATATTTCATAAAGATAACAAAACCTTAAAATTACTAGAAATGACAGTTTATATAATAAATGGTGATAATTTCAAAATATTCTACAGCATTAACTTAATTTCTGATACATAATAAAGAATGACCATTGGCTGCTACCTAGTATTTCTGCAGAAAAATAAAATGCCAAATAGATATATTCTAGACATAGTTTTGTTCAACGATTTCAAAGATTAAAGCTTGTGGTAATGACAACACTCATAGCAAAAAGACAAATGCTTCATGAATCTTGAAAAGAGTAATGCCGTACATAGAAAATAAAACAAGAGGGCAAAACAGGAAATTATTTCATGATTTCTCCAAGTCTGATAAGCCAAGCCTTGCAAAGCCCACATTTTTCAACAAAATCAAATTTCGCAAATAACTAACAAAGGGTTACCTTTAGAGAATTTCTGCCAATGATGGTAGTGATTTAGAAGAAGATTTTTAAAGATCTTTAAAGAATTATTTCATCATTACTATAAGTATGATATTAAGTCGCCCTACCATGCTCCAATTTTTTGTGATTCAGAATTTCTGCTTTGATCCATTCATCTTTGGCCAAGTGGTTTAGCAGAAGATTTGAAAGAATCTTACAATTCCTTTAAGTCAGATAAGTCCAACCCTACCATACCCTATTTTTTTCATAAATCATAATTTCATGAACAATTTCAAAAAGGGCCACCCAAGGAATCTTCCTACAAGTTAATACAAATTGGCATGATGGTTGATAAGCCTGCCCATTCACACCCCTTTTCTCACAAGTCAAAATTTTATATTTTTGAAGAGGGTCACTGAAGGAAAACTTTTGCAAAGTTTGGTCCAAATTAGCTAAGCAGTTTAGGAGAAGATTTCTGTAAAGAATTTTGAGGCTGAATAAAGAAAAAGAGAAAGGAGACCAAGGCATTTTCCTGTAAAATATTAGTTAACCCTTGTCATGCTGATCCTGGAATATTCCAGTATTGACAACAGTTGTGGTAGGTGTATAGACTAAGAGTAGCCTGCACAGATGCATGATCTGATCTTAGTCTACAATACCTGCTTGTTCCTGTGTTGACAACAGTTGTGGCAGGTGTATAGGCTAAGATTAGCATGCACAGACGTGCAGTCTGATCTTAGTCTACTATACCTGCTTGTTCTTTAGTGTTGAGGAAATAATTGTAAATAAATTAGATCCAGATTTGACAAACATTTAAAATTTTGTGAAGAAAGGTTAAACATTCAGCATGAAAAGGATTAAAATTAGTATTCATAGGAAAAGTAAGTCACACCTTTTTCAGTGATGTTTGAATAATGGTGATAACGCTCAATTCGAGAATAACGAATTAACAAAGAAAACTGAAATTGGAGTGGATCTTATTTTTCATGCTGAACGAATAAAAAAAGATAACTTTTATACATTATGCATGATATTATTAAACATAAGAATGGTTGAAGTTACAATAGTTACATAAAAAGTTAAATTGAATGTAAAAGAAATAGTAGCCATGTCTATAAATGAAAACAAAACAAAACACAATTATAAATTGTTTTTAACAGCATAACATCTTCCCACTATGTTAGGTCAGAGAAAAATAAACAAAGTGATCTCAAAGCAGCTCTTGCACAGATTATGGAAGAAAAATATTTTCTCTCAATTTTCAAATCTCTAGCTGTAATGTTTTCAGACAATTGAAAGAAGGTGATTTTACTGGTTTTATAATGACTGTTCACTACTTTTAAAAAAAGAGAGAAAGAATTATGACATTGACTTCTGCTAGTAAGTCAGTCATTTTTGGGCATTGCCTCAATTGATAAATCATGATGTTTCATAGTAGGTGTAAGGAAGATAAATCATCACATTCATAGTGAATTTAGTAAAGTAAACACGATGAAAGTATTGTTCTTCATATCAATAAACATCCCCCCCTGGAGCTCTGCCCCTGGCGTCTCAAGGGTCATGATTTTAGAAATTTGGAAGAGGTCAATATACTGATGTTTCATGCGAAATTTCAAGGCTATACGCCCTTTGGGTCAGGGTCAGGAGATGTCTTTTAAAGATTATTTGAAAAATCTCTTTTGTTGCCATGGCAACCAGAGTTTTTAATTGATATCTATTGTTTTAGCTTTGTTTAACAGGACCACCTAAAGAACATTTCTGTCAAATTCGGTTCAGATTGCCCAAATGGTTGGGGAGGAAATGTTGTTTAAAAATCACTTTTTATTTCTGTATAAACCAAAAGCCCTGGAGCTTTGCCTGGAGGGTCATGATTTTAGCAATTTTGAAAGAGGTCAATAAACTAATGTTTCATGCAAAATATAATGGATCTACACACTTCGTGAATCTTTGAAGATTGGTTAAAATTCCATGCTTAGTATAGGAGGAGAAGATTTTTTTGTAAATTGTGAAAGGAGGGATTGACAGATGGATGAACTGATATCTTCAGTAATAAATGAGATACGTGTATGATAAAAAGTGCGACACAAAATCCTTTGCAAACACCAAGTTAATTAAAATAGCTCCAATGTGGAGTGGAGTCCACTCCAACAGTAAAATAAAAGTATGTACAATATGAAAATGTACAAAAAAAGGAAATATTTAAATCAATTTTTGATAACTATTTCACACAAAAGTCTTGCTCTACTGGCTAGCACTTACCACATCTATTTGCAGCAAAATTTAATAAATTTAATACTTTTTATCTATAACATCCATGAACAAAATTTTTAGCACATAGCTATTTTGTATGGTTGCACACAAAATAGTGCCATAAAAAGTGTATCGAAATTCATAAAATATTTGGGGGGTTTTGCATGATGTCATTAAATTATAAGGCATTTATAAGATTTTTTTTTCCATGGAGGCTTTAAACAAAAACTAATCAAACTTATGTAAGAATCCATTTTGCGCTTTCATACAGTGTAATTTGCTTTTTGTTTCATCTTAAAAAATATGTAAAAGGCACTACCAAAACAATCACTTATTAACTTTAATAGCTTTCAATCAAAAGATGGAAATACCATTATAACGCTACTATTAATTTCCCCTTTTCCAAATATGGTTTCTAATGTAAAAAAAACCTTGCAAGATAGTATTTACTAATATTAGTTTCCAAACTGCAACCTCTTAACTAATACCACAAAATGCAATTATTTTCCAAGTTAATGAAATAAAGCTGTACAAAACAATGCGAGAAAAGAAGAGGTAATTTCTTCTGTCTTCGAAGTTTTCTACTTTACTTGGTCAGTAATTTGGATATTAACGCCTTTGAAAATGTTGTCTGGAATTATTTTCAATTTTGACCAGTCTAAAATTTTGTTGTCTCGTGATGGGTTTAATCTAAAATAACATTATCTTGACAGCAGGTTATTCAAGAGCAAGTAACTTACAGCTTGAATAAAACTGTAGTTACCATGATTTGATGGTCTACTGACAATGTTTTGGTAAAGCTTTTTAAGAATTCAACTAAAAATAGTTTCCAAATGTGTAATTTGAGTGTCTCTGAAAGACAAAAGTTAACCCTTGTCATGCTGAATAAAATCTATTTCAGAATTATATAAAAATCAAAGGGCTAAAAGTACTGGTAGTACTTGTTGTTCATTGGTCAATACTTCTTTTGAAAATTTATTTCTTAAACAACTCTGGTTTGAAAAGGACAGACAGGAGGTGGAGACTAAGATCAGACTGCACATAATTGCAGTCTGATCTTTGTCTATACCTCCCCCTTAAACTGGAATATTCCAGTTTCAGCAAGACAAGGGTTAAGCATTTAAAGGAAAAATAATTAGAATTAGACCGTTGTTAGATATGAACTAAGCATCCTATATAAAAAGAGTGAGAAAAACCTCTTACAGGATCATCCATGAATTTGTTTAGAGCAGCCTGTTGATGTGTCTGTGTCGGTGAAAATGGTGTATCTCGTGGGTGAATATACTACAATACAATATACACAATACAATATACTACGATATAATATACACAATACAGACAATATCATATCGTTATGCCCTATAATATGCTGTGATTAAATATCTTTTATGACTGAAATTTGCAATAAATGTACAATATCCAAACAACAATATACACATCATCAGAGTTAATTTGAGGCTAAGTAGATTTGGAATATATTTAAATAATCACACATAACATTAATTCGTAATCTCTCTGCAATGGTAATTTGTTATGAGATAAATTTGACATATGACTTTTAGAATTATTAAAGCCCTATCACTATAGCTAGGTTTATTAACCCTTTCCCGTTTTTGGAAATTTTAGACTAGTCCAAATTGAAAGAGATTGCAGACAACTGGATGCAAACTGGATGCAATTTGAAATGAAACCATCCTATGTGGTAGAAAATATTGTGGAAAAAGGAGAAATTGCTTGTTACAAGCAATTTCTTCTTTTTCCACAATGTTTTCTCAAGTATAAAACCACAGGAACGTAAAATCCCGTATTTGAACAGGAAAGGGTTAAGCTGATGACCAAAACCACAATCCTGATCATATCTATTCCTGGATTAGCTCAAACATAAACAAGATCCAAAAGGATTTAACCCATTTTAAGCACCTTATGAAAAAAGATTTACAAAAAGAGTACGAGAAATGAAAAAATGCTTGATACAAGGAAATATCTACATTTTCAACATTGTTTTTCTCTTAAGAAAAAAAAAAAAACGGGAAATTTGAAATTCTATTGATGACTTGAAACCGTCATCTGACATTTCTTTGATTCCGACCAATGTAAAGTATCCATACCATTATTGCTAACTTGAGTATTCCAGTTCCCATCTTGTTTATCCTGTTTGGACTCTTTGATAATATTGACAGTGTGAACACAGGGGTAAAAATTCTAAAGTAATGGCAAATATTAATTCTTTTTTCTGAATGAATTTGGCATTGAAATTGGCACATACAGATATATTCAACAAGAATCTGAATGTGAAGGAAGAGAAACTTCACTGACATTATATTTAAGTTTTTGTTGACAAAGGGACATACATAGTTTACATTTATAGGTTACATTTATAACCCAGTCTATTCATACAATGGCATGAAAACAGTATGGTTAAACCATGAGGTGGCCACACCCCATTACAAGTTTTTGTTTCTGTAATTATCTATTTTGATAGTTTAGCCTACTACTTAGTATATACCTTCCTTAACCAATTTCCACACAATGGCGCTATTTGATGCCACTCAAGAAAAACAATTTCGAAAGCAATGTGTAAAAAAAAAAGAAATTACTTGTAACAAGCAATTTCTTCATTTTACACAATGTTTTCTACTGAGAAAGTTAAAAAAATCTAAAATTTCATTATCTTAGAAGTATTGTCTGCAACTCGTTTCAAGTTGGACCAGTCTAAAACTTTGCTGTCTGGTAATGAGATAACCCTTGTCATGCTAGATAAAATCATTTCGAGAATTGCATTAAAATCAAAGAGCTAAAAGCACCTGAAGCACATGTATCTATTTACAAAAATAATTCTATAAATATCTCTTGTTTTACAGGGACAAGCAGGTGGTTTAGACTAATTTCAGACTACACATGTGTGCAGGCTAATCTTGGTCTATGTCTCCTACTAAAATAGGAATATACCTGGCTCAGCATAACAACGGTTAAATATGTTCTTAAACAGGCTATATCACCTACTGTTACAAGTCTGATAAGCCACATATGCAGACATAGATTTTGACACTTTTTAACATTTAACATGCATGTGAGTGAAGTGATAACATTATCATTTTGCCTGGATAACTATCAATTATCTAGGATAGCCCTCACTATACTGGTGAATATAAAAATGGAAGAAACACACTTTTGTTTCAGTGTTATAGAATAATTAAAACTAAAAGAAAATAGAAAACAAGATGTCTTTGTGAAACACCAAGCCCTCATATCAGCCTTTTTTTCAGAAATTTGAGCTTGATAAATGATTTGTACCTAAAGGATGACCTTGACCTTAAGGCCAACTGATGCTTCTCAATAAATGGAACCTATGCCCAAATATGAGCCACCTGTCTCGAAAAGTGAATAACAGCAAACTATGAAGTTTCTGTGTTAAGTTGACCTTCATAAGTGACCTTGACCTTAATAGGTGACATTGACATTAGAACCAATTAATGCCTATCAATGCCAGGAATCTATATCCAATATAAGAGCAAAAGGTTAAAATGAAAAAGCTTTTTGCTGTAAGTTTACAGCATGCAGACAGTAAGACACTAGTTAACCCTTTCTCGTTCAAATACGGGATTTTATGTTCCTGTGATTTTATACTGGAGAAAACATTGTTGAAAAAGAAGAAATTGCTTGTAACAAGCAATTTCTTCTTTTTCCACAATATTTTCTACCATATAGGATGGTTTCATTTCAAATAGCATCCGGTTTTCATTGTCGTCTGCAACCTCTTTCAATTTGGACTAGTCTAAAATTTAAAAAAACGGGAAAGGGTTAAACAATATGCTCCCAATCTTTTTGATGCAGCGGCATGAAAATATTTGTGAAATGTTTACAGAAAACAATATTTTTAAGAAAAGTGTCATTTAATCAACTTTATCATAAAAAAAAGTTTTTAACACTGGGTGTTGTAGAAAGCAATTTATCCTTTACTCCTTCCTCCCTTAGCAAGACAAATTATCATTAAACTTTTTTTAATGAGCTTGCTGCTTCAAATTATTTGTTTCCTAAACCTCTTTAATCATACGGGAAAATTTTAGACCAGTCCAAACAGAAAGAAGTTGCAAATGACAATTCAAAGTTTAAGAAATTTTATATCTTTTTAGCTTTTTGGATAGCAAAACAATGTTTCCTTCATTTTACACAATATTTTTCCAATTGTTATTCTTGTGGGGTGTCAAAAGAACCATTGTGTGGGTATGGGCTCAGTATTGACCTTTAACCTTTCCCACACATCAAACCTTTCAACTAGTCCGAATTCATAAAAGTTACAGACAACAACAGATAGTTGATGGTATTCTGTTGTATTTGGGATAGAAAACAAAGCAGAAAATTGAAAAATTGATTGTTATATTTTCCAAAGCGTTTTTTCCTGAAAGGTGTAAAATACTGGGATTGTGTGGGATATGGTTAAATGAATTCGTAAAACAGTCATAATTTTTCAATTTTAATTACCTTGTATTTACTTTCCTTTTTATGTGGTCTGTAGGGATCTTCATAAAAGCTTGGATACGGATACATCGGGTAGGAATAGTAACCATTAGGTATTGGGGGCGGATCTTTAAACTTCACACGATTTTGTTTTTTCTTCCCTGGCTGAGTTGGTCCTGACCTATTTACATCTTCATATCGCTCTGCTAGCGGCTGCCTTTGATGTATGGGGCTGCGATCATTTCTGGAGGGATATCTGTGATTGTTTTCACTGCGTTTTTGATTTTTCTTACTTCTGTGAGGAGGTGGGGGAGGGTAATAGACAGGAAAAGGAGCACCAAAGACAACTGGTGGAGGGGCACCATAGGGGTAGGGGGCAGGATAAGGTCGAGGCATGTAATCCCCTTGGTCTACCTCTGACTCTTCATCACTCTCCTCTCCCCAACTGTCATAGTCTGTACCTCTGTAAATTAAATCAACAATAGTATTAAGTTAACCCTTAACTTAACCCTTTAATCCCTGGTTTTTATTTTCAAGTGTCTTTATACTAGGGTAGAAAATATTATGGAAAAGGAAGAAATTGCTTATAAGAATGTGTCACAGACATAGATGCCCCCTCTTAAGTGCTTTTCACATGACCTTCAGCGGTGACCTTGAACTTGGAAGCAATCAATGAAACTTTTTTAAATATGACACTAGTACAAATATACTCATTATGGGGAGCAAAAATGTTAAGTTATTTTGAAATCCATTCATTAATCTAGAAAATGTGCTCCAGACGAGAAATGGAAGCGCACACTAATTAAACCCTACAACCCATCTACATGCACACTCACAATTGAATAGTGGTAACTCTGTATGCCCATCACTATTATCCCTATCCTGTTTTTGGAAATTTTGGACTAGTCCAAATTGAAAGAGGTTGCAGACGACAATGAAAACTGGACCCCATTTGAAATGAAACCATCCTATGTGGTAGAAAATATTGTAGAAAAAGGAGATATTGCTTGTTACAAGCAATTTCTTCTTTTTCCACAATGTTTTTTCGAGTATAAAATCACAGGAACGTAAAATCCCGTATTTGAACGGGAAAGAGTTATATGGCAAGGGGCACAAAACTATTTCATCTTGGAGGGAGGGAAATATTGCAAGAAAGTGTTAGGATAAAATGCTTCTTACAGGTGATTTCTCTATTTTCATAATTTTTCCCTGTATTTTCTTCTCTTAAGGGTCATGAAAATATGTTTGTTTGGTAATAGGCCAACCCTTTCCCTCACAGTAGTTGTTTTGAATCCCTCTATCAGATGTAAGATGTTCATCAAAATATTGTGGGAAATAAAAATTAAGTCTATTCTTGAACAACGTTTACTATCAAATTACATCAAAAGCACACTATACTTCACTTTCATGTAATGCAAAATAAAACAGCTTCATTCATTACACATCTTTCTAGGCAACTGTGGGCTAAAATTCTATAAAATTGCCGTACCCTAATACAACACAATCCCTTTTTTTAGCCCTGTCAAAATATTGTTAAGGAAGGTCATGTGACCAGCACTAAAGGGGGCATCCTTGTCTGTGAAGCGTTTCTTGGTTTCTTGGTAGAAAATATTGTGGAAAAATATTTTCTCAAGTATAAAAGCACAGGTGTGTAAAAACCAGTGTTTGAACAGGAAAGGGTTTTCAACCCTTTTAATCCTTTCCCTTTTCTTGAAATTCTAGACTGGTCCAAATTGAAAGAGGTTGCAGACGACATTGACAACCAGATGTCATTTGAAATGAAACCATCCTAAGTGGTAGAAAATATTGTGGGGAAAGGAGAAATTGCTTGTTACAAGCAATTTCTCCTTTTCCCATAATGTTTCCACAAGTATGAAATCAAAGCAACGTAAAAACCCGGGTTTAAATAGGAAAGGGTTAATATGTACAGACCGAACATTCATTAGATAATTAGCATAAATGTCGTTGAAGATAACACTAATAACAATGTCATGTTGATAAAGTAAGATACTTTCACCTGGGAGAGACCAGGAAAATTTATCAATATTCATCCTCATTGATTACAGGTGATTGTGACTGATAATTAGATAACGTAAATTTGATTGCACTACCCATGTCAATTGGTGTCATTTTTCAATCCATATAAAAGCATGATATAAAAACTAATTAACCCATTACCAGACGACAATATTTTAGACAGGTCCAAATTGAAAGGAGTTGCAGACAACAATTTAGGTTTGAAAAAGTTTAGTTTTTTCAACTTTATGGGTAAAAAACATTGTGCGAAAATGAAGAAATTACCTGTAAAAAGTAATTTTTTGATTGACCACAATGTTTCCCAAATTGTTTTCCTTGAGGGGTGTTCAAAAGCGCTACTGTGTGGGAATGGGATTTAACTGATATAATCAATTTCTATACTAATTTTTTTAGAATGGTTCAGCTGTTTCTTATTAACCCTTTCATGTACAATCCCTAATTTTTACACCCCTTTGAATTAATACTTGAGAAAACATTGTGGAAAAAGAAGAAATTACTTGTGACAAGCCTTTTTTTTCTCACAAAATTTTGAAAAAATGGAAAGGGTTTTAAAAGGTTGCAAGCAGCAACTTCAGGTGGGGGCATCTGTTACTAGAGTAAACGATTCTGAAATAAGGGTATATTTTACCAACTTTTTTACAAGCTTTGGAAATATTGTGGAAAAAAGAAAAATTATTGCTTGTTACAAACAATTTATTCATTATCCATAATGTTTTCTGCTTAAATGGATGAAGATTTCTAAATTTTCAACAAATAAAAACACTGCTGTCCGCAACTTCTTTTTGAATAGTCAAAAAAAAAATTGTTTGGTAATGGGTTATGTACCTGGAGTTACTCTGCCTGTTATTCCCGACTGGAGGGACAACCTCATATCTGTTTCCCCGTAGTGGTTTTCTTCTTTCATCAGGAGGAGTCTCTAGTCTTAAAGGTAAGAAGTATTGGTTGAAAATATACACGCCATTCCTGTTTATCATTACCACATGACAAAATTTTAGATTTGTTTAAATTGAAACAGGATGTAGACAACAATATTTAGTTGATTGATTGAATGGGGCTTAACGCCGCTTTAACAGTATTTCAGTCATATCGCTGCGGCTGGAGCACCTAACAATTGATTCCTGGTATTTCTCACATCAGTACTACCACTACATCCTTCCCTAGCCCCTAGCTGCTATCCAACTTAGGTTTACGATTATCCGTCCATTGGTGAGAGACAAATGTGGGAATGAATATGTGCTGCCACCAAGGATCGAACCCACAACATCCTATGATTGAAGATTAGGAGTCTGATGCACTACTGACAGCGCTATGACGGCAGCAAATTCTAAGTTTAAGAAATTTTAGAATTCTTTGTCTTTTGGGATAGAAAACATAGGGAATGAAGAAGAAATTGCTTGTAATAAACAGTTTCTTTCATTTCGACAATGTTTTCCTTTACTTTTTTTCTTGAGGGGTTAAGTCAAAATTATCAGGCTCTAGGATATACATGTTCTCCAAAGTATCAGGACTTAAAATTATCACGTAAGTAGATTTATTTTCATTGATATAAGTCTTATTTGTCCCAAGTTTAAGACCATTGGGACACTTTCCCCGTAGTTTAAAAGCCTGTTAGCTAGATGATTGGTATGAACCATCAAATTTGTTAAATGTCCCTGCTTTTTTAGACCATTGGGACATTGTCCCCTTGCTTCCAAAACCTTGGCAGATCACAGTAATGGTATAACAAACCTTGGAAGGTGTGGAGGTGTTGTCGTTCTATATTTTCCATATGGAGAGTGACTCTGTCTCCCAGATTTGCCGATAGGACTGCCTCTTGGTACAGGGGATCTTTTGTCACTCAACTGGGTTTTGATTCTGGATAACCTAAAATTCAATGATAAAGGGGTATGACAACAAGAATCTTAACTTCTAATGAACATTGTCTAATTTCTAAACAGAAAATCAGAAAAAATCAGAAAGTTAAACTCATGTTACTCACTATCTTTAATAACTTGACTCATATTAAATTTTGGGTTTAATTTAGGTGAGGATAGTATTGCTCATTTGTGCTTCAAAATTTTAGAAATAAAGCTACTTTTAAACCCATGTCCACCCTCGAAGAAAATGGCATATGAAAATTGTCAAGCAGATGTATTTAAACTTAAACACATTCGAAAGGAAAACACTTTTTAGGCACATTTTTCTCTTTGAACATATAGACCCTTACCATGACTACAAGTAGTCAAATACTAATTTTCACTGTATTTTTTCGCCTCTTTAAGGCAAAGCTAGATTGAACACTGCAAGTAGCAAGTATTACTCTACATCTTATTTACATTTACAATGAAATTTGACAGAGTAATTATTGAATTAGTTGATTCCAGGGATATCTTGAATCCTAGTAAAGGATTTTAATATATATTTTTAAATCATATTAAATTATCCGTTACCTGTCCTATTTACAAGCCCTATCTTTCTTTATTTTACAAATGAATTTTATTGTGTAAGTTTGATCTTACCAAATCCTTCACGATTTCATTTAGCAAAGCCAAACATTAAGGTTTGTATCTGTTTGAATACCAAAATGATGCATTCAAAGACATACTTATGAAACATAAACCCATTTCCAGATGACAAAATTTTTAAACTGGTCCAAATTGAAAGAAGTTTCTGACGACAATTTCAAGTTGATAATTTATTTTTGGTTAGAAAATTGTAGGAAATGAAGTGTAGCAAGCAATTTCTTCATTTTCAATAATGTTTTCCTAACTCCTTTCTCTTGAGGGGCGTCCAAAATCATCTCTGTGTGGGAATGGGTTAAGTATCATGTTAAAGAGAAACAAATCATCTGCCTTCATATGAATGCCAATTTCCAAACTTCCATCAATTGTGTTAAGTCCTGCATCTTCGAAATGAATACTCCAACTTGCCAATTACTGCCCATTTTGAAATAGAAAGTAACCTAGGCCCTAGTAAATTTATGTTATTTGTTTACTTCATGTAAGGTCAAGAATAAATCTTATGTTACAATCACAAAAGTTTGGTGTGTAATATCAACAAATTTAAGGAGGTCTTGTTAAATCCTAAAAAGTTAACATGGTAGCAATATCCACTTCATTTACTTTTTTACCCTTTCTCAAACAATGCCCTTCAAGAAAAATAATTGAGAAAACATTGTGTAAATAGAGAAATTGCTATCCACCAAGACAGTTAAACAACTCTAAATTTTCATAAACTTTATATTTTTGTCTGTAACCTCTTTCATTTCAACTAGTCTAAAATTTCTTCACCAGTAATGGGTTAAACAGTATTGTGTTACTCTTTTGTTTACAGAATTAAACAAAAAAATTTGAGACCTTATTTAGGGTTTGATTGTTTTATGCAAGTAGTAGATATATTTATAAATGACTGTCTTGATACTAAGGACCGTCCTGTGCGCAAAAGTGGCTTACAAACGAATTAACAACAACATTCAGACGATATACCAAGTAATATATGTCTAAAATGTCCAAGAGGAATAGAGGATAAACATATCTCACGATTCTTGGTGTTCCTGCCAAACACTTCTCCTGTCATTTGCTGAAAGTGACATTTTTACGTTGAAAACCTGAAAAATAGACCATTTTTAACTCATCATTCGAATTCTTGTCTTGATTGTTTATGTTGTTGCTTACTTCCGGTTTGTTTACCGGATGTCAAGAACGCCACCTGGAAGCATCAAAGTACAACAAGTATACTTATTCCAACAGACTGAACGTTAAAGAAGTGTGCACTCCGAGCTAGAAGGCTAAAAGCACAATGATTTTGTCTGTCGAAACAATGTTTAACTATTCTTTTGAAAAAAACTCATTTTTATTCAATTAGCCACAGGAAAAGATATATCAAAGCTAATGAAACCATACTTGAGCTGCAGACCTTAATCAGAGGCATAACTGCCTTAATTTAATTTGGACGATTTGGACGAGAACGTATGTGCTTGCTTATTTCTTTTTTGAGTTTTGCAATTGTCCAAATCATACAAACCAAAGCAATGAAAAAAATGACGGGGTCAGGTTATTGAATTATTCAACGGTTTTGTAGGCTGATAGGTAAACCGCAGTGTGACGGTATATAATCACAATTTAATTACTCCACTTTCATCCCCCCTGTCGAATCCTTCGATCACATTTTTCTTGATGTCTACAAAGAGCGCAAGAAAATCTCTGAACTGGAATCAAATTTTGCGTAACGTTATCGCTAGACATAACTGGTTTTAGCCTATCGGCTGAAACGATGACAGATACGTCATTCTAGGATGTTGGATATATTTTGAATTTGGCCTGCCAATAGTCGACACAATGTTCATACAACGCAACGCAGTAATGCACTTAGCTACCACGGTTTTCCCCCGTTTCCCCCGTTTTTAAGCCAATCACGGTTTTACAAAGCGTCTAAAACTTTGAAAATTCCAATATATGTGATGAAAGACAGTCAGAATATTTTCTTTAGATTGACGTCATATCGTCGTTCTCTATAAGGATACTGATTTTTTTTATCATTATTAACAGTAGCTAGTGATTGTCAAACATCTTTTAAAAAATGTGATGTGCATTCATCATAATGAATTCGACAGGTTGGCCATCAGATACTGTTCAAGGCTATCATGAAACTTATCTAATGTGATTCAAATAACTTTTACAAAGGCTCAGGTTTACATAGACTTGTACCACTTATGAAAATGTTAAATCGACGCGGCATAAGTTCAAGATCTACAGTGACCAGCGGTTTATGATACATGTATTTTCAACTGTGCCTCAAATCTAAGACCAGCTAAAAACACGGTTCTTTATCTCCTTTAACTTGAATGTAAAATACAATTCGAGACGCGAATCATTGAATATATCGACGATCTAATTAAAATATGGACTCTGACAAAGAGACAAATCATTGATTTCTCTAAGCTCTTTGAAAAAATCACCCACATTCTCATTTTCTTTATTCCCTTCTCACACAATCCCATATTTTTAAGTCCTTGTGATTTTATACTTGAGAAAACATAGTGATAAAAGACGAAACTTCTTGTTTCAAACAGTTTCTTCTTTTCCCACAATGTCTTATAACCTATAAGTTCGTTTCGTTTCAAATTGCACCCACTGCAAATCTGTCGTCTGCAACTTCTCACAAAAATGGTCCCGTGTAGAATTTGAACAACAAGAAAAGGTGGACTTATCCTCAACTGATTTACAATTTCAACTTCTCCAATTCTCCCATGAAATCAACGAGAAAACACTAAAATGGGTTGAAGCATTCCTTTCAAACCGCACACACTTAATCGTGGTTGAAGAAGAAGAATTTGATAAAGGAGACGGGGACACAGGTGTAGGCCAACCCTATGCGGATGAACCTTTTCCTGTCATAGATAAATTGCCTTCAAAAAACTTGACACAATCGTCTTTGCAGTAGAAACATCAGTAAATGACGACAAAACACTACAAGAGGAACCGAATAGGTTAGTTAATGGGAAGAGATATTGCGAAAGGAATTTCATCGTGACAAATGTACAGTGCTCTCAGTAACAAACAAACGAACAAACAAAAATGCCTTTTCATCTGAATTAATTATCACATGACCATATACTAATACATGAAATATCCACAAAATATTTAGGATGAACAATCCAAACGCTGGAGAAAGCACATAAACTGCATGCACATACGTACTGTTCAACGCAAACCGAAATCTTAGTTTTTTTTCTTCAAGCTTTCATCCGAATCAATCAAAGAAACCTCCATAAATCACTAGTAAGATCCATACAAGAATAACCTTGCACTGTACGGGATCCATACAAATAAAATCAGACCGAAGTGTAAAAGGTTCGCAGAAGAGCAGCAAGAAATGGTATGGCAAGAATCGAAATTGTTCAAGCGTCGGAAATGTTAAATGAATTAAAATGGCAAAGTCTTTCCAAAGCAGAAAAAATCAAGTCTTTGTATTTTCTATAAACTAACAAACCAAAAATCGGTGGAAAATATTAAAGAAACTAGACAGAAATAACAGGTATAACCGTACCCATAGCTTTAGCATTCCCTTTGCCACAACAGATATTACAAAATAGTCCTTTAATGAGCAAACCTTGCAAGGGAACTGAACCATCTCCCTGCTTAAATCTCAAATTCTGACACAATATAGATATTTGAATTGCGATTTACATTTCAATGTAAATTACGTGTTAAAATTACTAATTTCTGACCGATTTGTCAATTATAGTGTAAGCGTATGGGAAAACTTTCAAAGAACAAAGATGTGGAACGCATTGACCAACTTTACGTGTAAACGCACAAGTGTAGCAAGTCTCTGAAGACAAAACAAGTGCGCTTGAATGCTTCATCGTGAAGAAACTAACATAACAAATATCAATATAATTACAAACAATGAGTATTTTCTTCTAGTTGTTCAGAAAGAAAGAACTATTTGACTGTGCGTTTCTTTATTCTTTTAGTATACATTACAAAACTAGTACCGTTCAGATTTAGTTCAGCCATCCATGTTTTAGCCATACACCGTTTCCCACGAATACAATTATCCTGGTCCGACTATAGCTTTATTGCCAAATCCTAAATGAATCAAAGTACTGGAAGTACTCTAAGCTAGCAAAGCATGGTTGATTCTAGAAAACGTTTCCTTGTTGGGTAGAAACATTGTGGACATTGAAGAAATTGCTTATACAAGCAATTTCTTCATTGTCCACAATGTTTTCATAGCCTTTTTCCAAAAGAGGAATTGATAAGGAATGGGTTACATAGCGTACTTTTGAGAGAGTTCAATACAATTTGAGTAGAATTTGCAATATTCCTGAAATACATGAGAACTACTGTAAATGGCGTAGGCATTTAATGGATTTAGTGGTTAAGCCTCCAATGACAGTTTGCACTCGTTGAACTTTGAGACGACCTCAAAATTTCGTCTGTTATCTTAAGCTATCAAAGCTGTCGCTTTGCTAGCTAAAAATGATTAGTGGCTGGCGATTTTAAAGTCGCCCACAAACGCATATTTTTGAAATGAATGTCGAAGTTCAAGATGTTAATTCCGATGTTCGTGAACGATGTGATTTGTCAATCGATTTTTTAGTAACATATGCTCTTTAACAATTGACCAATCGCGACTGTCAATCAAGGAATCAACCGACCAATCAAATCATTCACTCAGCCCGGACCTGAGCTTTCAACTCCAACCTCGGCCGCAATTTTTCTAAACCCTTTTTGTTGGTTTGACTACTTAGACGTCGTAACTACAGCTTATTCAAGCTGTAGTTACGACGTTTAGGTCGATAACCAACTATTCTACTTTTTTGTTACATGCTGCTGGCCATAGCTGGCCATAAATCTTTCTAAACAACGCCGTTAAAAATCGAAGCGGGACTTCCTGACGGAGTTGGTTGGCGCGGCTAACGAATTAAGTGGGCGGGACTATCGATTGGTAAATTTTCAGGCCCATGAAGTTATCAAACAGAAGGTCATTTCCTAATCAAAATGACGACATTACCAGGACTACAAAAAACCCTTTACTCATTCCCACTCGACAGAAAAATTATACTGGCCCAATTTCAAAGATGTTGAAGACAACAGTTCCTGACTGATGGAATTTAAAAAAAAAATTTTGGCAACAAGAGGGTAATTATGTGGAAATATGTTAAACTGGTGTAGGTCTATGATCATCGGTCAGCACATTAATCATAATTTTATTTCTGCGTTGATAATTAAAGAACCGTCCCCGTGATGCTTAAGTTACCACCAAATTTAAACGCCAATCCTTACCGATATAACTCTTTTAGATAGATAGATATTTTATTATATGGATTTGATCTATACAGATCTTCATCTTCTACGTTTTAGAAACAATATCAATATGATATAGCACAGGTGAAATAATATCTCGTAGTGTTAGTGAGAATAAGGATAATAGTTAGAAAACACCATTTTCACTGCATTACTAAAGTGTCAAAACCACGGTTAATCCTTACTTTCAGTATTCGTTAACATCATTGCTATAATTGCCAGCGATGCGACAACACACACACACAATTCTTTTTATCATTTCCATCTCCCGTCGCAACCGACGCAACCCCCTTCCTCACATAGTGGTTTTGAATATATATTGCTCATTTGTATCCATCACATGGAGTATTATTATCTCTGTAGCTGCGATGCCATGACATCACCTCACCGGAAATGAATGTATGAAGGTATTAACCAACTATTATTCAACAAAATTTTAGACTGGTTTCAAATTTTAAGAAGTTGCCGACGACAGAGTCAAGTTGATGCAATTTAGAAAATCTTTATCTTTTAGGGTAAAAAACGTTTTGGAGATTGAAGAAGTACTTGTGTTGTGAGGATAGTGTTGTTAAGATATACGTTGCATTATCACGTCGTCTAGAGTTGTTATCAACTTCTCCAATTCTCCTATGAAACACTTTTCGATTACATCGCTATGAAAGTACAGCCTACAAGGCGCATCTAGTAAATACGCTACAAGTGGCTGAGATACAGACACTTTTGCGCACCTGCCAGGCAAAAAAATATTGGCCTCTTGTTTAGGTGAACGAAGTTCACCGTGAGTAGTATAGAAGAAAATTAGAAAGAATAGCTCCCAAAATGGCCACGAATAACACGGGTTAGAGCCCCACCGTCACCAGATTGTGTTCATGGGCATGGAACTTCTTAGCTGGTCCCAGTCTACCAAGCTGTTTAGGAGCAGTGGGTTTAAGCCACTGCCTCTCTTTCAGGGACGTGAACACATCTGGATTTTGAGTGATCGAGAGCGATTCTTTAAGTTTAAAGTTTTCGTCGCAATCGACCCAAGTGAAATTTGTACGAACTTAAATGATATCCAATGCCTGAAGTGGAATAGGCTAGCTCGGACATGACCCCGGTCTATATGTACACTACTATAAAAGGTATTAAATTTTCTGATACAAAACAAACTTATAAAGAAGCTAAGAGCATATCAAGACATCGTAAAACATGATTAAACGATAAATATATATACATATACACAAATGGAAGATCAAAAAATGGCATTGCTTAAGATATAACCGAATGCGCAACACAACCATAACTATACATAAGTGTTTGACCTGTCAAGGGAAAGGCACCGTTCTAGAATTTTGTAAAGCATTTTTTTTCTAATCAAAGGACTGAAAGTACTGAGAAGTTGGAATGCGTTGAAAGGGTCATAACTGTTGAAATCGGTTCAAATTAATTTATTACTTTCCGAGTAAGCCTCCCTCCTTTAAACTTAAACCAGCATCCCCATTCGTGTACATATGTGCGTCAATAACGCACAAAAACATAAATCCACATACAGAAATAAAAAACGAGCATTGTCTTAACTCACTCCCATACAGTGACGCTTTTAAATGACCTTCATTATGAAAGCTTCGGAAAACATTGTGGAAAACGAAGAAATTGTTTGTTACAAGTAATTTCTTCATTATTCACAATGTTTTCTGTCAAAAAAAAAAAGACCAGGATTTTAAAGATTTCATCATCTTACAAACTTACAATTGTCGTCTGCTATTTCTTTGAATTTGGACTGGTCTAAAATTTTATCGTGGTGGAATGGGTTATAAGCTCGTGTCATGCACAGCAAAATTAGAATTTTAAAGCATAACATTCTCTTTTTGATTAACTGTTATACGTGAACTCCTTTAAGAATCTTGAAAACAGAGAATAACAGATTCTACAGTAAGAAATCAATGACCTCGATGATTATTTGACCCTCAACTCGGCCAATTCTGTAACGATCATACTAAACTCATGTAGATTTTAACTTCAAGTTTCTGAGTGGAAATATACGTGGCAATTTGCGGAAATGCGCGGACACTTGTTTCAGGGTGATCGATTTGAAATACCGATTTAGACTTAGGAAAAAAGAATATTTAAAGCGTTGTGAGTAAAATTAAGAAGAAAAAAAGACGTTAACGTTATTGTAACTTTATTGTTTGCACATGGTAGTTTTGCCCTTTTCCTAAAAATTTCTATGATATGTTGAAGATAGTATCAAATTATCTTCGGCGCCCTGTAGTCGCGCGATTTCCTTATTCGTTATTCGGCTTTAGAACCGTAAAAGATCTTAAGTAAAAAGTACCAAGCTGAAAGCTAGATGACACTTGTTAAAGGTTTGATGTGTTATAATTGATTAAAACGTGTATAAAACGACATAATTAAGCGTAATTATTTTGTAAATAAGTAGAAAACGGAAGTAGGTATATTTACATTCTAATTTTCAAAATCTTCTACTTTCGTTTTGCATCTATTTGATTTTTATTGAGTAAAAGCTGTGAATCCCACAATAATTGCGTTTGCTAAATACCCACGACCCCCCTTAATCGCTCTAGGATGTTTTAAAGATCTGGGCGGCGTGATTATTGTAAAAATACATTTGCGACCTGAGCCATATTTGCAAACATTGCCTATCTATGGTCACATGACTACCACATGTCACTTGAGATCACGTGATTACCAAACACGGGACGGCGAATCACAAAAAACAAGTTACTGCGCTGATTATTACCCTTTTTTCATTAATTTAAAGCAAACTAAAGCATGTTTAGAAGTCCCTATACGAATTTTTATATCATCCTTTACATGCGCCATATCATTGTCCTCGGCTTAAACTAAACTGATTGTCCGTGGCAAGTTGAGATGAGAAGTAACCCGAGGTGTATTCATATCTAAGAGATCATGTGCAATGTGTTATCAAAAAAACCCGAAATGAAATTGTCTTGTGTTCATTTTGCGGTTTTGTTAAATCTAAGTAGGAATTGCTCTGCATTCCAACTTAAAAACATATCGAATCCATGCGGGCCAATTGATCAGTGTTAGTTCAAAGACGTTTTGAACGACCGGAAGAGAAAACTCTGCGGGAAAAGCGAAAATGCTTTCTACTGAATGTGGCTCTCATTTTACAATTTTATAACAATTTATAATGTCGTCTGCATTTCTTTCAAATTGGACAAGTCCAAGGGTTTACCGTTTTGTAATGGGATAATCGAGAATGAGTCGATACCTTTCGCACTTCCCAGATGGTGCCTTTTTTACAAGACGGGTCAGATAGACAAATGACCATTTTTACCAAATTTTTGTGATATCCGTTCTCCAATTCCCTAATTATTTATTTCCGTGAATCCTATGTCTCTCCACAACATCTCTAGGATTGATGACTTCGAGAAATCCCATATAGTGTTAGAATATGCATTGATGAGGTCCGAGGCCTATCATCATTGCATTTTCTATCACACAGTGAATTTCTCATTTCCTGTGAGCACCAGCTTTCACTGTCTTCAGATGTTATGGATTAACGCCGTTCCTTACAAATGGAGCTCCAGAATTTGACAAGATACCACTTCCGTAGATTTTTAAACGGGTTCCACTTTTTCAATGGTAATCCTAATCCAAAATTGTACCCTTTTAATCATCCAAAGCGTCCAGACATCATACCAGATAAGTGTAGGCAATCCCCGGTTTTCTGCAAAGTGTGCTATACAAGGCTTTCAGTCTAGCATTTTGTCGTATGATAATGGGTTAATCCATGCAATGTATTATGAGTATATCTATAGGAAAATAAAATTTAGACCTATTTCAAGACGTCGCTTTGAATAGCATTATAAGATGCATTGTTTTCCGAGAAAAGACAGAAAAATTGCAAGATTGGTAAAATGCTTGCCACCAGAATTTGTCAAGGGAGACTTCCGAAGGGTTTAGCCATTGCCCTGCTAAATAACAAAATCGATGTAAAACAGTGTGAAAAAGGTTGATATTGCGTGTAACCGTAAAGCAAACCCTCATTTCCTCCGATGATTTCTGGCTTAGAAAAGCATTTATTTCTTACATTATTGCACAATTTTAACTGTAATCTGCAAAGTCTTTGAACTGTGATCCGTCTATATATTTGATGTCTTCTTGTAAAAGGAGATTTATTTTGTAAAGTGTTTTCTGTCTTTGTACTTTAAAAGCATCAACAAAGCATCAACAAATGCAGACCTTGTCTACAATAGATGTCTAGGATGGTAGGTTTGCTTCAGGGCATATACAAGAGCATGACTTTGATTTTTATGGGATAAGGAACTTGCTGAAGTGGGAAACGGTTCATGCAACACACATATCCATCGTTGGCAATATATGAATATATATATTTCCAAATACTCTCACTTTGAGTTGTTCTCTATCAGTTTGTGTTTAAAGGGCCAACTCTGGAGGAAAGGTTTGTTTGTTTGAATGGGGGTTTTCGCCGCTTTCAACAATCTTTCAGTTATTTCATGGCGGCTGGAGCACCTAACAATGGAATCCTTGTATTTCTCACACCTGTACTACCATTACATCCTTTCCTAGCCTCCAGCTGCTATCCCACATAGATCTACGATTATCGACCCATTGGTGGGAGACAAATAGTCGGAAAGGGTGAGTGCCGCCGTCGGGGATCGAACCCGGGACCTCTAGATTACAGTCCGACGTGCTCTGGAGGAAAGACGTACTGGAACTACACTTTTGCCGCCTGGTCACAAAATCTCATATCACCCTCGTGACCGATCATATGTCGAGTTCCAACTCACTTCAGGTAAATCATCAATGTGATGTATATATAGAGGTTTCTGTTTTTCCATGGTGTTCACGTCAAACCTCTATGTGGTGGTTACTGCATCATAAATGATGACCTGGGTTCCTTATATTGCGAAGGCCACTGTTTGACTGTATTGATGACGGTTTTTTCGGCGACTAATTCAGTGTTAGACTATGCATTGATAACCATAAGTTAGTATCAACGCATTGCCTATCACAAATCAGCCACCATAAAGCGCACAAATATATCCGTCGAGCTTGGCACACGTGGTCGATCTCAGGTGTAACGTAAGAGTACTACTGGGTTGCATCATGTTGGGTATTTGGTTTAACCTGGTTAACCCATTCCAACCAAATGACGCTCTTTGACGTCCCAGCCCTCACCCCCTCCCCCTAGAAGAAAGCTTTGGAAAACACTGTGGACAATGAAGAAATTGCTTGTAACAAGCAATTTCTTCAATGTCCACAATGTTTTCTACCCTAAAAGGCCAAAATTTTCTTAATTCAATCAGCTTTTAATTTGTTGTCTGCAAATTTTTTTAACTTGGACCAGTCTAAAATTTTGTTGTGTGTTAATAGGTTAAATGTTCAGATCGTGTGCGTTAGTTGCACGTTTGTCTACCTGTCACTCCCATTCATTAAATTGGCTATAAAACATTTGATCTCTAAAATGTTGAGTATAATGAATGGAAAGAATATGTATTCGCTCCACGATTCCTTTAATTTAAAATCTCGCGAATAAAAAGCCAGTCGACGATTGTTAAAAAAGATATCCTATTTCGATTATGTTTATGAGGAAGAGTAAATCAATCACATCCAAGAATAATGTCTTTATATACTAGAGGCAGGTTCTGTCATTTACTCATAAAGTGTCTTATGTGTGTTCAAAAACCGTAAATCTGAAAATTCTGAAAAAAAAAGAAACAACACAACAAACAAGAACAACAACAACAACAACAAACAAACGAATAAACAATCAATCAATCTAAAATCGATGAAAATTGATGTGCAGCATACAAGTCTCATCATTCGAACATCTTTCACGTCAATTCATCTTCGTTTATTTTCAAAACCTGTGTAAATCTGCTCCATGGTCATACGTAGACTTATTTTTGGAATGGCTTTCAACCCTTCTATTTTCGTATAGTAATACCTCTACTGCACTTCATAAAATCTCAAGACAAGGTAGACAAAGATTGTGCAATAGACATGTCTTACGTTAGAAAAGATTGTGAAAGTAGAAGTAGCACATAGCTTAAATTTTTGTCATGATTTTTTATTTGATAAGTCATCCCAGCAGATTGAAAATCAATCATTAAATTTGTTATAGGGACATTTTTTCTGGTTAAACTTAATATCAATTATTATCATTCCCGCTGATTTACGCCCCCTCCCCCAAGAAATAAAAATTCGAAAACAGTTTGAAAAATGAGATAGGCAATTTCTTTATTATAAACAATGCTTTCTATCCCCAAAAAACAAAATTTCATCAACCTAAAATTGTTGTCTGCAACATCTTTGAATTTGGACCAGTTTAATCTTTTTTCGACTGGTAGTGGGTTCATTCTTCTGTGATGCGTCATGCGTAAAGAAATAATTTGGCGACTCCAAGAAACACATAAAAAAATGAGACCCCCCTACCCCATTTTCAATGATGAGACGTTAAACCGAGGCCCTGTGTGACGATGCTATCCATCAAGCACGTTGAAGAACCAGGCGGTGCTCTCAGCAGTTTCGTCCTGTATCCCTGTTCTATCCCCCGTAACAACTAACCGTCTTCGGGGGGGGGGGGGGGGGCGTCGCTCATATGGGCGTGTGCTACGGTAGATAAATAAACGGAAATACACACACACACCCCATTTCCCGATTATGAATTATGTCATCGAAAGGATGCATTCGTAACTCTAACTGAATCCATTTTTACCGTTTAGTTTTAAACCCATTAGCAGTCGATAAAAAAATAGACTGACCCGAAATGAAAGAAGTTGAAGACGATTTTTCAAGTGGGTATAAATTCAAATATTTCTGATTTACAATGTGAAAATTGTAGAAATTGCTTGTAACAAGCAATTTCTACATTTTCCACATTGTTTTCTTGAGCCTAAATTGAGATGCGTCAAAAAGCGACAAGTGTGGTAATGCATTAATGTATCTTATGCACTTATTCATTCTTATAACCTTTTGATGAATGAAAGCTTTGGTGACGGATATTTAAAGTTTGATTTTCCTTATATATATTTATTTTATAGCAAACCGACCGATAAAAAAATAATTAAAAATAAAGATTTAATACATAATGAATAAATAAATAATGATTAAAAGCGCAAGTAAATTGGATAAAAAATGTTTGTTCATCTAAAATCTACACTTGTAAGTAAAGCTAACCTTGATTTATAGCTGAATGAGTCTTTACAAGGAAGCTTTTTTACGTTCTCAATTATTTGGTTTTCCTATTAAAATCTCGAAACGAACAGGGAGTAATATGAACTAAATATATATCACATGTATTTTTTAAACAAAACTTAAGTTATAAATTGGGGAATATTTTTACAACTGAATATCGTATTTGTTGTTTTCAGTATTATTAACCCATTACCACACGACAAAATTTTAGACTGTTCTAAATTGAAAGAAGTTGAAGACGACAATTTCAAGTTGGTGAAATTAAGAAAATATTTACCTTTTAGGGTAGAAAACATTATGGACAATGAAGAAATTGCTTGTAACAAGCAATTCCTTCATTGTCCAAATTGTTTTCCAAAACTTTTTTCTTGGGAGCATCAGAAACGTTGTTGTGTGGAAATTGGTTAAAACGTTAAATGAGCTTTCTTGGTATCACTGGAAGAATTACTAGGCGACATCTTCCCTTACAGCACCGTCATATTGGGAATTAAAACCATTACTACCAACCGTCGACTTCAATACGGCCATGAGATTGCCACCTAGCTACTGAACTGACAGATAGTTATCCCGCCCACTGACCTGCGAGCTGGATTGAGATATTAAACGTGATATGAAATATTCGCAAAATTTATAGTCAAGAACATAAAAATAGGAAGTCGTTGGTTGGCGATATAAACGCCGTAACTACAGCTTGAATAAGCTGTAGTTACGGCGTTTAAGCCTCTACACAAACAATTTGCTCGTCGTAAATATCGGAGGTTAACATTCACTTTGGGTCTAAATGAATTGTTTTTTAATTACATTTTTTTGCTGACAGCAACGATCTGCCATACGTAATTGCCCTAACATAAGAAAAGAAGGAATGTGCTTTATCAAATGTTATATTTATGTATAAATTACACAATTGGTGAGTGAATTGTGAAAGAGGTGATAAAGTGTGATATAGGTGCGCTATCCATTTGAAATATAAAGTCGAAAGGGTCACTCACCAATGGGGCGTTCTACTTTCACTTTCATCACTAATAGATTGTCTGTCGATCAGCTGTCTGCCCTTCCCTTGCCGGTGGTTTTTGTAGACTGAAGTACAACCGTTTTACACCCGCATTATATAACAAGTAACAACCATGTTTCCAGGAATGTTGACAATGAAGTCAGCTGAAATATTGTGCACAAAGTACAGTGCGATAGCTGACACAATCTATGTAATTGCGTTTCAAGTTTTTATCACCTACCTATATGCGATCATTTTAGATAATAAATATTCCGCGGCATTTGTATATGTGATTTGGTGAAATATATTTCATAGGTACATGAATAGGAGACACGGACTCCAGTCCCCTTATTAAATAGTTGAAATCAATTCATTTTTGACAAACTTAAATCTAAAACTACAACAGTGATAATATCATGTTTAGAGTAATTGTAAATTCGATTAATTGTATAAAAATGATACCTGTGATTTGACATCGATCGAGGAATTATTTGGAAAAGGGTCGGTTTAGGTTTAAGAATTCTTTTGAGATCTTTAACCCATTCCTAAACAATGACGCTTTTAGACTGCCCTAAAGAAAAACAGTTGGAAAACATTGTGTTAAATGGAGAAATTGCTTGAACCAAGCAATTTCTTCAATTTACATAATGTTTTCTACCCACATATTTGAAAAAACCCAAACAAACTAAAATTCCACAAACTTTAAATTGTCGTATGCAGCTCGATTCAATTTGAACCAGTCCAAAATGTGGCTGTGTGGATATGGGTTAACACGTGTCCTTGTTTAAGAAAACATATACATGTATATCCCCCGCCTACCCACGAAATCGAGACACTTCCAATCACAAAAGGATGAATAAAATTAAAAACGATATATAGAATATAGAACTAGAAATAATCCAAAGCCGACTTATACACCCTACCAACAATTTTGTCACTCAAATAGCACTAGTCGATCTTTGACCTATGTACCCCAAAAAACAATAGGACCCCTTCTTGGATCCTTGGCAACAATTTATTGAAGTATTTGTGGTTGTAGGCTAGTACAGCTAGAGCACGGACACGAAAAGTCCACGGACGGATTAACGGACAGAAAGACAAACACGTTGGAATCAACGTACTCCTCCGACAAACACACACACACACACTTCGAAGTTTTGGGATATAACTATCATCTAACATATCCGCGCCCTTTATTTCATGTCACGGGGGCAACAACCCAATAATGTCAATTTAGGTGCTATAACTCTGTAATTATTAGGCCAAAACTCATACCTAACTAAACAGTTCTGTAACCCTCAACCTCAATTCTTAAGTCAAATCAGAGACAATAACCAACTAATTCTTGGAATATGTCTTTAACATCTACATCTCAAAATGATCACGTCTGTCAAGTATCAAACGAAACGGACTGAAACGGATGGAGGTGTTGACCGGACAAGAATTTCAAGTCGAATCGGGACCAATGATGCATTAACTCTTCATAGAATTTTCACAAAATTTGTATCTTTCACATTTTCAACTCCTAACAAAAACGTCTGCCAACTATAAAGTAGATCGGACAAAAACTGTAGGAAGAGTTGTCATGACAAGCATTTAATTTAGATCAAACCAGGGGCAATAACACAAACATTCTGCATGAATTTCTTACAAAATGTGTGTCTAGCATATCTACTGTTCCTAATAAATCATTTTACCAAGTATCAAATGAATTCGACTGAAACTCTAAGAGAAGTTGACCGGATAAGAATTTGCAGACAGACCGACCTACCGACCAACCGACAGGCTGATTCCAGTATAATCTCAAACAAACTATGTTTGCGGGGACAAATCGCCAAATTACCGTCCCTGAGAGAAAAAGGACATGGATTTTCACCTAATATTTCTTTTATTAGTCGAACATTTGTTTAACAGATAATGATTTTGAGTAGACTTTTCTTTTGAAATCAGTTATCGATATATATTGAGGTGATCCCAGAAATGATGATCTTCTACTGTTCTATTTAAGGAACTGATAAAGTCTAAACAACCTAATTGATCCCGAATCGAAACCACATTCCATTGAATCTGGGTAAAGTATTTCTGACTTATTCATACGTGGGTTAACCAAATACCAGACGACAGAACTTGTCCAAATTTGACGAGATTGCAGACGTTTTGAAGTGTGTTTAAATGGATAAATAACAAAAACAACAATAATAATAATGAAATAAATGACCAAATACATCAGAAAACATTGTTATAATAACATTTTTTCCATTCAACGCTTAACAGTTTTTTTAGCCTGAGATTGCGTAAGCAATCTGAGGCTAAAGTTACAATGCTTAAAATTCAAGCCCATGCAGAGTTTAATGTGAAATTATAATGTAAAAACATCTACCGCAATCAATGTGATCTTCTGTCGCTTGAAAAGTA
This sequence comes from Fragum fragum, assembly GCA_946902895.1. Taxonomy (NCBI): domain Eukaryota; kingdom Metazoa; phylum Mollusca; class Bivalvia; order Cardiida; family Cardiidae; genus Fragum; species Fragum fragum. The sequence goes on along the minus strand of OX336372.1, from coordinate 5,053,901 downwards.
GATCGGATCTGACCATAAATTAATACGCCCGATTGGGGCGAGAAGGACGAAGGCGAGATATGACTCATTGAAAGCTGTCGGCTCGATGTACAGTTCTTTCGTGTGAGTGTTCTGAATTTGGTTAAATTATCAAAACTTGACGAGTGAATGGAAAGAAAGAAAGGAGATATAAAATATATTGGAAATTATTAAACAAATATAATCATATCATATTGTTAAGAAAAAATAAGGTGTTTGTTTCATACCAAAATAGCATTACTTATTCTAGAGTAACAATGTTAAAACGTCCGGTTAGACGAAGTTGCTATATAAAGCTGATTTACGCACGATTGGAATGTTTTGTTTAACAAATTAATTGGTCATTCATAGGACCATATTCGCACTGTCTGAAAACAGTTTAGTCGTGCTCGGACTTTGTGTCTATATATCTTTACCTCCGAATTCTACCCAAAGGATGCAACGTCTACATACCGCTTTTGAGAGGTGTATATAATCATGTTAACCTGGTAAACGACCGCCCGCCCTCTCTCGCTCTCTTTATCTGGAGATTATAAAGCGCATATTTACATAACGTAATTGGTCTGTGTGGTAAAATACTCACATCGCACGCAAAAACCTCCTAGTTCGAACCTAGCCGCCGTCAGAGCGCAGTTGGTAGCGCGTCGGACTGTCAATCTAGAGGTCCCGGGTTCGATCCCCGACGGCGGCACTCATCCTTACCGACTATTTCTCTCTCACCAATAGGTCGATAATCGTAGACCTATGTGGGATTGCAGCTGGAGGCTAGGAAGGGATGTAATGGTAGTACTGGTGTGCGGAATATCAGGATTCCGTTGTAAGGTGCTCCAGCCGTCGCGATATAATTGAAAGATTGTTGAAAGCGGCGTAAAACCCCATTCAAGCAAACCTAGTTCGAACCTGGCTACCCATTTCTCTAACTCTCTAGCTCTCTCTCTCGCTAGCTCCACTGGCTGAAATCCAACGAGCTTTGGTCATGATGTGGTGTCCGTCGTCCGTCCGTCCGTCGACTTTTACTTTAAAAATATTCTTCTCAGAAAGTACTGAACATAATTCAACCAAACTCAACCAAAATTTACAGGAAGGATCCTTGGGTGGCCTTTATCAGATCCCTTCAAAGCATTTGGATCGGGTGAAAAATATGTAACGATATATACATGGAAATATATCGTTATAATACCTCAACGGGATGAAAATTATTGCGGGCAGGTTGTGTCCCCTAGCGCACAAATTGGCAGATCTGCGACAGTAGAATTGGGTTGAAAGTGGCACCTCCGATATTCCGACCATCAAATTTTTTCTGCCCAGATTATATATCTCCTGTATTCATATCTCAGGCTTTCAGCGTTTTCAGCGCTTTGATTTCACTCACCAAAATGCGTGATGGTAAAGCAATTCCCACACAATACCGATTTTTTACGCACTCCAAGATAGAATATGGATAACACTGTGGAAAAGGAAGAAATTGCTTGAAATAAGCAATTTCTTCATTGTCCAATATGTTTACTACCCTAAAGATAAAGAATTTTATATTTTCGCTGTATTAAAACTGAGGTCAGCACATTCTTTGAATTTAAACCAGGCTAAGATTTTGCCGTTCGGTAATGGATTAAGCAAACGCACCTACAAGCATAGTCAAGATTTTTTTTTCATCTAGGGAAACTTTAGATGAGAACCTACCTACAAAGCGTATACCCTGACCGGACAATGCGGATAAGCCTGGTACGGATGCGCATTTTCTAGCAGCACAAAGGTAATTATTGGAAGCAGACTCGAGTTTTTCACATTTTTTAGACCCGGGGACATAACTTTTTTGTCCAGTAGGTTTGATTGTTTGTCCACAAAAGATATTAATAAATAAATGATAAAAATAAACAAAACAATAACACCAATATAACAGCAACAACAAAACTATACGACATATCTTTTGAATGGTAAGCGCTAGGGTTTTCACGTTTCAATTTTGTGTTTCTTGTAGTAACACCTTTCTGTTGGAAGCAACTTCATGGTCATTTTCATTTGTCGAAGTAAGGGTCATTTTTCATGGTTACTTGCCCTCAAAATAAGACTTGAACACTATAACTTTTGATCGGCAACCGTCTTGTCTTCAACATGTTCATTTCTTGTGGTGATTCTTATTGGATGTTACCAAACTAAACCAAATCGTCTTCCTCGATGGACGAGTTGTACAGGTGCTTGACTCGTGATCTGAAGGTAGCGGGTTCGAGTCCCACCGTCACCGGCACCGACACTTATTAGCCAACTACCCAGCTGTAGAATTGGATAGCAGGGGGTTTGGCCAATGCCTCTCTTTCAGGGACGTGAAAATATCTGGATTATGGGTTTCGAGAGCGACTTTATAAGCTTAAAGCTTTCGTCGCAATCGAACTAAAATAGTTTAGTATAAACTAAATAAGGTCGTCTGTAAAGATCATATTTGTCTAAAATGATAGCTTTAATTTTGGTCACGGTATTTGAATTGTAAATGATAGAATTGGATAGCAGGGTGCTAGCCAATGCCTCTCTTTCAGGGACGTGAAAAAATCTGGATTATGGGTTTCGAGAGCGACTTTATAAGCTTAAAACTTTCGTCGCAAGCGAACTAAAATAGAATAGTATAAACTAAATAAGGTCGTCTGTAAAGATCATATTTGTCTGAAGTGATAGCTTTAATTTTGGTCACGGTATTTGAATTGTAAATTATAGGACTTTTAAATTGTTCAAGTGTATTTCTTTCAGTACAAACTTTCTATAATGGCCAAGGTCAATATCAAGGTCACATTTCGGAAAAAAAAGATAGAACATGTATGTACATGTATTCGTGTTTCACATTATTTTCAAATGGGTACAATTCACCCAATTTGAACAATCTGTCAGTTATAGCGAGACGAAATACGCTAGTTTTTTTATTACTCTTTTATAACAACGAAAAGTAGAGATCAAACTTCAAGTTAACTGCTTAAATTTTAATTCCTGACTAGTTTCGGTATAATTAAATTTTTTTCAAGGGACACTATTTTAAACAATAACAGATGATAATGACGTCAACGTCACAGGACTCTTCTACTAATACTAAACCACAGTTCTTTAATGACGCCGTCAAAGACGTAGCTTATCCATCTCATCAGCGACTTGAAAAGGATTCTAGCACGAGACCGAGAGAGAGACGGGCCACAAACTGGTGGTATGGTGGTCATAGTATTCAAACAGGAACAAAGGCCTTTTTTGAATAGTAGATTTTCAATGATATCTAGAGTCTTTAAGGATAGCGTCAAAATATCGTTACTGCAGCTTCAATCAGACTGGCGTTGAACGCTTTTTTCAAGCTGTAGTTACGACATTTTGCACGCCAAATGACGATCTTCTATCCGAAAATGTAGATCTAACTGACCACGAATGACTTGGGATATGCACAGTGTTTCCATTAATTAAAACCATCGCTTGCATCTTCGTCGAATTAAAACTATTCTTAAAATTTATTATCATGTAATTAACCAAATAATGACGCTTTCTGACGCCCCGAAGAAATTCAATAATAGAAAACTGTGTAACCAGCAATTTCTCCTTTTCTCTCAATGTTTTCTATCCCATTTGGAACAATATTCTAGCACAATTTGAACTGTCGTCTGCAACGTCTTTACTTCCTTCAAATTTGCAAACGATAATTTAAAGCTTATGAAATCTTTGGATTTTTTAACCTTAAGGGTAGAAAACATTGTGAATAATGAAGAAATTGCTCGTAACAAGCAATTTCTTTATTTTTCGCAATGTTTTACAAAGTTTTATTTTCTTGGGGACGTCTAAAAGTGTCATTGAGTGGAAATGGGTTGAAAATGTAATGAACATTAACATTTCCAATACGACTTAATTTTAGACTGATCCAAATGTAAAGAAGTGTTTTTGATATCTATATTTTGCGTTCGAAAACTAAATGGATAATGAAGACATTGCTTGAAACAACCACTTTCTTTACTTCCATATATTCAACAAAGCTTTTCTTCCTTGAGGGGCGATACAACAATCCGACAATTGTGACGTCATAAAAAAAAAGAATTTCCCGTCATACAGTGACATCATTTAGGCACATGGAAATCTACATGTATATAAAGGACCATGGAGCTTAACCCTTCCTGTTTTGACCAGTGAAAATTCAAAGGTTTAGCAAACGAAAATTTGAAGTGAATTTTATTTGAAAAATAACCAATAAGTATGGTATCAAATATTATAGAAAAAGAAGAAATTGCCTGTTACAAGCAATTTCTTCTTTTTCTACAATGTTTTCTCAATAAAGATAAAAGCACAAGGACGTAAAAACCAGGGATCGAACAGAAAAGGATTAAGCAGTCTATAATACACTGTAAATTTAAGAAATGTGTTCTTTTCAAGATTCCACCATTGGGGTGTCATGGGTTCGATCCCCGGCGGTGGCACATATCCTTTCCGACATCTGTCTGTCACCAATGATTGGATAATCGTAAACCTAAGTGGGATAGCAGCTGGAGGCTAGGAAAGGATGTAGTGGTAGTACTGGTGTGTGTGAGAAATACCAGGAATCCATTGTTAGGTGCTCCAGCCACCGCGATATGACTGAAATATTGTTAAAATTGGCAGAAAATCCCTTTCAATCAATCAATCAAACTTCCAATGCTGGGATCACTTTCATCGGACGAGATCGAATATTAGGACACTATTTCGTCTATGTTCGTGCGGTAAAATCAGGAAGTTAATTTATCTAAAAATTATCTTTCATTTATAAATTTTACCTGGTACCGATGACCTCGATTATGTCAGCTTTAAAACCTATATTGTTTGTCCTTATTTAAGATATTGTTGGTAGGCGACGGTAACATTGTTGATGTAGTTTCCATTTTTGGTAGCTTTCCAACTATATATAGTCCTAAAACAAAATAGTCTCCGTTTGTTAAAACATTTCCAAAGTAGTGCATCTGTAGACGCCTCGGGTTATTTTTGATGGATTTATACTGTCTGTTTGCCCACAGAGGCCCCCAACTTTTCATATATATTGAGCAAAAATACCCCAACACTCCGAAATTTGCGATTAAATTTTTGATATTTGATATACTGCGAAGATTTTTGTGCATGAAGACCATAAAACATATGGCTATTCGTAGAAGTATACAAATTTCTCAGCGGTTGGGTGATAGATTGATTAATGCCAAAAGAGCTAGGGTACCCTCAAACTAAGATTCGCATGGCGATCAAAAGATAACACTTTTGTTTTCAATATTGACTTAGTCAACCTCTAGCATTTCTAACAGTAATACAATGACTCCTCATAGATCTTAGATTATTTGTGAACACAGCCTCAGGAAGACGTCTTCATTGTTCAACAAGGCTACGTTCCAGATCCCTAACATTTGAGGTGGAATGACTTGCTGACGGACGCGGCGGCCTAGCTTTTCCCAAAAATATTCAAATCGGTTTGAGATCAGGGCTGCATGAACGTCAGTCTATGACTTCAATACCGGTATTTCTCAGAAAGTTTTACGTTAGAATTGCTGTGTGTGGCCTTATATTATCGTGTTGAAACGTAAGACCAGGGCTCTGGATTAAGGACAGCAAAAAGGTTGTCAAAATCTGATCCCTGTATACTGGTTAGCGGTTAAGTTACAAAGGGGAGAACGTCATTGAGCACAAAAAACATCACTACACCATAAGGCCCACACCACTAAGTCTGTCCACTTCTCTGACACATGCTTTAGCATGACATTCTCCAGACCTGCGTACCCTGCCATCAGCAACCGTTATGTGAATCTTGACTCGACACTAAAACAATCCAGTTCAAATGCCTTTGGTTGAACCGTAGGTTCCATGTGGCCCATTCAACCTGTTGCGCCTATGATAAGGTGTAAGAATCTCACCACTATGTGACCACTATGAAGCCATCGAGCTCGAAGTCCAGCTGCTCGAAAACAGTTCCTAACTGTTTGGGCTGTAACCCTACCACCAAACATATCTCCTCTAGTACATCTTGTTGTCAATCTATTTCAGAAATGTCGCAGTCGTATTTCACGCACCTCTCTGGGTCTCGACCGCTCAGTTCTCAAAGTAACTTTTGTTATGCCATGAGCAATTCATTACACTGACAAAAGCGGTCACAGACTTACCATTCACAAGCCTTCCAATGGTTTCTAGTTCAATTGAAAGTCATTGCATTTCCACAAAAAGTCAAGGCCGAAAATTCTATTTGATGTTCTCTCGCACCCAAATTTTGGTTCATTATTTGCGCATTTTGGCACATTTTAAATGGATACAAATAGTGTAATGAATAATTTTTCAGTACGTTTCGATTATATTTTGCATGTATTTATAAATTCATATCCTTTTTTTTGTCTTCTATAACCTTCTTCATTTGGGCTGGTAAAAAATTATCATCTGTTATTACTGAAAGCGTAGTTCTTGATTTTGCAAGCATATTTTGTATTCGGCGAATAAGAGAATAATAGATTTATTTCTCTTTTACTTTCCGATGAATTGTCGATATATCTCGATGGATTATAACTTTATCTTTACACTGGTAATGATAGTAATTTAGTTTTGAGATTTTAGTAATGCCTTTGTTCATTTCGCACTTCTGAGTGTCATTAAAGCGGGAATAAAGCGACTAAAGATACGGATGACGTTACCATATTGCAATTTAATCACGTGCCAAACGTTGTCCGTAAAAGGTCATATTATGTCTCATTTCTTTACTGTTTTTTTTTTTTTTTTTTTGAAAATGTTATCGATAGTGTGGGCGGTATTGGAGAATAATCGATTATTCAATAACTCAATCATATTGAAAGTGTATGGGTTTTCTATCTCTTTGATTTGTATCCCCAAATCATCTATTATACGTCGAACACGAAATGAAAGGGCCTGGTGCGAAAACTGTCGCCATTCTTCGTTCTGTAGATTTTCTGAGTCGAGAATGGCCATTTGCTTTAACACTTGTCATGCTGAATAAAATCCTTGTTTAGAAATGCATTGAAATCACAGGACTAATGCCTTTGTAGGTCTTGTTGTCAGGGCCAATATTGAGTTTGAAAATTGAGCCTGTGGACAATTTTGACTTAAATAGGACATTCAGGTGGTGTAGTCTAAGATCAGACTGCACATAAGTGCAGGCTTATCTTTGTCTTTGCCTCCTGCCCATGCAGGAATATTCCGGGATTAGCATGACAAGGGTTAATATATCTTTATAATATTAAATTAATATTCTTCTTCGCGTATTCATACAGTGTGATTAGGTTTTTCGGTTCATACCTCCATGAAAACAAAAACTATTCTCTTCATCTCTCAATTGATAATAATGACTCGAGAAAACAAACGCCTACGCCAGTAAGATATTTGAATTTCGAATATGAAAACTCTATTAAACTACACTAGCGTTCAATTATATAATCTTCACCGGGAAGTCTATATTTATCTGTTTTGATTTAATGGTAACACAGAGAAAACATTTGTAAAATAAATCTGGGACATTGATGAAATATTTAGTATGGGTTAAATGTTTGATTTGGGCAAACCCAAGTTCATGATAATCATTCAAATCTTTCATTCATCATTCATCATTCATCCACTTTATTTCCTACATCGGAGAATAATTGAACATTGCAAATTTAATAACCTACATGTATCGTATTTAACATTTACAAATCGATGGTTCAGCGCGAAAAATTTGTAAATGCCTATATGTTTAAAGGCAGTTACAACTGTTTCTCGATAAACCATCGAAATCTGTTATGCTCATATTGACAAAATGTGGTTCATTATTATGAATTATTATTTTTATATTCTTTACCGTTTAGGTCAAAAGTTCATTTTTGTGATTTGTGTACAACATTTTTCGCAACGCGTATATTGCTTACGTCATACACGATCGCTACTATTCACGATAAAGTAAAGATTTTTAATGTTTATATTCATTACTTTCCTTGACAATCGTAAATTGACGGACCTCGGCTGTCAATAAAATAACACGATAGACAATGAAATCATACACGTGGACATGAAGTGAATTTTGAACTAAGACAAAACGGCCAACTATGTGAATGGGTTTTTTTTTTTTTTTTTTTTTTGTTTAGGCGACTTGAACAACCAACCTTTAACCCCTTTGTTTAATGTTAACTGTTTTTGTTTACTTGTTACCTATCATAAATTTTGGGCAATAACGCCATTTAAAATCTAGGAAGAACTTCCTGTCGGAACTAAGTTGGTGGAGCTAACGATCTGTCGAATGATTTGATACAATAGATCCCTCTTCTAGCAAACTGTTTCTTATCAATAGTGTTGATAGGTTAACGCTGATATGTATCAGAGACGTCAGGCAAAAAGAACCCATTACTAGTGCGCAAGATATAGTTACTAGTCATATTGCGCAAACTATGCAGTCAAACCGTGACTTTTGGCGCTTTGGCGAATCTAATATGACCTGTATACTTTACTGTATAGTTATTTTAACCCTTGTCATGCTGAATAAAATCCTTTTCAGAAGTGTGTAAAAATCGAAGGGTGGAAAGGACTTGTAGTACTTGTTCTTAAGTTGTCAATGCTTCTTATGAAATTAATTTCACAAACAACTCTGGTTTCAGAAGGACAGACAGGGGGTGTAGACTAAGATCAGACTGCGCTTATGTGCAGTCTAATCTTTCTCTATACCTCCTGCTAAAACCGGAAAATTAGTGGTTCAGCATAACAAGGGTTAAGATCACTATCACTTATACTGGGTCAAATCTGTTTTCAATTTTTGTTTAACGTAAAAGTCAGGAGGTTCCTTTTCCCTGACGGGTCAGATATAAATATACATGAAGTAGTTATGTTTGAGGCTTATGACATACCCAGGTTTCATATCTTATCTCCCTTAACACTTTATACCATGTACAGGGTTCAGTTCGTGTTGTATTTGTAGATGATATGTATCAGCCTAGACCAGGACCAGACTTCACTGCTATCAAATAACGTTGATAAATAAAACAATCACCTTCGATTGAAAAGATTAAATGTAGAACGGCTTCTACATAGTCTCAAGGGCGGTATCGAGGTTTCTGAAACCTAGATAGGAAACATTGTCCAATTGCTTATAACCATTTAATACTCTTCACGGTAATCTGATAGGCTTAAAGTGGCCTTTTGTGGTAAACTAGGAAAGGTTACGCGAAAATCCACGTTGTTTTTGGAAATGACGGCATTCCGTTGTTGACACCGCATGATCTTATTTGCATATGAGCAAAACTCAACAAAAGCTTACAAAGTGCAAAGGGAAACAACCAACGTCCTGTATTTTGTAACATCAAGACTACAGTAATAGTCTATACTTATATAAACATTTACGACAGTTTTGGACTTATCTTTACAGAATACCGGCTAGTGAGCATAACTATGATGACGTCACGATGACGTTGGTTGGAGCGAATTCAAACTGATTGTGTGATTCCAACGGTTATACGAACCACGTGAATGTTCTAATATTCACCTAAAATCTAAAAATGAATTAAAGCCTTCGCAGGCTGTTAGGGAAATATCCCGGTTCCAACTTGGACCATATTTACGACGTGACGCCGTTTGATTATAAAGTTATTTATAGGCTGTAATCACAATAGAACGGGACAATTTTTAAGGTGGTAGAGAAGTGCAGACTTTTTAAAGCCGCTTGAAATATCAAAATTATATTTATGAAAGACTTTCGAAATATGCCCAATCTGTCTCTACACACATTTTACACATAACTACCTATTTCTGGAACGCCGCCCGGTTTTTGGGTATATGTTGCAGACATCGGTAGACCGCAATGCCTGCACCACAATAAGATTCAAAACGGTGACCTTTAGTCTTGGAAACAATGAACGAGTCATGGAGACACAGGTCAGGGCTGTATGGGGAATGATCTAAGACATCGAGCCTAGATTCATTCAGATATTACTGTACCATAGCGGATTTATGGACCGGTGCGTTATCATGGAGTAGTTTTAGGTCGCGGACTTCGTTGCAAGGTCTCAACAACTTGGACAAGAACAATTTCTGTGTAAAACTTTCCATGATCTGAACTACCTCTCGGGACTAGTGTTTGAATGACAGAGATGCGTTCTATTCGTCGAGATGAAAAAAACCCACTATGTTATTTTGAATATACAATTCGACGTCGTCAAGGCTACTCGATCGTTTAAGCCAATGATAATAAGTCACATTTATCATATCGCGACGCAAATCTAACCTTTGTTTCTGCTCGTCAATGAGCAAATGAGGAACCCTGGGCGCGCAGATCGTACTTAACACAACCGTACACGTAAAATCTTTAAAAAAAAAAACAAGTGAAGAATGCACGGTATAGAGCGCGTTTTCCTTAACAACGGTATTCACATTAGCAAAGTCCTTACCTACTCGAGATTCATTTTCAACTCCGAACATCATTAGAGCATTACCAGACGGAAAATTTTAGACTGATCTAAATTACAAGGAGTTGCAGACGACAATTCAGAGTTAAATTATTTCAGATTTTCTTAACTATTTAAAACAATGTTGAAACGAATTTCTTTATTTTACACAAATTGTCTCAATTACTTTTTTTGTGGGAGTCAACAACTTCATTTTGAGGGAATGGGAAAAAACAGCTTACCCACTTGCAACTGTAGCATATCTTAAAGCACATTGGGACTCATATAGATAGCCAATATGGGTCCAATTACACCCCTGTTGCACATTCCAGCTGGGTCCCAGATGGGTAGCCCATATTGGACCCATATACGTTCCCATATGGATCCTAAATTCGTCCCATATTTTTGCTTTACTAATTGAGATTTCTTAACAATTACTATTAATTCGTCTACTGCTACCCCATGTTACTACCTCGACTTCATCATCTTCTATTACCTCGGTTACTACTACCCGCTGTTGTAGCAGATGAAGTAAGAAACAATCTTACAATAATAGATTGACAAACTTACTAACAGACACCCTGTCATTCTAACCCAAGTAAACTCATTCTACATGTGCACTCATGAAGAGAAGGTTTTTGTTTTCATAAAGGTATGAAAAAAAGTAAAGAAAGAATAAAAATAAATACACTGTATGAATACTCGAAGCAAAGTAGCTTGATATGTGCGAATAGACCAATCGCTTCCCCCGCCCACTTACTTCTTTTGCCCCTCCCATTGATTCCGACTGGAAGTCCCGCTTCGATTTTTAACAGCGTTATTTTGCAAAATTTATGGCCATTAATATGTAACAAAAAAGTACAATGGTTGGTTGGTGACTTAAACATCGTAACTACAGCTTGAATAACAAACCAACAATAAAGGTAATGGCGCCAATGTTGGAGTTGATAAGCTCAGGTTCGGGCTGAATAAATAATTTTATTGGTCGGTTTATTCCTTGATTGACAGCCGCGATCGGTTGATTATTCGTTGTTTGTAGATGTTCGACCTCGTTTTAGAACAAATACATCCAATTTGGGCATCCTTTGCGCCATTGCTTTTGCTCTGTTCTGTCCGATAATGCGAATATTAAATCGATACCAGAGGTGCGTTCTTTTCGTCGAGATGAAAAATCCCGCTAAATAAGATTTTTGAGGGGTTTTCAAGAACGAATTATGTAACTTTAAGTGAAAAGATTCGACGTCGTCAAGGCTACTCGTTTAAGCCAACGCCGAGTACGCTTAAATTCCTCATTAAGAAATATTAAGATACTTATTTAGCCGCTTAAAAATCTTAATCTAAAGAACCCTTCATCTTAAAAATCTAAATAAGAATCTTAAGAATCTCGACGAAAAGAACGCACCTCGGAATGATGTGACGTCACTGCTATCTCTTCCGATACGTTTACGCCCCGACTCGAACGTCACTGCTATCTCTTCCGATACGTTTACGCCCCGACTCGAACGTCATTTGAGCCCATGCGTGACATTTCCAACCATAACGCATGTGCGCCAAGTAAATACTCCGATCAGTCTGTGCATCCGCACAGTCTAATCAGAGTCTTCACTCTGCGCTCTGTAGATAGATACTGACCCAAAGCTTCTTTAAACAATCAGCGAATGTTGTAATTGCCCCGAATGGCTATCCAGGGTGCTCAATGTGTGCGAGTCACGCACGTGCGAAATTGTTGGAAATGTCACGCATAGGCTCATTGAACGTTATATTGAATCGATGGATCGCCGCTGTTAATTAATTGACCAATTGAATAATTAATTTAGACCAAGAAGTGAAATGTTTAACTCCGACATTTATTTCAACTATTTTCATTTGTTGTCGACTTAAATGTTGTAGCCATAGCTCATTCAAGCTTTTGGAATAATGCCATACAACCATATGTCTCTACAAAATAAATATTTTACCTTCTATTCTCAAAAAAAAAAAAAAAAAAAGAAAATATGAAATTTGTTGTTCATTAATAAAGATTAACCAATCATTCACGAACATGTATAAGGTTATTCTATTTCTTCAACGCATTCCTACACCATGACACTTTTTGATTCCCCTTAAGAAAAGAAATTAGGAAAATATTGTGTAAAATGAAGAATTGCTTCATTTTCAACAATGTTTTCTACCCAGAAAGTCGGAAAATCTAACTTTCATAAAGATTAAATCGTCGTCTGGAACATCTCTCAGCCCAAAATTTTCTCGTGTGGTAATGTGTGAATGCAAAATATGGACAAATTATGAAAGTTTTCGTCCAAAATTCCATCGCATTATTACGCGCGTGAATATCATGGCAATATGATGACGTCATTTGTGTCTTTTGGAGTCCCGCTTAGATGACATTCAGTAGCTCAAAATGAACTAATTTTCATTTGATAATTTCTGGTTTTCGATGAAATATCGAGTGTTAAACCGTTGTGAATTCTCGATAATTCACCGGAAAGTATTAAAAAAGTAAAATGCAAGTCGATATTTTCGACACTTGTCAGAGGCTCTGACTTATTTGAAATTAATTTTTTCCCACCTGGATACATAGCGCAATTGATTTTAATGCTAGGCAGTTGATTTAAAGTCGGTAAGGAGTAGAGCAACTCTTCTTTTGACAACATTTTAACCCATTTCCATACAGTTACTCGTCTTGATTCCCCTCAAGAAAAGCAATTGGAAAACACTGATGAAAATGAAGAAATTGCTTACAACTAGCTATTTCTTCATTTTCCAGAATTATTATCACATTCTTTGGTGGGAAAAAATCTTGAAAATGAAGAAATTGCTGGTTGTAAATTTCCACCGAAAAATGTGAAAATAATTTCATAAACGTTTATTTGCCCTCTGCAAATCCTTTTAATTTGGACGTGTCTAAAATTTGCCGTTCGGTTATGGGTTAAAGAGAAGTCTAAAAGATAAGAAACCAGAAATATATCTAAGACAACACGTTTTTGACCCTTTTTTGGTCGATTCATAATAAACTGTCACGTCTGGAATAAATTGTGTAAAGTGTGGAATGAGCTTGGAAAATAATAAAATGAAAATACTGATATGTATGACACTGGCCGGTAAAGTTATCTTTACTTTATTAATTCAACTTTCAAACACTAGGACGTTAGGGCATCTCGCATTCCATAAGCTTTAATCAATTTCCACTTTTTGATGCCCCTCCCCTCTCTAGAATAAAACCTTAAGAAAACATTGAGGAAAATAAGGTAACTGCTTGTAACAAGCACTTTCTTCAATTTCTTCATTGTCTTCTATACTAAATGACAGGGATTTATGAAATTCGTTGACAAAAACTTTGTCGTCTGCAACTTCTTTCAATTTGGTCAAGTCTAAAATTTTGTCGTCTAGTAATACTTTAAAACGACCAGATTTACTTAAACGTATTTACCATTCATTTCATTGTTAAAACAAATTTTTCTGTTATAGAAATGACAAATTAAACCACAAGATTTAGGGACACAAAGAAAAACTATAATAATCACAGAAAACGGCGGCCAATCAAATCATTCATTTTGACTGGAACAGAAATTAAAGCTCCTAGCTTTTATTTGTTGGTTTGGCGACTTAAAAGTCGTAAGTACAACTTTTTCAAGCTGTAGTTACGACGTTTGATCACCAACAAGCCATTTTACTTTTTGTTTAATGCTACCAGAAATACATTTGGTAAAATAACGCCGTTTAAAATCGAAGTGGAACATCCTGTCAGAGTCAATGGGCGGGGCAAAAGGATTAAGTGGGCGGGGCTAGCGATTTGCTGATTTAAAGAAAGCTGGCAACGTTTGCTGACCTCCAAATATGCAACTTGTATAAGATTTCAATCGAAATCAGATTGCGGTGTATATGTCTTGGGATAATCAACACGTCTTCGCTGGGTGGTATTAATGTTGCAGCACTTACAAGGGTTTAGCTACAGCATTTAGGTCGCCCAATGATGAAAATACCTGATATGAATGACATATTAATGCACTTCCTGTCTTGAATATATCGTATGGCAATATTGCATTTCCGGTTTTCGATTTTTTGTAGGTCAATATTGCACTTCCGGTTTTGAATATATCGTTCGTTAATAGTGCACTTTCTGTCTAAATGAACGATTTGATTGATCAGTCGATTTTGTGACCGACAAGGGCGATCCGCTGAATGTACATATTTTTGCATAAGAAGCAACTTTGGATTTTGAATTAGATAATACATTGTTTTGATTATAAATGCTCTTTTCAATATCGGTATCCTTTCGCTAATTTTCACACATTTTATCTTTCAAGGTGTTTTATAAAAGCACAATGAACAGTTTTAATTTCAATTTATTTTAAAATAAACAGATATCAGTAAAACATCCCCTCCCTCCTCTTCAAGCCTTTTAATGTCAAACATTCAAAGATGAAATACGTTCTTTTGCTTTCATTGAAATCTCATGATTCCCTGAATTCCTTAAAATTCTAGAGAACAATTATTCGAAATAAACAACGACGAAAACAACAAAACACGCGTTATTCTCAATATAGCCTTTTTATACCCATTACCTGTCAAACTAAGATTCAATCGACCAATCAAATCATTCATATAGACCAGAAGTGATCTTTGACCTTGGACATTTGCCGACATTTATGTGAAACTTTTTTGCTGGTTTAGCGACTAAAACGTCGTAACTACAACCTCTTCAAGCTGTGACATTTTAGGTCGCCAACCAACAATTTTGCTGTTTTGTTACGAAGTGGAATGTCCTGTTGGAGTTAGTGTGCGGGGCATTTACAGTAAAAGGGAAAACAAGCGTTTATCTAGGGGACACAATCAATTAACCCATTTAATGTTTATTAACAAGAGTTATCTGTATTTTCCAGCTGTGAGCCTGGTAGACTGTCTACCTGACCTATCCGCGATGTGTTTTGCTATAGAGAAGGTAGACTGTTTGTTTGAGTATGTGTCTGATGGACAGGAGACAGTGTGTGCCTCCAACAATCAGACATACCAAAACTTGTAAGTACTTCGAGCTTCAAGAAAGATATCTCAAAATGCCTATGTATTCAACTAATAGATATAACCGGGATCAGACATGCCATGGTAGCTCGAGCTCGTCCTATACGCGAGGTTTAGGGTTCGAATCCCGATCGGGACGCTATATTTTTCTCCTATGGTTACATTGGCTCCGAACGTTAATGACCAGCTATGATCATAAGCTTGATGCCAGTGCAGCTTGAAGCTGAGATTCAGGACGAATTAGTTGCAAGGGGAGAGGGAAGAGGGGCCATCTGTTTCACAAATACTTTTAAACAAACATCGGGTTCGGACGTGCTTTTGACTTGCAATTTCCTCATTGACCACAACGTTTTCCAAATATTCAAAAAGCGAGATCGTGTGGGAATAGGTACATCCTGATTCACTTGACAAACCGCAACTGTCAATCATAGAATAAATCGACCTATCAAATTATACATTCAGTTCGGAATTGAGATTTAAATTCCGGCATTGTCCGCCATTTATGTGAAACATTTGTGTTAGTTTGGCGACTCAAACGGCGTAACTAATGCTTGTTCAAGCTGTAGTTACGGCGTCTAGGTCGCCAACCATTCTACTTTATGTAACTTGTTACTTGTCGTATTTTTTTCAGAACAACGCCGTTTAAAATCGAATCAGGACTCTCTATCGGAGTCAGTGGGCGTGGCCAAATGCGTAAGTGGGCGGGGCCAGCGATTGGTCTATTGTGTCACTGATCGATACTCTACTAGTCTATAAATTTCCACTCCCGACTTAAAATCAACTTGAACAGGTCTATTTCTAAGGGGTCCCGCATATCGAGACCATAGAACAAAAAGTTATCCGTTTAAAACTTGCACAACTTCCCTCCAAGAGTCCAGAAGTTGAAACGTTCATTAAATTTTCGCTGAATATTGTGAATACGTTGTCTATGAGATGAGCCGATAATAAACTGTTTGGGGAAAAAAACAAAAAAACAACAACAACAACAACAACAAAAATGGAAAGCTTAAAGAGAAAAGTGAAGAGTTTTGGCGCTAAGTTTTCAATTCCGGTGAGGACCAGGAAATGATAAATATTGTAAAATCAAAGGGCTTTCAAGGGTCAGATCGTCGGTGCTAAAGCTGTAGTTACGCCATTTAGCTAACACACCAAAGAAATTATATATCCAAAACGTTGATCTTCCATCCTACTCAGAGGTTTAGTGAATTATGAGAAAGTAGCTGCCAACAAGCGAGAGCTGGTTATCAAGTTCCAAGAAAAGGAAACAATGCTAAAACTCTCCCATCCAATTTTTGTAATTGACTTTTATCGAAAACAACTCTATATAATTTAGTTCTTAATTCCATCTATCAAAAACGAGCGTTCTGATTGGTCCAAAAAATGATTCATAACTCCATGAACAAAATTTTGAGCACGCAGCGATTTTGTATGATTCCGCACAAAATAGTTCCATTTAAAAAGGTATCAGAATTTGAATTTTTTTTTGCCTTTTTTCGCTCGATGCTATTAAATTCGCGTATTCATACAGTGTGATTAGTTTTTTCGGTTCATACCTCCATGAAAACAAAAAATATTCACTTCGTCTCTTAAATGAACATCGATTTGAGGCTCGAGTTGTGTTAGGCAACTTAAATATTCTAGCGCCTACACGATAAAATCAAAGAAGCGAATTTTATCTTCCAAATGTGATTTTATAAGCATAAATAAAGTATCGTCGTGAAGGATGTTAACTTCAAAGGTTAAATCATAGTGAAATACAGACACACATATCCAATCATATATCGATGGGTCAGCGCGAAACAGTTGTAAAAGCCTCTGTTTATAGGCAGTTACAACTGTTTCGCGCTGACACATCGATATGACCCCGACCCGAATTGCTTGCGGCATTTTCACAGTTGCGAAATCTTTTCAATTTTCATAGAAGTTATATTAGAAGCCTAACACCCGCGTTACAGAACGATTTACTGTCCTCGTTTTTATTTGACTCTATCTCGCCATTCGCTTACTTTTTTGTGTATTCAAATAAGTATTCAAACGTTTTTAAGAATTAGGCATTTTATTAACCCTTTCCTGTTTTTCAAGAATTTAGACTTGTCCAAATTCAAAGAAGTTGCAGACGACAATGAAAAGTGTGTGCAAATCGAAATGTTACCAACCTACAGAGTATAAAGTATTGTGGGAAAAGCAGAGATTGTGCTTGTTACAAGCAATTTTTTTCTTTTTCAACAATGTTTTCTCAAGTATAAAATCACAAGGACGTAAAATCAGGGACTGTTCAGGAAAGAGTTAATAAGAACTCGATATTCTATTCATAATATGGTATATTTTAAGTAATAACTCGATGGAATTCATCGGATTATAGTATACCGCGAAAAATAGCACCGTTTGTATGATGACACCATTGCATACAGTATGGCGTCATTTTCGTGGTAACAGTCGGCTGTTTAGTGTAAGTTTTAGCTCATTTGCATTCTTAGTTTACAAATGTAATATCACCCATGTAGTTAACCAATATTCAACGGGCTTTCGAAAGTTAGCATTTGCGTAATCGGCAATCGATCTTATCAAATTTTGTTTCCTGGCGAAAGACGTTACTGCATCACCATGGTCGTTTGTAGAACATGGGTTAGCAGAAGATCCGACGAACATTTCAAGTCAGCTGTATCGTGGAAAGAGACGCTAGGAGAACGCTGGCATAATGCTATGGCGTGAAATTTAATCAAACGTGAGATTTGGGTCAGTTGCCCGAAGAATTAATGTCGCTAAAATGTGTTGAGCTATTTCCTGCAGTTAACCGATTTATTCTTCTGAATCGAAATAGTCTAAGTTGAAAGAGCTTGTTTCCCAATCGATATGAAATAGATACGATTAAACCAAACTGATTCTTCAATTTCATTGTTAAAGCAGAATTTACCCTTATCATGCTAAGTAAAATCCTCCATAGAATTAAAGTCAAAGGGATGACGGTACTGGATGCACTTATTGTGAGTTAGTAATGTTCTTTCCGACATTTGTCACTCATCAATGAGTGGATAATCGTAAACCTAAGTGGGATAGCAGCTGGAGGCTTTGGTAGGATGTCGTTGTAGTACTTATGTGAGAAATACCAGGAATCCATTGTTAGGTGCTCCAGCCGCCGCGATATGACTGAAACACTGTTAAAAGTAGCGTTAAACTCCATTCAATCAATTAATCTTACAGTAAGTTTGCCTTCGATATTAAACGGCGTTACTTTGCCAGTAACACGTCAAAAAAAAAAAAAAAAAAAAAAAAAAAAAAAAAAAAAAGACACCAAGGGCATTACTACAGCTTGATTAACAAGATGCTAATTATAAATATCAGTCAGTATTGGACTTAACGGTTAAGTTGCAGTCTAAATGAAAGCTTTGATTGGTTGTGATCCATCAATCATGCAAATACCTATGGTTATTTCAGCAGGACTACGTCTAAAATGGACATATATTCATCCATTTCAAATTCATGATTATCATTCAAATGGCCAACTGCTGGCCCCGCCCACTTACTACGTCGGTCCCGCCCATTGACTATACGATAGGAAGGTCAACGTCGATTTTGAACGGGGTTATTTTTAAAATTCCATATTCAGTAACATGTAATAAAAAAGTAGAGTGGTAGGATGTGGTAACTAAACGTAGTAACAACAGCTTGAATAATCTATAGTAACGACATTTAAGTCTACAAGCTAGAAAAATGTTTCAAACAAATAGTGGCATAAGTTGGATTTCAAAGCTGAATTTCGGGCTGAAAATGTTATTTGACTGGCCGATTGATTCCTTGATTGACAGCCGAGATTGCTAAAAACCTTGACTATACTCCATTCCAGCTGTTTCTACAGTAAGGTGCGATGCAGATTTCCGGATGTGCACGTGATCGGTGTTGGCACGTGTAAAGAGGTGTTCCAAACAACAATGGCGCCTTCAACCACACAAAATACAACACCTAAGCGTAAGTTAATCGAAAATAATCTTGAATCCTTATCACATGAATGATTATTCGAATTGGTTTTGACACCACTCATAATAGTTTGTCATTCATACCGCGCGGCCGGAGCACCTAACCATAGGTTCCTGGTATTTCTCATAAACAGTACTACCACTTCCGAGCCGCCCACCCAATTTAGGTTAACAATTATCAACCTATTAGTGGGAGACAAATCTCGCAAATGATATTCGCCATGGCAGAGGATCGGAATTATCACGAATAGAATTACTAGATTCAGTTGTAAACTCTTGACATCGTGGTTATCCCGTTTGAAGAATCAGTATAATTCATTTATATATCCCTGGAGAATACACCAAACTTTTATAAAGCGATCAATCAATATGGTTGCTTTGGAGAGTGGTCGATTAATTCGATTTTGTTATTTATATATGAAAAGTACATTCAATTGTATGTTTAAATAATTGCATAAAAATTTTCAGAAGAAGAATTTGCTTAAAAGATATTGTAATTGAATCCCATGTTATTTGAACTCATTATAGAATCGTCTCATTGAGACGATTCTAATGAGTTCAAACAACATATGATTGAGTGAGAATTCTTCAATAATTATTAAATGTATATGCAAGCAAAAAGAACCATCACAATTACGTCACTCATATGTATCAAACAACCACTCTCTTGAGCGACCACACTTTGGCCGTCCCCTGAGCGATCGCTTTATACAACTTTTTTTTAAATAAATTCTATATTCGTTATAACAAAGATTATAAGAAATAGATGAAAGCAGAAATACAATGTTTATTGTTTACAGAAAACAATTTAAGCCAAATTTTATAACAAAGTACCCTAAATCTCATTGGTCTCTTTTAAGCCATTACCACACGAGAACATGTTTGACTGGTTTAATTTGAAAGAAGTTGTGCAAGACAATTCCGAAATGAGAAAACTTTGAATATCTTTGTCTTTTGGGGAAGAAAATATGTGGAGAAATTTCTCAACATAAGCACTTTCTTCGTTTTACATTTTGAAAAAGCTTTTTAGCTCACCTGAGCACGAAGTGCTCATGGTGAGGTATTTCGATCGTCCTGTGTCCGGCGTCCGGCGTGCGTAGTGCGTCGTGCGTCGTGTGGCAACAATCATAAAATGACATCTCCTCCCAAACCACGAGGTGGATTTCAACCAAATATGGCAGGAATGTTCCTTGGATGGTGCTCTTTAAAATTTGCTAATACAATTGAGTTCCGTAAAAACTCTGGTTGCCATGGCATCAAAAGTAAAATTTTAATGAAAACTTTAGAACTTATCTCCTCCTGACCCTGATGGCGTAAAGCCGGTAAACATCAGTGCAATGACCTCTTTCATAATTGCTAAAATCATCACCCTCGGTTGCCGAAGTGCAGAGCCCTGGTGGGGGGGGGGGCTTATTTAGAATTAAAGAAGGATTTTTAAAATGACATCTCCTACCAAACCGCTTGACAGATTTCAACCAAATTTGGCAGGAATGTTCCTTAGGTGGTGCCCTTTGAAAGTTGCTAAAAGAATTGAAATCCGTAAAAAACTTTGGTTGCCATGGCAACAAAACTGAAATTTCAATGAAATCTTTAAAGATTATCTCCTCCTGACCCAGAAGGTGTAGATCCTTGATATTTGGCATGAAGCATCAGTTCAATGACCTCTCTCAGTATTGCTAAAATCATCACCCTCGGTTGCCCATTGGCGGAGCCCTAGTGGGGTGATGGGGCTTATATAAAAATTACGAAGGATTGTTAAAAAAACATCTCATACCAAACCGCTTGGCGAATTTAAACCAAAATTTGGAAGGAATGTTCCTTAAGTGGTGCCCTTTGAAAGTTGCTAAAAGAATTGAAATCCGTAAAAAAAACTTTGGTTGCCATGGCAACAAAACTGAAAACTTAATGAAAACTTTAAAAATTATCTCCTCCTGACCCAGAAGGTGTAGAGCCTTGATATTTGGCATGAAGCATCAGTTCAATGACCTCTCTCAGTATTGCTAAAATCATCACCCTCGGTTGCCCATTGGCGGAGCCCTAGTGGGGTGATGGGGCTTATATAAAAATTAAGAAGGATTGTTAAAAAAACATCTCATACCAAACCGCTTGGCGAATTCAAACCAAAATTTGGAAGGAATGTTCCTTAGGTGGTGCCCTTTGAAAGTTGCTAAAAGAATTGAAATCCGTAAAAAAAACTCTGGTTGCCATGGCAACAAAACTGAAAACTTAATGAAAACTTTAAAAATTATCTCCTCCTGACCCAGAAGGTGTAGAGCCTTGATATTTGGCATGAAGCATCAGTTCAATGACCTCTTTCAGAATTGCTAAAATCAGCACCCTCGGGTGCCCAGTGGCGCGCCATGTTAATGGGCGGGGCCAGCGATTGGCCAATTTTATACATATTTTTATCTTGAGGTGTAGAAGAACTCTATGGTGTTTCGTATTTATCCGTCATAGTCCATTACACTCGACCTTGAGATCTTAAGATAAAACCAACCAAACCTTGTCCGGATAATAACTTGACAATACAATGTTCTAGGTTCTTCACGTTTGGCACAGATATCATCTTTGAAATAGTTGATCCCCATCCATTTTCAGATCAATCTGTTGGTTAGGGTCACAGATTGACCGTGAACTTCGTTATATAACCTATTAAACGTTAAACATTTGACAATACTTTTAGATTCCTTCGACAAAAAAGCAGTTGTATTATTTCTGATTTGGGTCAAGGTCAATGTCACCTTAAACACGTAGGTTATTACTTGCGATATTTCTACTCCGACTCATATGAAATACACCGATCTCCGTCTCAAAATGGCGCTAGGGGACGGGGCTGTTTTACAAATAGACAGCATGTTTCTTATTCCTTGGTTAAGTTAATTTCTCTAGCGGTTGATTGTTTATCTAGTTTAAGAAGAGATATTTTGCAGACCGTTATCGACCTGGCACTCTTTGACCCTCATTAGTATTCGTAATACACTACCTAATTTGTACGTAAAATTGGAAACATGAGGTTTACAAAACTATCTGTAATGGTATTGATTGGACTTTCCCATAATTACACTCCAGTAGGTGTACAAATCTAAATCTTTTGGAGAGAAATGACAGGCTCACATTTTCATCACTCCCTCAGATTCTAGGCTTGCTCAGCAAATCAAACTGCCTTAATAGACAGTAAATTGACGTAAAAAATTCATTTTGGAGTCTCTAAACCTACAAAAATGTTTAAAACCAATGTCGGTCAATATTTGAGTTCAGTATTAACTTCCGGAAAAAATGAATTATTTGATTGGTCCATTATTCTTTGATTGACAACTACAATTGGTCAGTTGAGTCATCGTTTGACAATTTTTAAAACGTTTCTTTGTGTTTCTATAACACAAACCTAATTTCATTTGTCTAAGTGAATTTGGTCGCTACAATGCTGACATACTTTTGTTTTGTTGTATTGTTGTTTTTGACTCCAAATCTTCAATCACGGGATGTCATGGTTTCGATCCCCGGCGGCGGGACATATCCTTTCCGATATTTTTCTCTCAAATTGGGTTGAGAATCTTAGACCTAATTGGGATAGCAGCTGGATGTAGTGGTAGTACTTGTGTAAGAAATACCAGGAATTCATTGTTAGATGCTCCAGCCGCCGCAATATGATTGAAACACTGTTTAATGCAGCGTTAAATCGTACTCAATCAATCATTCAATCAATTGACCCAGTCAGTGTTAAAGACAATATGGGATCTGGTCAGCCTGCCTGCTCTTTAGCAGAGTCCCTGTTGCCTTCCGTTGTTATGTTTTACAGATTACCAGACGACAAAACCTTGACTGGTCCGAAATCGAAAAAAATGCGCAGACGACAATTCGAAGTTGATAGAGATTCAAACATTCTGTCTTTTTGGTTAGAAAATAATGTGGAAAATGTAGAAATTGCATAAACAACAAGAAGCACTTTTTACATTTTCCACATTGGTTTTTCATGAGCCCTTTTTTTTTTAGGGCCGATTGAGTGGTAATAGGTTAATGCATTCGTTTTTATACCCATATCGATAGTTAAGATGGTATCTCATATCTTTAATCATTGAAATTGACTAACCGCGGCTGTCAATCAAGGAATAAACAGACCAATCAAATGATTTATTCAGCCCGGACCTGAGCTTTTCAACTCCAACATTGGCCGCCATTTTTGTTAACCTTTATTGTTGGTTTGGCGACTTAAACGTCGTAACTACAGCTTATTCAAGTTAGTTACGACGTTTAGGTCACCAACCAACCATTTTACTTTTTTGTTACATGCTACTGGCTATAGATTTTGAAAAATAACGCCGTTAAAAATCGAATGGCACTTCCTGTCGGAGTTAATGGGAGGGGCCTAAGGAGTCAATGGGCGGGGTCAGCGATTAATCAATTATAGACGTATCTCTCCAAGGATGAATAGGTAGGTAACATTATCTCGCGTACCGTCTAAATAAGGTCAATAGAAACCAAAAATATTCAACGATGGGATCTTAAATTGTCGCAACCGTTTAATCAAAGAAAAAATGTCGTCTGGTTGTTTATTACTTTGTATATTTGTTGTCAATTTTGTTTATTTTTTCACACTTTTCGTGTTTTAAGAGATCTCGAAAAAAAAAAAAAAAAAAAATAATGACAAAATAAAAACTTGAGCATGGATGATATTACTTCACGTATTACTAGAATATTGGTTTATTGATTGTATGGGGTTTAAAGGCACTTTCAATAGTATTTAAGTTATATCACGGTGGCTGGTGCTCCTATTTCAACATTCCATCTGAGCCACTAACTGTATGTATGTACTTCACTCACTCGCCTATTGGTAACGGGCAGATGGTGATTGTTGTTTATATTTGAATAATTTAATCTTTAGTTTCGTTTATCAAAAGTGAGCGTTCTGATTGGTCGAAAAAATATTCATAACTCGATGAACACAATTTGGAGCACACAGCGATTTTGTATGCTTCCGCACAAAACAGTCCCATACAAAAAGGTATGGAAATTTGTAAAGCTTTTGTTGTTTTCGCTCGATGCTATTAAATTATAAGAAATGAAGAGAATTATTTTTGTTTTCATGGAGGTATGAACCGAAAAACCTAATCACACACTGTATAAATCCGCTTCGCGTATTCATACAGTGTGATTAGGTTCTTCGGTTCAAACCTCCATGAAAACAAAAAATATTCTCTTCATCTCTTAATTGTTTGATTAGTCTATCAAAATCGTACCTCTACGAACAGAATTGTGAGCTCGCAGCTATTTTGTATGCTTGCGGACAAAATAGTTCTATAAAGAATGTATCAAATTTGTAAAACATTGTTATGTTCGCCTGATCTCGTTAAATTATAAGAAATGCAGAGAATATTCTTTTTGTTTTCATGGAGGTTTGAAACGGGGGGGGGGGGGGAATCACACTTATGTATTAATCAGCTTCGCGTATTCATTCAGTAAGATTAACTTTTTTCGTTTTATACCTCAATGAAAAAAGAAATATATTCTCTTCGTCTGTTAGATAACTTTTGTCATTCGTCGGAAAGAATGTTGGTCAAGTAGCCATTCAAACCCACGAAATCAGGGTCGAGAGCACGGATATGTACAATGCTGGTAGCAAGTTAATGCGAGTATTCTATTGTAGCAACAACAGTTAGGACAACTAACACTGTGACATTGACTTCAAAACCACCAACAACAATGAAACCAACACCACAGCCGATCGTCATGACGACAACGACACCGCCACCTACTACATTCGAGATAACGACCCCTAGTACAATGATGAGTACAATGACGTCATCGGTACCTATAGCAACAACAATAGATCACGTGAAAGAGGCATTCTGTGCTTCCAAAAATACAGTAGCATGTCCGACAGATCTCGATCCAATTTGTGCATCCGACAAAACATTCTATCTAAATAGGTGAGATCTATACATTTATCCACTATATAGACGATAATCACCTGGTTATTTTTTATATGAAAAATCTCTCACGAGAATGCGTTGTTAGGCTTTAAAAACGAGTCCGAAGGACGAGTTTTTCTAATGCATAACAACGTATTAGAGTGAGAGATTTTTCATATAAAAATCAACCAGTTGATTGTTCTATTTATTATATTCGAAACATCTTTATTTTTTTTGTTGTTAAATATTCATTTCTATCATATTCGTCATTTTCGGACCCTGGGAACCGTGCGCATTAATATCAACGAGATTTGTTTTAATGATTTCTGTTCGCCATCTTGGATTGCCTTTCCAAGTGGGCGATGGTTTAAAAGGAATATTGAGGGAAAATCCGTATTTGAGACACTAAAAGATTTGGAGTGTCAGACACGAAAATTAATTGGACTAAAAATATACTGTGTCTAAGGGCGACAACCTTATCGTCGATCTAAAGGCCCCGGGTTATTTCGAACATCGTTTGAGCATTCTAGACTTGGACTTGGACAGAATCATAGGAAAGGCAGTCTGTGATCACTCAGTCTCCTGACGTTAGAGTACAAAACAAGGTAATGCGGGATAGGTTTGAGTGTTTGTCACTTTAAATGCCATATTATCAGCATTCAAGGTTTGGTATAACTTTGGCCGTTACAAAAAATTATGCCATTTGTTTGAGTCAATCGGTTACTGTTTAAAACCAGTTGTTAACGAAACGGTTATTTTGCTCTTGTTTTTGTGAACGTTAATTTCTTCTTATTTTACTGTTTTTGAATTAATTTGTAGCCCCAAGAAGTTGAATGTTTGGTCACCGTGCATTTCTCCCTCCCCCTACCTCATTCGCCATTATTTCAACTTTTGAAATATAAGTAGTTCCCAATTTTCGGACCGAAATGATGACTAGTGATGATATCAAAATTATTACACTAGGAAATC
This sequence comes from Fragum fragum, assembly GCA_946902895.1. NCBI lineage: Eukaryota > Metazoa > Mollusca > Bivalvia > Cardiida > Cardiidae > Fragum > Fragum fragum. The sequence continues at coordinate 5,027,642 of OX336372.1, read as the reverse complement.
TCAAGATTTCACAGCTACTAATATAATAACTTGTTAAAACCAAATAACAAAACCAGCGTCATTTTGAAGTTACGTGCGTACTATGATGTTACATATGGTACATGTTTCAAATCAAGTATTCCTATATTGCAAGTATTTTTTCGTTTTTCCTATCTTTTATCTTTTAGCTCTATTGGCCGAAGTCGAAATCGAGTTTTGTCTTAGTCCTGTATCAGTCATGCGTCGACCACTACGTCCATCCCCCCGTCTGTGTATGCGTTAACTTTTCCAACACCTTCTATAAAAAATATTCGGCATAAATTACAGACAATGTTCAATATAAATCTTTTAATTCCTTTTCGGCTTATGCCTTCTTCAGAATTGACAGTATATTTTAACACTGTGTTACATCCATTTTCATAGACATCAACATTCAAAACCAAGATTTTGAATGTTGATGTCTATGAGAATGGATGTTACATAGAGTTAAAATATACTGTCAATTCTGAAGAAGGCATTAACCGAAAAGTAATTAAAAGAGTTATATTGAACATTGTTTTAAATTAATTCCCTACCGTTTGGAATACGTTGTATCATTGGAACATAAATTACAGAATTTGTCATTGACTTATCCTACTCTATCTATCTATCTATTTATACTGCCTAACTCCCCTTTCGGGTATTACTTGCAGATTCTTTGAGATTTTTTTATCGTAGTATTAACATGATTTATATAAAAGGGGGAAGGTTTGGTAATGATTGATGATCTTAATAATTAAAGGATTCTAGAACTAATCGAAAGAACATCAATGGTAATTTTCAATATGATTTGATAGACCGATAGCCCATTGGGCTCCAATAGAAAGTTTCATTTCGATATTAACGGCGTTATTTAAAACAAATATGGGCAGTAGCACATAACAAAAAGTAAACGTGAATAAGCTATAGTTTAAGACGACGTTTAAGTCGCCAAACAAACAAACATGCTTAACACAAATCTTGATCTTTGTCGGAGTTAAACTTTCGCTTCCTGTGTAAAATGAATGATTTCATCAGTCCATCTTTTTTTGTATTACCAGTCGCGATTCGTGAATTGGAGACGTATTCAAGAAAGGAAGCAGAATTATCAATAGCTGATTATACAAAGTTACCTATATATCTTCGCGAAATGTTTACTTTGTCTAGCTTTTGAATGATGATGATAGTTTTTTGTAATGACAGTTTTAAAGAAAATGAAACCACTGCAGACGTTGTTAAGATTTATAATTTCCAATTTAAATTAGATCATGGATATCAGAATTGTCGAAATCTGATTTACTGATCCATTTTACACACACTACCTTTTTAGCAAGCTTGAACAAAGTGGTTCTATAAAAGAGAACCCTTTTTACATAGGTATTATCCTACAGTTTCACTGGTTTTGTTTTCATTTTCATTTCTTAATGAAATCAGAGGGGCGTAAACACCAGGATTTGGACAGGAAAGGGCTAAAAAGCAACAACAACAACAAAACAATTCAAAAACAAAACATGAAAACAATTTATCTCGGATATATACATAGGTTCTTCGATTTCTGTTTTCAGGTGCGAGTTTTCAAAAGCAACGTGTGACAACGCAAACTTGGAGATAAAAGACATTTCGTTTTGTACCGGTGTTTAAATAAAAACATTTTTTGTTTTACTTGTTTAAACATAAAACATTCGTTTTGCAACCAAATATTCGTAAAATCGTCGTGTCTGGACCCAGGATTATGAAACGTTTAAGCTAACTCCAGCACGGGCTGCTAATGTGACCAAGCATGTACGAGTAAATTGTACGTCATTGTTTAGTCCGAAGTTTAACCCTTTCCTGTTTTGAATTTAATTTGAAAAAAAAAAAAAAAAAAAAAAAAAAAAAAGAAATAATAATAATAATAATAACCATTCAGTAGGGTAGAAAATATTGTGGAAATAGAAGAAATTGCTTCTAACAAGCAATTTATTCTTTTTCTTTATAAAATCACAGGGATTTGAAAACCAGGGATTGAATAGGAAAGGATAAAAACATCTCCGCAACCGGTAAGCTAATCTCTATAAAATATGACAGGGAAGTGTCCTAGCCCAATCTCTAACGTTACAAGGTTGTTTCAAGTCGTCTCAATCAATGTTTAACCCTGGAACGAAAGAGGTGTAAAAATGAAATATCTAAAAATCTTCATCTATGAAACCAGAACCCGGGTAGCGTAATGGTCCACCTCTTAGTGCCTGGTCCCCTACCACGCTTGTTCATATGATACCCTGGGTCGTATTTGGGTTCCACTTTGGATCATCCTTATTTTACAAAGATAAGAATAAAGAGTCTTGTATGCTGCAATCAGTACTCCCTAGAGAATTTACCAAACAGTTGCCCCGCCCACTCACTCCGTTGGCCCCGCCCATTAAATATCCGACAGGAAGTTCCACTTCAACTTTTAACGGCGTTATTTTACAAAATTTATGGCAAGTAGCATATAACGAAAAAGTAAAATGGTTGGCTAGAGACCTAAATGTCGTAACTATAGCTTGAATAAACTGTAGTTAGGACGTTTCAGTCGCCAAACCAACATAAATGCTTCACATAAATGGCGGCCAGTGTTGGAGTTCAAAGTTAACTTCCAGCCTAAATGAATGACTTTATTGGTCGACTGATTATTTCATGGACAGACGCTATTTGTCAAGAGATATTTGATATGAAATATCTCCAAATGGGCATTAACCAAATTTGATCATGTAATTTCCGCTCGGAGCCTACTAGATATAAACTGATTTACGCATTTACTAACAATGATATCTTCCAAAAAACATATATAGAAGGCCATACCGACTGCCATTTAACATGCACTGTCTCCTATAGAGTTCCCCTGCTAAAGCTTTTCCACGATACACTTCGCCTGGATGAACCCAATTGTACAGCGAAGCAAAGATGGAAACATTTACAATTATGTTTTTTTCGGGGGGGGGGGGTAATTAAGATGGCGCAGAGTTTCCATGTGACGGTAGTATGTGGCATCATTATGTGGACCTCTACCAGATTTTTTAATACTAACCCAATTGAGTCTTATTTTGGCTCTTATCGGGACAACCATATTTCCTTGGAAAAAAACCGAAATCTTAAAAAAACGTATTATCTGAAGCAAATTGACTCTAGAGCATAGATATTTGGTGTGAAGCATCATCTAGTGTACGTTCACAAATTTGTCACTGTACCGTTTCTTTGAATCATATTTGGGCTGCGCAGGAGCGAACCCTAATTAACTCTCAAAATTTAAGACTTGTATAAGTTCATATGGGGGTAGCAGACGACATTTTGAAGTAAGTTAAACTAAAATATTAGCAATCCTGTACCATAGAAAAGGAAGAAATTGCTTCCACAAGTTTTTCTCAAGTATAATATAACAGGGACGTAGAAATCAGGGACTGTACGGGAGAGGGTTAACATAAAGGCAAAGAAAATAAATTCAAAAAATGCCTTCTGTATAACTAAATGGAGAATTGATATTCGTTGAGCAGCACACCCTAGTGGACATCTATCGATATCTTCATGTGAGGCCCTGAAATCAAGGAGACTCAGGTGATCAATAATTTAACATCATGGTTCTCTTGTTATTTCTCCCCGAAGGGCGTGCATAAAGTCACCGCTCCTTCTGTCCCTCCGTATGTCCGTCCAACCGTCCACTTTGACGTCTGTTCGTCTGTTGTGATATTTCCACAAACCCTTTGCTTGTAAAACCTTTCACTATATTGCAAAATTTTAGATATGTTCAAATTCAAATGTTTTGCAGACGAGAAGTTACAATCATTTTTTTTAAATATAATCATTCAGTTAGGTAAAAAAAATTGTGGATAGAGAAGAAATTGCTTGTTACAAGCACTTTCTTCTTTTTCCATTTTTTTTCTTAAGAATAGAAACACGTGTAAAAATCGGGTATTGAATAGGAAAGAATTACATAAAACTTCATTTAAGAACTCATTATAACAGTGAGGCGATGTCTCTTTTCGGATTCAGAGGTTCTACGTCATGGAAAACGTGTCAGATTTAAATTTTCATTAAAAGTTTCCTGCATCTGTGTCCATTTTTTTTAAAGTCTTACATTTATATTGACTATTAAAACCTACCCCCCCCCCCCAAAAAAATAAAGAAAAATCAAACAAAAAGCAAACAAACAACAACACAATTTAATTTAAACTCGATTAGCCCGTTCCCACACTATCCCTCATTTTTACGCCCCTCAAGAAAAATCTTTTGTAAACATTGTGAAATTTGAAGACATTGCTTGTATCAAGTAACTTCTTCATTATCCACAATGTTTTCTATCCAAAAAGGCGAATATATAAATAGATAAATAAATTTCCATCAGCTTGAAATTTTCGTCTGCAGCCTCTTTCAATTTGGACCAGTCTAAAATTTTGTTGAGAGGGAATTGGTTAAGCCAATTTTATTTCTATTTTCAGTTTTATCCGGAGTCTATTATAAAAGAGTCCAATGTAAACCGAATATGATTTGCGTGATTTACTGAATTTGTCCAACTGGACTAAAAACTTAGAATTTTGTTGGAAAAAAGTGCAAATTTTGTAGAATCAAAAGTACAAGTACATAAGGTTAATCGAAAATATTCGTTATGTTTACCATGAAAAGGAAATCATGCTATATAAGCATAGGTAACATGTCGAACAACAAAAACAACAAAGACAACAACAACAACAAACGGGGTTAATGTTTGTAAAAAATCAAAATTACATATGAATTTGGCATATCTTTTTGTTCTGGCAAATTAAAAGTAATTGCCATGTTTTTGACCTGATTGAATTATCAGTCAATAGAAGTCTATAAATGATTCCTATGGAATATACTTTCGAAATATATATTTGTGGTATTCCCTCCAGTGGGAAAATCATGCTTGGCGTAATGTAGTCCGAGTATTGCTTTAACCCGTTCCCACAGAATAACGCCCTTTGATGCCCCTCAAGAAAAACAATTGGGAGAACATTGTGGAAATTGAAAAATTGCTAGTAACAAGCAAACTCTTCATAATCCACAATGTTTTCATCCACAGAAGACAAATGTTGTCAAGGTTTCGTTTACTTAAAATTGTCGTCTGCAACGTCTTTGAATTTGGAATAGACTATTTTTTTCCGAGTGATGATAGGTTAAATGTAAAATATGCAATATTTTGACCGACTAATTTAATATGTGTTCTATGTTCTTCCATAGTGCTTTCACTACCTTTAAACCATCTGATGAAGCACATGTGATTATTAGGGGCTGAATATCTATTTTTAGTATTTAACTATAACATCCTCTGGAAATAAAGAAAACGTCTGTCCTATACATAAAATGAAAGCCTTTTAGTTTATTTTCTGATATTCTATATCATCGGTGTTATTCTATAACCTCGTAACTACTGCTTTATTAAAGCTGTAGTTACGAGGTTTTAGAATTACACCGACGATATGAAAATTACGCTAGGTTACCTTGGTAAATTTCATATGCATCGATATATGAAGTTGAAACATGACACAAATGCTCAGCATAGGTTACTAAACAACTTCCAGCAAATATAATTCTAGGCTTATGAATTCATTTTTAATCGTTCCCTAGAAAACACCTACCAGTATTATATGTATCAACACCAAAATAAAAAGTGCATAGAATTAACTTGGAAGAGCAGTACAAGACAAATATAACTAGTTCAATTATTTCCCTTTAGTTTTTACCACTAATTTTGTTTTCAGAAAAACCCGCTTTCAACTTTAGAATCTAAACTAATTCAACTCCTACCCTGTAATTATTGTAGCGTCTTGAATAAACATTTAAGGAGTTTTTCTCGTAAAAAGTGAAGTTTAAAACGTGAAAGATTTTTTGACATCGTTGCCCTTTGAGGCCGATCCCATGTTTTGCTGTTGAATCTTAAGTTGTTTGGACCAAATTAGCAAAGAATATTCCTTTGGTGACCCTTTTCAAAACTTCTTCAAGAAATTTTGATTAGTGAAAAATGGGAGCGTGGCAGGTATTGATTATTAGACTTAAGAGAAATAATGAAATAATTCTTTGAAAACCTTCCCTTCCTAAACTACAAGGCCAAATTCAACCAAATTATGCGGGAATATTCCTTTGGTGACTCTTTTCAAAAAGAATTCGTGAAATTTATATTTGAAAAAAGGGGGCGTGACAGGCTAGGCTTATCAGACTTCTAGAAATCTTGAAACAATTCTTTAAAAACTGTTTGTCCATTCGGACCAAACTTGGCAGGAATGTTCTTTTGGCGAGCCTTTTCAAAACTTAGTCGTGAAATTATATTTTTCAAAAGGAAAAGGGCGTGACAGGGCCGGGCTTATCAGACTTAGGGAAATCATAGAATAATTCTCTAAAAATCTTCTCCCCTTAAACCATTCGGACAATTAGGACTTAACTTAGTAGGAATATTCATTTGGAGACCCTTTTCAAAACTCGTCCAAGAAATTTTGATAACCAAAATATAAGGGGGGCATTTATCAAGGGCTGGATTTATAGAAGTCATTCTGAAGTGAGCGATTTAGGGCCATTTAAGCCCCCTTGTTTAATTGACTTACATTCATTTCACAGCCGAGCACCGGCGTTGTCTGCGCATGTCATATTCTCCGAAGATTGACCTGTCTTCGGGACCGTATCACTTATCCAGATTGGGATAAATATTACTACGTCGTACGCATAACTCCATAATATATCGCCAAAAAGTAGCAAGTGGATAATTGCAATAAAAACCACAATTGTGGAGAAATCAAACTTAATTGTCTCGCCAAATTACTCAGAAAAATAATTATTTTAAATTGCGAAAGCATTCATGTCTTACCTGTGCTCCAAGAACAGGCATCAAAAATATGAAGCGTGCATTTCATGGGCGCTGACATTTTGAATGAAGTTCGACGGAATCGGCCGAGTTGTCACGAATGACACTACCCAGAATGCTAAAATTAGATAGGTCAGTATTTGAAAAATGCCACCTATCGGAAGATAACGGAGCACCGGACATCCGAATGTGATGTTCTGGTTTTTCTTGACTAGAAATCTGTAAAATAAATAGCTCCGATTATTGCAAAAGTACACAGGGACAGATGAGAGATAGATAGATAGAGAGAGAGAGGAGAGAGAGAGAGTGAGAGTAGAGATAGATAGATAGATAGATAGATAGATAGATAGATAGAAAGATAGATAGATAGATAGATAGAGATAGATAGATAGATAGATAGATAGATAGATAGATAGATAGAGAGAGAGAGAGAGAGAGAGAGAGAGAGAGATAGAAAGATAGATAGATAGAAAGATAGAGAGAAAGAGAGAGAGAGAGAGAGAGAGAGAGAGAGAGAAAGAGAGAGAGAGAGAGAGAGAGAGAGAGAGAGAGAAAGAGAGAGAGAGAGAGAGAGAGAGAGAGAGAGAGAGAGAGAGAGAGAGAGAGAGAGAGAGAGAGAGAAAGAGAGAGAGAGAGAGAGAGAGAGAGAGAGAGAGAGAGAGAGAGAGAGAGAGAGAGAGAGAGGAGGGAGAGGGAGGGGGACGACAAAAATCCAATACAACCGCAAGATATCGGTACCTTTTTACTATCTATAATGAGGGTTGGCAAAAAAGGGAGAATTAATGTCGGACTTGAAATGCGTACAAATGTCAGAAGAATTATGGATTAAAAGTTCATGACATAAATACCGCAATCATATTGGAATAGGATAACCCCGTAGATTGAAAACAAACCTATTGACTAACGGAATCTATTTTCTAACCTATTCATTCCTTTATCAAGCCGTTTCTATACCATACGACTTTATTGACTGGGCACACAGGCAGTCCGACAATTGCAGTTGGCGTTTTTAATATCCGCTAACGTTCATTTTGTAGAATATAATAATTAATCACAATGGTGTTCGGCAGGTAATAGTTCACGGATAATGTCTAAATTACGACCTATACTTCATGGTCAACAAGTTCAGATGTAATTAATAAATTGAGATTCACTTTTTCGGTTTTACAAATCAAGTTATACCCTACCAATTCCAGACAAGAACATTTTAGATTGGTCCAAATTTGAAGAATTTGTAGAAGACAAGTCTAAGTTTATAGAATTTATAATATCATTGTCTTTTTGGTTGGAAAATGTTATGGATTATGAAGAAATTGCCTGTCCGAATCTTTGACTGCCGCGGTCATGGCACAGCTAGTAGCGCAGCGGAGTCGCAGTCATAAGGTCCAAGGTTCGATGCCCGATATCGGCAAATATTCTTTCTGATATTGTCTCTCACCGATGCGAAGATAACCGTAAACCTAAGTGGGGTGAGTATCTCGAGGTAGTGGTAGTACTTGCATTGGAAATAGTAGGAATCCATGGTTAGGAGCTTCAGTTTCCGCGATATAACTGCAGTTTAGTTAAAAGTGGCGTTAAGCCCAATGCAAACAACCAATTAATGCGATTCTTTGACAGTCATCGAGTTGTTCTGAATAGCGCTCTGATACTGCAAATCAGATTAATGAAGATCTGATAAATTTAGGTAGGTTTAAATACGTGTTTCAATAAAGGCATACGCTTGCAAAACTTGGACACTTTACGGATCTCTGGCCACGCCCACTAAGCTCCGACAGGAAGTTCCAATTCGATATTAAACGACGTTATTTTGTAAAGCTCATGGCCAATAACATCTAACTGAAAAATGAAATGGTTGGTTAGGGACCTAAACGGTATAGCTACAGCTTGAATTACGATGTTTAACCCATTCCAACTCAACAAAATTTTAGACTGGTCCAAATTGAAAGAAGCTGCAGACGATATTTTCAAGTTGGTGGAATTTAAATTTTCTTTGTCTTTTTGGATAGAAAACATTGTGGATAATGCAGAAATTGCTTGATACAAGCAATTTCTGCATTTTCCACGATGTTTTCCAAAGCTTTTTTCTTGAAGGGCGTAAAAAGGAGGGCTTGAGTGGGAATGGGTTAAGTCACCAAATTAACAAACATTATTCACATAAATATCGGCAAATGCTGAAGTGTAAGTTCATTTCTGGTCTAAATGGGTGATTTAATTGGTCATCAAATTTTTGATTGCCATTCGTGATCCATTATTTGTTTGGTTCTTATACCAACGATCGTTTAAGAGATTTGTTACTAATAGTAGAAACAACCTTTGCGCATGCGCGCCTTTTTTCCCGAAAAGGTATGACAAATAATAGATGTCCCACCATTAGATTACTATCATTGATATGGAAACCCAAGTCAGAGATAAATGTAAAACCAAATTAGACAGGGAATAAATTCGCTTCTTTTGATTGTGTTCAAGGTAAAGTTATTTCCAAGACAAGATATGATGAATTGTTTCTCCTACCTTATGAAGCCGCCGTCATAACGCAGTCGGTAGCACGTCAGACTCCCAATCTTCAATCATGGGATGTCATGGGTTCGATCCCCGGCGGCGGCACATATGCTTTCCGACATTTGTCTCTCATCAATGAGTGGATAATCGTAAACCTAAGTGGGATAGCAGCTGGGGGCTAGGAAAAAATGTAATGGTAGTACTGGTGTGACAAATACCAAAAATCCATTGTTAGGTGCTCCAGCCGCCAGGATGTGACTGAAATACTGTTAAAAGCGGCGTTAAACCCATTCAATCAATCAATCCTACCTTTTAAAATTTGTGCACTGAGTTTTTCGCAAAGCATATATGAGCGCGTGCGTGACAATTCCAACTATTACATATGTGCGCCAAGTAAAGACTCAGATCAGCCTGTGCATCCGCACAGTCTGATCAGAGTCTTCACTCTGCTCTCTGTAGAAAGATACTGACCCAAAGCTTCTTTAAACAATCAGCGAATGTTCTAATTGCCCCGAATGGCTGTCCAGGGTTCTCAATGTGTGCGAGTCACGCACACGCGAAATTGTTGGAAATGTCACGCACAGGCTCATATTTGTTACGTCATAGACGATCGCTATGGGTACTGCAATCTAGACAAATCCCCCCCCCCCCCTCTTATCCATTCAAATTCGACAACGTACAGATGCAAAGGTTAGAGTGGGTAACCATAGTTCTATTTCGTCTCTAACTGCAAAGAAAAAACTGTCTCTTAGAACTTTAACGTATTACGGTCACACTTGCAAAAATATGCCACATAAACCACATAAATACGAGTTGGCGTCCCTTTACAACATCAAATCTTTTTACAAAACATGACGATGTACAAGACAACGACACTACATTACAAACATTTCGATGCACTATGAATGTACTTGTTAGCAAAACAGCTGTCATCTTTAAAAAGAAAAAAATCGAATGAATTGTTGGACGAGAAACATATTGTCATGCAAAAAATATTCATACATCTACTAATTTACAACAAATAGGTCATTTTACAACAAACCGGACACTGTACAGCAAAGAGCTTTAGGTGTGCAACAAGTACGCTCTTTCAAACAAATATGCCATTGGACAAGAAATATACTACTGTACAACAAACGCGTTGATGTACAATTAACGTGATTGTCTAAAACAAACAGCCGCCGTCATAGCGCAGTTGGTAGCGCGTCGGACTAGTCAATCTAGAGGTCCCTTTTGAAGCCGCCGTCATAGCCCAGTCGGAAACACGTCAGACTCCTAATCTTAAATCATGGGATGTCATGGGTTAGGTCCCCGGCGGCGGCACATATTCTTTCCGACATTTGTCTCTCACCAATGGGTCGATAATCGTAGACCTATGCGGGATAGCAGCTGGAGGCTAGGAAAGGATTTAATGGTAGTACTGGTGTGAGAAATACCAGGAATCCATTGTTAGGTGCTCCAGCTGCCGCGATATAACGGAAGGATTGTTGAAAGCTGCGTAAAACCCAATTCAAACAAACAAACTAAAACACACATCGATCCCCGGCGGCGGCACATTTCTTTCCGACATTTGTCTCTCGCCTATATGACTGAAATACTGTTAAAAGCGGCGTTAAACCCCATTTTATCAATCAATCTAAAACGAACATTTCAGCAAACCGAGCAGATACCTCGCTGAAAAAAATGTTAATAAAAAATGTTCGCCCTATAACAAACACAACAAACATCTTTCCCTTTCCTGTTTAATCCCTGGTTTTTACGCCCCTGTGATTCTATACTTGAGAAAATTTTGTGGAAAAGACGAAATTGCTTCTTTTCCCACAATACTTTCTACCCTGTAGGTTGGTTACTTTTTAAATTGCACTCATATTTAGTTGTCGTATGCAACTTCTGACAAATTGGACAAGTCTTAAATTTTGAAAAACAGGAAAGGGTTTAACAACAAACAAGTTCACTTTGTAACTGGATAGTAGTTACTCACTGTACAATAAACACACACCCACATCGAAACGGCGTACTGCAACATATGAAGCATAAAATTACGCAAACTTAAAGCAAACTTATTAACTTATCAACAAATGTGTCACTTTAAAACAGACATGTTATTGTATACGTTCTAAAAACCAAAGACGTTGTTATACAACAGACCACAAAATATCTTGCATTTAAATCGGGTGTTGCAAGTTTAAAGGTAGGTATCGATGTTTTTTTCATGTCACAGATTTTAATTATTTTGATTTCCTCTCGTATACTATTTGAATATAATATGCCGAAAGGTAGTTTTGCAAAAATCTGAGGTCGCTTATCAGAAAAAGCAGGGTATTTCCTTTACAGCCTACGTAGGCTATTAATCTATTTTCAGATTTATTCGAGACCGTTGCGAAGAATATATGATTATTCACGTGGTGCGAATAACCGTTGGAACCTTGAATTTAGTGTAAATTACAACACACCAACGTCATCGTTACGTCATCAGGAGTTATGTTCGCTAGCCGGTCTTTAATTATTTAAAGATCAGCCCAAAACTGTCGTAAGCGTTATTACGAATATAAACACTTACACTTAGTTTTGCGCTAACCCTTTCATGTGACATGAATTAGGACATTGGCTGTTTCGCTGTAAACCCTCAGTTGACTTTGGGTCATATGCAAATCAGGTAATTCGATATTCCGTGATATATCTAAAAATAACCCGGAATTCCGCTGAACCTTTCCGACATAACCACAAAAAGCCACTTAAGGCCTATTAGGTTACCACCTAGACAATACCCGACTCCACTTAAAGTATTAAATGTTCGTTTGGGTGTGGTTTTCGGCACTTGACATTTTTTCTTATCAAGGTTTCAGGAAAATCGTTACCTCCCTACATACCATACAGGCGATATAAATAGGTTGTGTGGTTGTAACATTGTGTGCGATATAAAATAGGTTGCGTGTTTGTACCATTGTGTTCTACGCGTTGTCGTGATTGTTCGAAATGTATCCGAATATTTCACATACATCTGTACGACTGTAGGCCTCTGTACTCGGCATTATTTGTAGCTAGCATTGCGTTCTCTTTGATATCTAAGTTAATAGACAAAATTTGAGGTCTTCTCAGAGTTCGATGAGGTGCAAACTTCCACTGCATGCAGTGTTAACCAACAAACCCATTACATTTCAACGTCATATTAAGTAGTTCCTATGTATTTCAGGAATATTGCAAGCTCTGCTTGCAAGTTTACCTCCTATGTATTTTAAGCTCACTTGAGCATATCGTGTTCAAAATGAGTTTGATCAGAGTCTTCACTATGCGCACTGCTTTGTAAGGCCACATGGATTAACTTCATTCAAATTGTAAAGAATTCCTTCAAAAGAAAGCTATTCAACCAATTCCCGCCCAATATCGCTTTTTTATGCTTCTCAAGAAAACAGCTTTGGATAACATTGAAAATGAAGAAATAGCTTTTCTTCAATGTCCACAATGTTTTCTTTCCTACACGGCAAATATTTTCTAAATCTCACTAACTTGAAATTGTCGTCTGCAGCTTCTTTCAATTTGAATCAGTTTAAGATTTTGTTGAGTTGCAATAGATTACTAAACAAAACCATGCTTTGGTAGCTTATAGCACTTTCAGTACTTTGATATAGTGAAGACGTGAAACAAGCATGACTTTCCAGCCTGACAAAGTTTTCCTTTTTTAAAATGGCGCTTCGAATGAAGTCTGGAAACAAATATGATGAAAGGGACATGCTCTGTTTTCATTAGACGCCGCTTAAAGTAATATCAATATGCTTTAATTCATTTGCGTTCGTTTTACAAAACCATGAGTGTTTCGAGTGAGTGGGCTATTGGAAAGTAATTAATGGAAGTAGTTCTGATTTCTTGTCGTGATTCCCAGGATTAATGGTCGGATTATGCACGAGTGGTTCATCTCTTGATTTAGGTCGCGAACTTTACTCGGACAAGACACTCACGCAGTGCCAATTAAACTATGGGGCCAACGTCTTCTAGGATTTTTAAATCTCTTTTCTCGTTTCAAATAGCATCGCAACTGATTTGGTTGGCTGCCTTTCAATTTAGACGTTTTTAAGCCTTTTCTATCATATTTTCAAGAGTAGGATTACGAGTAACGTTTTGTGCGTTTGTTTTTACGTGCGTCGGTACTCTAAATGCTTCTACGTCTAGATGTTATCCTAACACATTACCAGACAATACCAACCTTTAACGCCCCTAAAGCAAAATGTTTCAGTATAAAAATCGACCTACTCAAAAAGATCAATCATTTGAAAATTTCATCAACGAACAAGTGTCGCCCCTTTACCAGTTTAAAATTTTGTTATTTTTTAATGGGTTAAGATCAGAGCACAAACTCATTCCCTTTGCCATCAGCATGGTCAATACTGAAGTGGGTGGATCATGGGTATTGGTTTTATGTCATAATCAACCCGTGGCATATGATTTGAGAAGAAACCTTTGCTACCACGATCAATGCTGAGGTGGGATTGGAAATGGGGTAAAATCATGATCACTTATATAGATGGCATAAAACTTTACTTCTTATGCCAATGCTGAAATGGGAAATATTAATTGAGCATCCATAATCTGAAAAGAAATAAAGTTTAACAAAACCCGATTAAATTCTTATAAATTACGGTTAGTTTATATTAATTTATTTTAGTTCGATAGCGACGAAAGCTTCAAGATGCTTTAACGCCCCTGAAAGAAGGCGATGGCTTTAAGCAAGTTGGGTAGACTGGGACTGACTTTTAAGTATCTTGTCTTTTAAGTATCTTAAGTATCTTGGACACACTCCAGTGACGGTTGGTCTCGAACCAGAGAACTACAGACCACGAGACAAGCACCTTTACCATTCGGCCATCGAGGTGGTCATCTCGAATGGTAAACAGAAATATATCTCATCTTGTTTATCTTTAGTTACATTGTCTACCCGTAAAGATTTGTGTGTCGCGAAATGACCGATCGTGACTGTCAATCGAAGAATCGATCGACCAATCGAACCTTGTTTTTTAGACTGGAAGTGAACTTTGAACTCTGACATTGACCGACATATATATGAAGTGTTTTTGTTGGTTTGACGACTTAAACGTCCTAACAACAGTTCATTCAAGCTGCAGTTAATGTCACCAACCACTATTTTTAAATTTTGTTACATGTTACTGGCCATAAATCATGGACAATAACGCCGTTTAACATCGAAGTGGAGCTTTGAGTCAGTGGGTGTAATCAGCGGAGTCAGTGGACGGGGGCCAGAGATCAAACCATGCAACCCTCCATGCAAATTGTAGCGCTCTTCGCACCCAAGAAACCATTGTTGGTCTTGAGTCTAGAAACCCATCAAATAGCAGGTATTCAAAGCGTTTTATAAAACCAATTGTGGAATTCACAGAGTTATTCCCGACCTAAAATATTCGTATAAAAACAATGTTCAAGATAAAAACAAACAACCCAATATTGTAACAATGAACTGGTAATTCAAAACTGAGACATCAATGAATTTGAAGAACAATATGGATGACGCTGTACTAGGGCCATTAATATTGGTATTTCTGATGTTACATTATATCGGCTACCCAGAACCGAAAGTTGGGGCGGTAATATACTTTAAATTAACTGAAATAACTGAATTACACAATGTACTGTAATCTTGAATATTTTCTGCCTGTCCACTAGATACAGTGAGTAATTACAGGTCAATTCTGACCATAGATACAACCTTAACAGTTTAAAACAGTCACAACGAGTCTTATCCAAAGTGGCTGTTTTAAAGGTATCTGATTTATTAAGACCCATACATCGGATGGGTATTTCTTTTTTGTCTTAGCATTCAAATTGATCAATTTGATATATCCCTGACAGTGACGATGGACGAGCGGTAAAAGTGCTTGGCTTGTGATCTGATTGTCGAGGATTCGAATCCCACCGCCATGTGTGTTTTCATGGGCAAGACACTTAATAGCTAGCCCCAATCTACCAAGCTGTATAATCGGGTAGCAGTGGGTTATGCCAATGCCTCTTTTTCAGGGACGTGAAAACATCTAGTCAGGTAATATTTGAGAGCGACTCTATAATTTTAAAGCTTTAGTCGCAATCGATCTAAAATAAATTATTATAAGCCCAAGTGACAGTAACCTTACGTCATGGCAATCTAAAACGGGTTTTAAATAATAACACAAAATAGTGTTAGCTATATTAATTCATGTTACAAATGATTGGAGAGTTTCCCTTTGTGGCTGCTATTGATAAAAATAAAAATAAAAAAATAGTGGCTGTCGGCTGGTCCAGACAGGTGGAGCTCTTATGCAAGTTCATTATATAGTGATTTGTCAGGTGGATATCATAACCCTTTCCCACACAATCACTCTTTTTGACGCCCCTCTTTTTGAGGCTTAGAAAACATTGTAAAAAGTGAAGAAATTGTTTGTTACAAACAATTTATGCATTATCCAAAATGATTAACTTACCTCAAAGACAAAAGATTTAACATTTCATTAACTAGACATTATCATCTGAAACATCTGAATGTAGACCAGTCTAAAATTTCCTCGTCTAGTAATGGTAAAAGTGACTTACTTAGGCAGGTTGGGGGTATAAAGGAACATTGTTAAGTATATCTAGTGACGATGCTATCCATTGCGCACATTAAAGAACCAGGCGGAACTCTAAGCAGTTTCGTGCTATATCCTTGCACTATACCCCGTAACAACTAACCGTCTTCAAGGGGCGTCGCTCGTATCAGCATGTGCTACGGTAGCGTCGATAGATAAACGGAAATACACACACACACACACCACACACATCTATCTATTCCCGGTAACAATGAGCTGTAGTTACGACGATTAATTCGCCAATCAAAATTTTACCTTATATCTTATGTCCCTGATACACATTCATATGTGTTATAAAATATTGTCGATTATAACCTAAGCCGAACTATAGTGTCGGAGTTAAGTTGGCGTGGCATATTGAATGGTGTGTCGGATATTCATGTTTATTTTTATCATGAATATTTGACCCGTCACGGAAGAAAGGAGGTTCTCTAAAATGTGAAGGGGTTAAACCTTGTCAGACTGTCCATACAAGGGATCTATTTTTCAATCACGTCTACAGCGTAACTCATAACTAGACTGGTCCAAAATCAAAGATGTTGCAGACGACAATTTCAATTTGGTAAAATTTAAAAAAATCTCTCACTTTCTGGATAGAAAACAATGTGGAAAATGAAGAAATTGATTGGGCAAGCAATTTCTTCATTTTCCAAATTGTTTTCCTGAACCCCTTTCTTGAATTGCGTCAAAAAGTTAGATTTTTTTGGTAAAGGTTTAAATGAGCTATAGTTACGACGTTTTGATCTTCCATTGATGATCTTTGTTTTTTCTTGTCTCTCTCTCTCTGTCTCTGTCTCTGTCTCTTCCTTTCTCTCTGTTTAAATATAATATTAATGTGCCATGATATCCTCAATAGTCCCATCTCATTTAATGTGTCACAAACGATCTCAAATAAAATAACTAATCCTTCGACCTGGCCTAAGTACATGTTGTTTGGGATCGTAACGTTAGCCAAACTGCTGGAAACAAAATAAAAGATCAATACAGCATACCATTAGTTTTTTTCTAGGAAGAATTTTGTAACCAAGCACATGCAATGGTTGCTAGGGACTTTTAACAATTAAAATTGAAATATTTATCGGGTTTGTCTCTAAGACATATTTCACTGAGCAGGGGATATCCACCGTATATAAGTCTTACCTAATAGAGGTTTAAAAGCAAAGTCGTCGTTGGGCGTGCAAAATGTCGTAACTACAGCTTTAACAAAGCTGTAGTTACAACATTTTGCACGCACAACTACGAATTACCATCAAATTGCATTTAATCAAAATTGAATTCAAACGTTCAAAACAAAAAGACCAAAGAAATAACCAACAATAAGTCGGAAATTGAAAAAAAATCTTTATCCGATCCGATTCTATCCTAGCAACTCCTAGTATTTCGATCAAAAACCTATCCATCCACCTTTCGAACGACAAGATAATCAATCGATGGATCTATTGATCCAACGATTCATCGATCCAATAAATCGATCCGCCTACTCCTACATCCAACGTCCGTCCGTACGCCATTCGAACATGAATCAATACATCCATTTATTAATCCTGATCGATCTTGTAACGTTTGATAACTTTTATACATGTAGTTTTGTGAAGGGTCAAGTTTTCTAAACTCCATTCTTGTGTTATATCAACAATGCTTGCGGATGGAGTCTGGATATATTTTGTTACCATGTGCCTATAAGTGCTTTTATCATATAATATTTACTTTCTATGTTGTACTATTACAAGATTCTGTTGGATTTAAAAAAAGGACCCTATGTACAACGTACACTGGTAAGTATAGTCTATTTACCTTTAAGCCTAAAACATATGTGATCTTGACGCGAAAAGGACCTCCTAAGAATCCCGTGAAACAAATTTGAAAAGGAGTTATGATTTAATACAGGTTATTCATATATACAGCAAATCTTGCACAAGCGACCACCTCTATTAAGCGACCACAATCATTAAGCAACCAGCATCAACATTCCCTTCCTAAGAACAAAGAGTCTTAACCCTTGTCATTCTGTATAAATTACCTTACCGAAATACTGTCAAATCAAAGGGCTGAAAGCACTGATAGAACTTGTTGTTCAAAAATCAATATTTCTTTTAGAAATCAACTTCATAAACAACTCTGGATGGAAAAGTACAGCAGGAGGTGTAGACTAAGATCAGCCTGCACATAAGTGCAGTCTGATCTTAGTCTACACCTCCTGCCAAAACCGGGATATTCCGGGCTCAGCATGACAAGGGTTAATAATTTGACTTTTTTCTGATAAAATCATCAAAATTAAATCCTACGGTTGGATCCTTTTACAATCGTCCCAATGAGGCATTTTTTATGAGTTCTACCAACAAAAGATTCAGTGGAAATCCTGAAATAATTTTGAAGTCGAACCGAACCTCCATATATATAAGTGTATTAACCCTTGTCATGCTAGAAGAAAAATTCCGTTTAGACTTACACCAAAATGAAAGGTCTGAAATCTGGAAGCACTATCTAAGGTCAAATTTTCATTTAAAAACTGATTCTATACCTCCTGCCCAAACAGAACTATTCCGGGTTCAGCATGACAAGGGTTAAGTGACCATTCTCTAAACGACAACATTTTTGCCTTCCCTTGAGAGGTCGTCTAACTGTAAATAGAGTATTTCCAGAACTCAAGGAATATCGCAAGGTAGAATGACCATTCTAGATTAAGAGCGAGTTTTCAACCCCAGTCAGTCTTCGTAGTCTGACCCAGGATCGATAGTGTATGCACATCCTAGCAAATCTTCTTTCACTGGCCTGGTCACAAAACGATGACTGAGTGAAACACTGCCGTTAGTGCACACATTTAAAACACTTTCGACAATGTTGTATTAAATCATCGAAATGCTTGTAAGAGAACGAATGCAGTATATGACAAAATTATTTTTATGTAAAATGAATATAGTAGGGTAGAATGACTAGATATAACGGGTTGTTATTTCGATATTTTATACGAAGAATAAGGAAGATTTACATATTTACACCTGTCATAAGTTAACAACATGGTTGACCTGATCATGCTGAATAAAATTCTTTACAGAATTTCATTAGAATCAAAGGACTGAAAACACAGGAAGAACAAGTTGTGTTTCAATGTTTCTTCTGAAAATAAATCTTATCGACAACTCCGGTTTGAAAGGAACAAACAGGTTGTGTTGATCAAGATTAGACTGCACGTTTGCAATTATTCAGGGCTGAGCTTGGGAAGGATTAATGTCAGACTCTGGTAAAAAAGAGAGATGAAACGCTCAAAATTATTAGAATTAGGTCACTTTGAAATTGATTTCAGGAACTCCCACTTTTATTATTTAAGCCGAGAACATTAGTCAAAAAAGTTATCCGACAATGCGGCGCGCTTTTATGCAATAAGACTTGCATTAAATCCATATAAAACCCCAGTAAATGCCCAGTAAAATCTTACAACTACAATTTATAGTTCTCTACTAATAGATAAATAAAACATTTATGGCATTTCAACGGAATTGATTATATCAACCTGGTACACAGTCATTACCCTTATCAGTCTGCGTAGCACCTGGTTGTAATATATCCGGATTATATACAAATAGTACTGTATAGGGTACTGCAGTAGTAGAACGTATATAAAACTTAGCCCTTGTCATGCTGAACCCGGAGTATTCTTGTTTTAGCAGGAGGTAAAGACCAAGATCAGACTGCACATACGTGCAGTCTGATCTTGGTCTACACCTCCTTTTTGCCCCCTTTAAGTCAGAGTTGTTTAAATAATCAAATTTCAAAAGAAATGTTGATCCTCATTAAGACTTTCCGGGGCTGTCAGTCCATTGATTTTTATGCAATTCTGTAAAGGATTTCGATTCAGCATGACAAGGGTTAAAAAACATATATTACTAAATACATCAAACTGGCTAATAATTTACCAATCACTGGCCCGCTTACTCCGTTGACTCCGCCCATTAACTCTGATAGAAAGTTTCGCTTCGATTTTAAAAGGGAGTTTTATGGGACAATTTATAGCCAGTAGCGTTTAACAAAATATGAATTTGTTCGTTGGCGATCTAAACGTCGTAATTATATCGTGTATAAGCTGTAGTTACGACGTTTAAGTCGCCAAACCAACAAAAATATTTCACAAAGTGGTGGCCAATGTCGCTGTTTAAACTTCACTCCCTGTCTAATGAACGATTTGCCGCCGTTAGAGCGCAGTCGGTAGCGCGTCGGTTTGTTTGTTTGAATGGGGTTTTACGCCGCTTTTAACAATCTTTCAGTCATATCGCGGCGGCTGGAGCACCTAACAATGCATTCCTGGTATTTCTAACACCAGTACTACCATTACATCCTTTCCTAGCCTCCAGCTGCTATCCCACATGGGTCTACGATTATCGACCCATTGGTGAGAGACAAGTAGTCGGAAAGGATGAGTGCCGCCGTCGGGAATCGAACCCGGGGCCTCTAGATTGAAAGTCCGACGCGCTACCAACTGCGCTATGACGGCGGCGGGTAGCGCGTCGGACTCCTAATCTTCAATCATTGAATGCCATGGGTTCGATCCCCGGCGGCGGCACATATCCTTTCCGGAATTTGTCTCTCACCAATGGGTGGATAATCGTAAACCTAAGTGGGATAGCAGCTTGAGGCTAAGAAAGAATGTAGTGATAGTACTGTTGTGAGAAATACCAGGAATCCATTGTTAGGTGCTCCAGTCGTCGCGATATGACTGAAATACTTTTAAAAGTGGCGTTTAACCCCTATCAATCAATCAATCTAAATGAATGATTTGGTTGTTCGATTGTTTCTTTGATCCACGGCCGCGATTGGTCAATTGTGTTTGGTGAAAGTGCAAATCTATTTGTCAGGTCCCGTCGTCTGTTACCCATTGACCATTTTCATGCTGAATAAAATCCTTCTTCAAAACTACATTAAAATCAAAGCACTGAAAGCACTGAAATGCCTTGATGTTGTGGATCATTTTTTTATTATAAATTATATACAGCTCTTGCAGATTGTCGAGGAGGCGGTGTACACTAAGATCAGACTGCACAAATGTGCAGACTGATCTTAGTCTACACCGCCTGCCAAGGCAGAAAAATTCCTTGTTTGGCATGACAAGAATTAACAAAGGCAAGACTTCGGAGAAAAAACATATATCAACTTCGAGGTTCACTTTTCCGGTTTTTTACTGTGCAAATGTGTGCCGAGTTGCACAAGAGCGGATAGAGCACAGCAAAGCTCGATTATTGAAATGCTGGATAGTAAAAACAATTCAATATTGACAAAGACATGTTAATAAATGAATGTCTGTGTAATAAATACTTTGCTGGATAATTAATAGCATTTACACGTGCAAAATTTCAAAACAATAGCTAGTTTAGGAAAAGAGAAAATAACGGACTTCATTTACGTGAAACTTTGGTAAAATCGAATACAGGTCAAATTCCACTAAAATGGACGCCAAGGTAACGAACTGTTGACGAGAAAGCTTAATTATAACTCCAAATAGATCCGATTTGCACTGACCTGCACGTAAAACTTAAATAAGAAAATATAAACAAATAAAAAATCAAGTCGATTGATGTTTGACCCTTGTCATGCTATATCCAAAATAGTCCTGTTTTTGGCATGAGGTATGTACATATATGTGCAGTCTGATCTTAGCCCTAACCTCGTGCGTGTTATTAACAGAACATTCAAAAGAGATATTGATATTTTCAGTCTTTTTAGTCCTTTGATTTCAATTCAATTCTCTGGAGGATTTTTTTCAGCACGAGACAGGTTAGAATCGACAAAAATCTATGTGCTTATGATGATGGTATGCATAGAGACCCTAAAAATATGCTTAAAGTTTCAAGGCATAAGCTTTAATAGTATCAGTATGTTGCACAGACTTGCACTGAAAACTTTAATCGAGATTATTTAAGCCTAAATAAGGTCGAATTTCACTGAAATGGTGTCTGTATAGTGATACATTGCCCAGGCGATTTTATTATAGCAGTAAAGCCATGTGCAAAGTTTCAAAGTTAAAGCTAGCCCAAGTACAAAGATATAAGTATAAGCATAGTTTTCATTATTCTGACATTCTTTTTGTGGAATGTTCCTCTTTTGGCATTGTATTGCTGTTACCACGCAAAATTTTACCTAAGCAATCCTATGTTTAAAATATAAGGATTTGTTCGTGAAGGCTAGATTTCGAGTTACCTGGATAAAGACACTTTTAAATCATCGAAGATTATAATGGCATTTTCATTGGTTTTGAATAATTGTTGGGAATAACTATATCGCGGATGAAACAGTCGTTTTTTACAAATCAGTTTTTAGCGAGGCAATCTGAGGCTAAAGTTACCGCGGTAAAATTTCAACCCACGCAGAGTTTAATGTGAAAACATCTAACGCATTTAATGTAATCTTCTGCCTCTTGAAAAGTAGATCGGACCGGATTACACGACTTCGAGTATTTACTAATACGCCCGATTGATTTCGGTTCAGAGGCGAGAAAGACTAAGCCGAGATTTGACTCATTTCATTAATAATATACAGTGCGTTCATATGAGTGTTCTGAATTTAACAAAATTATCAAAAATTAATGAGTGAATGGATAGAAAGAACGAAGATATATGATATTCTGAGCAATCATTAATTGTGTATGATAATATCATGTCGCTAAGAAAAAAAAGGTGTTTGTTTTATTCCGAATTGATATTACTTATTCCTGAGTTACAGTATCAAAATTGTCCAGTAAGACGAAGTTGCTGTATATAAATGATATGTGAAGCTGTCGGTTTTACACACGATTGGAATGTTTTGTTTATAAGTTTAAACGGTCGTTCACGGGATCATACCCGCACGGTCTGCATACAATTCGGTCGGTCTCTGATTTTGTCTTAAATACAATTGTATATATTTACCTCCGAATTCTACCCATGGGATACAACAGCGGCGTGCAAATGACCATGTAAACCTGGTAAATGACCGCCCCCTCTCTCTCTTTTCTCTCTTGATCCCTCTCTTCACCTGGAGACTAAGACGCGTATATTTACAAAACGTGTGGTAGAATACTCGCATCGCACGCCAGAGGCTCCGAGTTCGAACCTTGCAAAACGCTCTCTCTCTCTCTCTCTCTTTCTCTTTCTTTCTCTCTTTAGTTTCACTGGTTGAAAGCTAGTGGGCTTTTGTTATGGTTTCCGTCGTTTGTCAGTAATCTTTCAATTTGAAAATCTTCTTCTCAGAAGGTATTGAACAGAATTCAACCTAAATTCACAGGAAATTTTATTAAGTGGTCCTGTACGAGATTAAAATAAAATGATTGGATAAAAACATGTAACGATATATACATGTATATATATCTCGTTACGCTACCTGCAAAGCGGGAAGCAAATTCGATTTTTTCATAAGCAGGTCGTGTCCGTCAGCGCACAAATTGGCAGTTCTGCGCATAATCGACAGTAGATCAGGGTAGAAAGTGACACCCTCGATAATCCGAACATAAAACCTTTTCTGCCCAATTTATATATCTCGTGTATATATATCTCGGGCTTTCTGCGCTTTGATTATATAAGGTTTCGACCACTAGTTTATTCAATCTATAGAAGAATACTAAACTAATCAGATTTACATAGGAGCAACCCTTTACTGCAATCCGTTCACCAAGACTATCCAGGTATAGACAAAATTAACGTTTGATCACTCACTATAACTTGGACATCTATAAAGGAATTGATTGGTCGCTGACCAAACTCACTGACCTCCGAAATGCAGTTCCATTGATGTAATAAACGACATTTTTCAGTTAGATATATAGTCGGGGCATACAATAAAGGTATTTCTTTAATGCTTTCAGGTGGATTATCGAGAAATAACGGTAGATTATCATTTGATAAACTCACCGCCTATCCAGTGAAATTATCAAAAATGTATGCCCCGCTTTCGTTCATTTCGCCCTATCTGGCGTTATCTAAGCAGAGCCAAATAATTGACGTCATCATAAGCGTTGCATAGCAGTAACAAACTGACGCGCTTTAAGAAAATTTATCGTATAATTTTCGCATTTTGTAATTTAATACATTTTTAGATATGCATGTAAACAGATATGTCTTGCTCTCTCTCTTTCTCTCTCTCTCTCTCTCTCTCCCTCTCTGTGTCTTTTTGTCTGTCGGTCTATATGTCTCTCAGATTATTATTTTTATATTTTTTTATTAACTATATGCAGAGGTCTAGATAAGAAGGGGCATGAACAGCATTTTAAAATCTTAATTTCTCAATGAAACCCCATGTTGTGGGTACTCATTTGAATCGTCTCGTTGATGCGATTCAGACGAGTGCCTACAGGATAGGATTTTTCGCAGTATTGGTGAAATATTTAAATCTAAAATAAGCTTTACGCCATCTTTCTGTAGCTCTGTATATGTTCTAATTAATGTTCTCTTCACAAGTGGAGGAATAGGAGAATATATAAATTTCTACCCTGACTAGACTGCACAATATCTCTTAGCCGCCGTCATAGCGCAAATGGTAGCGCGTCGGACTTTCAATCTAGAGGTCCCGGGTTCGATTCCCGACGGCGGCACTTATTCTTTCCGACTATTTGTCTCTCACCAATGGGTCGATAATCGTAGACCTATGTGGGATAGCAGCTGGAGGCTAGGAAAGGATGTAATGGTAGTACTGGTGTGAGAAATACCAGGATTCCATTGTTAGGTGCTCCAGCCGCCGCGATATGACTGAAAGATTGTTGAAAGCGGCGTAAAACCCATTTAAACAAACAAACAAAAGCACAATATCTCACTTCCGAGATTTTCTTTACGTATGACCGGACATTCAATTTATTATAGAGTGCCAATTTCTCGATGGATATTGATTTCCAAACATTCGCTCTCCGATTTAAATCACTTTGACATTAATGCATGGACGAATCCCCTATGAATTGTTACTCCTGAAAAATGAAATAAGCTGCGACGTATTTATGAAGGCTGTATTACAATCAAAAGCATTTAATATGATTGTAGTGCTTCAATGCAACTTGGTTTTATTAGTTTAGCCAACGATTTCTTATCAATGCAAACACATCCTACGGAAACGAATATTAAAATATTTTGACCATATGTCACGTTTCCTTTTCCAAAAAACATGGAAGTGTAACATTCCACAATGCATCCAAGATAGAACTCTACGGATTGTTTCAAGAATGAGAATTGGCCAAGAAGGCATTCGCCAAAAGCAATGTAAGGGGAACAAATCTCTTAGAAAATATCAGCAAATTCAACCTTTTTTTATAACATCATTTTTATCTATGTTTTAAATTCTTTCCTGTACAAACCCGGGATTTTATGTTGCTGTGATTTCATACATTTAACAAGCAATTTCTCCTTTTTCCACAATATTTTCTACTACATAGGATGGTCTCATTTCAAATTGCATCCACTTTTCGTTGCCATCTGCATCCGCTTACAATTTTGACCAGCCTAAAATTTAAATAAAACAAAACAGGAAAGGGTTAATTGATTGAAATTTAGCAACATATATCTGATCGGAAATGTCAGACTTTGAACTTGAAAATTGATCGACATTTATGTGGTGCGTTTGAGTTATTTTGACGACTTTTATAATTAGGACGATTCCATTGACTCTGTTATTACTTGTATTTGTATAATATCGTCCGTGTAATTCTAAAACCTCGTAACTACAGCTTGAATCAAGCTGCAGTTACGAGGTGTTAGAATAACACCGACGATTTTTGGTACAGCCTAGATTGATATAAGATTTCTTTTACTTTTAAGACATACTAAATATATGTTTAAATAATTTTGTTAATCAATAACGACGTTTTTACACAATTCTGGACATTTTTAATCTTAAACCTACGATGGTATAGAGATGACACTCGCGTTTTTTCTTTTAAACCAAACAAATCGAAAATATTCATAGAGGTGACATGAGTGTTTTTCATGTATATATTAAGACCTTTCCTGTAAAAAAAACCACCAAAACATTTTTCGTTTCATATATTAAAAAAAGAAGAAATCGATTTAGTTTCTTTTTTTATATATATAAAACAACAACAACATCAAAAAAACAAAAACAAACCAACAACAACCAAACGAAAAACAAAACAAACAAACACCCCCCCCCCCAAAAAAAAACCTACAAAAAACATACGAATTGTTATCTCGCGGGAACGAGATGCACAGTCAATCAAAATCGGTCTCTATATCGTGGCTAAGACAAAGTCGTTCCCACGAGATAGTCATCCAATCAGATTACTTCTCTAACGCGGCATTCACTTTTAAGTTATAAATAACCATATAAATAAAGACCGCTTTTGATTTGCTGTGTATCTCGTGCCCACTAGAAGGCAATTCGTTTTCTATCGTAAAAAAAGGGAACGTGTTTTAACCGTTCTTTAAAATGATTTCCCAAAAAAAAAAAAAAAAAAACGAATAAGAAGCATTGCTATCATGTTGTATTTTTCGGACCAAAAAAAAAAAGAACATTTTCGATTTTTTTTCTTTTTAACGAAATAGGTCTAAGCAAAAACAAAACAACAACAAACAAACAATAAAACGCACATGTCACCTCTATGCCAACGTATAAACCAATCAATTACATTTTTAAACAAACAAACAAACAAACAAACAAACAAAAAAAAACCCACACACACAAGCAATGCAATATCAATTTAGCTACGAGGCTGATGAACAATTCTGTCTGAAATCCTAGCAGTCACGTGACACATTGTGACAACGACAATCGTTTTAATTTCGAATAGGTAAGTATGTTCAGGAAAATGTCTGGAAGTTGTTTTTTAAAGAAAAGGAAAAAAATCGAAATCTCTGATACAATAGATTTTTAATATAGTACTAGATTATGTCATCAGCATACAACTAAAGATAAATGTATTTTTAACCTTAAGAAAAAAATATGCCGTAGGACAATCAGGGTGGAAAGTTTCATAGGGGGACAATAAGAAAGAAAGCAACATGAACAACACTGTCCCCTGAAAAATCAACAACAACAAAACAAAACATCAACAAGATAAAAGTTTGTAACACAAACTGGAATGATCTAGCTGATGTAACTTGATATGCATGCTGAATGCGTCACATGTTTATAATGTACATAGCCTATTATCCAATATATAGTTGTTGATTAAACTTTGTATCGAACGCTTCTATTGTTTTACATCACCCAGTCGGTCTGTTATAATTCTGTGCCTTTCACATTTGTGATTGACATTAGAAGACAAACAAGAAAACAACGCATGGTGTCAGAAGTGGGATTTAATTCACGAACCATGGATGTGTCTGGAATCACAAATCCACATATGGACTGGTTAGATTCCAATCTGCCAGAACAATGGAAAAAGTTTAGACGACATGCTGAATTAATGTTCAATGGACCTCTGAAACGCAAAAGTGAAGCTGAGAAGGTGGCTTATCTATTACTTTGGGTCGGCGATAAAGGTCGTGACATTCAGTCCACATGGACTGACATCAGTGAAGAAGATTTAAATAAGTTGGACACTTATTACGAAAGATTTCAGTCACACGTGCAGCCCAAGCTGAACCCAATATTCGCTCGTTACAAATTTTTTAATGAGTTCCAAAATAACGACGAATCGGTGGATCAATTCATTACTAAATTACGCATTAGTGCCAAAGACTGTAACTTTGCAGATGCCGAGGAGATGATCCGAGATCGGATCGTATTTGGCACCAATTCACAAAGACTTCGCGAACGCTTAATAAACGAAGGGGCCGATCTCACACTAGATAGATCTATCCAAATAGCTCAGACATTCGAATACTCACAAAAGCAAATAGAATCGATGGTCGAGAGGGAAATCCATAACGTACAAAAACGCACGGACGGACGTACTCAGGGTATAACTCCAAACAATCGCCAGAGAAGAAGACAGAAATCAAATCGCAACAAAAAGAGACAGTTTTCCTGTGGAAATTGTGGTCGTTACCATTCAAAAGCTGACAATTGTCCTGCGAAGGGTCAAACATGTTATTTTTGTGGAAAGTTAAATCATTTTGAAAAACTCTGTCGAAAAAAGAAGCAAGTGAATAGTGTAGAAAATGACATTGAGTTAAGGGATAACTGTAACAAGGATTGCCATATTGATACGGTAAATTCTTTTACTTCTTTGCCTGACCGTGCCTGTGCTATTATTCACGTTGGTCCTTCTGAAGTCCCGATCAATTTTAAGATAGATACTGGTAGCTCTGCAGTCGTACTGCCATTGTTCCTCTTCCTAAAACTAAATCTCAAATGTTCACTGAAAACCCCAGAGACTAGGCTTACTTCCTACACAGGAGATGCACTGCCTGTTAGAGGAAAGGTCGAATTGACTCTTAAATACAAAAACAAAGTCACAAAAGTAGAATGTTTCATTGTAGACAGTGATTCATTTCCCCTGCTAAGCTTAAAAGCATCCGTTGACCTTGGACTGCTCAAGTTAACTTACTCGTTGGAAAATAGTTCTACACAGTCACTTGACAGACAAACGATCATGACAGAATATGATAACTTGTTTAAGGGTATAGGGGTTATACCAGGTAAATGTAAATTGTATTTGAAGCCGAATGCTGTACCTATAGTTAATGCTCCACGCAAGGTACCAGAAGCACTCCGATCGCGCTTAAAGGATGAACTGAGTCGACTAGAAAACGACGGCATAATTAAAAAAGTCTCGGAACCTACGGATTGGGTAAATTCTTTGGTAATTGTGGAAAAGCCAAAGACAGGACAGCTACGCATCTGTCTTGACCCAAAAGCGCTAAATGAAGCCATACGACGACCTCATTATCCGATGCCGACATTAGACGACGTTACGTCACGACTTACAGATGCCAAATTTTTCTCGCTACTAGACATAACACATGCTTATTGGAGCATAGAACTTGATGAGCAGTCATCATTTCTCACAACGTTTAGTACGCCATTTTGTCGCTATAGATGGTTAAGATTACCATTTGGAATTTCAGCATCCTCAGACTTGTTTAATCAAAAAGTCAATGAAATTTTCGAAGGATAGCAATCGTAGACGATATATTAATCTATGGAAAGACAAGACAAGAGCATGATTCAAATCTTCGTTCAGTACTCGATAGAGCTCAGAGTAAAGGGATCAAGTTAAATCCTGAGAAATGCATAATAGGTGTCACCGAAGTGCCGTTCTATGGACATCTGATTACTGCAAATGGCCTGAAACCCGATCCTTCAAAGGTTAAGGCTATACAAAACTTGCGAATTCCGCAAAACCGACAAGAACTCGAAATTGTTCTTAGTATGGTTAATTACTTACAGAAGTTCTCCCCAAATTTGGCAGACATGACGGCTCCTATGAGAGCACTATTGAAAAAAGATATAGAATTTGTATGGGATGATGTCCAGACAAAAGCATTTGATAAAATGAAAATGACCATAACGCAAAGTCCAGTATTAGCTTACTTTGATGACAAAAAGCCAGTAACCCTAGAATGCGATGCTTCAAAACAAGGGTGTGGCGCGACAATCTCCCAGGACGGAAGACCGGTCGCATACGCGTCAAAGACCTTGACACTTACAGAACAGGGCTATGCAAACATTGAACGCGAAATGCTAGCCATTCTATTTGCATGCAAGCGTTTTCATCAATACGTTTATGGAAGGCGCGTCACTGTAAGATCTGATCACAAACCGCTTTCAGCTATCATGAAAAAACCATTATCTGCAGCCCCACCACGTTTGCAGAGAATGATGCTGCAATTGCAAAAGTATGACCTTGACGTAGTATACGTAAGCGGAAAGGACATTCCAATTTCGGACTTGCTTTCCCGACAACCGTCAACTGACACTGTTCCATTTAGCATTGAAGGTCTTGATTTGCATGTGCATACTATTCTCAAGTCATCTTATGTCACAGACAGACGTCTTGAAATCATAAGAAACTCATACAAAGACGACAGTCAGATGCAATGCCTGATTTACACTATATTAGAGGGATGGCCTGTTTCTAGGTCAGACTGTCCTAAAAACATTTCTGAATTCTGGAACCATAGGGATGAACTTTCATTCGCAGACGACCTAATATTTAGAGGTCAAACTATTGTTATTCCAAAGTCGCTTCGACAGGAAATGATTCAGTCAGTGCACTCAACCCATATGGGTGTTCAGAAAACAGTGCAAAGAGCTAAAGATGCATTGTTTTGGCCAGGAATGACAAAAGAGCTTACTGATCATGTACTACAATGTAGTCTATGTCAAAAGTACAGACAGTCGAACGCAAAAGAGCCTTAAGCTCAGCATGAAATATCAGGCCGACCGTGGCAACATGTTTCAACTGACATTTTTACGCTTGACAGTAAAGACTATTTATTGACTGTAGATGCTTATAGTAATTACTTTGTGCTTGATTACTTACCCGATATGAAAAGCAGTACTGTAATCCGAAAATTAAAAGTACATTTCTCTACATTCGGGGTACCAGAAACTTTGAAAAGTGACAATGCTGGTCAATTTTCTTCAGAGTTGATGAAAGATTTTTCAAGGGAATGGAATTTTGTTCAAACATTCTCAAGTCCTTTAAATCCCAAATCGAACGGACTTGCAGAAAATGCCGTTAAGATTGCGAAAAGGTTACTCATAAAGGCCAAAGAATCTGGTCAAGATCCGTATATTTCACTTATGGAATATCGTAACACACCTCTTAGCTGTGGTTACTCTCCATCTCAATTATTAATAGGTAGAAGGACAAAATCTATATTACCCGTCACAAACACAAGTTTACAACCTACAAAAGTTGATCAAAATAAAGTGAAAAAAATCAAACAAATTCAGAAAGGGAAGCAAAAAGATTATTATGATAAATCATCAAAATCTCTTTCCCCTCTTCAAACGAATGATAAAGTATACATGCAAGTAGGAAAAATTTGGAAACCTGGGAAAATTACTGATGTTTATAATGATAGATCATACATTATACAGGATAAGGATGGTGTGAAATATCGACGAAATAGGAGATTACTCAACCCAGCTCGGGAATGTGCCCCAGAAACAAGCAATACCAATTCCCCATCACGAGCCCCATATTTCAAATCAAAATTCCAAAAGTGACAAATATCAACAATCCCGTTGTCAAATTAACCCCTATCAGACAAGGGCAGGCAGAGTCGTTAAACCTAATAGTTTATACAAGGGAAATGACTGGAACTGATTCGATAACCTAATTATCACAGGTTACACGATTTACTTCATACATCTGTCGTTACATTTAATACATTTAGATATGTTTTGATTTTACGATTCAACATTGTTGTTTGTTGATTTTTTCTTATATGAAAACAAGGGGGATGTAATGGAATGATCTAGCTGATGTAACTTGATATGCATGCTGAATGCGTCACATGTTTATAATGTACATAGCCTATTATCCAATATATAGTTGTTGATTAAACTTTGTATCGAACGCTTCTATTGTTTTACATCACCCAGTCGGTCTGTTATAATTCTGTGCCTTTCACATTTGTGATTGACATTAGAAGACAAACAAGAAAACAACGCATTACACAAACAAAGAATTCAATTTTCTACTTTTTCTTTTTTGTTGAAATACTTTACAGAGTATTAGTGTGTGTTCAGTCTTACTCTTAAAACATATAAAATTAAAACTATCGAAATAAAACTTGCAAAAAAACTCAATTAACGGACCAGAATCTCAGTAGGCGCCATTATGGTTAATGAATCAAAGTACAGTCCTCTCCATTACTTTGTTCCTTCCCATTATAATTGACAAATTTCTGGCCCCGCCCACTTACTTCTTTGGTCACATCACTGGCTCCGACAGAAAGTCCCGTAAAAACGGCGTAATTTTGAAAAATATATGGCCAGTAGCATGTAACAAAATAGTAGGATAGTTGTTTGTCGACTTAAACGTCGTAACTACAGCTAGAATAAACTTTAGCTACGACGTTTAAGTTGCCAAACTAACAAATATGTTAAACAAAAATGGCGACCAATATTTCTCAGGTCCGGGATGAATAAATGTCTTGATTTTTCGGTTGATTCCTTGATTGGAAGTCGCATTTTTCATGTAAAACAGACTTTTAAAGTTGATGTCGACATTTCTTCTACACCTTTATCGAATAAATTGTGACCGCATTACCACATTATCAGATGAAGAAATTTTAGACTGGTCTAAAATGAAAGAATTTGCAGACAAAATTTTAATTTTTCTAAAGAAAAATGATCTTTGTCTTTTTAAGTAAAAAGCATTGGGAACAACGAAACGCAATTTATTTATCATCCACTATGTTTCAGTTGTTTTCTCTTCGTGGTCGTTAAAAATTAGGAATATGTGAGAATAGACTAAAATTATAGAATAGAAAAAAAGAGGAACATTTGCATCATATGTGACACGTCACGGGGAAACCAGGAGGGTCCGTAAAACAAGATAGGATCCCTCGAGGTCAGTATAGTCAATAAAAAATAAACTAACAAACAAACATCCCCCTCAAACAACAACAACAACAAACCAAAACAAAACATAACAAAACATAACCAAATAAACAAACAAAACAACACAACAACAACAACAACAACAATAATAATAATAATAATAACAGAAGTGGACCGTGATGGTCCTAAATCGCTCCCCTGAGCATGGTGGTTCATAGCTTTATGATCTATACAAATAAGCAAAGCCCTCTGTCTAATTATTTGGAGATAATGTTTAAGGATTTTCTCTTTTAATCCAGAGTATATTGATGATACCACAATAAAGCGCTAATTTCCTGAATACGGTAATTATTTGGAGTATTTTGTTAGAGGGTCAATATACATCATTACATACAAAGTATCAAAACTCTAGGCTAACTAAAGGTTTAGGAAAGGACGACTTTAAAAGAATTCCTTCTTTATTCCTTTGAAAAATCAGGGATCGCACAGGAAAGGGCTAATTTTCAGATTTCAATAATTCTTTGAAGTATTTTGGTAGAGGGTCAATACCTTATGATATGTATCAAATATCAAAGCTCTTGGCCTTATAATTTTGGAGAAGACGACTTTAAAAGATATCCTTCTTCATTCCTTTGAAAAATCAGGGATTGTACAGAGAAGGGCTAATTTTCAGAATACGGTAATTATTTGAAGTATTTATGTAGAGGGTCAATAGGTGATGATACATACCAAATATCAAAGCTCTAGTCCCTATAGTTTGGGAGAAGAAGATTTTCAAATATTTCCTTCTTTATTCCTTCGTGAAATCAGGAATCGCACAGAAAAGGGCTAATTTTCAGAGTACGAAAATTCTTTGAAGTGTTTTGGTAGAGGGTCAATAGGTGATGATATATACCAAATACCAAAACTCCTAGCCTAATGGTTTAGGAGGAGAAGATTTTCAAAGATTTCCTTTGTAAAACCAGGAATCGCAACGAAAAGGGTTAATTTCAAGAGTGCAGTAATTCTTTGAAGTATTTTGGCAGAGGGTCAATAGGTGATGATATGTACCAAATAACAAAGCTCTAGGCCTTAATGTTTAGGAGGAGAAGATTTTTTTATAATTTTTACGGACGGAGAGACGGACAGACGGAAGCCGGACAATTACCTATCACAATAGCTCACCTTGAGCACGTTGTGCTCGGGTGAGCTAAAACAACAACAACAAATCAAACAAAACAAAACAAACAAAACCCGAATATATCGGCAATAGACGAGCAAAATATCGCAAATCATCGAAAATGTTCTTACAACATTTTGTTTGCTTACCGACTAAATATATATATGATAAGGTAGAATGACCAATTCGGATTCAGGACATCTGCAGAGATAGGAGAATGCGCAGTTTGACCAGGGTCGACACTTCTAGGGAGGGTCTCTATCGTCTGACGGGTCGGATTCAAGTTCCATATAATTGACCAATTGCGACTGTCAATCAAGGAATAAACCGACCAATCAAATAATTTATTCAGCCCGGACCTGAGCTTTTCAACTCCGACATTGGCCACCAGTTTTATTAAGCTTTGTTGTTGGTTTGGCGGCTCAAACGTCGTAACTACAGCTTATTCAAGCTGTAGTTACAACGTTTCGGTCACCAACCAATCATTTTACATTTTTGCTACATGCTACTTACCATTAATTTTGCATTCATAACGTCGTTGGGCGTGCCAAATGTCGTAACAATGGCTTTATTTAAGCTGTAGTTACGACATAATGCACGCCCAGCCACGACATACCCATTTACACTTCTTTCCATCTTTAAAATTTAAAACGTATGTAGGAATTTTTTTTAACTATTTGACAATTGTTGGAATTTCTTTGGTCTAAAATCCAATCATCTATAACTAAGAGCTGGAACAATATATCAGACATGATACTGGAGACAATTTATTTGAAAAGAAACGAAAATTGAATTTCAGACTTGAAGGCTTTTCGAGATCATTAAAGTAATTGAATCAGACAAACAAACTATGAAGAATTGATTAGGTCAATAAAAACACACACACTAAGGTAGCACCGAGTACCCTCCGGGCCACACACAGTGGTCGGCGGGTTTTCCTTTTAAGATTGCTTCGTTTAAGATTGCTTTTGTAGTACTTTTCGTCGCAATATATATCTCTAATCGAGATGATTGTTACGCATTGATTCGTTACAATTCAACCTTATGTTGACAAGAGAAAGGCTGGTTATAATCATGTTTTCCTACTTTCTGTAACAACCAGCCAGCCAGCAAGCAAATTTGGATATAAAACGACGTTAATTTGCGAAATTTATGGTGAATAGCTTAAAACAAAAAAGTAAAATGGTTGGTGATCTAAACGCCGTACCTACAGTTTGATTACGTCGTAGTTATGACTTGTAAGATTTACGACTTTTAAGTCGCAAAACAACAAATATGCTCCACATAAAGTATTTTTTTTTATTAAAGTGAAACATAATACAAGCACATAATACATTTGTTATATAAATACTTTAAAGTGTTATGTATTACCCAGCCATGTAAATGGCGTGCGATTCACTAAATGAAATTGTAAATGGTCAAGGTATAAACACCGCTTATGTATCAACATATCAGAGATATGGTGTTAAACACGTCATATCTGGTAGGTGATTTCAAAAGGAAATAATAATAATAATAATTGGTATTATAGATCCCCCCTTTTTTAACATGTTGCATAATCTGCATCCGAAAGCTCTACTGAGATATTTTGAATTCACATTCTTTACACTGTACATGCATATCTAGAATAGAACAGAACAGAAGAGAAGAGAACTAGATATTTGATAAGGAATACCCAAGTATGCTTAAACGTTGTTTTTATCTAGAAGCCTATTGGGCATACGTTACATCTGAATGTTCAAATTATAGAACTTCGTGTGAAAATATTGATTTCACTTCCCATATTGTCATAGATTGTGCTTCTACTAGAAATGAACTACTCTTTTTTTATCACTTTCATATGACCTTTTTTATTACTTTTACCCATCCCCACACAAGCCCTCCTTTTTATACCCCAGAAGAAAAAAGCTTCGTAAAACATTGTAGAAATGAAGAAATTGCTTGTGTCAAGCAATTTCTTCATTATCCACAATGTTTTCTACCCAAAAAGTCGAAACAAGTTAAAAATACACCATCTTGAAATTGTCGTCTGCAGCTTCCTTCAATTAGGACCAGTCTCAAATTTTGTTGTGTTGGAATGGATTAAAGACGCGTGAAATACAATTTATATCCTTTTCCTGACAAACCCGAGATTCTACGTCGCAGGGTTTTTACACTAGAAAATTCATTGTGGAAAAAGAATAACTTGCTTGTAACAAGCAATTTCTCCTTTTCCCACAATATTTTCTACGAAAAAAGGAGGTTTCATTTCAAATTGCATTCAATTTTGATTGTCGTCTGCAATTTCTTTCAATTTAAGCGAGTCTAAAATTATATAAAAAAAAAAAAAAAAAAAAAAAAAAAATCGAAAAAAAAAAAAAAAAAAAAACCGGGAAAGGGACAAGAAATGATAATGAAATACCTAAAGTTTATCAGATGAGTTAATGTTTGGATGCTTGGTAAGAATGAACACAGTAAGAAAAGCAGACATTTTTAGTGAAAAGCATATTCTTATTTCACAATAATGTTTACCGAGCGTTGCTTGTATTTTCAATTTACCCCTTTCCTGTTTAATCCCTGGTTTTTACGTGACTGTGTTTTTATACTTGAGAAAACATTGTTGAAAAATAGAGATTGCTTATAACAACGGAAAGATTTTTTTTCAAATGAATTTATCTTTAAATTATAATCTGCAAAACCTTTAAATTTGACCAGTATAAAATTTCAAAAAAAACGGGAAAGGGTTAGAAGCACTGGTTTCGCAACCGCTTTAAATTGAGAACAGTCTAAAGGATTGTCGTGTGCTACACGTAAATGGTCAAATTAGTTGCGTGAAGAATTAGAATACTAAATACATAATTATTGCAATCGGTCAAAACTACGTATCGTTTAGTCAAAAAGCCTATGTGAAGACGAAATCAATAGTATACTTTTCAGTGTATTATAGCTTACATCAATCTATTTACAAATTGTGCAAATGAGAGGTTGTCGAAAATTTCATTATCTTTCTTTTTCTGTTAGATTGTCTGGACATTCCAATCGCCTGATCATTCCTATGCAAATGTCAATGGTCTTTGTAATTGTACCACTGTAAGTCGATATGATTGATTTTCCCTCAACTACGGATAACCCGATTTCACTTTTTAGAATCCTTTAACGTATCGCTCTGTTTTCTTCAAGATGACACAATAATAATAATCAGCATTTAATCAACTCTTTACCCCAAAGAAGTTTGAAGCTTATTTTTGTTCCAGTAAGTACCATTTGGGACAGTTATTTCAGTTATTTCAAGTCAACGGATGCACCTAGCCGTGATTTCCTAATATTTTACACACGAGTACAACTTCAATATTTTTACCGAACCATCGGTAGCTCATTAAATTAATTGTACATCTTATCATTTGTCTATTGGTAAGACACGAAGGATATATTTAGCGATGTTTTTTTTATCAAATGTCGGAAAGAATATTAGCCGAGACGAGGTTCAAACCCATGTTCTCGGGGTTAAGAGTATAACTTGTTACAGACTGAGCTAACCGGGTCAGGGAAAATGCTTGTTAAGAGAAAAGTACGTATCTTTTCAGAATTTGAGAATATATTTTTTAAAACATTTAAATTGGGGACTATGAAAAGTCTGTTGATACATTTGTGTATCGAGCTCCAGACAACTATCATTGTTATATTTCACATAGGACTCCACCAGGTTGTAACCATTCACTCTAGTATTGTGACCTTGAAATTTGGCCTACTCAAATAGAAGTGTGTTTTGTTATTTTAAATAAGCTTGACTTTTACGTTTGACTTTAATTTACTTCAAACAAATGAATTTACCAGGCAGACATTACATTTTCGTCCTACCTCGTGCAGAGTTCAATCAGGTAGTGACCTTACTTGTTGCATCTATTACTGTGACCTAGATTTAACCTCTAGTAGTTAATCT
This sequence comes from Fragum fragum, assembly GCA_946902895.1. NCBI lineage: Eukaryota > Metazoa > Mollusca > Bivalvia > Cardiida > Cardiidae > Fragum > Fragum fragum. The sequence goes on along the minus strand of OX336372.1, from coordinate 4,990,206 downwards.
TGTACAGGACTCTTGAGTTCACAGAATTTCGACGTCCGTCTACTATGATAATCTTGATCTTTAACCTACATCTATTAAAATACTTTTTAATCATATCTTGTATCTAATGCGACTGTATTCCACATAGAACCTACTCATGTTGTAGGCTTTTACTCATTGACCTTTACCATGATCTTTGACCTAAAAAATGTTTTCAATCTTACATACTTTTTATGCTGTTTGTTATATTTTCCTACAGGGCTACATCACGCCACGGACATTAACTGGTTACCTTCATTTTGGCCTTGCACATTACTCAGCACTTAATGTGACAAACAACCGTAAGGACAAGCTATGTTGCCCACGGAATACTTGTGTCGGCACAATCATCATAAGGATTACCTTTTTTTGAAGGGTGTATATATTTAGATTAAGACGGGGAAATCGTTCCGTATACAAATTATTTTGCTAAACCTAATAACAATACATTTTTTCTCGAGATTATGTCAACTAATCATGGAATATTGGTCATGTGTTTTCTTTCCTGTGCAAATCCGGGATTTTACGGCGCTGTGATTTTATACATGAGAAAACATTGTGGAAACATGTTCTACCCCATAGGATTTTAATTTCAAATCATATCCAAGTTTCATTGACATCTGCAACCTCTTTCAATTTGGACCAGTCTACAATTTAAAGAAACAGGAAAGGGTTAAGATAGCTCCAGAAGCTGTGATAGGAGAAGGATAACCGATAGAAAGTCTCGTGTCTTTATGTCTACATTCTTTTCATGGTCATTTTTTTCATTAATAAAGAGTTGAAAAAAAAAGAACTTTGAAATGACTTTTTCCATTTGCAAATCACGTGATAAAATATTAAAGGTTCATTTATACGTTGAAATCGTTTTTTCTGCAATATTTATGTTTGTAATTTGGTATAGTATTATAAATCTGTTTGCAGAAGCCTACATCGCCTATAAAAACAAACAAACAAACACAGAAAAAAAACAAATAGATCAACCTCGCAAGAATATTGTTGCAAGATAATTCGAGTCTTTTAATGAGTCTTCTAAATATTGTGTTTATTTATGAGGGCTCAGTCTGTGTCATATTCCCTTTGGTTTTCTTAAGTAAAATATTATTGAAACATTTATTGTTCATCAATGTACAGGTCTTTACCTTATATTGAAAAGGCTCCGTCAGTTAACATTTACGATAAACTCTATTGATAGGTCACATGTATGATATGTCCAGCTTAAAAGGTCTAAGATATAAGCCTTAACAAGTTTCAGACAGGGTTCCCTTTGTGATGTGGACATGTTGACGAGGCTGACTGAATTATGAGCATGGCTCTAACATGCGACCTTGAATTGCTAGCGTTATAGATTCATTTACAAACACTTTTGAGAACGTGCGCCATATTAAAAACAATGTCACAACTGCTCAAAAGAAAACTCAGATCAGCCTGTGTATCAGGATCTTCACTATTGGTTCTATAGAAAGCGCCTTCAGATGATCACGGAGTATAACCAATACATGCATTAATGTGCAGACCACCAGATATCAATGCTCTTGTGCATATGAAAGGTTTAGAATACTACGAACAGGCTCTTTTGGTCATTTTTAAGATCATTGACCGGTCACCAATTGAGCAATCGCGGCTGTCAATCAAAGAGTAAACCGACCAATCAAATTAATTATTCAGCCCAGACCTGAGCTTATTAACTCCGACTTTGGCCGCCATTTATGTTTACCTTTATTCAAGCTGTACTTACGACGTTTATGTCACCAACCAACCATTTTATTGTTTTGTTACATGCTACTGGCCATAAATTTTGCAAATTAACGCTTTCGAAAATTGAAGCGAAACTTCCTGTCGGAGTTAATGGGCGGGGCCTAGATAGTAATTTGGCGGGGCCAGCGATTAGTCAATTAGGCCTCATATTCCATGAAAACATTCTATTTTCCAACTAGATTGACGGCATTTTCTACCATTTTAAATGCACGTATTAATTACATGTTTCAAAATATGCGTCCACCATCATATGACAAAGGACTATCAGTGGTTTTTTGCACACATTTTCCTGCACAATTTCTGTTGACTAACGTGCACACACACTCGCAAAACAACAACAACAACAACAAGAAAAAATTTCACTATTAACAAAATGTTTTTATGATATACATTTTGCCATTTACATAAACTTTGTAAATTCGATTAAGCTCAAAACAGGTTTTTACTGACTTAAATTTTATTGAATTTGATTCCTGTAAAATGTTATGAAAATGGATACTGAGGGAAGATAACACAACCTCGTTACAACAGCTTATACGGGATGATATCTTTATGATTGCTCAATTGCTGGCCCCGCAAACTTTCTCAGTTGGCCCCGCACATTGACTCCGAAAAGAAGTCCCGCTTCCAAAATTAAGGGAATTAATTTGCAAAATTCATAGCCATCATTATCAGCATAAAATGGTTGGTTGGCGACCTAAACGTCGTAAATATAGCTGTAAAAAGCTGTAGTTACGACGTTTAAGTCGCAGCCGCGATTGGTCAATTATGGTCACCCTCTGACGTAATATTTGTGTCCGTATGTGCGTGCTTATCTGATAACAGTATCTATGTTAGAGTCGAATTGCATTTGACTGCTGATGAATGAGTGGAGTAAGAGAGAACTTTCAAAGCGTAGGAACCCATTTCTTGTCTGCCGTTTTTTGTCTTCTGCTGTTTTATTGCATCTTGATCATCAAACGACAAATAGCAATGAATTTACCAGACGAGGGCTGACAGTTAGTCAATTAGTTGTGTAATATTCCCAATATAGAATCTCACTCAATGATTTCCCTTTCACTGGATTTCTTTGCCTTTTTAACACGAACAGAAAATTAACTTAGCATTGGTCGACGGCGTTGTCGCAGCGACCTATTACTTACATATAAGATGGTTCAGAATTTAAATTCGTGGATAGATCAGCATCTTTCATGATACTCGCTAGATCTACTATTATAAAAAAATGTTTCTGTGAAGATGTTGATTAGTATTTTAACGCCCTTGACTACCTTTCAACCAAATATTGGCGTACACTGGTTTTGCGTTGTTTTCTTTATGATCCTTTTGTATATTCCCTACAAAAAAAACACATAAATGACAGAGAGTAGCGTAATAATACCATTTTTCGAGTTAATTGTTTTGTATGTAATGGAAGTTCTAAAGCTCTAATGGGACAAAACTCATAGTAACTTAACTGTAAGCTTTTAGGTTCATACCTCTATGAAAACAACAACATCATCATCATCAACAACAACAACATCAAAAAATCATTCGCTTCATTTAAAAGTTACGACTACAAGTACTGAAAGAAGAACCAATCTTGTAACAAATATAAGCAAAATTGGCCGTCTAATTGTTTAGATTCGGAGGTAAGGCGTTTCCTACCATTCGCAGAAAATTACATTTCCAGAAAGGTGATTCGAAAATGGTAACTATTATAGACAACACTTAACTGATAAAAGTAAACACCAAGCTCCGAATCTCAAAAATACCAACAAAAGCAGTGTTAATTACATAAGATAATAAACGGGGATCTAACAAAGTAACACAATTTGATCGAAATAATTGTTCAATTTGTCAACATATCAAACAATTACAGTTTGAATGGAAATAATTCTGCGTCAATGCAAATTATGTCATGCGAATTTGGAATTATGAATTATGTCATAACATAGCAATGGATGCCAGCAATACTCTACAAGGTAAACGGGCTTACACACAAGAAAAAACAATCATTGCTCAACAAATAAGAGACACCTGAACAAGACAAGTACCATTAAAAGAACATTTGGACAATTGCAGTGATAATCAAAGTACTCAAAGTATTGTAAGCTAGCAAAACATAGTTTAATTTAGTAATATTCCTTGTCAAACGTTACCATGATAAAGAAACGAGATTAAAGTAACCAAGAAACTTATACATTCCCACACAATCCCTCATTTTTACGCTCCCCAAGATAATACTTGTCGAAAACAATGTGGAAACGAAGACTTGCTTGTTAGAGATAAATATTTTAGAAATTTAAATAATTTGAAATTGTCATCTGCAACTTCTTAGAAGATCGATGTGCTCAAGTGAGCTACAATGCCTAGGAGATGAACTTGCATGCAGAGTTTGCGGTATTCCTGAAATACATAAGAACTACTTTTTATAGCGTATGCATTTAACAGATTAAGTGGTTAACCTCCAGTGGCAGTTTGCACTCGTTGAACTTTGAGACGACCTCAAAATTTTGTCTTTTTCTTTAAGCTATCAAAGCTGTCACTTTGCTAGCTAAAAGCCTAAATTTCAAAAGTTTTCAAGTACGAAATGAAAACTGAAGAACATCCACTACGTTGGTAAAAGACAATACTTCATTGGTTTAATTAAAGCCTTAATACCGAAATTGATTTGTTTGAATGGGGTTTTACGCCGCTTTCAACAATCTTTCAGTAAAATCGCGGCGGCTTGAGCACCTAACAATGGATTCCTGGTATTTCTCACACCAGTACCGCCATCACATCCTTTCCTAGCCTCCAGCTGCTATCCCACATAAGTCTAAGATTATCGACCCATTGGTGGGAGACAAATAGTCGGAAAGGATGATTGCCGCTGTCGGGGATCGAACCCGGGACCCCTAGATTGACAGTCCGACGCGCTACCAACTGCGCTATGACGGCGGCTAATACCGAAATTGAACATGACGAGCGTTCTGAGTAACGTCCCTTATAATCCTCTGACAGTTGGGATACAACGCCAAGCGTGTTAGCTTTGCAACCTGTATTCGGTAATTGAAATCTGTGTGCGTATATGATTCGAATCCGTACTGTCAAACCCGGATCGATCCTTTCTAGGAGGTTTTTCGTTAGACGGTTGTATATGTTAGACCGTTGTATATCTAGCTAAATGGTTCGAGGCTGGTTGTTCAAATTGGTTTTTCACCAAAAGTGCAGATCCGATGACACGGATTACTCATGTCTCCAATATTTCATGTCAATAAAAAATGTCATTGCAGATAGCAGAATTGGTTTCGACATGCCATTTTACGTTTCTTTTTTAATCTTTAAATTTCAAAATGTATCTAGGAAACTTACACATTTAAAAACTGCTGGATTTCGTCGAATCTAAACCCCAGTCATCTTGAACTAGGGGGTTTAAACAATATATTGGACATAGTACTGGAGACAATTTATTTGAAAAGAAACGAAAATTGAATTTCAGACTTGAAGGCTTTTCGAGATCATTAAAGTAATTGAATCAGACAGACAAACTATGAAGAATTGATTGGATCAATAAAAACACACACACTAAGACAGCACCGAGTACCCTCCGGGCCCGACATAACGGTCGGTGGGTTTTCTTTTTAGGTTTGCTTCGTTTAAGATTGCTTTTGTAGAACTTTTGTGTGCACTATATATATATGATTGACACAAATACGTTGATTCGTTAATGTTTACAAAAGATTGCCTGGCTATAATCATGATTTCCTATTTTCTATAAATCATTGTCTGTTTTGATAAAAGTATTGTGAAAATATTAATCAACAAACCAACAGACAAACGAACGGACGAACGAAACAACCAAATAACCAACCAGGCAACCAACCAACCGAAAACAAGCAAACAACCAACATATAAACTAACAAACATACATACAAACAAGCGAACAGGAAGTTCAATTCGGATATTAAAAGAAGTTATTATTCAATATTTATGGTTTGTAACGTATAACGAAAATGTAAAATAGTTGATTGGCGATCTAAACGCCATACCTACAGCTTGATTACGCTGTAGTTTTCACTTGTATGTGGTAAAACCACAAAAGGCACCACATAAATATCAATCGATGTCGAAGTTAAAGGTCTATTCCGTTTTCAATAAATAATCCGAGTGGTCTGTCGATATTTTATTGAAAGGCATGATCCGCCAATTCTACTTGTGTTTTATCACTTTTATGAGACATTTTGTTACTCTAAGAAAGACCCGTTTAATACAAGTTATATCCCTTTAGAGTAAAAATCCGGGACTTTACGTCGAAGTGATTTTACACTTCTAACAAGTAGCTTTTATCCTTTTCCCAAAATATTTTCTAAAATATATGATGGTTTTATTTCAAATTGCATCCAATTATGATTGCAACGTCTTTCCATTTGAACCAGTCTAAAATTTGAAGAAAATGTTTAAGGAAAAATCAAGACATATGCAAGATATATCACATGATTCGTTGTTCTAATGCTCTGTAACAATGGTATCAAGTAAAACACAGTATGAAAAGCAGAAATTGTTAGTTATAAGCATATTATAATTTTATGAAATTATGTTTTCGAAACCGTTTCTTTTAATTTTCAATTGAAACGCACTTTCATTTAAGTCCAGTGTAAAGGTTTGTTGTCTGCTAGATGTAAACCATCGCCAAATGAGGAGGTCAGCGCTATCAAAGAAATTGAAGAGTGTGCTACGATTGTATGAATAGCAACAAAATAAAGATGAACAATTCAAAAGCAGAATTTATTCTTTTCGGATGTCGTTCACAGCTCAAAAAGTATAGTACAAAAGAAATAAATATATATGGTGACATTGTCAAACATCAGCAATGTATAAGATATCTTGGTGTCTTTTTAGACGAGCCACTAACCTTCAGAGGTCATTTAAAACTACCATGTTGAATTACTTCAAGATTAAGAGCATCTGCAAATATCTGTGTAAAGAGGTTGTTGAAGCTCTGGTCTTATCTCTTGTGATATGCCACTTAGACTATTGCAACATCATTCTCTATGGCATTTCGAAAATAGAATTATCAAAACTTCAATGTATTCGGAACATGTGTGCTAAATTCGTGCTTAATCGTTCCAATTTAGACAGAATAAAACAGGCTTTATAAGACCTGGTTTGGCCTCCAATTTAAGCTCAAATTAAAATTGAAATTCTTAAATATATGTACAACTGCTCTGTAGGAATGGCACCAGCTTATCTAATAGAATTCCTATCCTACAGAGAGCCAAAACGAGCATTGAGATCATCTGAATTGTCTGTCGGGTGTTATAATGTACCTTTCAACAAGAGAAAAACATTCTCGGATAAAAGTTTCAGCATAATCGGTCCAAAGTTATGGAATGAAATACCACTTACCTTCAGGAAATCTCACTCTTTGGATATCTTTAAACTGAAATCACTGTTTTTAATGACTTTTCAAAATTGTTTTAATATATAACTGTTTATGTAGAGTAGCTTTGAATTGTTCCACTTTATTTTCCGGATCAACTATTTGATTTTTTTAATTGTTTGCCCTTTTAACATGCGATTTGATAATTAATCTGTTTTTATCTTAATCTCTAACTTTTGTACAGCGCCTTTGAATACGTTCAGATGTAGAAATAGACGTTTAATCAAATTGTTAAATTTCAAGTTTCAAACGGTCAGTGGGTTACGTGATAAATTTGTACACAAAATACATAAATAATACTATCGGTCGAAATCTTCATCATCTTCCTTTATTTTTTCGTTACCAAGCTTGCTTGACGACCACATCAGTAGTTCTTTTTCGGTGAGGTGAAACTCACAACAATCTATTTACAAATTGTGCAAATGAGAGGTTGTCAAGAATTTCGTTATCTTTCTTTTTTTCTTTTAGATTGTCTGGACATTCCAATCGCCTGGTCATCCTTTTGCACATTCCACGAGTCTATGTAAATATTACCATAATAAGACAAGAACTTCCAAAACATAAATGAGTGTATTTCCGTTTATTTATCGTCGCTACTGTAGCACATGCCCATATGAGCGACGCCACCAGAAGACGGTTAGTTGTTACGGGGGATAGTGCAAGGATAAAGGACGAAACTGCTGAGAGCTCCGCCTGGTTCTTTAACGTGCTCGATGGATAGCATCGTCACACGGGGCCTCGGTTTAACGTCTCATCCGAAAGACAATTAATTTGTTAGTTGATATGGTCAGCCCAGGGCTCGAACCCGTGATCTTGAGGTTTGAAGTCAAGTGCTCTACCAACTGAGCTAATCGGGCTGACCAAAAAACCCATAAATGATTCTCTCTCAACTACGGATAACTCGAAATTCCTGGAAATTACGGTTTCATGAAAGGTAGTCTAAGATGACATTATTTTCATTCTGTATATGTCGTCATAATGCACATGAACGTAATCAGAATGGTAAAGGAGAATGGAAATGCTTGTAGAAATACAGATTTTTTATTATTCCATCTCAATTATGTAATGAAAAGAATGTATATAATAAAAGGAATATTATTTTACGATTGCGATCCAACATCATGTATTTGTTACTCGCTGCGTAGGGAAAATCGATATTTTACTCGACCATCGGTCTCGTAAATTATCAAAATTTTCCTCCGCATCTCAAAGGCAAATACAAGATGTCCTATCTCTATCGCAATACAAAATCCCTATATATCGACAAAAGCAACATTGGTTGAACTTTGTCTTGTGAAGATACGTTCGCAGAGCAAATTGTTTTGTTAAGAAAGTTAAATGATAGCATTACCTTCATAAAATTTTTGCAGTGCTTTAAGATTCATATTTCAATTTGAAAAGATTTACTGGAAAACACCTGGAAATGTGCTTTAATTTATACATTCATGTCGCTGCTTTTTAGTCAACAAATATAACCGGAATCTCCTAACACCCCACTCATAAGAAGTTTGTAGCTTCTTTTGTTAGAGTAAGCACCTAAGAGGACAGAGTTTATTTCAGTTATTTCACGCCAACGGATGCACATTGGTCGTGATTTCTTACATTGTACACACGGGTAGAACTTCATTTTTTACCGAACCGTCGACAGATCATCAAATTAATCGTACATCTTATAATTCGTCTGTTTGTGAGTCACAAAGGATACATGTACCGACGCTTTTTATCAACGTTGGAAAATATTAGCTGAGCCGAGGTTCAAACCCATGTCCCCGTCGTGAAGAGTACAACTAGCTACCCATCGAGCTCACTGGGCCAAAAAAGATGTTTTTATCACATCCCGTGCAGAGCCCAATCAGGTAATAGCTTATATATTGCATCTATTATTGTGACCGAGATTTAATCTCTATGTAGGAAGATGATGAATAAATCTTTTTACAACGCTCTTCAGGTCAAAGAATTTCAACTCCACCTACTTTGACTTCGATTCCCCAATAGTCGCGATTATCCTTTCCGACATTTGTCTCCAACCAATGGGTGGATAATCGTAATCTTAAGTTCGATGAGCAGCTAGAGGATCGGAAAGGATGTGGTGGCAGTACCGATGTAAAAAATACCAGGAATCCATTATTAGGTGCCCGATCTGCCGCGGTATGACGTAAATACGGTTAAATACCGTTAAAAGTCGCGTTAAACACATCTAACAAATTAAACAATGTACTTTGATCTTTGATCTACATAAACGAAAATACTTTTCAGATATACCTATATAGAACATACTCCTGTTGTAGGCTTTCACTCATTTACCTTAACCTTGATCTTTGACCTAAAAGAAAATGTTTTTAATCTTATATACCTTTCATATGTTTTAGTTATAATTCTTGCAAGGCTACATCACGCCACAGACATTAACTGGATGACCTTTGTTTTGGCCTTTGCACATTGTTAAGCACTTTATATGACAAACATCCGTATGGACAAGCTACGTTTTCTACGGAATACTCCCTTGTCACCAAAATCATAAGGATTGTCCTTTTTCGTGAAGGGTTTAAATCTTTAGTTTAAAACGGTGAAATTGTTCCTTAATCGAATTATTTGCTTAACCTAATAATGGTACATGTTTCGTAAGAGTATGTTAACTTATTATGGAACGTTTGACATGTGTTAATGATAGTTTTCTTGAGTTAGCTATAGAGGCTGTGATATGAGTTAGCTATAGAGGCTGTGACAGGAGAAGAAAAGCCAGTAGAGGATCTCGTGTCCTTATGGGCATCTACGTTCAATTCATTGTTTTTTGTCATATCAAAGAATTGAAAAAAGAAGAATCACCTAATGTTTCAGGTTTTTTTTTCGAGATTATTGGAAACCAGTTTACGTTAAACTAAGTTTATTTCTGTCGTATTGATGTTAATAATTTGGTATAGTATTATAAATCTATTTGCCACAGAAGCATGTATCCCCTGTAAAAACAAACAAACGAGACAGAAATAAAAAATACATAAAAATCGCAAGAATCTTTTTGCAAGATAATCAGAGTTTATTATTCAGTTTTCTAAATATTGTGTTTATTTATTAGGGCTGAGTCTTTGTCATATTCCCATTGATTTTCACAAGTAAATATCATTGAAACGTTCATTGTTAATCGATGTAAATGTATTCGCCTAATATTGAAAAGGTATGCGTCAGTTAATATTAAAGATAAACACTGTTGATAGATCACATGTATTGTATGTCTAGCTTAAAAGATCCAAGTTACACTTTAAAAAAAGTTTCGGCGACGAGCACCTTTGTGTGGACATGTTGACGAGGCTGACTGATTTATGAGCATAGCTCTAATAAATAAACCTTGCGACCTTGATTTTGAATCGCTTGAGTTTCATTTACAAACACTTTTGAAAAATATGCGCCGTATCGAAAAACAATCTCACAACTGCTCATGTTCTACCATATTAGGTGCATGTATTCATCAAATGTTACAAAATATGCGACCCGATAATATGGCAAGGTTAATCGGATATTTTTTTAAACACATTTTCCTGCGCAATTTTTGTAGATTAACCCGCGTTAAAGACCCCTCTCTATTTTCAAAATATTTTTGCGTATTCGAAAAATCTCAAGATCGGTTTTTACTGGCTTAATTTTTATGGATTTCGTTTCTTGTACGTGCAATTATAATGTTATGAAAAGTGATAGAAAAGGAAGATCACGCAAACCTCGTTATAAGAACTTATACAGGATGATATCTTTAGGATTATGGTAACCCTTTGACGTTATATTTGTGCCAGTATACATATGCTAATCTGATAACAATATCTAAGTTAGAAACGAATCGCATTAGACCGTTGCTGATTGAGTGGAGTAAAGGAGAAATTTCACAGCGTAAGAACCCATTTCTTGTCTGTCGTTTTTTTTTTTTTTTTGTCTTCTGCTGTTTTATTGCATCTAGATCATCAAACGACAAATAGCAATGAATTTACCAGACGACGCCTGACAGTTAGTCAATTAGTTGTGTAATATTCCCAATATAGAATCTCACTCAATGATTTCCCTTTCACTTGATTTCTTTGTCTTTTTAATGTGAACAGAAAATTAACTTATCCTTGGCCGACGGCGTTCTCACAGCGACCTATTACTTACATGTAAGATGGTTCAGGAGGTAAATTCATGGACAGCACAGACACATTCGATTTAATTCTTTCATGATACTCGCCAGATCTACTTTTGTAAAGTAGGTGTTTCTGTGATGATGTTGATAAGTATTTAACCCTTTCCCGTACAACAAAATTTTAGACTGCTCCAATTTGAAAGAGACTGCAGACAACAAATCAAAGTGCATTCAAATTGAAAAATAACCACTGCAAAGGGTAGAAAAAATTGTAGGGAAAGAAGAAATTGCTTGTAACAAGCAATTTCTTCTTTCCCTGCAATGTTTTCCCCAATACAAAACCTATGGGTCGTGAAAACAAGTGTTTGTACGGGAAAGGGTTAAACGCCCTTGACTGTCTATCAATAATGTTGGTGTACAGTGGTTGTATATTGATTTTTTATTATCCTATTTATATTCCTTAAAAAGAAACCACATGTATGATGATTTTTGCAATTTTTCGAGTTAATTGTTTTGTAAGTGATGGCATTTCTATATTTCTAAAGCGGAACAAAATTCATAAGAACTTAAGTGTGAATACGATTTTAGGTTCACACCCGCACGAAAGCTGAAAAATATTCGCTTCATTTCGTAATTGAAATTCGACCATAAGTAATGAAGGAGAATAAATCTCGTTATAAATATAAGCAAATTCTTCCGTTTTCATAACCCCATTTTTCAGTTGGAGTGCGGAGCAATTCCAACTTTGATTTAACAAAACCCAAAACGAACACAAGACAATTTCATTTCGGTAGTTTTGATAACACATATCACGTGATCTCTAAGATATGAATACACCTCGGGTTACTTCTCATTTCAACTTGCCACGGACTATCACTTAGTTGTAGCCGAAGACAATAATATGGCACATGTAAAGGATGATACAAAAAAAAAAAAAAAAAAAAAAAACATTTAGAGACTTCTAAACATGCTTTAGATTTATTTAAATTATTGAAAAATATAGTAATAATCAGCGCAGTAATTTGTTTTTTGTGATTCGCCGTCCCGTGTTTGGTAATCACGCGATTTCAAGAGACACGTGGTAGTCATGTGACCATAGATAGGCAATGTTTACAAATATGGCTCACTTCGCAAATGCATTTTTACAATAATCACGCCGCCCAGTGCTTTAAAATATTCTAGAGCGATTAAAGTGGATCGAAGGCATCAAGCAAACGTGAATATTGTGGGATTTACAGCTTTTACCCAATAAAAATCAAATAGATGCAAAACGAAAGTAGAAGATTTTAAAAATTAGAATGTAAATATATCAACTTCCGGTTTCTACTTATTTACTAAATAATTACGCTTTATTATGTCATTATTTACAAGTTTAAATCAATAATAACACATCAAACCTTTAACAAGTGTCATCTAGCTTTCAGCTTGGTCCTTTTTACTTAAGTTTTTTTACGCTTCTAATATCGAATAAGAAATCGCGCGACTACAGGGCGCCGAAGATAATTTGATACTATCTTCATCATATTATAGGAAATTTTATGAAAAGGGCAAAACTACTATGTGCAAACAATAATGTTACAATAACGTTAACGTCTTTTTTTTAAAATTTACTCACAACGCTTCAAATATTCTTTTTTCTAAGTCTTAACCGGTATTTCAAATCGATCACCCTGAAACAAGTGTCCGCGCATTTCCGCAAATTTCCATACTCATAAACTTGTGGTGAAAATCTACGCGAGTTTAGTATGATCGTTACAGAATTTGCCGAGTTTAGGGTCAAATATTCATCGAAGTCATTAAGTTCTTACTGTAGAAGCTGTTATTCTGTTTTCAAGATTCTAAATGGAGTTCACGTATTACAGTTGATCAAAAGGAGAATGTTATGCTTGAAAATTCTAATTTTGTTTTGCGTGACAGGAGCTTATACCTATTCCAACACGATAAAATTTTAAACCAGTCCGAAATTAAAGAAGTAGCAGACGAAAATTTTAAGTTGATGAAATCTTTAGAATCCTGGTCTTTTAGGACAGAAAACATTGTGGATAATGAAGAAATTGCTTGTAACAAGCAATTTCTTCATTTTCCGGAATGTTTTCAAAAGCGTTCATAATGAGGGTCATTTATAGCGTCACTGTCTGGGAATGGGTTACGACAATGCTAGTTTTTGATTTCTGTATGTGGATATATGATTTTGTGCGTTATTCAAGCACATATGTACACGAATTGGAATGCTAGTTTAAGAGGCTTACTAGGAAAGTAAGCCGCCGTCATAGCGCAGTTGATAGCGCATCGGACTGTCAATCTAGAGGTCCCGGATTCGATCCCCTATGGCGGCACCCATCCTTTCCGACTATTTGTCTCCCACCAATGGGTCGATAATCGTAGACCTATGTGGGATAGCAGCAGGTGGCTAGGAAACGATGTAATGTGAGAAATACCAGGAATCCATTGTTCGGTGCTCCAGCCGCCGCGATATAACTGAAAGATTGTTGAAAGCGGCATAAAACACCATTCATAAATCTTACTCGGAAAGTAATGAATGAATTTGAACCGAATTCCACAGTTATGACCCTTTCAGCGCATTCCAACTTCTCAGTACTGTCAGTCCTTTGATTTTAATATTCGGAAATTGGCGGTTCCTACCATTCGCAGAAAATCTCATTTCCTGATATGTGATCCAAAAATGGAAGGTAATACAAATAACATTAAACTGTTAGAATTAAACGTCAAGCTCCGAATCTCAATACTAACAAAGCAGTGTTTATCGAAAACAAGAGGGCCAGTGGCCCTGGCGCTTTACAGAGATAAGGCTCTTTTTACTTCAAGGCCTTATACTAACTGGATCGGGAGAAGACCTCCTTTAAATTTAACTAAAATCAACTTATGTTGCTATGCCAACCAATGCTTTCAACAGATTTCAAATCTTTTATTAATTATTAAAAGGGGGCAAACCAATGTAAATTTCTGCCAAATTTGGTTTAAATTGACCAACTAGTTTTGAAATGATTGCCTTCTTTATTTTAAGCCCAATCGCCCTGTGGCTCTGAAATTTAATCAATTTTGAAGAGATCAATGTAATGATGCTTCATGCAAAATTCTAGCTTCTTTGACCTCTTGGCCAGGAGGCGATGTATTTTTTTCAATTCTACTCTTGTTGTCATAGCAACCAGAGATTTCAACTAATTTCATTCTTTGTTTAAATCCGTCCAATGGTTTGGGAGAAGATGTTGTTTTAAAAATCCTTCTTTATTTCTATATAAGCCCCATCCCCATGGTGCTCCGCCCTTGGGGGTCTGAGGGTGATAATTTTACCAATTCTGAAAGAGGTCAATGTACTGATGCTTCATGCAAAAAATCAAGACTCTGGGCCATCTGGGTAAGGAGGAGATAATTTTATTGAAATTCAAACTTTGCTACCATGGCAACCAGAGTTTTAAACAGATTTAGATTCTTTTAGCAAATTCTAAAGGACACCACTCAAGGATCATTTTTTGCCAAATTTGTTTGGAATCTGCCCAGCGGTTTGGGAGGAAATGTCATTTTGAAAATCCTTCTTTTTTTCTATATAAGCCCGACCCCCGCAGCTTCACCCCTAGCGACCCGAGGGTGATGATTTAAGCAGTTGTGAAAAAGATCAATGTACTGATGAATCAACCAAAATATCAAGGCTCTTCGCCTTCTGGGCCAGAATGAGATCTTTTTACAGATTACTTTAAAATATCAGTTTTGTTATGCTGAAACTTAAATATGAGTCAGATGTTGCCTTCGCGGTAAACTGATAGGCTTAAAATAGCTCTTTGTGGTTATAAAGGAAAAGCTCAGCGGAATTTTACGTTATTTTTAGATATCATGGATTTCGGTTGTCAACACCGCATGACTTCATTTGCATATGACCCGAAGTCAACGGTAAGTAACAAACTGACAAGCGAAACAACCATTGTCCTCAATTATGTCACATCAAATAGTTAGCGCAAAAATTTATAAATGTCTATATTCGATTTAACGCTTATGGCTGTTTCGGACTGGTCTTTACAGAATTGAAGACCGGCTAGCGGACATAAATCCTGATGACGTAACGATGACGTTGGTGAGAGCAATTTCAAACTGAATACGGGATTCCAACAATTATACGCGCCGCGGGAATGATCCAATATTCTTCGCAACTGTCCCGGCTTAATCTGAAAATAGATTAACAGCCTACCTAGGATATTAAGAAAATACCCTGTTTATGCAGATAAACGTCGTCTGATTTTAGCATAGCTGATTTTCAGGATATTGTATTAGATAGTGTATGAGAGGGAATAAGAATGATCAAAATCTGTGACATGAAAAAACAAACAAAAACAAAACAACAACAAAAAAACCCGAAAAACCCTCACTATACCTACCTTTAAGATTTCTTCTTTTGAAATTGCTTTTGTAGTACTTTTGTGTTCAAGATATATTTCTGATCGAGATGATTTGCAGAAACGCTTCGATTTGTTACAATTTGAAATAGAGTGACAAAAAACGGCTGTTTTTACTTTTTTCAATTAAAGGACATGTTATCTGAACATATTTTGTGAAAATATTAAACCACAATCCCTAGACCCCCCCCCCAAAAAAAAAAAAAAAAAAAAAATACAAACAAACAAACACACAAACAAACAACAACAACAACAACAACAAAAAAAAAAAAAAACACACACAAAAAAACACAAAAAAAACCCACACACACTCGAAGAAATCACCAAGCAACTAATCAAAGGAACGACAATCATCAAAAACAAGAGTGTTTTAACAATTCTATTTCTATTTTAATCATTTATGTAAACATTATTGCGTCAAAGTTTCGATTGTATTTCAAGCTTATTATTTATCAATTTTACGCTTGTTTTGTAAATTTTCCACAAGTTCTATGTTAAGAACACAGAATACAGCTAACCAAACACTAACATATTTTCACAAACTTTCCCATAGGAATAGTTAAGTTTCTCAGCAAATAGATATGCTTAACTTTTATTGCTGTGTTATGTAATGCAATGACATGATGCAATTATAGTATAATAGAGAATATGAGCAGATATTTTATGTCTGCTTTGGGTGTATTTGACTGCTGAGGATAGATATATTCGACTCTTTGTTACTTGAGTTTTTGGTCAATTTCGACATGTCCAAAAGCAAATTCTTGGGTGTCAATCAAATAATCTGTCAATCAATGAATCATTCAATTTAAGCAGGAGTATGTTTTGAACTCCGACATTGGCCGTCATGTTTTTTAAAGTTTTGGGTTGGTTTGGCGACTTAAACGCCGTAACTACAGCTTATTCAAGCTTTAGTTACCACGTGTAGGTCGCCAAACCAACCATTCTACTTTTTTGTTACATGATACTTACCATAAGTTTTGCAGAATAACGCCTTTAAATAATAATAATAAATTAATAATATAATATCTAAGATCATTTTAGTTTTCTCTCTCTCTCTCTCTCTCTCTCTCTCTCTCTCTCTCTCTCTCTCTCACTCCCCTTTGTCTCTCTCTGTATCTCTATATTGCTCTCTCTCTCTTTCTTGTTCATTTGCTCCTTCAAGCAGTGTATATCGTTGAGATACCACAAACACAGCTTATGTCACAACATACATAAACTATATTTTACTACAGGATATTCCATCGACATATAAGATAGACAGGCTAAATCTCATAACTCTGATATTGAACAATACGAAAACATTTTAAAACTTTTACGTAAAATGTTCTTATTGTCGTAAAATTTGGATTTGACCACATTTATAAATGCGATCAATATACCTAAAATAGTTTTAAGTTGAATTAAAGTGTTTGATTAACAGATAAGGTTTATTACAGAACGAAATACAAATAAAACTGCAAACAGACTGATAAACACTATTAAAACAACATGTTCAATGCCTAATCGATGTAAAGACATAATACTATTTCATCTTTATATTCATAAGTAATCTGGATATACTTGCAGGCCACAGTAATTTATTTTACGTAGTTTTTAAAATTCTGGTACTTAAGTTATTTGATATGTTACTAAAAAGAATAATTTTCCCGAAGTGTTTCTTTAGTATTCGTTAATCGACAATTGTTTTTCAGCCTAAAATATTTAGATGTTTTTCAGTCCTAAATCATAAAAACATTTATGTATATGCTCAAGAAAGTTACATATATATAACAATAGAAGTCTCAAAGCACAAAAATGCGGCTAGTGACCTTTATAACTTGCTTAAGAGCCAATTTTCGGCTTAGTAAAGGTTACAATATAAAACAAGAAATTTGAATGCACATTCCAGTTCTCATTAAAAGAGTTTCTAGCCCTTTTCTGGAAAATTACCACCAGGCTTCTTGTGCCGTTTTGTCACAAAGCTTGAGTGAAGACGAAATCAATAGTACTTTTTCGGCGCAGTGTAGCTTACAACAATCTATTTACAAATTGTGCAAATGAGGGGTTGTCAAGAATTTCATTATCTTTCTTTTTTCTGTTAGATTGTCTGGACATTCCAATCGCCTGGTCATTCCTATGCAAATGTCACTGGTCTTTGTAATTGTACCGCTACAAGACAAAAACTTCCGCGATATAATTGATTTGCTCTCAACTACGTATAACTCGAATTTCTCAGAATTTCTTGCCGTTTCCTACAAGATGACAACATATCGAATAGGACAAATTCAACATTTGATGCATCACGTTTCGATGAACTGGAGTTTTTGGCATCGTTAAAACTGACTTATATTTAGCTCTTCTTTATAAAAAGCTGTAGCGAATGCCATGATCCCGTTCACCTGTCCTTCAAAAGGTTCGTCTTTTATACAAGGGTCGAATTTGGAGAAATACTTCCCTAAAACCTGAGAAAATCTCCCTTAATAACATAACTGAACTAGTATTTGTTTAAATGTTGATATGTCCAAATTTTACAAAATTTCCAGGAAACGTTTACATCATACTTGTAAAGTCATAAGATTCTTTTTTTTTTAATTTGATAGTATCCACAGGAAAATGCAGAAAATTTTCCTTTAGAAATTCAAATGATACATTCTTGTACCTTCACGTAAGCCAACGAATATAATCAGAATCTGTTGAATAAGCTGTAGTTACGACCTTTAGGTCACTAAACAAACAAAAAGCTAAACAAAAATGGCGGCCAATATCGGATTTCAAAACTTATCTCAGGTCTGAATGAATGTTTTGATTGGTCGACTTGTTATTTGATTGACGGCCCAGATTTGTCAATTCGGGCGAACTTCTTATGATTCGAGACCGCCATCATAGCGCAGTCGGTAGCGCATCAGACTCCCAATTTTCAACTTTGGGATGTCAGGGGTGCGATCCCCGACGGCGGCACATATCCTTTCCGACATTAGTATCTAACAGGATGTGGTGGTAGCAGTGGTGTGAGAAAAACCAGGAATCAGTTGTTAGGTGCCCCAGTCGCCGCGATTTACTGATTATTGTTAAAAGTGGCGTTAAACCAAATCAATCAATCAATCAATCACTCAATCAACAAATAGATTCGACTATTGGTAAGTTACAAACAGAACAATTGTGAAATGTTGGTAAGAAAATTGGCCGAGGCGGAGTTTAAACAAATTTCCCAATGAGGTAGGTATCGATGTTTCTTTCACAGATTTTAATTATTTTTATTTCCTCTCATATACTGTTTGAAAACAACATTCCGAAAAGAAGTTTTGCAAAAATTTGATGTTGATTATCAGAGAAAAGCTATTAATCTATTTTTAGATTAATCCGAGACAGTTGAAAAGATTATAGGATCATTCACGTGGTGCGAATAACCGTTGGAACCTTGCATTTAGTTTAAATTACATCAAAGCAACGTCATCGTTACGTCCTCAGGAGTTGTGTTCGCTAGCCGGTCTTTATTTCTGTAAAGAGCAGTAAAAAACTGTCGTAAATGTTACTACGAATATAAACACTAACCGTAGTTTTGCGCTAACCCTTTCATGTGACAGGATTTAGGACGTTGGCTGTTTCGCTAGTAAATTTGTTACCTTCAGTTGACTGTGGGTCATATGCAAATTAGGTCATTTGATGTCGAAAGCATAATTCCGTGATATCTAAAAATAACCTGGAATCGCGCTGAACCTTTTCCGATATTACCACAAAAAGCCACTTTATGCCTTTTAGATTACCGGCAAGACAATACCTGACTCAACGTAAAATATTAAATGTTCGTTTGAGTGTTTCTTTTGGCACTTGGTCATTTTTCTTATCTAGGTTTAAGAAACATTGATACCTCCTTTAAAGAGCCTAACTTGGCTGGACTTAGTTTAGCTTTGTTCGGAAATATGCTAGTAGTAGGGAAATATTTACGGATCTTTTCGAAATTGGCTAGGATCGGTTTAAGAAATGTTAAATTCGGCTTATAAAACATCGGTTGATACATTCTTGTTTCATGCTCCTGAAAATATTGTAATGACTCTTACAATTCAGATATGTCTCAATCAGGTTATAGGCTTTCAACTGACCAATCGCGGCTATCAATCAAGAAATAAACCGACCAATCAAATAATTTATTCAGTCTGGACCTGTTTATTTCATTTTCGATATTGGCCGCCATCTTTGTTAACCTTTTTGGTAGGTTTGGCGACATAAACGGCATAACTACAGCTTAATCAAGCTGTAGTTACGACGTTTAGGTCGCCAACCAACGTTTTTATATTTTTGTTATATGTTACTGGCTATAAACTTTACAAAATAATGTCGTTTAAAATCGAAGCGAGACATCCTGTGAATGGGTAAGTAACAAAGTAATTGGATGGGGCCAGCGATTGGCCAGTATCTAGTATGGTGTAATTGACATTAGGACTTTTGAAACAGAATTGTTTCTATCTGAAACATTTATTAAATATGATGCACAGAAAGTTTCGGGTAATGGGTTTCACTAAGCCACATTGAACTTTGTCAACTTCAACGCAAAAATAATTCAATTAATGTACGTAATAGTAAATCTTGTACTAAGCATCCACGCAAGGGACAGCCAAAAGTAGTCGCTTAAGAAAATGGTGGCTCAATACATTTTTCGTGAAATGATAAAGACTGATCGATATGCTTGAACACATAAATTATTGCAGAGTTCTCATTCTATCCCATGTTGTTCGCAGTCATTAGAATCGTGTCATTGAAACGATTGTAGTAATTCTAAGTAACAATAAGTTACCTTTTTTTCATTATAGTAAATTCTTAAACTTCTTAGGAGCTTTTAGACAGTGAATTTTTATGCCCCAACCACTTTTTTTAAGCTTTATTTTCCACGTTCATAGGTATGTGAGGGTCGTGGGCATCCTTCTACACACCGTACAATTGATACGTTAGTAAAGTTGTTAGTGGCATAACTAAACATGAATATGGTATAACTATTATTATTGTATTTCTTTAACCGCACTTGCCATGTTGATAACCTTTGTTGGTAATATGTTACTGTTTGTTGGTAATATGTTACTGTGATGATATATGATATCAAGTCGACGAATAAAACACTATGATGAAAGCATTATGAAGCCGTAATTACAATAATTTTGGAGCCCACTGACCGTAAGCCTGTTAAAACATTTGTTTTGAACTATTATGGTAAATTCAACAACATTACTTAACTAGAAGTGTAATGGTAGTAGAAGATCTTGGCAAATGCGGTCTTTATAGACATCGTTAATTTAATATTTTATTAGGATTCTTTTTGAAAATTTCGAATAGGTTAACGTTAAGAGTTTAGATGAGAATTATGCCCCAACCACTTAATATGTGTGTGTGGGGGGGGGGCATATAGATTTGCCTTTGTCCGTCCGTCCGTACTTCTGTCCTTCCGTCCGTCCCGAAATTGTCCGGGGCATATCTCTGAAAGTATAATAGCTATCAACTTGAAACGTCACAGGTAGATAGACCTCAAAGAGGAGAATTGCAGTGCACAAGAACCATAACTCTTGCTTGCATAATTTTGGAGTTATTGCCCTTTGTTATTTTAAAGACTTACATTTTGTCCGGGGCATATCTCTGAAAGTATAATAACTATCAACTTGAAACTTCATAGGTGGATAGACATCATTGATGACAAGTGCAGTGCTTAAGTACCACAACTCTTGCTTGAATAATTTTGGAGTTATTGCCCTTTGTTATTTTAAAGACTTACATTTTGTCCGGGGCATATCTCTGGAAGTATAATAGCTATCAACTTGAAACTTCATAGGTGGATAGACCTCATTGATGAGAAGTGCAGTGCTTCAGTACCACAACTCTTGGTTGCATAATTTTGGAGTTATTGCCCTTTGTTATTATCAAAGCTACCGGTGGGGGCATCTGTGTCCTTTAGACAAAGCTCTTGTTCTCATTGTGATGGCTTAATAAAAAGGGGTCGCTTCGTAGGGTTGGCTACTTAACCAAGATTGGCTGTACATATTTTGTCATTATATCCCAAACGCTTCTCAATCAAATATTAAGCTTCTTAATGTATCTATCTCATTATTTACGTTCTTTATGTAACATACGGCCTAGGGATAAGCTAGGTTTCTTGTCATTATCGTAAGGATTGATGTTTCTTTTAGTAATGAGGTTCACAGCAAGGCGTAGATATCACTCCCTTTACAAATTATTTTGTTTAACTATAATTGTACAATTATAATTTAATTCTTTTAATTTTTCCAATGGGAAAGTTTCATGACATTCGAGAGGATTATTTTTGTCACATAGGTATGTTATCTCGAAGATGTTATTAGCTAATTCACAACTTTTTCGATCATTTGACTGCGTTAAAATGATTTTCCGTGCACAAATATAGATCATGTGATTGTACATTAACCCTTTCCCGTTCAAATACGGGATTTTACGTTCCTGCGATTTTTACTCAAGAAAACATTGTGGAAAAAGAAGAAATTGCTTGTCACAAGCAATTTCTCCTTTTTCCACAATATTTTCTACCACATAGGATGGTTACATTTCAAATGGGATCCGGTTTTCATTGTTGTCTGCAACCTCTTTGAGTTTGGACTAGTCTAAAATTTCCAAAAACAGGAAAGGGTTAATTCACATCGCTGCAATGTGTGTATTTTTTAAACTAATTTCCAGATGAACTTATTTTTCGAAACAAAATAAACTCTTCCGATCAAGTGATCTTTGGTAACCAATAACACTCTAGAATACTACGTTTCTTGTCCACGTGACTTAGTGTAGTACTCTATTTTCTTATTAACCCATTCCAACACAGCAAAATTTTAGACTGGTCCAAATTGAAAGAAGCTGCAGACGACAATTTCAAGTTGTTGGAATTTTGAATTTTTTCGTCTTTTTGGATAGAAAACATTGTGGATAATGAAGAAATTGCTTGATACAAGCAATTTCTTCATTTTCCACAATGTTTTCCAAAGCTTTTTTCTCGAGGGGCGTAAAAATGAGGGATTGAGTTGGAATGGATTAATCACAAAAACTTGAAATTTTGTTTGGTGTAATCAATAGATGTCCTATATATAGCTTACTGAATTCAGGTTCGCATGAAAACTACTTTAGATTTATTTCCGGTCTTAACACGGTTAAATACACATCTTATGTCAAACTTTTCTCAGCAACTATGAATCACAGAAACTTGATATGGCGTATGGTGTCACGTACTGAATTCAAGTTCCCTTCCTTTATTTTCGGTCTTTACATGTGGAATTTCTGTTGTGATCTTGTCAGCAATTATGAATCACAGTAGTTTTTAGCTTCTTATAGTGCATCAGCAACGGTTCTTGTATGTCTCTTGCAGAATTCAAATCTATCTGATTTCTAATTTTCTGTTTCACAGCAAATAGCAATCCTGTTTGTCATTAACTTAAGATCTGCACAACTTCTACTTTTTATTCAACTTGTTTTTTTTTCTTACATAACACGGTTAGTCTAAATGCGCATGTTGGTTATCAGCTCATCTCCAGTTCGCTAGTTTTCACTTTTCAGTAAAAATTCAGACTTTGTTTCGAAGGTGGGTTATACTCAGTGAGTTTCAAATCTCAGATTTCTTGTTTAAAACTCTATCTAGATTGCGACTAAGATAAGACTGCACATAATATGTGTCAATACCACCTGTAAAAACATGAGTATTCGGGTTCCGCATCACAAGAGATATCATGTACATGCATACATTTTTTTTATTTCTATATTTTTTCGTAACATTTTTTGTTCAAAATTGCTTTTCTTCTTTGTAAAGGAAAGGAACATTGACTTATTCATTTTTTAAAAAATGAATCTCTCTTCATTTAATCAACTTTGCTCCTCTGTTACATGTAACATTATGCTAAACCAAAAACAATCCAGCTTTTCATTGCTTAAGATTTCTATTTGTCCAAAATTGTATTTTGTGAGTGTATCAGAAACATCTTGACAGTCTGTCAGTCGTCCCACCACCCCCAATTATGATTTATTTCTGTTAAGGTCCATTTAATTTTACAGAGTTAGGGCTCTTCGGTTAAAATATACTTTCCCCATTTCCTCTGTAACTACGATATTCGTTTTAAACTGCACTGATAGACTCGGTACCAAGCAACAATCTTAGTATACACTGATTTGCTCGTTCATCTATGAAAACTTTTTAATTTCCAGCGACCTTGACGTCCCATTGTCTTCTTTCTCTCTAGAAACCCTTTCATGTTTTGCAAAATACTAGACCTATCCAAATGCAAAGGGTTTCCAGTTGGATTAAATTTGCAAAATAACAATTCAGTAGGGTAGAAATTGTGGTAAAAGAAGACATTGCTTGTTACAATGGGAATGGGTTAAACAAAGACAAGGAGTACATTTGTCATCTATTTAGAAAATTATGCTGATCATCTGCAGGGCTTTTTAGAGAGCACCATCTAAATAGTACGAATTGAATCCTACTGTCGGGCATAAGAGATTTGCAACCTTATCGGGTGTTTTAATTTGTCAATCGCGAATGACATTCAAATAATCAGTCGACCAATCATATCATTCATTTAGGCTGGACGTTAACTTTGAACTCCGATATTGACCGCCATTTATGTGAAGCATTTTTGCTGTTTTGACGACTTAAATGTTTAGGTCGACAAGCAACCACTCTCCTTTTTTCAGAGGTACGTGCCATAAACTTCGCAAAATAACGCCGTTTAAAATCGAAGAGGTACTTCCAGTTGGAGTCATTGGACGGGTCCAACGGAGTAATTGGGCGGTGTCAGCGATTAGTTAATTGGTGCTTATGTTAAATTGTTGAAGACAACAACAACGAAAAACAACCAAAAGCATTTTTCGCCTTCGATGATTACTCGCTTAATGTAATCAGCTCTCACAGGCCAGTATTGAGTCATGCATTCTGCGCTCTTGTTCTATGTCAAATCAAATTTGTCATGTTTGTGTTTTTCTTAAATTCAAATGCGATCTAAGTAATTTTCAGATCACCAGGACATGTTACCATTATAGCCTAGAAACTATGTAGCTTTAATGATACATGATAGAAAGGTTCACTAGAAAGATTTGTCTCAGGGAATTCAAAAAGACCTAGATTTTAAGTTTTTCAAGCCATACTTTGACGTTTTTGAACTCGCCGGTAAATGTTTACGATAATTTTCTCTTTTGTGTGTCTGTCACGTGTTACTTGAGCTCTGCTTGTAGAGTCCGACATTTATTGATATGTACAGATACAAGGGCGACCTATATTGTCCCAGTACTGCCTAATGCAGATCTGTCTAGAATAATTTCAGTTCTATAAACATGTCAAACAATCCTACGCATCGTTCTACGTTTAATTAGAACAGCAGTATTACGGTCGAGTGGATGTTGTAAAATCTGCATGGACCCGAACTAAAAGTGCACAACAGACTTTGGTATGAAATCAAAATATACGAAATATACGTGAAAAGTTTCATTGCGAATGGTAGCAAATTATATTATTTGATATTGACCATCCATTTTCTTAAGGGGACATATTGCAATATGGTAACAATATAAGTTATTGGGCAGAAAAAGTGTTAGATTTTACCCACTCACTTGCATTCGTTTCATTCCCATTCGCCTCTGTATTTGGGTCAGCAAACATTCCGCCAATACGTCATCCTTTCTTGATACACCTCACATTGTTTCAAGTTAAAACCTATCGCATGAATATCACAGGTTTTCCGTTAGCCATTCAAACGATTTTAAAACAAAAGTAGTTCGTGGATTTAAATGTAAATCATCAATATTTATTTCTCGCGAATCAAAAGAAGTATAATACCTCGTTATCTTTGCTTGACAAGAATCGTGTCACTTAGCCCATTGCAGAAGTGTTTGGTGAGAGTAACTAACGATAACTCTGATAAGAGTTGGATTTATCCACAATACCAATTGTCCTCTCACAAGCATTTAGGAATTTATCAATTTATACATCTCAGGATGGTTCATGCAATTGTTACATAAACCCATTCCCACACAATGACGCTTCTGGAGGACCCCATGAAAATACAACAGAGAAAACAGTGTGTAAAATGAAGAAATTGCCTGTCACAAGCAATTTCTTCATTGTACACAATTTTTTCTACCCAGAAAGTTGGAAAAAATCTAAAACTTTACAAAATTTATATTGTCGTCTGCAAATCCTTTGAATTTGGGCCAGTCTAAAATTTTGCCGTCTGGTATTGGATTAAAACTGCAGCGAACAAAGCATGGAGTAGAATAAACGTTATGTCGACAATTTGATACCGACTACACAGAAAATCGTCAACGTCAAAGAATGATCACCGTTTTCGTAGCCTGAAATCCTCGGTTCCGCTTGGGGTTTCTTGAAGCAATGGTTAGATAAACATCTCTGACGAAACTTTCGGACATATGAACGATATAAACTAATAGCGGTGCTTTGAAATTGCAGAAATGACATCTACAAAATAGTTCAGTTTGACAGACGGTACTAAAATGAGAAAACAATTACATTATATATCACAAACAAAAATTCCATAGTATTTATAAACATTTACAAAAGAACCCATTTCCAGTTCTTACAGGCAATTGATTGAACAATATAAATTGTAAGAACACCACCTCTTCAGCCATGTTGACTAGTAAAACTCTTGCTTTTCGGGTCGGATCTAACCATGTCTTTAAAAGTAAACATGTCCGACGCATGGATTGAGCATTAACAGTTGAAATAAATTGGTAATATGATGAAAGGCATGCGCAAACCTATTTGGGCTTGCAAACCCGATTATGCGGATTAACTGAAAAGTATGCTCATTTTCTTTTCGAACATTTTAAACCCTCTAGC
The DNA here is from genome assembly GCA_946902895.1 of Fragum fragum. Lineage (NCBI taxonomy): Eukaryota > Metazoa > Mollusca > Bivalvia > Cardiida > Cardiidae > Fragum > Fragum fragum. The sequence continues at coordinate 4,963,699 of OX336372.1, read as the reverse complement.
TTAGGGCCACTGGAGCTATCGTCTTGATGCTGTGTTTTGTGTTAGTCTGTCCGAACTTGCGTCTGTAAACTAAAAAATATTCTCGTCAGAAACTATTCAATGCATTCCAACGGACAAGATGATCCTTGTGTGACCCTTTAACATATTCCACCGTAATTTGCTGAAAACATGGATTATACAGCCGAGACTAATATAAGAAAAAAATCATTTCAAAACGTAGGACATTTCTTCGGATAGATTGATTTCAACTAAATTTAACAAGAACTATTCTTGGTTAACACTCCATTCGATTCATTTGGGAATTTTTTTAAGTAGAAAAATTGTGGACGGGACATATTAGCATACAAGTTTTGTAAACAAAACATTTTTTTAGGAAGAATCAAACCGTATTCTGCAGGAATGGTCCTTGGGTGACTATTGATCGGAATCGATGATAAAAATAGGTTTATGGTATCGGTTCTCTAGTACGGAAAGTAGTTCAATAACTCATGTTTATTTATTTTATGTTGCTTACATTTTTCATCCTTATTCCCTGTATCAATCAAATTCAGGCTTACAGAGCGACAGAGAGATAAAGCACCTCTAGTTGTCTAAATAAATTTTACCAGCAAACTCATTTCAAGTTTTTCAATAGTAAGGCTAAAGAAAAGAATTATGCTTGGCAATCATTAACTAAATTGGACTGTCTAAGGAGGTCTTCGTCTATTTAAATTTCGACGAATATTGACGGATGGCCGCTGTCATCAAAATATCGGTTGTCCAATTAAATAGACCGGAAGTGAACATTGGGCTTGAAATTTTTCGTTAAGTATTGTAGAGTATTGGTCACAAATCAACGACAAGCCTTTTGATATATATCCCTGACCTTATATTTTACAAAATGAGCGCGTGCGTGACATTTCCAATCATTACACATGTGCGCCAAGTAAAGACTCAGACCAGCCTGTGCATCCGCACAGTCTGATCATAGTCTTCACTCTGCGCTCTGTAGTTAGATACTGACCCAATCAGCGAATATTTTAATGCCCCGAATGGCTGTCCAGATTGCTCAATGTGTGCGAGTCACGCGCATGCGAAATTGTTGGAAATGTCACGCATATGCTCAAATAATGTCGTTTATCACCTATATAGAAATGCCTCGTCGGAGTTCGGTGGGCGAGGCGAGCCGATCTGCAGCTTTAAGAAGTAGCTTTGGTAATTTGTTACCTCCTTACAGACTTATTTCCCGTTTTAAACAAGGCTATTTATATATAGAGAGAGGGGTATAAGTTTGAAAACGTTTATCGGTATAGCTGTACAATTAATTGTGAAAGATCAAAGGTCAATTTTGTTTATACAGGTACCACAATAACGTGTTTATCTATACTGATATATACGCTTCAATATTTATAGCCGTCTCTTCACCATTCTTATTACTTCTATTATTTTTGAATAAATTTGAAGGGACCAAAACAAGTAAGTGAATTGTTATAGGTTTAATAAAATGTCTTAAATCTAAAAAATGATATTATACAGTTGTTATTGTTGTTGCTTTATTTCCAAAAAGCAGTAAATTACATAACCATAACTTATTTCCAGTAGTAACATTTACTGAACTATTAATAATGTTTATTGGAAAGTATTTATGCATGTTTTTACATTATGTGCATTAAGTTATTTCACATTCAAACCTTGCCATGCTGAAATAAATCCTCAATCAAAATAACATTAAAATCAAAGGACTGGGGGTACTGGAAACACTAGTTATGGGTCAATATTTCATTTTAAAAAATGATTTCATGAATAACTTTGGCTTGAATTGGTCAAGCAGCTGGTGTAGACTAAGATCAGACTACACATATAGGATGATCTTTATCTACTCCTCCTACCAAAATAGAAATATTCTGGGCTTAGCATGACAAAAGTTATGAGACAAAAATCTAATTTTTGATAACAGGCTATCTCCTGTTTAATCGCCTCAACTCATATATAATTTTAGCCGCCATCCAAGATATACTAACGACAGACGAATGTTCTGTGTGTAAAAAGAAACGAAAACATCATGCTATTATGACCTTTAGCTGATCAAATTATCATGGAAATGCTGTCAGTTTGCAATCAAATCGTATTACTAATAGGATTACTGATGACCCTTTCTTGTCCTGTACGACAGGAGAATGTGCCCTTTGATCGATCGACAATCAATCCAATGTTACCGGACATCGGTAGTTCTGTTAAACATGATTTCTTGTCTAATACTTCAACGATTATAGATGTACCAGTTATAGTGAGTGATTAAAGGTCAATTTTGTCTATACCTGTATAGACAAAATTGACCTTTTATCACTCACTATAACGTGTACAGGTATATAATATGTCACTTGTTTACAAACTTGTTTATAAACAAAGACATTTAGAATCATAACATTTGGACTATATTGTTCTAATCAATTAACATCTAGTCTTCGCCTGCTCATTGTTCTTACTTTGTTCTGTAACGTTTTTGACATGCGTTATGTGATCGTAGGTGGAATTTGGTCTCCATCAAGTGACACATTATTACCGTCGATTTATTAGAACGTTTACAACAAATGCAAAGCCGAAAACAACCGACGCGAACCAAACTCCAAACCACGCGGACTAGAACCGAAAGGTTAACATCTGAGCAAAAGCAAATACTTCTTTTTCCTTTGATGTTCAACCCTGATTTTTACGTCCCTGTTTTTTTCATATTTGAGAAATATTGTGGAAAAGAAGAAATTGTTTGTAATATAATTGAAGTTAAACTGTCGTCTGCAAAGCCTTTGAACTTGGACACGTCTATAATTTTGCGATACAGTAAAAGGTTAAGAGAAGTTAATTGGCATTGTAATTGATCTTTAAAGCTCTACTGTCTAATTCAAATAGCAAATATGAAATGAAAATAAGCTTTTCAGATATGAACCTTACCATCCAATACCATTATCAAATTAATGGCTCAATGGCCAAACCAATCTTTCAATTTCATCTTGTACAACAAATTCATAGCTGAAAACAACCCATTCGGATCAGCCTCGAATCCGAACTGACTATAAGAGAAAGATGGCGGGCATATATTGCTTACCACCGACTATTGAACGCATGAGCTATACAGTCAGGATGGACTGGTCTCACACAATTTTTGTAATTAGACTCGATCTCCTTCAACCCATTTCCTTACAAAGACGTCCCTGAAAGCAAAACCACAACAGCAACAACAACAATTACAACAACAACAACAACAACAAAAAAAAAAAAAGATCCCGCAAAAAATAGAAAAAAATGTGTAAAATGAAGAAAATGCTTGCAAAAATGCTTTTACCCAGAAAGTTAGAAATTTATAAAATTTCGTATTCTTAAAATTGCCGTCTACAACACCTTTCGATTTTGACAAGTCTCAAATTTTGTCGTCGGGTAAATGCTTATTTTGATAAAATACTCATAATGCTATCACTTGACAGATTGCATCAAAACAATTTTTCTTTCTACTTCTTTTGCCGGGCCCGGTCTGCTTAGTGCGTAGCGCACTTTTCCATCAATATTTCGGTCAAGAGTTTGAATACGGATCGGTCAACATTCTTTCCGCCATTTGACAAAAGTCTCCAATGGATGAATGATAACAAATGTGCCTACGTGGGATAAGGAGCTGGTGGCTTGGACCCAATCTTGTAGTTGTATTGGTGTGATCAACGACAGG